>RCTD01000029.1:0-729050 GCA_014898415.1 Stromatinia cepivora | reverse complement strand
AGGATTAAATAAAGCACATATAGCTTATAAAAAACTAATATTAAATTAATAATATTAAAGCTTTAATCAAAAAGTATTAGGGCTCCCAAATATTAATTAACTTTAGTACCATATAAGGCCTATACTAATTTATATATGCTCACCCATATATAAAAGAATTCTAGAGTTCATATAAGGGCCTATTAGCTAATAAGACCCTAAATATTTAATTAGAAATCAATAATTAGGGTCTAGAATTGAAGAGGGAAGCCTAAAATGACTTTTTAAGGCCTAAAGAGCACTAATATTAGAATCACCATATATTGAATGCCTTTCAGGTCACCCTCTTCATATACCCATAGGGTCCTTATTAGTCGAAATTCTACATACAATTGATTCGTACGAAAATAATAATTTCCGACAAATTATTTTACGTGCAAAACCACTATTGATAAAATTAGCTCCCGGTGACCCCCCTTATAGGCATATAGAGCCTAAATTATACGCTTGTATAGCCTATAATAAAAGTTCACCGGGGGACTTTTAAATTTATAAAAGAGTTTATAATAAAAGTTTATTAGAATTATTATTATAATATTATTAATATTATAAATTCGAATTTATTCTTTTATTATTATCAATTTAATAAATATATATATATATAAATTTAAATCTATTCTTTTATTATTTTTAATATTAATCTTTTGATAAATAATCTTTCAATATATAATCTTTCAATATGTAATCTTTTAATATTAATCTTTAATAAATTATTTCTTGATATTATTTTTTCAATATTATTCTTTCAATAAATAATTTTTCAATATATAATTTTAGGGTTATATAATTTTTCAATATATAATCTTTTAATATTAATCTTTAATATTATTCTTTTAATATAAAATATATAATTTTTCAATGTATAATCTTTCAATAAATAATCTTTCAATAAATAATCTTTCAATAAATAATCTTTCAATAAATAATCTTTCAATAAAAATTATTCTTTTAATATAAAATATATAATTTTTCAATAAATAATTTTTCAATATAAAATATAGAATTTTTTTATATTAATTCTTTAATATATAATCTTTTAATATACTCTTTCGATATTAATCTTTCAATATTTCAATTCTTTATAATTTTATTGAAATGCTGAATAATAAGAAAGAAATGATATTTAATCAATTTCTTGAAAAGCCAATTTGGCTTCGAAATCCCTAGAATTTCGAAAATCATTAAATAATTCATTAATATCAAATTCAAAAAAATTGAAAAAAGAAAAGGAGATTTGATAATTAGTTATTTTTAATAATATTAATTCAAAAGAATAATATAATATAAGATTTGAAAGATTTTGAAGGATTTAAAAGATTTGAAAGATTTGAAGATAGAATATAATTCTAAAGAAGAAAAGATTTCAATTTGAATAAGAATTCATTTGATATATATAAATTGAGATCGTTGCTATAGTGATATTGAATTTTAAATTGAAATTAACAAAATGATCTTAATTCAAAGGGTTTGTCAAATGGAGTGTATTGTTGATTAATATGACGAATGATCAATTAATATTTTGAATCCAAATACGAAATATTATTTGAATCAAATATTATACAGAGAATTACTATAATTTCAATCTTGATTGAAATAATAGAACAATCCTGATCTATATCCTGAATAATATGATTCGCTATATTACACTATATATCAGGGCAGTTCCATTTAAACCGGTATTAATGGTATTCAAAACCATTAATACTTAGGTATTAATATGATTAGATCTATATTATTCTATTTGAACAATGAAATATATTTATATCAATATATATATATATATCATCGATTTTCAATTTCAATATTTTTCAATTTTTAAAACATTATAGAAAATATCCTGATTTCGGGATTCTGAAATATATTTTTTTTTCTTTTTTAAATATCTTTTTCTTAATTTATAATTGATTTAATAAATTGAAATTCAAAATCTATTTTTTTTAATATAATTGATACCCTATTTTAAAAAAGTCCAAATTTTTATATTAAAAATATCAATACTTTTATTAAACCTTTCAAATATATTGATTCAAATTAATAACAATCGATCAATATAAAAGATAATTTCAATTAGATTTCGAATAAATATAATTCAATTGAATTTCTATTGAATTCTTTTTTCAGATTTTCAAAAAACTCAAAATTGGAGTGTAAAGGAATAATGATCAAATGGTAACTTTTTAGGGTTTTTATTTTCCTATTTTCCTAGTTTTTTTTTAATTTTATCAAAATCAAATTTTTATACAATCTATACAGATCAATTAATTTAAAAGATAATTTCAATTAGATTTCGAATAATTATAATTCAATTGAATCTTTATTGAATTCTTTTTTCAGATTTTCAAAAAGCTTAAAATTGAAGTATAGAGAAGTGATGATCAAATAGTGACTTTTTTGATTGGGTCATCATCTCTTTATCGAAATGGGTTATCACCGGTGATGACCACCAAAAAAATCCTAGGAATAATAGTTAGGATCCAGTATTGGGATTGCTTCTTTGATGATATTGCTATATGTACAATTGTCTTTATATATATACTGATTACTTTAAGATGTAAGAACCAGATGATTTCCGGAAGAAAAGTAATTCCGAATAGTAATTGTATAATTGAAACTCAAACGGATTGATCTAAGCCCTAAATATTTCAATCTTTATAATATGAATTCTTTTAGGTTTCTATTCGAGATTATAAATCTATGAATTCTTTATGAGTCGATTAGATGAATATATAAGATACAGTAATCTTTATAATGATTGGATTTCTTTTATGGAATATTTTGATTGATCATTCTAATATATATACTTCCTTTTGGAACATTAAAATTAATCGATTGGAATAATCTTTGGATTATTTTTATATATACTACAAAGAATTTCGGTAGTATAATTAATAGGCTTATACTTTATATTCCTTATATTAATATATTCGATGAAATTGGGATCTGTATTATTATTATGAATATCTCTTTGAATAGTATCAATATTTTTATTTGCGAAATATAATTGTTTCTTAATGAAAGAATCGGCTTTTCCAATTTTTTTAATAGAAGGATCGATTAGTATTTATATATCTTTATTATATGCCTTATCCTTACTATCTAAAGAATTAAATAGATTGGATAATCCTAAATCGATTTCTTTATTCCCATTATTATCTTTTAGATCTATATTTATTTTCGAGATCAGTTTGTTTATAGGCAATAGATCTGAAGTACATTTGATGAATGAATTAAGGACTTTTCGATTTATGAAAATAAATAAATGAATGAAATCTTTATGATTATTCTTATTTTGAATGATCGTTCTGTTTATTTTGATATAATCTTGTAGATCAAGGATTCTAGTAAACTATTTAAACTCTTTTGTAGTATAAATATTGATTATTCGATTGATAGAATCTATACAATAAATGAATTCTTTATTGAATATTATATTTCGAATGATAATAACTTTATTGAGTTTGGATATCCATATATAATAGATCAGTATATCTGGGATATAATCTACTAAATATCCAATATATACTCAAGGATTGATTTTATACCATTTCCTATTAATTCTAGTTTCTTTATTTTTATTCAAAGAATAAACTCGGTATTTATATTTATAGATTCTATTCTAATTGAAATAGAGATCGTTAGATATTTTCTTTACGAATAAGGGATTATCTTTGCAAAGATAATTACAGAATTATGTATCGAATATCTCATTGGATGATTTGAAGGATTTAGTCTTCAAAGGATTTATATTATATAAATAAGTAATAGTTTATATTACTTTTATTTATAATTTGTTTGGTAAATTTATTATAATCGATATTTTTATTTGTTTTATAATTATTTTTTGTTCTATATATTCTGATTTTCTATTAAGTTCATATATGTGAGATAGGGATAACTCGAGTTTAATACTTTCTTGCTTGATCTATTTCTCAAATAATGTTGCTTTTATGATTCCAATGATAAATATATTATTATTCTACTTGATCATTACGATTATTAGACTGTATTTATAATGAATCCATATTATAAAGTTTTAGATAATTGTAAATACTTTGTTATATATTTTGTGATAGATTAAATATGAAAAGATTTTATTATAGTATATTTCTTTGATTAATAGGAGTTATAATACATTGTTATACTTTTTATCGAAATCAAAAAGATTTTATTGGATTTTGTAAAAGAGCCAAGATGGCTAATGATTATTTGGAGTGCGAGAAATGATTTACTTTGTATAAATGCGAATATAATTGATGTAATTAAAACAAATGATACCTTTTATTTTGATATTTTGTATTACAAATATTAAATATTCAAAAACTTTCTTCTCCAAATATCTAAAACATTTATATTATATTTCATTTATATTTTTTTTTAGAAAAAATGGATTGCAAAAATGATGGAATACTTTGTTTATTTTTTTATTCATTGTTGGATATATTATGAAAGGATTGCTTATAGGAATAAATAAAAAAGTACTCGAATAAATAGAAAGTGGTTTGTATTTTAAGAATATAAGATTTTCAGTACAAATACACTAAACAATTATTATATTATTTGTATAATCTCTTTTACAAAAAGTACAATTATATCCTAAGAACTATAGATCAATTTTCTTCAATCAAATCTCCGAAACGATATTGATATAAAAGCTAAGAATAAATACTATGTTATTCAAAATTAAATCATTATTAAAATAACTTTCTTTTTTGATAATTTCTTTGATAATACAAACCCTATATTCTAGGATTTGGAAACTGGAAATATTTGTTTCTACAAGATTATTGGGATCGGATAATCGATATTGATAATCATTTAATAGAGATATATCGTTTATAATATATATAATATTATAATTATTAAGTAAAATGCTATTAAATAGATAATATATTTTTATTATTATAGAGTATACCTTTAATTGATTATATCAAATATTCAAGATAATAGTATTGATTGAAGATCCTGAAGAATCAATGGAACTTTTTATTTATTTCTTTTTGATTTAATCAGGGTGAAATTGTTTCTATAAATACGATTTTGTTCGATCCCTAATTGTTTGTAATTCATTTTTGTTGAATACCCTTTTAAACAATAGATTAATCCTTCTAATAAACGCTAACTTTATGACTTTGTAATTATATATAGTATGGTTATGATCAATTCTATTATTCCATTCAGATTCGATTTTGCAAGGATATTCCCAGATTTTCTTGATCCCCTAATTACTTCCAAAGTTGATATTCTTTTTATTCTTTTTAGATTTTTTAGTATTTTGAAAAGAGATAAATATAGAATATACTTTTTTTTTAGTTTTTGGGGAAATAAAATCCTGGAAGATTAATCTTTCAAAAACGTTTCCGAATTATTTAAATAAAAGATTAGATAATCCGAATTGATTATTTATCTCAATCTATATAATCATAATATTTGTTCAAATTAGAAATATTCTAATACCAATAGCTTATAGAAAAGTATTAATAACGATTTCATTTTGTACCTTAATAATTTTGTATACAAAAGCTTTAATATAAACTATAATCCAATCCTTATACCATTTAATAAAATCGGTTTTGTTAAACAAAGCTTATACTAAAACAAATCGATATTCTTATAATATTACGAATTTAATAATAATTATTATAGATACAAACTTCTTTTTGAATATATTAATAATTATCTTGAATAAAAAAACTATAATATCCTAATTGAAAATAGATAACTTTATAAAATGTATTTGATCAATTGATAATTCGATTTATTTATAAATATTATAGAAAACCTTATAATTCTATATATATTCTTGTTATTGATATTGATACTTCAATTGAAGAGAGATAAGTTCGAAAGAGATTTCTTGGAAGGTAATTGGAAGTGAAGTAATGGGTTTATTAGAAATGGATTCTAATATATTATTATCAAAATCTTTTATCTTTGTATCTTTATTAGTATCTTTTTTGAATTGAATTGCTATAAGATATTCCGAAAATTCCTTTTGATATTGAATTTGTTTCTTTTGATTATATTTGGTTTGGAGATTGATAGTGAAAGGTAAAATAAATGATTTGATTGAAAATCAATCGATTTGAGTATAGATAAATTTATTTATCAGATCAGAACTTGGAGTGGATATTGTTGATATGGAAACAAGCAGGTTGTTCTTTGGATTGATTGAATTCCAGATTCTTTGAATTTGATATTTATTTTTCAAATATAGATACTATTCCGACCATTAAATATGGATTATAAAAAAAAGATTATTTTGATTCTTTGTTATATTAAATAAAGATAATTGAATTAATATAAATATTGAATTATAAATAAAATAGAAATGATATTTTAAAAATAATCCCTTGAATATTTAATAATCATTGAATAAAAAGTTACATAGATTTAAAAACTATTAAATTTATAATTATTATAGGATAATATAATTATAAAGCATTTTCAGAGATCAAAAAATAAATGATATATATGATTAATAAAATAAAAGAATTGAATGATTTGTTTTTGATTATATAAATCAAAAGCTGTATATATAGAACAAATGAATAATTATTTAGCCGATATACACTTTAATTAAACTAGATCTTTATTTATTAGAATATCAAGATCATCTTATCAATTGGTAAATTAATAAAGACTAGTAGATCCTTCATTCCGATTGGAAAGTATACGCTTTGATCCTTCATAAGATACAGGGGATCACAGGGCTTTCCGTGACAATATATATACTTAAAAACCATTTCGTATTTCCTAAATCTTATAATTTATATATAATTTTGATTCCTTTAATGATCTTTATAATAATTGATTCGTTTTTTTTATAATAAATAATCTGAATATTGTTTATAAAGAAAAGAATTATAATAATATACTTTGAATTAATATATAAATACAATTCCTCTTTATATTATACCAATTCTAATTTCTCGAATATCCGAATGAAATCCCTAAACTATATAATTAGGGAATCTTGTAAATTATATAGAGCTTGATCGATTATAATATTTTTGTTTGGGATTTTGTATCTATTTGATAAATAGCATATAATTAAGATATCAAAAGGATCGTATAAAATATTAACGAAAATATTGATTATATTGTATTACTTGATTTCAAAATTATATTTAATAACAATTACTATTACGATTCAGAATAATCGATTTATTAATATAAAAATATAAATAACAATAAATAATTAAACTTTGATTATTATATTTATATATAAATATTTATTGAAGAAAGATCGGTTTTATAAATTCCGGTTCAAAATCGATTTTATATTAGGTTTTTCTAATTTTAAAATTATCAATTTTAAAATCATAATCCTATTTGAATTAATATTCTATTTGATGATTTTCTAATTGATAATAAAAACAAAATAATTTCAAAATTACAAATATATAAATTCAAAAAAATATTATTGCCTATAATTCTTTGATTATAGATTAAATAAAAAACAATAATGATTTTACTTTAATTTCAATAATAATTATATTATAAATTATTATAAATTAAGAATACTCTTTTATATCGTTTATTCTTTATTGATTAAATCAAAATATAAAATAAAAGTTATTCAAGTAAAATAATCTTATTGAATTTATTCTTTGAAATATAATAATTTTTATATAGGATTCAGTATTGAAATCGTTTTCTTGATAATATTATTATATATATAATTGCCTTTATATATATACTGATTGCTCTAGAATACGAAAACCAGATGATTCCTGAAAGAAAGGTGATTTCGAATGATAATTATATAATTGAAATTCAGATGGATTAATCTAAGCCCTGAGTATTTCAATCCTTATAATACAAATTCTTTTAAGTATTTGATCGAGATTATAAATTTGTGAATCCTTTATAAATCGATTAAATAAATATATAGAGTATAACAATCTTTATAATGATTGGATTTTTTCTATAGAATACTTTGATTGATTATTCCAGTATATATATTTTCTCTTGGAATATTGAGATTAATCAATTAAAGCAATCTCTAAATCATTTTTATATATATCACAAAGAATATTAATAATATAATTAATAAGTTTATATTCTATATTCCCTATATTAATATATTCGATGAAATCGGGATTTATATTATTATTATAAATATCTTTTTAAACAATACTAATATTTTTATCCATAAAATATAATTACTTCTTAATGAAAGAATCAGCTTCTTCAATTTCTTTAATAAAAGGATCAATCAGCATTTATATATTTTTATTATATACTTTATCCTTATTACTTAAAGGATTGAATAGATTGAATAATCCTAAATCGATTTCTTTATTCCCATTATCATCTGTTAGATCTATATTTATCTCTGAAACCAGTTCATTTGTAGATAATAAATCTGAAATATATTTAATAAATAAATCAAAGGTTTTTCGATCTATAAAAATAAATAAATAAATGAAATCTTTATAATTATCTTTATTTTAAATAATCATCCCGTTTGTTTCGATATAATCTTGTAGATTAAAAGTTCTAGCGAATTATTTAAGTTTTTTTATAATGTAAATATCGATTATTCGATTAATAAAATTTATATAATAATTGAATTCTTTATTGAATATTATATTTCAAATAATAATAATTCTATTGAACTTAGATATTTATATACAATAGATCACTATATCTAAAATATAATCTATTAAATACTCAATATATACTCAAAGATTGATTTTGTATTATTTCCTATTAATTCCAGTTTTTCTATTTTTATCCAAAAAGTAAATTTAGCATCTATATTTATAGATTCTATTTCAATTGGAATAAAGATTGTTAAATATTTTCTTTATAAATAAAGGATCATCCCTATAAAGACAACTACAGAACCATATATCGAATACTTTATTAAACAATTTGAAGGATTTGATTTTCAAAGGATTTATATTATATAAATAAATAATAACTTATATTACTTCCATCTATAATTTATTCAATAAATCTATTATAATCCATATTTTTATTTATTTTGTAATTATTTCTTATTTTATATATTCTGATCCTTCATTAGATTTATATATATAAAATAAAAATAATTCGAATTCGATACCTTTTTATTTGATCCATTTCTTAAATAATATTACTCCTATAATTCTAATAACAAATATATCATTATCCTATTTGATCATTATAATCATTAAATTATATTTATAATAAATCTAGATTACAAAGTTTTAAATAATTATAAATACTTTATTATATATTTTGTAGTAGATTAAATATGAAAAGATCTTATCATAATATATTTCTTTGATTAATAGAAACCATAATGTATTATTATATTTTTTATCGAAATCAAAAAGATTTTATTGAATTTTATAAAAAAACTAAGGTAATTAACGATCATTTGAAGTATAAAAAATAATTTACTTTATATGAATATAAATGTAATCGATATAATTGGAATAAATGATATCTTTTATTTTGATATTTTGTATTACAAATACTAAATGTTCAAGAGTTTCCTTCCCTAAATACTTAAAATGGTTATATTATGTTTCATTTGTATTTTCTTTTAGAAAAGATGGATTACAAGAATAATAGAATACTTTATTTATTTTTTTTTTATTATTGAATATATTATAAAAGGATTATTTATAAGAATAAATAAAAGAATATTTGAATAAATAGAAAATGGTTTATATTCTAAGAATATAAGATTTTCAATACAAATATATTAAATAATTATTATATTATTTGTATAATCTTTTTTACAAAAAATATAATTATATTTTAAAAACTATAGATCAACTTTTTCCAATCGAGTTTTTGAAATAATATTAATATAAAAGCTAAAAATGAATATTATATTATTCAAGATCAAATCATTATTAAGATAATCTTCTTTTTTAATAATCCTTTTGATAATATGAATTCTATATCCTAAGATTTGGAAACTAGAAGTATTTGTTTTTACAAAATCATTGGGATTGAATAATTGATATCAATGATTATTCAATAAAAATATATTATTTATGATATATATAATATTACAATTGTCGAGTAGGATATTATTAAACAAATAATATATTTTTAGTATTATAAAGTATACTTTTGATTAATTATATCGAATATTTAAGATAGTAATATTAATTAAAAATCCAAAAGGATTTATAGAACTTTTTATTTATTTTTTTTTTGATTTAATTAAAATGAAATTGCTTTTATAAATACGATCTTATTTAATCCCTAATTATTTATAATTTATTTTTGTTGAATATCTTTTTGAATAATAAATTAATTCTTTTAATAAATATTAATTTTCTAATTTTATAATTATAAACAATATAATTATAATTAATTCTATTGTTCTATTTGGATTCAATTTTATAAAGATATTCCCAAATCTTTTCGATCCCTTGATTACTTTCAGAATTGATACTTTTCTTATTCTTTTTAAACTTTTTATTATTTTAAAAAAAGGTAAATATAGAATATATTTTTTTTTTAATTTTTAGGGAAATAGAATCCTGAAAGATTAATCCTTTAAAAATATTTTCGAATTGTTTGAATAAAAGATTGGGTAATTTAAATTAATTATTTATTTTGATTTATATTGGATTTTGGATCATACCGTATATCTAAGCATGGGACTATACTATAATAGAATTAACCTGTATATGATTCTATCGAATTATATAATCTGTATAATAGCTTCTAATTAGATAATCTTATAAAAATAATACTTTTTTATTTATTCAATATAATTTGTTAATAGATTATGAATTTGGGTTCTGTATATCATTATATAGTTTAAGGTTAATCTTCTGGAGTGAAAGATCAAATTCTTGATAAATCCGATAAAGTAGATGAACAAGGTCGATATAATTGAACAGAGAAATCTGTTATACTAAATATAATTAACAAAACGAAGAATAGTTTGTATAATAAATAAACGGGGAAACTCGTTATATTAAATATGTTTACAGAATGGGATCGAATAGGATTATAGATTATTCAATGAACAAACGGGGAAGTCTATTATATTAAATATATTGGCAGAATTGAATCCCAATAATACAGCTAGTATAGGAAAGCCTGTTTTAGGAAATTACTTAAACAGAAGATACTATCTTTTTATATTCTTTTTCCGATAATTCGAGAGTCAATCGATTCCTTCGATATCTCTTTTCTCTTTCGGAAATCTTTTTGCTTTGAAATAAGTATTCTGTAAAGCAAAATAAATCTTTCGAAATCTCTTCAAACAAGATTCGAATATTCTTGTTTCTCGAATACTTTTGATCTTTATATAGTTAATAAATTTTTTATAGAAAATTTAATAGAAGTATTAGAGATTATATTTTTGGTATAGTTTTTAGAGGAATTATGAAACCCATATTTGTTTTCGTTTTTAAAGGAATCCTATATTATTTATATTAAGAGATCCTTTTATTTATTATATTATATTGAGGAGATATTATTGTTTTTGTTTTAAAAAATAATGCTTCCGTTTTGGGGGAATATTCTTTATATTCCTTTTAGGGATTCTTTATTAGTATTCAATCCTTTCCCCGATCATTATTTTTTTATATTGTTGTTGATATCTTCGATATCTTCTTATTCTTCTTTTTGTAGTTACAATCGCCAGTTTCGCCATCTTTTGATATATTGCTTATTACATATCGCCTCAATTCTATTTTGTTTTTACCCCTAGATTAATATTATTTCGTTGTATCTTTATATTTAACATTTACAATGATAATTATATTGACAATTGTAAAGAAGAAGGAGAATATTTTTAGTAAAAAAATCGAAGATAGAATTGGAGGCGATTATAAAAAGAATCAGAAGTGGAATTAAAGAAAGAGATTATATACCGGAAGATATACAAAACGATATACTAGGAAAAGCGAATGATTATATTAATAATAGAAAGATGTATATCCAAATAAAAGGAGTATTAAGCTTTGTTATATAGTATATAAAGACCATTAGATACCTAACCAAATATAATACTAGAGATCGACAGATATTATAACTTCTTAAAGTCGATAGCTAATAAAGCTTACCAACTAGTATATAAAGATTATTAATACCTAAACAAATATAGTACTAAAGGTCAACAAATATAATAATTCTTTGAAGCAAGAGCTATTAACTAGTAGTTTACCAGTCATCCTAATTAATAGACAATTATATTCTTATTACGAAGAAAAAAGTTATAAGTATAATTCTATAGGATATATTATTTTACTAAAGAAAAGCATTTGTATTGCAATGTAGAATTGAAGGTTTTAGTTTAATATAGTTGAAGGATTGGGAGTAGAAGAGATGGATTTCCTTTAATTTTTATTATGAAAAGAAAGGTGTTGATTATTCTTTAAAGATTATTATATTATTGTAGAGCGATTATTCTATTCGAAATAATCTTGTTAGATTTTAGATCTTAAAAGATTTAGTAAAGGAATGATTATTTAATGTTATTGGCTTTCTATTTCAAGTTAACATTACTCAATTCGGTTTAAACTAGTTGTAGTATTTATAGTTTAGCCCTTTCTGCTTTTATATACGTTACGTTTTTGAGGGAGTATTGGATTTTGGATTATACTGTATATCTAAGTATGGGATTATACTGTGAGAAAGTTGGGATATCAAGGCCTAACACATAGCTAGTTCATAGTCATATGGTCATATGACTTTTCGTAGTTAGATATAAGAAAGAGCTTTGCTCCTCTTTCCTTAAAAGAAATCAATCGTTTTTCTATTAGTTTTTTTGTATTTCATTTGTATATAATCCAAATCATTATTTAAATCTATTAGTTTTACTATTTGAAGTCTTTACAATATAATTTGATCAATTCCAATTCCTATTTCCTTTTGCAATATACTATCAGAATGTATATATCTCGATTTACCTTTTTCATAATAGTAATCTATATTGGATTTCGAATTGTACAATTTATATTGTACAAATATATTTACAAGGAAACTATAATTGAAAAGAAAATAGAATTAGTAATTTGTAAATAAAGGGATAGGATTGATTTTGAAAGAATAATCCTTTCAAAAATATAGGATTATCAAATTCTAAATAAGGAAGTTTTGATTATTGAAGTTTTTTTATTTGTATTCATTTATTATATCAAAGATGAATCATTTTTTAATAGAATCATTATTCTATTCTCCATTTTGAAAGGAATATATCAATAAAGGTTCTATTTGAAAATGCAATTAATAATACCAAAAGTATATTAGAATTCCAAATACAATGGAATCCCTATTTGTAAATGAATCATTTATCTTTGTGAACCAAAAAATTCTAATCTTGAGGATGACTTTGATTGAATACGACCAATTATATTGAAGGATCTTGAATGCTTTATATACTTTTAAAACTATTTGAATATTTAAATATATATTGAAACAATAAAAAGGATTGAGTATAGTATACTAAATTATCATCCTTGATATCAATAATCAAAAATTTAAGATATATCTTAAAAAACTTTTAACTAAGGGATTTGAGATTTATACATTTCTTTGGAAAAAAGAAAATTCTGGAAAGAATTATATATACCTTTTCTTTCTTTTAAAGATTTATCAAAAAAAAATTATGAATATTGAAAACTATCGAAAACCAAATATTAAATCAGATTCTAACAAATCAAATACTTTTCAACCAAATTATAATAATATAATAAATAACTTTGATTTATTTATAAAATTGAATTTTCTATAAGATATTTCTCAAAAATCAAAGGATAATATTATTACTTTAATTATCGATCTTTTTGAATTCATCAAAAAACTCTTTATTGATAATAACGGAAATTCTATTAAAAAAAAAGAAAAAACAAAGAAAACCAAAAAAGAAAAAGAAATAAATCAACAATAATAAAACCCATTAAAAATTCTATTTGCTATTTATATTAAGGATTATGTATATATATTCTTTATTATATTGTATACTAAAAATACTATTGTCCCCATTTTCAATAGGATCGATATATTTGATTTCCTTACAATTTAGAATACCTTACAAATTGATTGTAATATATCCGATAAAGAAATGCAAATTCGATTTTCTTAGTATTACAATTATACTATTATTATCCAAATCAAATTTATACAAGAATACAATTTTATTAGATATAATTGGAAAAAAGGATTGAGATCAATATTACTCCGATACTTTTGTAATTACGATATCCAATAAATGATAAACATTCGAAACTTTTTTGATCAATTTATTAATAATTAATGTAACAAAAATAAAGAAGATTATAATACAAATTTAACAATAGTAAAGGATTATATTGCCAAGTTTGTATTTTCGATTATTCAATTTATTAATAATCATATGATTATCGAATTCGAAGTTGAAAGGATATTCCTATGTAATCTGTATGTTCAAATGGGAAAGAAGATTGTTAGACAGTTTAAAATTGATCTTGATAATTCTGCTTTTATGAATTTCAAAAGAATAATGGATGAAACCTACAAATAATACTTTTCTGAGGATTCTGTTATCCGAATTTATAAAAGATCTAAATTTCATCAAACTATTGTTTCCCAGATTGTATATGAATATATGAAAGCCCTATTTGTCTTCGATATTAGTATAAAGCTTTATTCTTAAGGATAAAAGATAAAGAATATTATAAATGAAATTACTAATTTTTTAGATAAATTTAGTATAAATCATTTAAGGGTGAGAATCAAAAGTATAAAAGATTCGAAATTATTCTTTTCGTTATCATAATATTAAACTATTTATCGAGGAAATAATACGAAATATAATAATTATCTTATTCAAAATAAACAAAAGAGAATTCTTTTTAATATAAATGAAATTTATAAAAAGGATTATTTTTGTTATTATTGCTTTGAAAGATTTTTTTATAATAATAATTACATTATGAAACAAAATTACCCTAAAAAAATCAATGATATTAATACTGGATTATATCATTATAATGAATACAGAATCTTCATATTTGGTCCTAAAGGATATCCCAATCCTTTTCCAATTTTCAAGCAAAAAAATTCTTTAAAGAACTATTAGATTGAAATATATACAAAAACTTATAGATTTGATTAACAAAAGAAACGATTAAAAAAATCTAATATTAAGGATGGTTCGCTGAATCTTAGAGTTTTTAGTATCGAAATTATAAAGGATATATTTGTAAATAATATCAATTATTAAAGAGGGGAAATTATTAATATTAATTTAATTATTTAATTTAAAGAAACTTTAAAGTTATAAAACCGATTATCTAAAAAATCCAAATCAATAGAATGGAATGAAATTGATAAATTCCAAAAATCGTTAAACACTTTTCGAAAAATATTATTCAGAATAATGGATCAAATTGAAAAGAAAAGGTTAAAAAAAGAATTCTTTAATGAGAATGAAATCATAAATATTGATAAAAACGAAGAAGACAAAGCAGAAGAATTTCAAGGAGGAAAAGGCTTTTCTGAATTCGATGAGAATGATATAATATAAAAGGATAGAATATCTAACTTTTGTATTAGATCCTTAAGAATAAAGAAGCAAATATTAATCATTGTTTATGTTATAAAATCCCTAATAGAAATTTTGGAATAGATTTATAGAATCGAAATTTTGATAACAATTAGAATTGTTTTTATATATATACCAAATCTTCTTAAACAAACTTTCAAAAAAACATTAATTGTAGATATCAAAGAATAAAGAGAGTTTTTCAGAAATTCAGAAATTCCTGCCGAAAAAGTTGTAACAATCTTAACAATTATTAATCATCAATCAAAAGAAATATATAATATATCTATTATCATTATAACCTTTACGGATAAGAATGTCAAGATTAGCAGTATTATCGATTCGGGATCGATAATCAATATAATGAACCTAAAAGTTGTAAAAGAATTGGGATTTATAATATGCGAATATAAGGTGATAATGATTATTCTTAATGGAAGTATTATTATTTTGTATAGATTGATTGAAGATATAGAAATCAATTTTGGAGGAATTAAAAATATTGTTGATATCTTTGTTTTAAATAATACTAAAGATTTATTGCTATTGGGGATATTATATTTATTTGCAAAAAAGATCGATTTTGAATATAAAAGAGATGAATAGGTTATATAGATTATTAATAATAATGATATTAATAAAACCAATTACTGAGTGATTAGATCAAAACACAAAATAGATATTATAAAAACTAATCTTGAAAAACCAGGAAAAGAATAAATAATACAAATCCTAAGGATTGTATCGATAATCTTTCAAAAATCCTAGATATCATCAAAAATAAAAGGAAATTTGAAGAATTCGTTAAAAACCATTTCCTAGAACTTTTGATTGGTATCCCAAATTTTAAAACGGTTTTAAATTCTATAGAGTTTAGTATAGATATTGTTCGAATTGATTTTGATTTTAATATCGAAGATATATTTGATAATATTAAGAATTCGAAATTAAAAGGATTTCAGGAATACTTTACTATTAATAGTATTCATTTCGATTTGGAAGAATTTAGAATAGAAAGTGATATTTAAAAGAAATTAATCGATATCAAATCCGAAATTCTTGTTTTGGTTAATAGTGTATATAAGAAAAAAGAGGATAAAATAAAATCTTTAAATAAAATAGAATATATTGATAAAAAGATCTCAAAAGATAACCTTAATTGATTGGAATTGGAATATACAAAATATTTTAAATATCAATTATTAGATTCCTTTTCGAAATATTTGATATTATATTTCAATATCAGATTTGAAAATTTCTGATTGATATAAGAATGTTTAGTATTATTAGATATCGAAGATATATTTTGGAAGTATGAAAAGGAATTTTTTTTTATATTATTACAAAATCGAAAAGCAATATTAGTTTTTGATTGAATGGAAATCGGCAATATTAAATCTTCAATTGCTCTATTACAGATTATCAAGATAATATTATATGAGATCTGGTAAGTTTTTGGTTTTATATCTTTTAAAGCTCTTTTATTAATAGTTATCGAAATGATAAAAGATTATATTAAATGAAGTATATTAGAGAAAGGAAAAGGATTATATCGAAATCTTTGATATCTAGTTAAGAAAAGCAAAGCTGGTAAGTATTATATCATTGTTGTAATAACAAAAACAAATGTTATAATCCTGTGAAATATAAATATACTTTTAAATTTAAAGGAATTTATTGAACAAATAATTGGATACTTATTAATATCTTTGATTGATTTCTTTTTTGAATATAATTAAATACCTTTAAATAAGAAAAATAAAGATATTATTGTTATTATAATCCTTTTTAATTTAATAAAGTTTATTATTTTATTATAAAGAATTATTAATTCGATTATTCAATTTGTAAAAATTGTATTAAGGATATTGTGGGATATTATACCTGATGTTATTATACCTTACTTGGATAACATTGAAGTTAAGGATCTTAGAATTCGATATAGTGAAATTGAAGTTGAATCTGGATTAAAGAAATTCGTTATCGAATACCTAAAAAACCTGGATATTATAATGGAATATATTGAGTGTGCAAAATATATTATCGATATTAAATCCGGGTAGTATTATAATAGAATCTGAATCGTAGATTATTATATCAATTCTAAAGGAAGAAATCCCGATACTACCAAAATCATTAAAATATTTGAATGGCTACCTTATTCGAATGACCATAAAGTTAGAATATTCCTTGGAATATATATCTTCTATCGATTTTGGGTAAAGAATTTCATTACTATTACGGAGCCTTTTTATATATTATTGAAGAAAGATATAAAATTCATTTGGACTATTAATCATAATACTACAATGATTTTGTTGAAAGATAAATTAATTTCGGTTTTAATTCTTCTTCCATTAACTTATTCATCTAGAACCGGAACTATCGTACTCATTATCGATGCTAGTTTAGTAGAATAAAGAGTTGTTCTAGATCAAATACACGATAATAAACCTCGCACCATTGTTAAGTATAAAAGTGATATATAGAATCATACTGAACAAAACTATAATGCTATAAAAAGAGAATACAAGGAAGTACTCAAAACTCTACAAAAATACAAAAAAGATCTTTATAATATTCATTTCCTTTTAAAAACTAATACGAATATATTTATAACTTAATTAAATAAAGCAATTACAAATCTACTTAATGTTTTGATTACAAAATGGATTACTTAAATCAAACTCTTCGATTTTGATATTAGATATATTCCTGGAAACAAAAACATTATTATAGATATTCTATTACAATAATCACGAATTGCTTTTAATAATATTGATAAGGAATATGAAGAGGATATTGATCATTCGATCATTGTAGATCTGAATTTGTTGTAGATAAATCCGGTAATGAATATAAATAGCTCCAAAATTTTAAGATTGTCTTAAATTTTGAAAGATAGAAATGAAAGAATACAAATGATTATTCAGTATATTATTATATTATAAAGATCTAAAAATATACTAATAAAGGATTGGCAAATTTTCAAAAAGGAAGTTCTCAATTTTTATATAAAGAATCATTACTTATTTAGAATCTAAAAAAACGGATTATTTTCTGTCTATATAATAACAAACGATGATCTAATCGAAAAAGCAAAAATTATAACTTGAATATATAAAGAATTAAATTACAAAGGTTTAAAGTTATTATATACTAAAATACACAATTGTTATTAATAAAATAGGATATACAAGGATATGAAAAATTGGGTGACTTTTTATTCCGTTTGCTAATTCAAATTATCCAAACAAATAAATGAACTAATGATTACCATTTGAACTTTAAGTATTTAATATAAAGTTGGTATGGATGTTACAAAAATACTTAATGATTATAGATTCAAATATCTTATTGTTTTATGAGAAGATTTGAATGATTGGGTGGAAATTAAAACTTTACACAATACTATCTTGGAAATAATTGCTAAGTTTCTTTATGAAATAATCTATCATTATAATTTCTTTAAAAAAATTATTGTAGATAAAGGATCTGAAAACAAAGATATTATACTTATTTATTACGAAAATTATAGAATCGATAAAATCAAAATATTAATTTATTATTTATAAATTAATAGAATAATAAAAAGAAATTATCATCCTATCACAGAAACACTTTCCTGTTTATTACAAAAAAGATATAGATAATCTGAATAATTAGAAACAATATTATTCATTGATTGTATTTCAATTTATAAATTGATAAACAGAATATCATTTGAATTGATTTATAGACGGAAAACTATATTGCTTTTTGAAATTATATATATAATTTGAAAGATCCTTGATTGGGAAAATATATAAACCCGGGAAGATTTATTGATTATTAAAATATAATAATTAAAAATACTAAATAAAGATATTGAAAAAGCAATCCTTTACAAATAACACTACAAAGAAGATAATAAATTTCGATATAATTTCGATTACAAAATATTGGATAAGAATATTCAAACTGAAGATATAATTCTATATCACAATTCCTAATCAAAAATCGATATATCTTGTAATACAAAACTTACTTTTAAATGATATGGATCTTACAAAGTAACAAAAAAATTAAAGGGTTTTTCTATATATACCCTTAAAGAAATAGATAATACTTTATTTGATGAAATCTATACAAATGTTTATTTCAAGAAATATATTTTATATTTAGATTTCTTTATAAATAATAATTCTAAGGATTTATATAAATGGATAAATCAAAAAAACCGAATTTCTAAATATTTATAATCTTCCAAACAAAAGATGATAAACAATCAAGGATTATTCTTTGTCTAATTGTAAGATAATATAGAATTAGAAAAAAGAAAACAAATACAATAAATTGAAAAGGAATTGTTATTACAAACTTCTAATTATCAATTAAAAAACTCGACAAAGAAAGCCTTATAATTCTTGAAAAGGGAAAAATATTTAAATCCTTTTTGAAAAAACTTATTATACCATCAATCTCGCTTTTAAACAACTTGCAAACAATTCCTGAACAATACTTGAACAATTCAATATTTTCTTTTTAAATTTATTTTCTTTAATAATTTGATTTGAAATTATCAATTCTTTGTTTGTATTTATTTTATTATTTATATAAGTTTTTATTTAAATTTTGATATAATATTCAAAAAAGAATTTAATCAAATTATAACCTTTTATTCTACTAATAATAATATCCCTTTTCTTATTTAATATAAGAATCATTCTTTTAATAACAAAATCGAAGTATTTGTATTCATTGAAACTTTTAAAGTTAAGGAAAAATATAATACTCTTAAGTAATGACTTAATTACTCTATAAATATTGTTGATTTCATTGGAAACTTTATAAATAAAATAAAAGATCGGATCAAAGATTAGAAATTCTATAAAACAATTGATCTTTCCAAAATCGATTATTTTGTTAAAAACAATAATGCAATTCAATTTATCGAATAATGCTGTAATAAAGTCAAAGAAAATCTTAAAAATCTCGAAAGAATTTGGATAATTGCTTAAGGAAAAGCTTTCGCTTATCTTTAATCGGAAGATATAAGTTTAAATGTTTCAATAAGAATGGATATAATTTATTGTATCTTTTGCCTTAACCCTCAAATCCTTGTAAAGTTTCTGAATGGGTATATAGTTGAATGCCTTATACGAAAGAAAGGTAAGGGAGTTAAAAAGTATAGCCCTATAGATTTCCATATTATATATAAATTCATTATGAAAATCGATATAAAGAATAAAAAAGATTGAATACTTCTTTTTTATAATCTTATACAGAATTCTGTCTTCAGAATTTGTAAACTTATTTTTGATAACCTTAGGTTTCTAAAAGAATATTATAAAAGCAAAAACCCTTCCGAAGTTCAATAAAAGGATAAATCTATCTGCGAAATAATTATTATAGAAATTATTTTGGTACCCTTTAATAATAATAATGATAAAAAGGAATCTAATATTAAAGAATAATTAAAAATAATTGTTATATTAGATATTCTTTATATATATCGATTTCTTTATTTCTAAACGATTATACCAATTTCGAAATCTACAATTATGAATATCGATAAATGGGAAAAGAAAGATTATCATTTTGATTTTTCGAAAAAAGTCCTTTTTCATTTATCTATTCTAAACAGATTTGTATTCTATTATTGTATAGTTAATTACAATATTAAATTTGTTTCAGATAATAACGATTCAATCTCCGATAATTTTAAAATAATCTTAAATTCTTTATAGGAATTGAAAAGTTGTTTTTGTGATTTAGATTATCAGCTTGAAAAAGGATAGTATTCTTTGATGAACAATAGATATATTATTAATCAAATAAAATAGAAAATTATCACATCATTAGAAGAACAAATCATTATAAATACTTTATATATATATCATTTGTATATTCTAACAAAACTCCTCGATCTAAAATCGAAATATATTTCGGTTAAAGAATTATAAAACAGATTGATTACTATTATCAAAAACCAAAAGTATATTAATGAAATAAAATTGATAAAGGTATTCTACCCTTAATTCTGTTTACATCAATCTTTGATTCTGGAACGATTAAAATAAACTTTCAGTTTTAATTGATTTGATTCAATAAGGAACTTCTATTCCTTTAATTCTAATAAAACTTTCAAAAATAACTTTCTTCTATTAAAACTATTAAACAGAAAATCTTTTGAGAACCAATTTATTCTATATATCCCTTTATTTCAATATATTTTCGAATAAAAAGATAGATTCGATTTACGAAATATTTATAAAAATATTTTTGTTATTTACGAATAATATTTCTATAGAGTTTTTAAAAAAGATC
The DNA here is from genome assembly GCA_014898415.1 of Stromatinia cepivora. Lineage (NCBI taxonomy): Eukaryota > Fungi > Ascomycota > Leotiomycetes > Helotiales > Sclerotiniaceae > Stromatinia > Stromatinia cepivora. The sequence continues at coordinate 707,209 of RCTD01000029.1, read as the reverse complement.
TGTTTCCAAATTACTATTTTTCGATTATTCAATTCTTCTTAAAATATAATCCTATTTTATAATATATTACTATCTATATTCAAAAAGATAAAAAGTTCTGTTTTATATCAATATCTTTACCTATATTGTGTTTTCCTAATTATAATAAGAAATTTAATCTTTATTATTCTTTCTTTGATCTTTTTTATTTAATTTTCAAAAACAAATAAAAAAAAACTTCAAAAAGAATAATTATCGTAATCGATCTTTTTAAATCAAGGGAATCGATTAAAAGTTTTTATAAAAAATATCAAATCTTTACTTTTTATAAACTAAATAATAATGATAATTTAATTCGGGAATTTTTAAAAAAACATTCTTTCATTTATTAATCATAATATAATTTTGATTGAATAATAAAAAGAAAAACTTTTTATAAGGTTAAACAAAAGAATTAATTTCGTTGAAAAATTCTAATTAGATTTGAATCCTGAATAATTGTAATTCGATCAAGTGCTATTTTGAAATATACCGATTCTTCTGGATCCTGTAAATCGATTTTGATACCGATCTTCTATCTAATTATAATTTCAAACGAAAAGAATATAAAGGATAATAATTTTTACAAAAATTTTCAAAGATTTTTCCAAAATCAAATTGTCCTTTTTGAATTAAACAAATTTAATAAAAAAAATCTTTATATCTTTTAATCCTTTTCTTTTAATATCAATTTTATTTTATAAAATTATCTTTCTATAATCCTTTTAGAATACTTATCTTGAAATTCTAATATTATTAAAGGAATAACAAACAGATTATTCGAAACCAATAATAATGAATTCGAGTTCTAATATAAACGATAATATAATCTTACAATAATAGATTTAACTATTCAATTTAAAATATTCTAAAATAAAAAAAAGTAATAGGAAAATCGATTATTATTTACAGATTATAATACATCTTTACAAAAACAAAAAGTTCTTTGTGATAAGGATTTCGAAGATGATGAATTCCTTAATAAAGAAAATATTGATAATTGGAAGATTATAAATTTAATTGATAAAGAATCCTTTATTGAGAAACTTCAATTTATATCAAAAAAGCTTATTGAGAAAGGAAAAAAAGTTGTAAAGCGAAAACTGATTCAAAACTAATTTATAATATTATCCAATCCATTTCCAGTTGGATCTTTTGGAATATAAGATACTGCTTCAATCCCTGATACAGATTGTGAATTAAATGGAAAACAGATGAATCGCTCTTTAATAAAGAAGCCTTCTATAAAATCTAATAATAAAAGAAAAAATCACCCTTTTAATACTAAACAGAAATTTGTAATATCAAAAATCCCTATTCGTTATTCAAATTATATTCAGGAATCATCAAAAAGTCCGATTACAAATACGAAATCTATTGCAAAATGTTCAGCTAAATATTCAAAAAAGATTAGAAATAAAGAGGATAATAAAAATGCTTTTTAGGAACTTAAAATTTCTATTGAATTTGATAAAGAAATAATAGAAACAAATTTGGATTAATAAGAATCTAAAGTATATTGTTTTTTTAAAACGATCTTAAAAATTGTTTATCATTTTAATTTGTTAATATTCTAATTAGTTTTCCTTAATCTAATTGTTTTTTGATCTTTTTGATTTTTATTTTTTATAATTATCCTAAAACCAAATAGAATATATATTCTAGAAAGGAGAAGAATATAAAAAAGTTAAGATATCAAAATTTAATATATAACTAATTTATAATTATATAATTATATAACTTTTTGTAATTAAATATAAGAAAGAATTCTATTCCCCTCTTTTTGAAAAAAATCAATCGTTTTTCCATTAGTCTTTTTGTACCCTATTTATATACAATCCAAATCATTATTTAAACCTACTAGTTTTACTATTTGAAGCTTCTATAATATAATCTGATCAATTCCAATTCCTATTTCCCTTTGCAGCATACTATCGGGACGCACGTATCTCGACCTACCTCTTTCACAATACTATAATGGGATTAGCCTGTACATGATTCTACCGAATTATATAACCTGTATAATAGCTTCTAGCCAGATAACCTTATAAAAATAATGCTTTTCCACCCATTCAATATGACTTGTTAACAATTTATATAATTATAATATTTGTTTAAATTAGAAATATTCTAATACTAATAATTTATAGAAAAATATTGATAACAATTTTATTCTATATTTTAATGATTTTATATATAAAAACTTTAATATAAACTATAATCCAATCCTTATATTATTTGACAGAATCGATTTTATCGAATAAGGCTTGTATTAAAATAAATCGATATTCTTATAATATTACAAATTTGATAATAATTATTATAGATACAAATTTTCTTTTGAATATATTAATGATCATTTTGAATGAAAGAATTATAATACCCTAATTGAAAATGGATAATTCTATAAAATGTATTTGATCAATTGATAATTTAATCTATTTATAAATATTATAAAAAGCTTTATAATTCTATATATATTTTTGTTATTAATATAAATATTCCAATTAAAAAAAAGTAAGTTTAGAAGAGATTTCTTGAAAGATAATTGAGAATAAAGTAATGGATCTATTAAAAATGAATCCCGATATATTATTATCAGAATCTTTTATATTTATATTTTTATTTATATTTTCTTTGGATTGAATCGCTACAAGATATTTCAAAAATTCTTTTTGATATTGAATTTGTTTCTTTTGATTATATTTGATTTAAAGATCAATAACAAAAAATAAAACAGATGATTTGATTAAAAATCAATCGATTTAAAGATAGATAAGTTTATTTATCAAATCAGAGTTTGGAATAGATATAGCTGATATAGAAACAAACGAATCGTTCTTTGGATTAATTGAATCCCAGATTTCCTAAATTTGATATTTATTTTTCAAATATAAATATTATTTCAATTATTAAATATAGATTATAAAAAGAAGATCGTTTTAATCTTTTGTTATATTGAATGAAATTAATTGAATTAATATGAATATTGAATTATAAATAAAATGAAAATAATATTTTAAAAATGATTCTTTAAATACTCAATAATTACTGAATAAGAGATTATATAGATTAAAAGTTACCAGGCTTATAATTATCACAGGATAATATAATTACAAAGTATTTTTAAGGAGCGGGGAATAAATAATATATATAATTAATAGAATAAAAGAATTAAATGATTTGCTCTTGATTATATAAATTAAGAATTATATATATAAAACAAATGAATAATTATTTAATTAATATATACCTTAATTAAACTAAATCTTTGTTTATTAATATATCAAAATCATTTTATCGATCAGAAAGATTGATAAGGGCTAGAAGATCCTTCATTCCGATTGAAAAGTATACGCTTTGATCCTTCGTAGGATATAGGGGATCACAGGGCTTTCCGTGACAATTCATTAACCTTTTTTACTCGATTTATTAATCCTTTGAAAAAGTACTAGAATCTTCCCTTATCTTCAACTTTTTCAAAGTTTTCTTTTTAATCATTATTTACTTAATACAATTGAAATTCATTTGTTTAACCTTTTTAAATCCTAAAATTTTAGATATAATAATAATCAATAAAAATTTAATTAAAATAAAAAACAAAAATACAAAAAAGAAATTTATATATTTATAAAAATTCATTCATTTTATTTTATTATTATAATCAATATATTATAATTTAATAATTATAAGTATTTTTAATTGTTATATTATAGAATCGATCATTCTTTTATATTTTTTTAATAGAAAACTTTCTTTTTATTATTCAAAATCTTGATTTCGAAGAATATCATACATAGTAAACCGAAAATTAAAAGATATTTGTAATTTATATATAATCAAATTCTGTTCTATTCCAAAAATATTAGAATCATTTTAAATTTATATATTATATTATTCCTTTGTTAATATTTATTTATAATCGCTTTATATATTCTTTTATAAATCAATTGAATTATCATTTTCTATACCTTTCCATTTATTTCAAATTGTCTTTCGATCTAGAAAATATATTACAGAAAACCCTACATTCCTTTATATTCTACAAAGAATCAAAAATATACTTTCTAATTGAAATAAAAAATCCTCTAACCTTTACCAATCTCTTCAATTGATAAAATGATCCTGATATACTAATAAACAAAAATCTAATCTAATTAAAATATATATCAACTAAATAATTATTCATTTATTTTATATATACAACTTTTGATTCATATAATCAAAGACAAATCATTCAATTCTTTTACTTTACCAATCACATGTACCATCTATTCCCCGATCCCTGAAAGTGCTCTGTAGTCATACTATCCCGTGATAATAAAATATAATAAATTAATTCTTATACAAACAAAAGAAAATCTATTATATATCCAAACTAAAATATCGAAATCTATAAATATTTATCAATATAAAATCAATTTCGATATCAAAAATTATATATAATTCAATATAAAAAATTACTCTATCCAAAGATTATCCAAAAAACTGAATTTTCCAATTTAAAGAAAATTTAAAATCATCGATTATTTTAAAAACCCCCCCAAATTCGAATTTTTAATTACAATAAAAATTCATCTTATTTTCTTTCTAAATTAATTATACAAAATATACAACAATCCTCTTTTTAATCAAATATTCAAACCACCTTCATTTATTAATATAATTAATAATTCGGAATAAAAAGTAAAAAAGATTTTAATAATAAAGAAAATACAAAAAAATTTATTATACAAAATCTTATAGATTAATAATAATATCAATTTCATTTAATATCCTATTTTCGATTTTAAAATATTTTTATATCGCTTATATGATTTTCATTTAGCTAATCGAATATTATCTGATCCTTTCAATCGAATATTTGATTGAATAAAGCTTTATAAAAATAAAAAGGATAATTATAATTATATAAATGACAATTCATTTATAAAATTAAAAAAAGAAAAATATTTTTCAACTCAACAAATTAGATATTATAATTCCATAATAATATATATATATATGTTGGAAATGAGGCCATCATAGGATTAGAATTGAGGTCACGTAATCATAATGGTGCACAGACTATATTTGGGAATAACCTCAATTTTATTTCTATTAGAATAATAGATCTTTAGTTCAATCTATATAGTTAACAATATTATTATTTTCTGTATCAAAAGTTAATAGGTTATGAAATCTGGTTGTATAGTAGTGATTAGAAAACAAAGCAAATCGAGAAAGGATTAGTATAACTAATAGGGGTGAAACAGAATGAAAATCAAAGTTTTTATATAGTATCACCGAAATAGAGTTGAAATACGATAATACAGTTTATAATTCACAACATTACAGATCAAAATGGAGAACAATCTGTACAGCGTTGATACAAAATTATAGTAGAAGCGAAAAACAAATTCGCATAGTTATAAGAAAATATATTATAATATGATTTTACGAATTTTTTATTGTTTTATTTTTATATTTCTTTATTATTCTAAATCTATTTGTTATACATTTTTTAAAACTATCTTAAAAACTTGAAGATTATTTTCAATACTTATTAAACAATAAGAAACTTTTATAATATCGGAATCAAACAACCCTTCGAAATTCGATCAAAATAATTATAAACGATGGTTCAAATAAACAAAGATATAATTGAAAGGGAAAGGATAATTTTATATAATTGATTAAATATTAAACGAATATATATAGATTGTAGAATTCAATATAGTATCTATTTATAAGATCAATGATTGTGTATGTTACAATATCGAGTTGAAATCGGAATACTTAAAAAATGAAGCGAATATATTATTATATATTTGTATAACATTTAATGATAATGATGAAGTCTTTATCAACGAATATTCAATAGTATATATACTTTGAAGATACTTTAAATCGAAATATACCAGAATCAGTACAGTTATAATTAATATATATATAATGTTAACTTTTGGTACAGAAAGTAGTAGTATTGTTGACTATATAGGTTGAACTAAGGATCTATTATTCTAATAGGAATAGAATTAAGATTATTCCCAAATATAGTCTATATATCATTATAATTATATAACCTCAATTCTAATCCTATAATGACTTCATTTTCAATACTCCTTTATTGAGGATATCCTATTCGATCTTTCTAGACCATTAATCCTAACATTTTCTTGAATTTTTCGAAAGCAATTCTTGTATAAAGTTTCATCATTTCGTTGACAATTATATTATATATATTGATATAACTAATAACGATTTTCTTTTTTTCTATTAAATCTTTAATAAAATGATAATTGATATCTATATATTTGGATCGTTTGTATAAATATAGATTCTTGATTAAAATTAAAACACTTTGATTATTATTAAGTATTTAAATTGTGACGAACCCAACGAGCGTTTAGAGATCAATCTTAGAATTAAAAGCTACAGAGCTAAAGAGAATGTGCTACGAAGCTATATATATGATCGGCTCGGAGCTTAGTACCGTATTAGCCCGATCGTACGCGATCACGTGTATCTCGTGATACTACCCCCCCCTTCTGAAGAGTTCGCCTCGAACTCATTTTAAATGAATGATTTAAGTACAAAATGATCATTAATCTTCTTTTGATAAAAATTCCTGATGCGCGAATTGTATTACAGCCAACGAATACGCATCCACCGTACCATGTGCCTCTTCCAAGCGATCTTCAAAATATCGGCCATTGATCATTTCTCCTAGATCCTCATCATCGTCGTTTTCGGGCTCAGTAGTTAATATAATAGCCAGAACAGGCTTTTATCGATCTCGGACTCCTTGATATGGGTTTAGCGGATAGATTCGTATCCAATAAGAGTTATTTTTATATTATATATATTTATTTTGTTTGTGTAAGAGAGTTCTTTTAGAAGGGGAAAATTCGGGTGCTTATATGTAGGGTAGAATCAAGGTACGATCGGGTTTGTCTGATTGGGTATCAAAAAGGCTAAAGGCATCAATAATATTAAGATTGTTAATATCCATTAGATTGTGGTTCCGAAAATGGGATGGATTCTATAATATATATGGGGCTTTAGATTCACTAGAATGGGATAATACAGGGAATCCATTCGTTGTACGAGTAGCTAGTTGTTATATGATCTGAATAAAATCGGGATAAAAGTGGGGAAAAGAAAGCTATTAAGAAAAACAATTTCTAAGAATAATATTAAGTCTATTGCGAAAAATTGAGATTTTATTCGAATCGGGTTAATTCTGATCTTTGGCTTTGTAAAGGGTTCTTTCGAATTTAGCAATATAGGTATATAAAAAATCGGTTCTTTATTTGAAAGTGAATAACTTGTCTTCAGTCTTTTAGATTTTATTTGGATTATTGTAAACGCATATAAATTGATCCAGGATCGTTGTATGATTTAAGGGAATGTTTTGATCAAAAAAAGAAAACTAAAGTAGTATTATAACTTATACATAAAATTCGAAATTGAAATAAATATAATAAAATTGAATTGTAGAATTGCCGATCGTAGTATTGTTTATTTGTAGTTTCACTTGAATCGAAGGAAGTTAGGTATCGAATTTTTGAAAACTATTATTGAATTTTTCAGGATCAGGGAAAGAGGATTTCAAACAAAAAAGAGTATAAATAGCAGGAATGCGTTTGAGAATCAGGGAGTATAGAAATGAGATTTCATCCCGCTGATGAGTTATTTCACCACGAAATTCTGTAATCGCAAGATTTATCGAATTGTAATTTATAGCTTAGAAATTAAGGGTAAAAAAAAAGATAACATCTTTGAATAATATCAAAAAGATCTATATGCAAGCGAGAGAGTATAAGTATATACCTAAATAGGAACAAGCGGAGTATACATGAGTATGTACAAATGTTATTCCATTTCTTATCTGGAAGAACTTTTAATAATATAACGAACCCAACGAGCGTTTAAAGATCAACCTTAGAATTAAAAGCTACAGAACTAAAGAGAGTGTGCTACGAAGCTATATATCTCGTGACATAAATTGTATCTTTGTTTTTTCCAATATAACTTGATCTGAATAGGTCTTTGAGTATTTATATAATCCATTTCTTTTATTTGATGAATATTACTGTCGCAATATATTCTGATTCTATATTAAAGGTAACCATAAACATTTGTTTCTTGTTAGCCGATAATATAAAGCCTTTATAGAATATCACAACTCCTCTTGAAATACTTTTCCAATCATATTTATTACTAATCCAATCTATATCTATATATACCTTTATTATATTATCAAATATATTATATTCTTTACAAATATCAAATTGTACTCTCTTTGACCCGAACCATAACTTTTGTTTAATTATTGATTGTAAATATTATATCAGATTCTTTAAAGCTATAATATAATGTTTTATTAATTTTGTTATAAATTGTAAAAGTCTTTCAATTGAGAATACTATATTTAATCGAATATATACTATTGAATGGATTATATTTTTTATTCGTTATTGATATTTGTTTATATTTATCAATTCATTGTCATTAATTATTAATCAGAAATAGATATAATTTATTATTAATAGTTTTTTGATTTGATATTATTTATATATAATACTGTATTTAATTAGTATAATATTGAGATATTCTTTTTAATTTATAATTAATATATATACTTTTCTATTGCGAATAATCCTAATACTTAGAATCTTATTAATTTCCTCTAGATTCTTGATATTAAAACAGATTAATAGTTTTTTATCGAACCAAATGATTTACGATGATATATACAATATAATAATGATATCATCGATATATACCAATAATATTATATCACGATTTTTGGATATATACAAATATGGGTTTACTAAACTTTATATAAAGCCTATAACCGATTTCCCTATATCGTGCACGACCCCATATCTTGCATACACTTTTAATTTTATAAAATATTAACCACCATGGACGGATATAGCGACGATATACCTTCAGAGACCTGTATGGAGTTTGTATTAGCTCAAATTAAAAAGGAAGAGCACCCTAAATATACTCAAATAATAAATTTTTTCAAAATTAATTGTTTAACGCTTTTTCGATACTATAAAAGCAAAACTATTTTTTGCAGTATCGTATATGCTGAAATTCATCAATTTTTTTCAAAAAAGCAAGAAAAGGTTTTAATCGATCAAATTAACAAATTGATACAAAGATCTATATCTTTTACAAATTGTATAATCAAAAACCTTACGAAAGAGATTATAGGCCGCTTTTTAGGGAAGAATTGAACGGCAAATTTTGTGAAAAGGCATAAAATATATCTTCAAAATCGGTATCTCCGATGTATTGATAATTTATATGTGAAAGTTGATAATGTTGTTGTATTTGAGTATTTTTATGATCTGGTTTGAATTATTTTGTATTATTATTGAATTTTATTATTTAAAAGAATTATACTAATACCTTTCTTTTTTTCATTTAGTTAATAAAAATAACTACAAAATACAATATATTATCTAAGAATATATATAATTGGGACGAGAAGGGCTTTATGATTGATTTAGGGAGGACTATGAAAAGAATAATGAATATTAGTGCATATGATCGTGGTAGAATTACAAAAGCTAGGTAGGATGGATTGAAAGAGTTTATCATTCTTTTAGCATGTATATGTACCAATAGTACAGTTATTCTATCTACTTTAATTTATAAAGAGGAATTTAGAGATCTACAGGATATATGGGTTAATGAGATAGGAGTGAAGGATCAGACTTATTTCGGAGCTTCAAACAATGGATGATCGTCGAATACATTCGGCCTCACCTGACTTAATAAGGTCTTTCAATGCTATACTCATTCAAAAACAGGGAAAGGATATTGTCTATTGATTGTAAATGATTATTCTAATTATATGAATATGGAATTTATATCGAAATGCAACGAATTGAAGATCATTTTATTGATTCTCCCCCTTTATTCTATATATCGACTCTAACCTCTTAATGTGGGCTACTTCTTTCCCCTTTCGATGAATTATAATATAGAATTCAATAATTTAATGCACAAAAGCGGAGGTATCATTGAAATATCGAAATGTAACTTTTGGATGATATTTAAGGTTGCTTAAACTCAATCTACTATTATTCATAATATTCTGAAATCTTTCGAAAAAGCCGGCATTTATCCTATAAATAAGAACATTACTATTCGCAGTATCGAATTAGAGCAAGCCCCTATGTTATTTACGTCGATGCAATTTATAAGGAATAAAATAAAGATGTTATATATAATTAAAACTCTTTGTCACTTCAAATTAGAATTTCGCCTTAAACAGGATCCCAATATCATTCAGAAGTTTTTTAAGATTGCATTTATATATATAATTAATGCTAATATCCAATTGTATAAAGCAAAAGGTTTAAAAAAAGTTTTGAAGATCGAAAGAAAGAAAAAAACCTGTTTTAAACATTTAAACTTAATAGGGGAGGAGGGCGGAGATACTTTTTTATATTTCCTTTTGCAAATCGAAAGAGCTAGAACTTACCAATTGATGAAAGTACTAATTGTTGAACAAAAGAAGGAAGCTAAAAAGCAAAAGAAAATCGAAAAGAAAGTTGAAAAGGAATGAAAGAATAAAGCGATTAAAGAGAGAATAGTACAAAGGAAGGTCGATTGTCAAATTGTATATGATACCAAAGAAAAGATGAAAAGAGTTCGGAAATCATTAATATCTTCTATTAAAAGAGTATAAATGATTTAAAAACGTTTTCTTATTATAGATTTAGTATTCCAAAAAGCTATAAAGGATCACGATATTGTAGAGATTGATAAATCAATAATAGAAGAAGGAAGGGGGGTATTATATTCAAAGACTGAGCAACATATCAAGGTTTCATCGAAATTGAAAATATAAAGGTTTTTTAATTCTATAGGATAATACTATATCTCTTTATTGCTCAAAAAGAATTGTAGCTTTATATCTTATAATTTATAATTAATATCGAATTTTGAAGTGATTGTAATAGGAATATGAGGGGCATGCAAGATGTGGGGTCGTGCACGATGTAGGGAAATCGGTTATCTAAAAGCTCTTTCTTTAATAATAAACTCCAATCCCTTCCAATTTATTTCAAATTATATAAACTTTGTAAAATTCGTAGTATATATCCCTTTTCGACTTTAATATCTTGAAATAGTTCAAAATAAATCTCTTTCTTTAAATACAATTCAGTAAAAGTGTTTTTGATATCAAAATATAAATATTCCAAATTTTTCTTTATAATAATAATTAAGAATAATTTGAATGTATTTAGCCTTATTATTGATACAAACATTTCGTTATAATCTTTTTCTAATATCTAACTGAACCCTTGAATTATTAATCTTGCCTTGAATCGTTTTACTTTGTTATCTTTGATTTTAATTATAAATACCTATTTTATCGAAACCAAATTACTTCCTTTAAGGAGTATATATTCTTTCTAAATATTATTTTGAATTAAAGATATAATTTCTTCTTGGATAACTTTCTTTCATTTTTCAAAATGTTTTCGATCTGATATTGTTTTCTTATAAGTTCTTGGTATTTTGATTTCCAGAATTTCTTTGATTGAATATATTACATTTTCTGTATTGTTTATATTTATCAATAAAGTTATGAAATCTGAAATGATTTTGTTTTTGATATAAAAGTTCATTTTGTAAATGATTGGGATTATAATTATAATATATTCTATACTTTTTTAAGTTTTGATTTGTATAAATATTATAATTAATATCTTTATAATCTTGCTTTCCTATTCTTCTTCAGGATCTTGTTTTATATCTCTTTTCTGTTTTCGTATTAAATATTTTAGAGATTCGTCTTCAAAATCCATTGTATCCTTTTGTTCGATTTCAAATGATTCTAGATTTATTTCGTTTTCTGATTTTATTGAAATAAATTTGTTAATAAAATTTAAAACGATCTTAAATTTTGCTTTCAATATAGATTCAGGATCTACAGAAGTTGATTTTTGAATTGGAACTTTTGGAATAATAGATTCGATATCTGAAATATCTTTGAAAAAAGATTCTTGATTTGTTTTCTGAATATTGTTATCTTTATCTTCATTGTATATTGATATTGATATATTTAATTTATCTGATTTCAATTCGATAATTGGAATATTTAGTATAATCATTAAACTCGATATAATATTTACTAAAGAAAACATTTGGAACAAAAATAATATAGATATTATATTTAATATTGAAAATAAAGAAAATATTTTGTTTATTATTGATCTACTATAAGGTTTTCGATTTAACTTTATATTCTTTATTTCTTGTAAATCTGATTCACAATTTCTTAATTTAAAATCCAAATCTCCTTTTCGACAAGATTTATCTATGATTATTTTGTTCGATCGAAATATATAATTTAATTCTGAAGAATATATTTTGATATATTTGTTTATAACTTTTGAATATCTTAAGAATATACTGATTCTCGAAATATCCTACAACTTATTGTATCTTTGTTTTTTCGGAATAGTTTTGGGATTGATATAAATATAACATTTGCTTCTTTAGATTTTATATATCTTTATATTTGATATTATATTTGTAAAAACTTTTGTAAAGGATCGATCTATTTCGTTTATATTAGAATTAATATTAATATAATTCCTGATATAAATATTATATTTTACAATTTCGTTCTAAAACTTTAATAATAATTTAGTTTCTTTTAGTATTACTTTTATATTTGTTTTTGTAGTTTTTATATTCTGTTTTACAGGTTTGTTTTAATATAAAGAAGTAATTGTTATAATTTCGGATTATATATTTGATGATTATTTATAAATAATTTGTAAAAGTTTTAATGTATTATCAATTCTAATTGTAATGATCTTTTCTCTAATAACCAATTCCATCTTCTTTTTCTAAGTTTTCAATATTTGAATTGTATTATCTTTTTGTTTAAATAACATAATCCAATTTACTTTTGTACAATTATCGATAATCAATATAAAATAACGATTCCCTCGAATCGATTTTGAGAATGATCTTACAATATCGAAATATATAAATTCGAATCTCTTTGATTTATACAAACTCAATTACTTCAAAATATAATTGATTATCTTAATAAATATACACACTTCACAGATATTTAATTCAATTGGAACCTTCATTGATTTAATTATATTAAATACCTTATATAGATTCTTGATCTTATCTAAACCTAAATGATTGAATCTTTAATATTATAACAAATATCTCTCTTTTTCCTTAAATATTAATTCATTATCGATACCTTTGATATCATCGATTATCTCTAAAAAAAAACCTTTTTCCTAATCATTTTGATATATACTCAAACAAAAAACTATATCCTTATATCCTTTAATTATATATAAAATTATATACATTCCGTTTTACATTTTAGTACAGATAACTTTCTTATTGTCCTTTTTGAAATATATATAATAAAAATTGAATTCCCTTTACAATTCTATTTCACAAATCCTTTTTCCTAACAACAAATTTACTTTTAGTTTTAATATATATAATATATTTGAAAATAACATTTTAGAACCATCTTTGTATATTATATTTACTAAACCCTAATAACAATAATACATTATTTCTTTATTAATCTTTATTTTTCGTTTGATAATAAAATCTATTAATCTGAATAATAAAGATTAATTAAATATATATAAAGAAATATTTATATCAATATATCATTTATTAAAAAAAGCCTTACTAATAATCTCCTTTATCAAATTACAATCTTTCTTTATTATATCCTCAATATCAAAATCTGATTCAAAAATATTATTAACAAAATATACTTAATCTTTCTTATTGAAATAAACCTTCTTCGGATTCGATAATCTTTTTTTTTTTTAATAACAAAAATAACTACAAAGGAATTTACTAATTCATATTAAATACAAACAATTTTATATATAATAACCTTCTTTTTGATATAGATCACAAACATTATTTGGGATCTCGAAATCTGATTTTTGATATCGAAAAGTATATCTAGATCCTTTTGCAATTTATATTCATTCTAATCCATTCTTAAAACAAAATTTCTTAATCTACAAATGCTTGATTTTATTATCAATACTAAAACTGATTTAGATATCCAATATATTTATTATTCTTTGATAATCGATTGAAAAATTATATATTAAAATCAAAAATAAAACAATATCTTGATATACTGATCAACAATTTTCATTTACAACCCTAAATTTCTTTTTATATTTTTTCAATTTATTCCAAACTTTGATAATAATTATGTCGGAATAAATATCGGATTGAAATTTGAAGTTCTGGATTATTGTTATATATATATTAATTATAATTATATTGATTTTGATATATTTTGATTTAAAGTATTTTTAGAATATATATACTATTAAATATTCATCGGTAAAAACTTTATCATTATCATTAAATATTATATAAATATATAATAATATATTTGCTTTGTCCTTTAAATATTCCGATTTCAATTCGACATTGTAATATACACGATCATTGATTTTGTAGGCAAATGCTATATTGGGTTTTATAATCTATATATATTCGTTTAATATTTAATCAATTGTATAAAACCATCCTTTCCCTTTCAATTATATTTTCGTTTGTTTGAATTATCATTTATAATTGTTTTGATCGAACTTCGAAGGATTGTTTGATTTCGATATTGTAAAGGTTTTTTATTGTTTAATGGATATCGAAGATAATTTTTAGGTTTTTAAAACAATCTTAAAAAATATATTGTAAATAAATTTAGGATAATAAAGAAATATAAAAAATAAAACAATAAAAAAATTCGTAAAATCATATTATAATATATTTTCTTATAATTATACAAATTTGCTCTTCGCTTTTGCTATAATTCTATATCAGCATTATACAGACTGCTCTTTACTTTGATCTATAATATTATAAATTATAAACTGTATTATCGTATTTCAATTCTATTTCAATAATATTATATGAAAATTCTGATTTCTATTCTGTTTCATTCCTATTAGCTATATTAATCCTTTTTCGATTTGCTTTACTTTTTAATTACTATTATACAACCGGATTTTATAATCTATTAATTTTTGATATAGAAAATAATAATATTATTAATTATATAAATTGAATTAAGGATCTATTATTTTAATAGAAGTAGAATTGAGGTTATTCCCAAATATGGTCTGTGCACTATTGTGATCACGTGACCTCAATTCTAATCCTATGATGGTCTCATTTCCAACATATAATGATAATCCAGAACTTCAAATTTCAATCTGATATCTATCCCGATATGATCATTATCGAAACTCAGAACAAATTGAAAAAGTATAGAAGGAAATTAGGGGCTGTAAACAAAAGCTATTGGTCAATATATTAAAATACTGTTTTATGCTTAATTTTAATATATAATTTTTCAATCGATTATTAAGAAATAATGGATATATTGGATATCCAAATCAATCTTAGTATCGATGATAAGATCAAGCATTTACAGATTAAGGAATTTCATTTTAAAGATAAATCAAAATAAATATAAATTATAAAAGGATCTAAATATATTTTTCGATATCAAAAATCAAATTTTGAGATTTCAAATAATGTTTACGATTTGTATCAAAAGAAAGGTTATTATATATAAGATTACCTATATTTAATATAAACCAACAAACTCTTTTATAATTATCTTCATTATCAAAAAAGAAGGAAATCATCGAATCCGAAGAAAATCTATTTCAATAAGAAAGATCAAATATACTCTATTAACAATATCTTTGAATCAGATTTCGATATTAAAGATATAATAAAGGAAGATTACAATTTAATAAATAATATATTGATATAAATGCTTTTTTATATATATCTAATCAATCTTTATTATTCAGATTAATAGATTCTATTATCAAATGAAGAATAAAGATTGATAGAGGAATAATGTATTATTGTTATTGGGATTTAATGAATATAATATATAAAAATGGTTCTAAGATGTTATTTTCAAATGTATTATATATATCAAAATTAGAAGTAAATTTGCTATTAGGAAAAAGAATTTACAAAATAGAATTATAAAGGGAATTCAATTTTTATTATATATATTTCAAGAAGGATAATAAGAAAATTATTTGTATTAAAATACAAAATGGAATATATATGGTTTTATATATAATCAAAAAATACAAGAATACAGTTTTCTATTCGAATATATATCAAAATGATTAAGAAAAAAGCTTTTCTTTAAAGATAATTAATAATATCAAAGATATTGATAATGAATTAATATTTAAAGAGAAAAAGAGATATTTATTATAATATTAAAGATTCAATCATTTAGATTTAAATAAGATCAAAAATCTATATAAGATATTCAATATAATTAAACTAATAAAAATCCCAATTGAATTAAATATCTGCAAAATATATATATTTATCAAAATAATCAATTGTATTCCGAAACAATTGAGTTTGTATAAATCAAAAAAACTCGAATTTATATATTTCGATATTGCAAGATCATTCCCAAAATCAATTCGAAGGAATTATTATTTTATATTGATCATCGATAATTATACAAAAGTAAATTGGATTATATTATTTAAACAAAAAGATGATATAATTCAAATATTGAAAATTTGAAAAAAGAAAATGAAATTGACTATTAAAGAAAAGATTATTATAATCAAAATTAACAATATATTGGAACTCCTACAAACTATTTATAAATAATTATTAAATATACAATTCGAAATTACAACAATTGTTTTCTTATATCAAAATAAATCTACAGAATAGAATATAAGGATTACAAAAATAGATATAAAAGTAATACTAAAAGAAGTTGGATTATTATTAAAATTTTGGAACGAAGTTATAGAATATAATACTTATATTAGGAATCGTATTAATATTGATTTTGATATAAACAGAATAAATTGATTTTTTATAAAAACTTTTACAAATATAATATTAGATATAGAAATATACAAAATCTAGAGAAGCAAATATTATATTTATATTAATTCCAAGATTATTCTGAAAGAGCAAAGATATAACAAATTGTAGGATACTTCAAGAATCGATATATTTTTAGAATATTCAAAAGTTATAAATAAATATATCAAAATATATTCTTTAAAGCTAGATTATATATTTTGATTAAATAAAATAATCATAAATGAATTTTATTAAAAAGAAGATTTGGATCTTAAATTAAGAAATTGTAAATCAAGTCTACAAAGAATAAAGAATGTAAAATTAGATTAAAGATTTCGTAATAAATCAATAATAAATAAGATATCTTCTTTATCCTTAATACCAAATATGATATTTGTATCATTTTCATTCTAAGTATTCTTTTCAATAGATATTATATCGAGTTTAATGATTATATCAAATACCCCAATTATCGAATTGAAATTAAATAAATTAGATACATTAATATCAATATACAATGAAAATAAAGATAGCAATATTCAGAAAACAAATCAAGAATCTTTTTCCAAAGATATTTCAAATATCGAATTCATTATTTTAAAGGTTCCAATTCAAAAATCAATTTTTGTAGATTTTGAATTTGTATTAGAAACAAAATTTAAGATCGTTTTAAATTTTGTTAATAAATTTATTTCAATAGAATCAGAAAGTGAAATAAATTTATAATTATCTAAAACCGAACAAAAGAATACAATAGATCTTAAAAACGAATTTTCAAAATATCTAATACAAAAACAGAAAAGAAATATAGAATAAGATCCTGAAAAAAAACGGGAAAACAAGATTATAAGGGTATTAATTATAATATCTATATAAGCCAAAACTTAAGAAAATATAGAATATATTATAATTACAATTCCAATTATTTACAAAATAAATCCTTATATCAAAAACAAGATCGTTTTAGATTTCATAATTTCATTGATAGATATAAATAATATAGAAAATATAGCATATCTAGTTGAAAAAGTTTTGGGAATCAAAATACTAAGAATTTATAAAGAAGTAATATTGAATCGAAAATACTTTGAAAAATGGAAAAAAATTATCCAAAAGGAAATCATATCTTTGATTTAAAATAATATTTGGAAAGAATATATATTTTTTAAAAAAAGTAATCTGATTTCGATGAAATAAATATTTATAATTAAGATTAAAAATAACAAAATAGAATAATTCAAGATAAGATTAATAATTTAAGGGTTCAATTAAGTATTAGGAAAAAATTACAACAAAATATTTGTACCAATAATAAGATTAAATATATTCAAATTATTTTTAACTATTATTGCAAAGGAAGATTTGGAATATTTATATTTTGATATCAAAAATGTCTTTATTGAATTGTATTTGAAAAAAGAAATCTATTTCGAATTATTTTAAAATATCGAAATCGAAAAGGGATATATATTATAAATCCTATAAAGTCTATATAGTTTGAAGTAAACTGAAAAGAATTGGAGTTTATTATTGAAGAAAAAGTTTTTAGGTATAAACTTTATACAAAGTTTGGCAAACCTATATTTGTATATATCCAAAGATTGTAATATAATATTATTGATATATATCGATGATATCGTTATTGTATTATATATATCATTATAAATCATTTGGTTCAATGAAAAATTATCAGTTTGTTTTAATACCAAGAATTTAAAAAAGATTAATAAGATCCTAAATATTAAGATTATTTATAATAGAAAAGTATATATATTAATTATAAACCAAGAAGAATATCTCAATATTATATTAATTAAATATAATATTATATATAGACAATATCAAACCAAGAAATTGTTAATAATAGATTATATCTATCTTTGGTTAACAATCGATAATGATGAATTAATAGATATAAATAAATATCAATAATGAATAAGAAGTATAATCTATTTAATGATATATATTCGATCAGATATAGTATTCTCAATTGAAAGATTTTTATAATTTATGGTAAAACTAGCAAAATATTATATTATAGTTTTGAAGAATCTAATACGATATTTATGATCAATAATCAAATAGAAGCTATAGTTCAGGTCAAAGAAAGTACAATCTGATATTTGTAAAGAATATAATATGTTTGATAATATAATAAAGGTATATACAGATGCAGATTGGGCTAGTGACAAACATGACCGGAAAAGTGTTTCAGGGGGAGTTGTGATATTCTATGGAGGCCCTATGCACGAACGATCCAAACATATAGATATCAGTTATCACTTCATCAGGGACTTGATAGAAAAGGAGAAAATCGCCACTAGTTATATCAATATATGCGATATGGTTGCCAATGGAATGACGAAGCTTTGTGTAAGGATTGTTTTCGAAAGGTTCAAGAAAATGTTAGGATTAATAGTCTAAAAGGATCGAATAGAATATCCTCAATAAAGGAGTATTAGAAATGAAGCCATTATAGGATTAGAATTGAAATCACATGATTACAATGGTGTACAGACCATATTTGGGAATAACTTCAATTCTACTTCTACTAGAATAATAGATCCTTAGTTCAACCTACATAGTCAACAATACTACTACTTCCTGCACCAAAAGTTAACAATATATATAATTACAAAAAAATTGAAAATCTATATAAACTCAAAAGAATTTAATTGCATATATATAAAGCCTAAACTTTATACAATAAATGAATTATTATCATTAAAATAATACGAAAATAATACATTTAAAGAATTATATTTATCATTATTTCAGAAATCATATAAAAAGGAAGCCTGAATATAATAAGAACGAAATATAACATTATCTCTATCAATTTCGTTTTATTTGATTGATTTCATCAATTTAATTAATTTGATCAATTTAATCGATTAATCTAATCGATTTCGGAATTGATCATATTAATTATCTATTATTATTATATTATAATTCAAATCCTTCCCTTTTTTTATTGAAACTTTTTCTTTTCAAAAATTCTTCAAATCAAAGAAAATACAAATCAATATTGATTTAATTAATTTGATCAATTTGATTAATTTCTGATGAATTAATCAAATCAACCAAAATAATCAATTTAATTGATTTAAGGTTTATAAACCTTTAGAAAACCTGATTTCCGATGAATTAATAATAAAATAAAAGAATAAAATACTTAAAAGAAAGTTTTTCCAAAAGAAAGAATAATATTACAAATTGTAAACTATAAAAAATTAATTATATAATATTTCTTATCTTTTTTATCAATTGATAAACTAATCATTTATATATATATATTATAATTCATATAATTTAATATAATAAAATAATAACCCTAATAATATATATATATAATCCTACAATTTACGAATAGATATTTGTATATATATATCTAATTGTTTTTTATAAATTATAATTCTTCAATTATAGATTCTAAGGAATATAATTGACCCTGTTTATTCAGCTCTACTACGGCTCTTGTACATCACAATTCGTAGATCTATAATAATGGTGTAATTGATTAGAAAGGAAGTGGATTGAATTTGAAAGGAATTAAAACTTTTTCTTTTTCAACAAAAATCTATATTATATTTATATTTGAAGGTTTTTGTTGTATATTATCAATTGCGATTGATTTATTTAATTACAAATCTCTTCGATTTCAATATTCTTTGAATTGATTATTTTGTTCATTAATATCTTATTGAATTAATTAATCGATTTTCTATTTTCGAAAGAATAACCAAATAATAAGGAGATTGCTCGAATAAGAAATGATATAAGATTTCTTTTTAAACTATTCGACATATCGATTAAAGCAATCAAACTTTATTCGAATCTTTGATAATTAGAATTTATCTAAAATAATATTATGATTTGTTGGATTTTGGATCATACCGTATATCTAAGCATGGGACTATACTATAATGGGATTAGCCTGTACGTGATTCTACCGAATCATATAATCTGTATAATAGCTTCTAGCTAGATAACCTTATAAAAATAATGCTTTCCCATTCATTCAATATAATTTGTTAATAGATTATGAGTCCGGGTTTTGTATATCACTATGTAATTTAGAGTTAATTTTCCAAAGTGAAAGATCAAATCCTCGATAGATCCAATAAAGTAGACAAACAAGATCGATATAATTAAACAGAGAAGTTCATTATATTAAATACATTTACAAAATGGGATCGAATAGAATTATAGATTATTCAATGGATAAGTAGGGAAGTTTGTTATATTAAATATATTGGTAGAATTGAATCCCAATAATACAATTAATGTGGGAGAATCCATTTTAGGAAATTACTTAAACAGAAGATACTATCTTTTTATATTCTTTTTCTGATAATTTGAGAATCAATCAATTTCCTTGATATTTTCTTTCTTTTTCGAAAGCCTTTTTGCTTTGAAATAAATACTTTGCAAAACAAAGTAAACTTTTCGAAATCTCTTTAGATAAGATTCGAATATTCTTGTTTCTCGAATATTTTCGATTTTTATATAGTTGATAGATTCCCTATAGAAAACCTAATAGGAATATTAAAGATTATATTTTTGGTATAGTTTTTGGGGGAGTTATGAAATCTATATTTGTTTTCGTTTTAGATATTTTGAAAGTTCATCTTTAAGATCTATTATATCTTTTTGTTCGATCTTAAATGATTATAGATTTATTTTGCTTTTTGATTTTACTGAAATAGATTTATCAACAAAATTTAAGACAATCTTAAATTTTGCTTCTGATATAGATTTAGGGTCTGCAAAAGTTGATTCTTGGATTGAAACCTTTGAAATGATGGATTCGATATCTAAAGTATCCTTAGAATTTATTATATTATATTGGGGAGATATTATCGTTTTTGTTTTGAAGAATAATATTTCCGTTTTGGGGAAGTATTCTTTATATTCTTTTTGGGGATTCTTTATTAATATTCAATTTTTTCTTTGATTATCATTTTTTTATATTATTGTTGATATCTTCGATATCTTTTTGTTCTTTTTTGTAATTATAATTATCAGTTTCGTTATTTTTTGATATATTATTTATTGTATATCGTTTCAATCCTATTTTGTTTTTATTTCTAGATTAATATTATTTTGTTGTATCTTTATATTCAATACTTACAATGATAATTATATTGATAATTGTAAAGAAGAAGAAGAATATCCTTGATAAAGAAATCGGAGATGGAATTGGAAACGATTACAAAAGAAGCCGAAAATGGAATTAAAGAAGGAGATTGTATATTGGAAGATATATAGAGCAATATATTAGAAGAAACAGACGATTACATTAATAATAGAAGGATATATATTCAAATAAAAGGAATATTAGATTTTGCTATATAGTATATAAAGATCATTAGATATCTAATCAAGTATAATACTAAAGATCAATAGATATTATAATTTCTTGGAATCAATAATTAATAAAGTTTATTAGTTAATATATAGAGATTATTAATATTTAGATAAATATAGTATTAAAGATCGACAGATATAATAGTTCTCTGAAGCAAAAGCTATTAGTTAATAGTCTATTAGTTATCCTGATTGATAATTAGTTATACTTTTGTTATAAAGGAAAGAGTTATAAGTATGATTTTATAGGATATACTATTCTATTAGAGAAAGGTATTTGTATTGTAATGTAGGGTTAAAGACTTTAGTTTAATATAATTAAAGGATTGGGAATAGAAGAAATGGATTTCCTTTAATTTTTATTATAAAAAAGGGGTACTGATTATTCTTTAAAGATTATTATATTATTATAAAACGATCATTCTATTCGAAATAATCTTGTTAAATTTTGGATCTTAAAAGATCTAGCAAAAAAATAATCATTCAATATTATTAACTTTTTATTTCAAATTAATGTTGTTCAACTCGGTTTAAATCAATTATAGTATTTATAGTTTAGTCTTCTTTACTTTTATATATATTATACTTCTAAAGGAGTATTGGATTTTGGATTATATTGTATATCTAAGCATAGGATTATACTATAATGGGATTAGCTTGTATATAATTCTACCGAATTACATAACCTGTATAATAGCTTCTAGCCAGATAACCTTATAAAAATAATGCTTTCCCACCCATTCAATATGATTTGTTAATATGATTCCCTAATTCGATAATAAAAAAAAAGAATAAGAGATTGTTCATAATTATCGATTATTAAATTAAGGAATATGAAAGAGATAATAATATAGTTTTGTATATTATTATATTTTTTGATTTCAATCGAAGTTTCAAATAATATAATTCTTGATCTAAATATAGAAAATAAATAAATAAAGAATATAATATTAATGAAAACAAATTTATTTGTTTTAAAATCAATAAATATTTTTGATTGATAAATATAATCATTTTTCGAAAAGTTATAAAGAAGAATGAATAGTTTTTTTTATAAGTTTTATTAGATCAAGAAATTTCATATTCTATATAACATTTAAAATAAAAATAGAATTTAAATATTTGGTTTTAAATACTTTTTTTCTTTTAAATAGATATTTTATATAATTTCAATTGTGGTTTTTGGATTGGAATCCTTTTCAAGATCCCGATATTCTTCGAATTCTTCTATTTCTTTTTCTATTATTTCGATTTCATTGAGATTATCAATATAAAGTATCGATATATATATTATTCTAGAAAAAGAAGAAGATAATGAATATTTGAAGTTTAAATAGTTATTAAATATAATAAAATTTGTATATTTGAAAAAGATATTCCGAAATGGAAATAATTTTGGGAATATAGAAATTTCAAAGTTAAAGTTATTAAAATTCCGAAAGTATTATAAAGGGTTTATAATAATTATTAATTTATAAGTAATTATAAAAATACTTTTTTTATTATAATATTAATTTTGTTTTTATAATGAAATTTCATTTTGATTTATTTTAATAAATATATTTATAAATTCTTTTGTAATTTTATAATCTTGAATAAGTATTGTTATTATTTGTAAAAAAAAATCGAAAATATTTTATTCGAGATTTTTGAATAGGATTTTATTATTAATGATCTTTATTTGAATGATAAACAATCTGAATTTTTTATATTATTTTAAAAAGTTATTATATCAAATTGTATTAGGTATAATTTATATTTTGTATTGAAAATAAATATAATCGATTTTAATTAAATTCTAATAGATTATTATAAATTATTCGATCAATTCGAATATAATAAATCGGAGTATTTGTATATAAAGAATATAATAATATGTTTGTATTTTTGATTCTATTTAATCGATTATATATATATAATATTATATTTTATTTTGGAATAATATAGTATATAATTCGAATTGTTTTATAATTAATAATTATTATAAATTAGTTTTAGATTTAATATCATTATTAAGTTTAATAATAAAATTTATAGATTTTGATATATATATATTTTGATATAAATTGTAATTGATATAGAAATATAATCTTGATTGATTAGATTAACTTTTTGAATAAAGGGAATCCTAATTATTATATAGATTATTATTTTTTGAAAAGAAAAAAGAACCAATAAAAAACCTTAGATAATCAGATTATTTGATTAAAGTTTTCTTTTTCTAATTTTAGGATTTTTTGATTTATTTAAATAAAGATCCTTAATCTTTAATTGAAGGAATAAAAGAAATCCTAAATATTGTTATTGATTTAGATACTTATATTAGTATTATTTGAAATTCAAAAAGAAATTGTATTATTATAAAGTTTATTGTTATTATAATTTTCAATTATCGATTCTTTTTTTTTAAATTTATAATTATTATATCAAGATTTTATAATTGTAATAATGAATCAAAAAAAATAATTAAATTATTGAAAATATCAATTTTATATATTGGAATCTTCTCTTTATTAATTTTTTTTTAATAATAATATTATCAAAATCTGTATTTATATTTTTTTCGAAAAGTTGTTGAAATAATTGAAAAGAAGGAAAGGGCTTTTCAGAATGGATTTTCGAAAGTTCGAAATGTATAGGAGATAGAATTCGTTGTATTATGAAAGTAATAATATATTTCTAAAAAGATTTATATCTTTGTTAATTAGATCAAAATAAATCTTCTTTGTTTAAATGAAATATTTATAAAGATTCATTTAAAAAGATATTATAATAATAAAGTATTATTTAGGAGGCAATTAAATAGTTGAATATTTATAATAAATTGTAGATAATATAATATATAAAAGTTATAATAGAATTAAATAAACAAGATCAATTATATTCTTTAGAATGTATAATTAAAGAATTATAACTTATAAAGAACAATTAGATATATATATATAAATACTCACCTATAAATTACAGCATTATATATATAAATTATTAAGATCATTATTTTACTATATTAAATCATATAAATCGTAATGTATATATATAGATGATCAGTTTATCAATTGATAAGGAAGATAAGAGGTATCATGTAATTATCCTCCTGTGGTTTACGATTCGTGACAGAATATGATTTTATTTTAGTGATAATAAATAGATTAATCAAATTTGTATTTATAATACTATTCTATAAAACTGGAATGATAGATAATTTTGTTTATATATTTATATAGAATATAATTAGTATTTATAGAATATTAGATAAGATTATTTCAGATAAGGATAAATTATTTATATCGAAATTTTGGTTTACCCTTATAGTATTATTTGGAATCAAAAGAAAGCTTTCGATAATCTTTTATTTTTAAATAAATAACTAAACAAAGTGATTAAATCAAATAATAAAAGCTTATCTATCACGGGATAGTATGACTATAGAGTACTTTCAGGGATCGAGGAATAGGTGGTACATATGATTAGTAGAGTAAAAGAATTGAATGATTTATTTTTGATTATATAAATCAAGAGTTGTATATATAAAACAAATGAATAATTATTTAATCGATATATATTTTAATTAGATTAAATCTTTGTTTATTAATATATCAGGATCATTTTATTAATCGGAAAGATTAGTAAGGGCTAAAAGATCCTTCATTCCGATTGGAAAGTATACCCTTTGATCCTTCGTAGGATACAGGGGATCACAGGGCTTTCCGTGACATTATCTTTATTATTATATCAATTATAAATAAAACAATTAGATTAAATTATTACCTTTGATATAATTCGTATACAATATATCAGAAACAGAAATCACAAAAGTAATATTAGTATATATTAATTTTAGGTTCAATTTATCAATATATAAATCACTATTATTATAAAATACAAATACAAACGAAATTATAAAAAATATCACAAAAATCAAGAAACTACAAAAACAATTTTCCTTAGATTTATAATTCATCGCTTTAAAAAAAATATTATATTATAACGAATTATATAATATAGAATCTATATTTAAAAAAAATAAAGTTTTTTTTATTCAATAAAATATCAAAATCAAATAATCAAATAATAAATTAGATTATAAGAAATTAAAACTATTCAAAATTAACAAAATAATTGAATCGATTAACTATAAATTAAAGTTTTTCTATATTATAAATATTCATTTAGTATTCTATATCTTTTTATTCGAAAAAGCATTATTTGGAATCCCGAAAGTATTCAATCTGAAGATCGAATCAATTAATCCAAAAGGAGAATATTATATCGAAGAAATATTGAATTATAAATATATTAATAAGATAATCAAATATTTAATCAAATAACAGAATTATCTATATTCAAAATACATGTAAAAACCTAAAAAGAATCTCAGAATTTCTAATCTATTGAAGGAATTTCATTAAAGCTATTTAGATCTCTTCAAAAAGGATTCAAAGGATTCAGAAAAAAGGAAGAGTCAAAATCGTTCAATATATTCGAATTAATTTCAACTAATATCGATGAACTAGAATCTAATTGTTCTTTTTTTTTTTCTTTATATATTCATTTTCCAATCTTTTTTTTTCCTCAATCTCTATAAATTTATTTAGAATACACAAATCCTAATAAAGTATATTGAATTTCTGCTGTAATAGAAAACACTTCTACTTTTGAAAATGAAGAATCTTGATCATTATCTTTTCTTTCTTTTATTCTAATTTCATTTTCTAATAATCCAGACTATTCTAATTATTCTTCGAAAGATTATATATATTGTATTTCTTTTTCTAATAAATACATTCAGTATATTATAAAGAATCGAATAAAGAAATAATATATTTATACTTCTGATAATTGTATAAAGAATATAAAAGTATTTCGAATTTATAAACTTCAATTAAATAAGCTAAATAAAGTTGTTCTTTCTTTTTTCGAATTTCTATAATCATAATAAAGAAAAAAAAAAGTATTATCGATAAAAGAATTATAAAGAGAAATTATACTATATAATATTCGAAATAAATACTAAACTAAAAAAAGAATAATATTACAATAGTTATTATCAAACACTGTATTATATAATTAATTTAAAGTAATATAACCTTAAATTATATTATAGATTACTAAGGAACACTAACGATTCAAAACTGTATAACAATTCTAACTAATTATAATATAAAGATCTATATAACCAGAATGGATTTCCTTATTATAAAATTTCATACTCAAAATCAATCATTTAGTCGAATCTATTATTAATTACAAATTGCAATTATTTATTATTATTACTTAAATCCCTATTTGATATTTAGTTATAAATCATTTCGAGAGTTTAGATCGCTTCTATATGATCTAGACGGCAAACCTCGTAACATTAATATAATAATATTTTATAAAGAAAAAAGAAAAGTATTAGAAAAAGTATCGATTATATAATAAATGAATATTTAAGATATTTATAAAGATTAATTAGAAATAAATTATAAATTTATAATACAATGAAAAATCTGAATTAGAATCAAAATAATAATTTGAATTAAAATTACTCAAATTATTTTCTTCTTTTGAATTATTATTTATTTATCTTTAATTCTTTATCAATGATATTCGATTAATTAAAAATATAGATTTTGTTAACTTTTGGTGTAGGAAGTAGTAGTATTGTTGATTATATAGATTGAATTAAGGATCTATTATTTTAGTAGAAATAGAATTGAGATTATCTTTAAATATAATCTATATATTATTATGATTATATAATCTTAATTCTAATCCTATAATAGTTTCATTTCCAATACTTTTTTATTAAAGATACTCTATTCGATTTTCTTAGATTATTAATCCTAACATTTTCTTGAACCTTTCGAAAATAATCTTTGTATAAAGTTTTGTTATTTTATCGGTAATTATATTATATATATTGATATAATTAATAACGATTTTCTTTTTTTCTATCAAATCCCTAATAAAATGATAATTGATATTTATATATTTGAATCGTTTATATAAATATAGATTTTTAATTAAAACTAAAATATCCTAATTGTTATTAAGCATTTGAATTGTATCTCTATTCTTTTCAATATAATTTGATTTGAATAAATCTTTGAATATTTATATAATCTATTTTCTTTATTTAATGAATATTGTTATTATAATATATTCTGATTCTATATTAGAAATAATTATAAATATTTGTTTCTTGCGAATCTATAATATAAAACTTTTATAGAATATCATAATTCCTTTTAAAATACTTTTTCGATTATATTTATTATTAATCCAATTTATATCTATATATACTTTTATTATCTTATCAAATATATTATATTCTTTATAGATATCAAATTATACTCTTCTTAATTCAAACTATAATTTCTATTTGATTATTAATCATAAATATCATATTAGATTCTTCAAAACTATAATATAATGTTTTATTGATTTTGCTATAAATTATAAAAATCTTCTAATTGAAAATACTATATTTAATGGAATATATATCATTAAATAGATTATATTTTTTATTTATTATTGATATTTATTTATATTTATTAATTTATCATTATCAATTGTTAATCGAAAATAAATATAATTCATTATTAACAATTTCTTGATTTGATATTATCTATATATAATATTATATTTGATTAATATAATATCAAAATATTTTTCTTAATTTATAATTAATATATATACTTTTCTATTACAAATAATTCTAATATTTAAAATCTTATTAATCTCCCTTAAATTCTTAATATTAAAATAAACTAATAACTTTTCATCGAATTAAATAATTTATAATAATATATATAATATAATAATAATATTATCAATATATATTAATAATATTATATTATAATCTTTGAATATATATAAATATAAATCTATTAAACTTTGTATAAAGTTTATATCTAAAAACTCTTTCTTCAATAATAAACTTCAATCCCTTTCAATTTGCTTCAAATTATATAAATTTCGTAGAATTTATAATATATATCCCTTTTGTTGGATTTTGGATCATACCGTATATCTAAGTATGGGACTATATTATAATGGGATTAGTCTGTATATGATTCTATTGAATTATACAATCTGTATAATAGCTTCTAGCTAAATAATCTTATAAAAATAATGCTTTTTTATTTATTCAATATAATTTGTTAATAAATTATAAGTCTGGGTTCTATATATTATTGTATAATTTAGGGTTAATTTTCTGGAATGAAAAATCAAATCTTTAATAGATTCAACAAAGTAAATAAACAAGATCGATATAGTTGAGTAAGGAAGTCTATTATATTAAATACATTTGTAGAGTAGGATCGAATAGAATTATAGATTATTTAATAGACAAATGAGGAAGCTTGTTATATTAAATATATTAACAGAATTGAATTTCAATAATATAATTAATACAGAAGAATTCATTTTAGGAAATTATTTAAATAGAAAATGCTACCTTTTTATACCCTTTTTCCGACAATTCGAAAATCAATTGATTCCTTTGATATCTCTTTTTTCTTTCGGAAGTCTTTTTATTTTGAAATAAGTATTTGTCACGGAAAGCCCCGCAATCCCCTGTATCTTATAAAGGATCAAAGTGTATACTTTCCAATCGGAATGAAGGATCTACTAGCCCTTATTAATCCATCAATTGATAAGGTGATCCTGATATACTAATAAACAAAGATTTAATCTAATTAAGATATATATCGATGAAATAATCATTCATTTGTTCTATATATATAGTTTTTGATTTATATAATCAAGGATAAATCATTTAATTCTTTTATTTTATTAATTATGTATACTATTTATTCAACAATCCTTGAAAGTGCTGTGTAATTATATTATCCTGTGATAATTATAAGTCTGGTAATTTTTAAAATCTATGTAACTTTCTATTCAATGATTATTAAGTATTTAAGGGATTATTTTTAAAATATTATTCCTATTTCATTTATAATTCAATATTTATATTAATTCAATTACTTTTATTCAATATAGCAAAGGATCAAAACGATTTTCTTTTTATAATCTATATTTAATAACTGAAATGATATTTATATTTGAAAAATAAATATCAAATTCAAGGAATCTGGGATTCAATCAATTCAAAGAATAATCTGTTTGTTTCTATATTAACAATATCTATTTCAAATTTCGATTTGACAAATAAACTTATTTATATTTAGATCGATTGATTCTCAATCAAATCATTTGTTTTATTTTCTGTTATCAATCTTCAAGCCAAATATAATCAAAAGAAACAAATTCAATATCAAAAGGAATTTTCGGAATATTTTATAATGATTTAATTTAAGGAAGATATTAATGAAAATACAAAAATAAAAGATTCTAATGATAATATATTAGGATTTATTCCTAATAGATTTATTGTTTTATTTCCAATTACTTTTTAAGAAATCTCCTTCGAGTTTGCTTTTTTTCAATTGAAATATCGATATTGATAATAAAAATATATACAAAATTATAAAGCTTTTAAGGATGTTTATAAATGGATTGAATTATTAATTGATCAAATATATTTTATAAAATTATTCATTTTCAATCAGAGTATTATAATTCTTTCATTCAAAATAATTATCAATGTATTCAAAAAGAAGTTTATATTTATGATAATTATTATTAAGTTTGTAGTATTATAAAAATATCGGTCTGTTCTAGTATAAGTTTTGTTTGGTAGAATCGATTTTGTTAAATGGTATAGGGATTGGATTATAGTTTATATCAAAGCTTTTGTATATAAGATTATTAAAGTATAAAATGAAATCGTTATTAATACTTTTCTATAAGTTGTTGATATTAGGATACTTTTAATCTAGGTAAATATTATAATTATATAGATCGAGATAAATAATCAATTTAGATTATTTAATCTTTCATTCAAATAATTTGGAAATGTTTTTGGAGGATTAATCTTTCAGGATTTTATTTCTTTAAAAGTTAAAGAAGGAGTATATTCTATATTTATCTTTTTTTAAAATGATAAAAGATTTAAAAAGAATAAGAAGAGTATCAATTCTGGAAACAATTAAAAGATCAAGAAGATTTGGGAATATCTTTGTAGAACCGAATCTGAATAGAATAATAAAATTAATTATAATTATATTGTATATAATTGCAAAGCCATAAAATTAACGCTTATCGGAAGAACTAATCCATCGTTCAAAAAGGTATTCAATGAAAACGAGCTACAAGTAATTAAGGATCGAATAAGATTGTATTTATAGAAGTAGTTTTATTTTGATTGAATTAAAAAAAAATGAATAAAAGATTCCATTGATTTTTCAGGATCTTCAATTAATATTATTATTTTAAATATTCGATATAATTAATCAGGGGTATACTTTATAGTAGTAAAAATATATTATCTATTCAATAGTATTTTGTTCGATAATTGTGGTGTTATATATATCATAAATGATATATCTTTATTGGATGATTATCGATATCGATTATTCAATTTTAATGATTTTGTAGAAGTAGGCATTTCCAATTTCCAAGTTTTAGGATGTGGGATTTGTATTATTAAAGGGATCATCAAAAGAGAAAGTTATTCTAATAATGATTTGATTTTGAACGATATAGTATTCATCCCTGGTTTTCATATTAATATTGTTTTGGAAATTCGATTGGAGAAAACTGGCTTATAGTTTTCAGGATATGATTATATTCTTCGTAAAAGAGATTATATAAATAATATAGTAATTGTTCAATGTATTTGTACTGAAAATCTTGTATTTTTAGAATACAAATCGTTTTCTATTTATTTGAATACTTTTTTATCTATTCCTGTAAGCAATCCTTTTATAATATATCCAATAATAAGTAGAAAAATAAACAAAGTATTTTATTGTTCTTGCAATCTATCTCTCCCAAAAAAAGATATAAATAAAATATAATATAAACGTTCTAAATATTTGAAAAAGGAAGTTTTTGAATATTTAATATTTACAATACAAAATATCAAAATAAAAAATATTACTTGTTCTAATTATACTGATTGCATTTGTATTTATACAAAACAAATCATTTCTCGCATTCCAAATGATCACCAACTATTTCGATTCTTCTACAAAATTCAATAAGATCTTTTTGATTTCGATAAAGAGTATAACAATATATTATAGTTTTTACTAATCAAAGAAATATATTATAATAAGATCTTTTTATATTTAATCTATTATAAAATATATAATAAAGTATTTACAATTATCTAAAGTTTTATAATCTAGGTTCATCATAAGTATAATCTAATGATTGTAATAATCAAATAGGATAATGATATATCTATTATTGGAGTTATGGAAGCAATATTATTTGAGAAATGGATCAAACAAGAAGGTATCGAATTCGAGTTATCCTTATTTCATATATATAAACCTAATAAAGGATCAGAATATATAGAATAAGAAATAATTATAAAACAAATAAAAATATAAATTACAATAAGTTTATTGGACAAATTGTAAATGGAAGTAATACAAATTGCTATTTATTTATATAATATAAATCCTTTAAAGATCAAATCCTTCAAATCGTTTAATAAAATATTCGATATATAATTCCATAATTATCTTTGCAAAGATAATCCCCTATTTACAAAGAAAATATTTAACAATTTCTATCCCAATTGAAATGGAATCTACAAATATAGATACCAAATTTATCCTTTAAATAAGAACAAAGAAACTGGAATTAATAGAAAATAGTACAAAACCAATCCTCAAATATATATTAGGTATTTAATGGGTTATATCCCAAATATATTGATTTACTGTATATGAATATCTAAGCTTAATAAAGTTATTATTATTCAAAATATAATGTTCAATAAGGTATTCATTTATTGTATGAATTCCATTAATCGAATAATCGATATTTATATTATAGAAGAGTTTAAATAGTTTGCTAGAATTTTTAACTTATAAGATTATATTGAATTAAATAGGATGATTATTCAAAACAAAGATAATCATAAAAACTTCATTTATCTATCTATTTTTATAGATCGAAAAACCCTTGATTTATTTATTAAATATATTTTAGATCTATTGTTTACAAATAAGTTAATCTTAGGGGTAAATATAAATCTGGAGGATGATAATAGAAATAAAGAAATCGATTTAGGATTATCCAATTCATTTAATCCTTTAAATAATGAAGATAAGATATATAATGAAGATATATAAATATCGATCGATTTTTTTATTAAAGAAATTGAAGAAACCGATTCTTTTATTGAAAACAATTACATTTCGCAGATAAAGATATTGGTATTATTTAAAAAGATATTTATAATAATAATACAGATCCCGATTTTATCGAATATATTAATATAGGGAATATGAAGTATAAACTTACTAATTATATTATTGAAATTCTTTATAATATATACAAAAGTAATTCAAAAACTATTCTAATCAATCAATTTCAATATTCCAAAAAGAAGTATATATATTAAAATGATTAATCAAAGTATTCTATAAAAAAAATCTAATTATTATAAAGATTACTGTATTTTATATATTCATTTGATTGATTTATAAAGGATTCATGGATTTATAATCTCGAATAAATGTCTAAGAAAGTTTGTATTATAAGGATTGAAATATCTAGGGTTTAGATTAATCTATTTGAGTTTCAATTATATGATTATTATTCAGAGTTATTTTTCTTTTGGGAATTATCTAATTTTTATATCCTAGAGCAATTAATATGTATACAAAAGCAATTGTGTATATAGTAATACTATTAAGGGAGCGATTCTAATGCTGGATTCTATATAGAAATTATTATATTTTAAAGAATAGATTCAATAGGATTATTTTGTTTAAATAACTTTCATTTTATATTTTGATCTGATCAATAAGGAATGGATGATATAGAGGAATATTCTCAATTTGTAATAGTTTATAATATAATCATTATTGGAATTGAAATAAAATCATTATTGCCTTTCATTTGATCTATAATCAATAGATTATAAACAATATTATTTCCTCAAATTCATATATTTGCAATTCCAAAATTACCTTGTTTTTATTACTAATTAGAAGATCATCAAATAGAATATTGGTTCAAACAGAATTGCAATCTTAAGATTAATAACCTTAAGGCTAGGAAAACCTGACATGAAATCGATTCTAGATTGGAATCTTCAAAATCAATCCCCCTTTAATAAATATTTATATATAAATATAATAATCAAAATCTAATCATTTATTATTGTTTATATTTAATAATACAAAAAGATCTTCAGATTAAAAATACTATTGAAATTATTTACACCATTATATTAGCAGACCGATTATTCCGAATCATAATAATAATCATTATTAAATACAATCTCGAAACAAAGCAATACAATATAATCAACATCTTTGTCAATACTCTACACAATCCTTTCGATACCCCAATTATATACTATCTACTTAATAAATACAAAATCCTAAACAAAAATATTATAATCAATTAAGTTTTGTATAATCTATAAGATTCCCCAATTATATAGTTTAAGGATTTCATTCGAATATTCGAGAAATTAGGATTAATATAATACAAAAAGAAACCGTATTTATATATTAATCCAAAACACACCATCATAATTCTTTTCTTTGTAAACAACATTCAAATCATTTATCATAAAAAAAACGAATCAATTCCCACAAAAATCATTAAAAGAATCAAAATTGTATATGAACTATAAGATCTGAGAAATATTAAATAATTTCTAAATATATGTATACTTTATAATCGATTCAAAAAAAAATTGTAATTAGTTTATAATATATATATTGAAAAGATTACTAAGAAATTCAAAGTAACAAATAGAATAATAAGTATATCGCTTCCGATAATAATATTTCAGAAAAATCAGAATCAAGCTCCTATATATATTATAAAAATATATTAAAAGAAAATGGACTCAATATTATATACTGTAATCACTATAAGAACGGATGTATCATTCGCTATTTCACAACTAAGTCATTATTTGACCAATCTATCGAGCGATTATATAAAAGCTATCGATCATTGTTTACAATATTTATGAAATATAAGGTATCTTGTAATCCAATATAGCGATGATCAAATACTACAACTTTTCGTTTTTTCAAATACTTCTTTTGCGAATGATCCAGATATTTATTGATTATTTTAAAAATACATTATATTCCTTTTCGATAGTTTAATTATATAGAAAGTATCTAAACAAAATACCATAACCATTTCGATTATCGAAACAGAATTTCTTAGAGTTAAGTGTATATCAAAAGAAACTATAGCAACCTTATATTTTTTAAAAAAGATCGATCTAGTAATAAAAGAATTTATAACAATCTTCTACAATAATCAATAAATAATCAAATTGGTGATTGATAAAAACAAACAGATCATTACAAAACTATATTATATCGATATCCAAAATATATAATTACATCAAGAATATTCAAAAAGGAACTTTTATGTAATCTATCTATTGATCATCGATATAACTACTAATAGACTTATTAAGAACTTTATAAAACAAAAGTTCGAATATTTTCAATCCTTTTTTAATCTATAAGATATAAGTAATAGAATCATAAAGTTTGAATAATAATGATTATAAAGCTTAAATAACAATAATCTGGAGTTTGTATTTCTTCCTTTTAATATAAATAAAATAAATTCTATTTGGTATCCTAAACTATTATACTTTTCTATAATATGCTTCAATTTGTATATTCTATATTCATCGGGAAACAAAAAATAATCAAAACCGATCATTTTTTTGCTTTTTACTTTTTTATCCTTAAAAAAGGATAAGCTTTTTTCTAAACTCAATAATTTGAAGTTCAAATAAAAGAGCCTCTGGATTATCTGCAATAGTTAAGGAATAAAGAATAATTGAAACAATCAAAACTATTAATACTATCAATATTACAGGAGTTAAAGGATTATCCCTCCTTTTTTTCTTCTTTGAATATACTATCCGCTTTTTCTTCTTTTTCTTTTTCACCACTTTTTCTTTCTTATCCTCATTATCGTTTTCCGAAATTATAATATACTTCTTCTACTCAATCTTTCAAGGATTCTAATAAGTAATATAATGAGGAAAAAAAAAACAACAATATGGGGATAAAAGAACAATTTCTTTTTTTTTCTCGATCTCCAATATCATTTTTATTATAATTCTATATCCTTATTTGGATTATACAATCAATAATCAATATATTATAAAGGTAGGGGATGAACGAAGAATTTATTTTCGAATTTTGTTGATGAATAATGATATAATAATTTATTAAAGAATAAAGGAAAATCGGTAAGGGAGTATATAAATAAATACTACAATTCCAATACCAACGATTATTCGGTTTGGAAGAATCAACAAAGTATTCACTGTAAAAATTATATCTCCTAACGATCAACGATTTCATGCATCGAATGTATAAATGATTGTTCCTTTCCCTACAACTCCCTTTATCTCTTATTTTGATTGGAGAACCAGCAACTTTCAATGATCTTTTTTCTCTCTCTTCTTCATTTAATTCATTGTCCGAAAAATCCAGCATCGAAAAATCGAATAAATCATTATTATCAAATAAAAAAACATTCCTTTTTTTCTTTCTTTTATCGAATAACCTTTATTTTGATAATTACAAATATAGGATTAATAAAACCTTTCAATTATATAATAGAATTCAAAAATGAAATCTATCTTTAAATTACTATTTGAACCCATAATTAGTAATTGATTATGATAAGCAATAATTCCTTTAACAAAAAGAAACAATTTCTGAAATAGATAATAGTATATTATTCTAAAAGCAGATTTAATTAAACTATATTCCCAAAGATCGATATTTTAATTCATTATCTACATTAAATTTATTAATTCTTTTTATTCGATTTATTGATCCCTCAAAAAAATACTAGGATTTTCTTTTGTATTCGATTCTTTTAAAACTTTCTTTTTAACCACCGTTTATCTAATACAATTGAGATTTGTTTGTTTAGCCTTTTTAGATCCCGAAATTTTAAATATAATAATAATCAATAAAAGCTTGATTAAAACAAAAACAAAAATGCAAAAAGGGGATTTATATACCTTTAAAAAATTCATTTATTTTACTTCGCTATTATGATCAATATATTATAGTTTAATAATTATATGCATTCTCGATTGTTACACTATAAAATCGATTAATCATTTGTATTCTTCTGATGGAAAACTTTCTTTTTATTGTTCAAAATCTTGATTTTGAAGAATATCGCAGATAGCAAGCTGAAGATCAAAAGAAATTTACGATTTATATATATTCAAATTCTTTTTTATTCTAAGGATACCAGGATTATTTCAGATTTATATATTATATCAATCTTTGATTAAAATTTGCCTATAATCGCCTTATATATTTATTTACGAATTATATAAATTATTATTTTCTATACCTTTCCATTTGTTTTAGATCGCCTTTCGATTTGGGGGGTGTATTATAGAAAGCCTTGTAATCCTCTATATCTTATAAAGGATCAAAGCATATACTTTCCAATCGAAATGAAGGATCTATTAACCCTTACCAATTCATCAATTAATAAAGTGATCCTGATATACTAATAAACAAAGATCTAGCCTAATTAAAGTGTATATCGATTAGATAACCATTCATTTGTTCTATATATACAGCTTTTGATTCATATAATCAAGAACAAGTCATTCAATTCTTTTACTCTATCAATCATGTGTACCACCTATTCAACGATCCCTGAAAGTGCTGTGTAATCATACTATCCCGTGATAGTATTTTATAAAACAAAATAAACCTTTCGAAACCTTTTTAAACAAAATTCGAATATTTTTGTTTCTCGAATATTTTCGATCTTTATATAGTTAATAGATTTCCTATAGAAAACTTAATAAAAATATTAAAGATTATATTTTTAATATAATTTTTGAAGAAACTATAAAACCTATATTTGTTTTCGTTTTAAATACTTTAGAAATTCGTTTTCAAGGTTTATTATATCTTTTTATTCAATTTTAAATGATTATAGATTTACTTCGCTTTTTGATTCTATTGAAATGGATTTATCAATAAAATTTAAGACAATCTTAAATTTTATTTTTGATACAAATTCAAGGTTTGCAAAAATTGACTTTTGGATTAGAACCTTTGGAATGATGGATTCAATATTTGAAGTATCTTTGGAATTTATTGTATTATATTGGGGAGATATTATTGTTTTTGTTTTGAAAAATAATATTTCTATTTTGGAGAAATATTCTTTATATTCTTTTTAAGGATTCTTTATTAACATCCAATTCTTTTCCCAATTATTATTTTTTTATATTATTATTAATATCTTCGATATCTTTTTATTCTTCTTTTTTGTAATTATGATTACCAACTTTATTATCTTTTAATGTATTATTTATTATATATTATTTCAATCCTATTTTGTTTTTATTTTTAGATTAATATTATTTTGTTATATCTTTATATTCAACATTTACAACAATAATTATATTAATAATTATAAAAAAGAAGAAGAATATCCCTAATAAAAAAACCGGAGATGAAATTGGAAATGATTATAAAAGGAATTGGAAATAAAATCAAAGAAGGAAATTATATATCAAAAGATATATAAAGCGATATATTAAAAGGAATAAATAATTATATTAATAATAAAAAAATATATATCCAAATAAAAAGAATATTAGATTCTATTATATAATATATAAAGATCATTAGATATCTAATCAAATATAATATTAGAGGTTAATAGATATTATAGTTTTCTAAAATTGATAATTAATAAAGTTTATTAACTAATATATAAAGATCATTAATATTTAGATAAATATAATATTAGAAATCGATAGATATAATAATTCTTTAGAGTAAGAACTACTAATTAGTAGTTTACTAGTTATTCTAGTTAATAACTAATTATACTTTTATTACAAAAGGAAAAATTATAAATATAACTTTATAGAATATACTATTCTATTAAAAAGAAACATTTATACTGTAATATAAAATTGAAGACTCTAATCTAATACGATTAAAGGATTGGAAATAGAAGAGATAGATTTCTTTTAATTTTTATTATGAAAAAAGGAGTATTGATTATTCTTTAAAGATTATTATATTATTGTAAAGCGATTATTCTATTCGAAATAATCTTATTAGATTTTGAATTTTAAAAGATCTAGCAAAGGAATAATCATTCAATACCATTGGCTTTCTATTTCAGATTAACATTGTTTAATTCGATTTAAACCAATTGTGGTATTTATAATTTAACTCTTTCTATTTTTATATATATTACATTTTTGAAGGAGTATTGGATTTTGAATCATACCATATATCTAAGCATAGGACTATACTATAATGGGATTAGTCTACATATAATTCTACCGAATCACATAACCTGTATAATAGCTTCTAGCCAAATAACCTTATAAAAATAATGCTTTCCCACCCACTCAATATGACTTGTTAACACCTTTTCGATTTTAATATCTTGAAATAATTCAAAATAGATTTTTTCCTTCAAATACAATTCAATAAAAATATTTTTAATATCGAAATATAAATATTCCAAATTTTTCTTTGTAATAATAATTAAAAATAATCTAAATATATCTAATCTTATTATTAATATAAATATTTCATTATAATCTTTTTTTTATATTTAATTAAATCTTCAAATCATTAATCTTGCTTTGAAATATTCTACCTTATTATCCTTTATCTTAATTATAAATATTTATTTTATCGAAATCAAATTATTTCTTTTGAAAAGTATATATTCTTCCCAAATATCATTTTGAATCAAAAATATAATTTCTTTTTAAATAACTTCCTTCCATTTTTCAAAATATTTTTAATCCAATATTACTTCTTTATAAATTCTTAATATTTTGATTCTTAGAACTTTTTCGACCGAATATATTATACCTTCTATATTATTTATATCTATCAACAAAATTATAAAATCTAAACAATTTTGTTTTTGATATAAAGATCTATTTTATAAATAATTAAAATTATAATTATAATATATTCTATATTTTCTTAAATTTTGGTTTATATAGATATTATAATCAATACCTTTATAATTTTGCTTTCCTATTCTCCTTCAAAATCTTGTTCTATATCTTTTTTTTGTTTTTATATTAAATATCTTAAGGGTTTATTTTCAAAATTTATTATATCCTTTTATTCAATTTTAAATAATTATAAATTTATTTCACTTTCTAATCCTACTAAAATAAATTTATCAACAAAATTTAAAACAATCTTAAATTTTGTTTTCAATATAAATTTAGGATTTGCAAAAGTTAACTTTTAAATTAGAACCTTTAAAATAATAAATTCGATATCTAAAATATTCTTAAAAGAAAATTCTTGATTTATCTTTTAAATATTACTATTTTCATTTTCATTATATATTGATATTGATATATCTAATTTATTTGATTTTAATTCAACAATTGGGATATTTGATATAATCATTGAATTCAGTATAATATCTACTAAAAAGAATACTTGAAATGAAGATAATACAAATATCACATTTGATATTGAAAATAAAGAAAATGCTTTGTTTATTATTGATCTATTATAAAATCTTTAATCTAACTTTAGATTCTTTATTCCTTATAAACCTAATTTACAATTTTTTAATTTAAAATCCAAATCTTTTTTTTAATAAAATTCATTTATAATTACTCTATTTAATCGAAATATATAATCTAACTTTAGAAAATATATTTTGATATATTTATTTATAACTTTTAAATATCTTAAAAATATATCAATTTTCGAAATATTTTATAATTTATTATATCTTTGTTCTTTCAAAATAATCTTAAAATTAATATAAATATAATATTTATTCTTTTAAACTTTATATATTTTTATATTTAATACTATACTTATAAAAATTTCTATAAAAAATTGATTTATTTTATTTATATTAAAATCAATACTAATATAATTCTTAATATAAATATTGTACTTTACAATTTCATCCCAAAACTTTAATAATAATCCAGCTTTTTTTAATATTACTTTTATATCTACTTTTATAATCCTTATATTTTATTTTATAAATTCATTTTGATATAAAAAAACAATTATTACAATTTCGAATTAAATACCTGATAATTATTCACAAATAGTTTATAAAAGTTCCGATATATTATTAATTCTAATTATAATAATTTTTTCTTTAATAATCAATTCTATTTCCTTTTTCCAAATTTTCAATATTTAAATTATATTATCTTTTTATTTAAATAATATAATCCAATTTATTTTTATATAATTATCAATAATCAATATAAAATAACAATTCCTTCAAATCGATTTTAAGAATAATCCTATAATATCGAAATATATAAATTCGAATCTTTTTGATTTATACAAATTTAATTGTTTCGGAATATAATTGATTATTTTGATGAATATATATACTTTGCAAATATTTAATTCAATTGGGATCTTTATTGGCTTAATTATATTGGATATTTTGTATAAATTCTTGATCTTATTTGAACCTAAATGATTGAATCTTTGATATTATAATGAATATCTCTTTTTCTCCTTAAATATTAATTCGTTATCGATACCTTTGATATTATCGATTATCTTTAAAAAAAACCTTTTTTTTGATTATTTTAATATATATTCGAATAGAAAGCTATATCCTTGTATCCTTTGATTATATATAAAACCATATATATTCTGTTTTGTATTTTAGTATAGATAATTTTTTTATTATCTTTCTTGAAATATATATAATAAGAATTGAATTCTCTTTGCAGCCCTATTTGTCACGAGATACACGTGATCGCGTCCGATCGGGCTAGTACGGTACTAAGCTCCGAGCCGATCATATATATAGTTTTATAGCACACTCTCTTTAGTTTTGTAGCTTTTAATTCTAAGGTTGATCTTTAAACGCTCATTGGGTTCGTTATATTATTAAAAGCTCTTTTAGATAAGAAATAGAATAATATCTATATATATTTATATATACTCTGTTTGCTCCTATCTAGGCACATCGTT
This sequence comes from Stromatinia cepivora, assembly GCA_014898415.1. Classification (NCBI taxonomy): domain Eukaryota; kingdom Fungi; phylum Ascomycota; class Leotiomycetes; order Helotiales; family Sclerotiniaceae; genus Stromatinia; species Stromatinia cepivora. The sequence goes on along the minus strand of RCTD01000029.1, from coordinate 664,823 downwards.
TATACTCTTTTGTTTGCATATAGATCTTCTTGATATTATTCGAAGGTGTTGTCTTTTTTCTTATTCTTAATTTCTAAACTATGAATTACGATTCGATAAATTTTGCGATTGCAGAACTTTGTAGTAAAGTGATTTGTTAATGGGATGAAATCTTGTTTTTACGCTTCTTGATTCTCGAATGCATTTTTGTTATTTATATTTTTTCTCGTCTGAAACCCTTTTTTCTTGATCCTGAAAAGTTCAGTGATAGCTTTCAAAAGTTCGATATCTGGCTTCCTTTGATTCGAGCGAAACTACAAGTAGACAACGTTGCGATCGGCAACTTTATAGTTCAATTTTACTATATTTATTTCAATCTCAAATTTCATATATAAATTATAGTACTATTTCAGTTTTCTTCTTTTGATCAAAACGTTTCTTTAGATTATACAACAATCCTGGATCAATTCATATATGTTTACAACAATCCGAATAAAGTTCAAGAAATCGAAGATAAGTTATTCATTTTCAAACAAGGAACCGATTCTCTATATACCTATATTGCAAAATTCGAAAGGATCCTTTACGAAGCCAAAGGTCAGAATTGGTCCGATTCGAATAAAATCTCAATCTTTTGTAATGGATTCAATATTACTTTTAGAAATCGTCTTTCTCAATAACTTTCTTTTCCCTGTTCTTATCCCGATTTTGTTCAGGTCATATAACAACTAGCTGCTCGTACAGCGAATGGATTCTTTGTACCATTTTATTCTAATGAATCTAGAACCCCATATATATTGCAGAATCCATCCTATTCTCGGAATCACAATCCAATGGATGTTAGTAACCTTAATGTTATTGGTGCTTTTAGCCCTTTTGATACCCAATCGGATAAACCCAATTGTACTTTGATTCTACCCTGTGTACGAGTACCCGAATTTTCCTCTTTTGAAAGAACTTTCTTACGCAAGCAAAATAAATGTGTATGATGTAGAAGTATCTCTTATTGGGTATAAACCTATCCACTAAACCCACATCAAGGAGTTCGAGATCGATAAAAGCCTATTCCGGCTATTACATTGACTATTAAGCCCGAAAATGATGATAATAAGGATCTAAAAGAGATAATCAATAGCCAATATTTTGAAGATCGTTTGGAGGAGGTATATGGTACAGTGGATACATATTCGTTGGCTGTGATGTAATTCATACATCAGGAATTTTTATCAAAAAAAGATTAATGATCATTTTGTATTTAAATCATTCGTTTAAAATGAGTTCGAGGCGAATTCTTCAGAAGAGGGGAGTAGTGTCACGAGATACACGTGATCGCATCCGATCGGGCTAGTACGATATTAAGCTCCGAGCCGATCATATATATAGCTTCGTAGCACACTCTCTTTAGCTCTGTAGCTTTTAATTCTAAGATTGATCTCTAAACGCTCGTTGGGTTCGTCACACTATTTCATAGATCCTTTTTTTTGATAGCAAATTTACTTTTAACCCTAATATATATAATACATTTGAAAATAGCATTTTAGAATCATCTTTATATACTATATCCATTAAACCCCAATAACAATAATATATTATTCCCCCATCAATCTTTATTCTTTGTTTAATAATAGAGTTTATTAATCTAAATAATGAAAATTGATCAAATATATATAAAAAAATATCTATATTAATATATTATTTGCTAAAAGAAGCTTTATTAATAATTTCTTTTATTAAATTACAATCTTCCTTTATTATATCCTTAATATCAAAATTTGATTCAAAGATATTATTAATAGAATATATTTGATCTTTTTTATTAAAATAAACCTTTTTCAAATTCAATAATCCCCTTCTTTTTTGATAACAAAAATAATTATAAAGGAATTTATTAATTTATATTAAATACAAATAATCTCATATATAATAATCTTCCTTTTGATATAAATCACAAACATTATTTGAAATCTCGAAATCTGATTTTTGATATCGAAAAATATACCTAAATCCTTTCACAATTTATATTCATTTTAATCCATCCTTAAAACAGAATTCCTTAATCTACAAATACTTGATTTTATTATCAATACTAAAATTAATTTGAATATCCAATATATTCATTATTTTTTAATAATCGATTGAAAAATTATATATTAAAACCAAAAACAAAGCAATATCTTGATATACTAATTAACAACTTTTATCTATAACTCCTAATTTCCTTTTATACTTTTTCAATTTATTTCAAATTTCGATAATAATCATATCAAAATAAATATCAAATTGAAATTTGAAAATCTAGATTATTATTATATATATATTAATTATAACTATACTAACTCTAATATATTTCGATTTAAAATATCTCCAAAATATATATATTATTGAATATTCATCAATAAAAACTTCATTATTATCATTAAATATTATACAAATATACAATAACATATTCACTTCATTCTTTAAATATTCCGATTTCAACTTAATATTATAATATATACAACCATTAATCTCATAAACAAATATTATATTAGATCCTGCAATCTATATATATTCATCTAATATTTGATCAATTATTTAAAACCATCCTTTCCCCCTCAATTATATCTTCATTTATTTGAATTATTATTTATAATTGTTTTAATCAAACTTCAAAAAATTATTTGATTTCGATATTATAAAAGTTTCTTACTATTTAATAAATATCGAAAATAATCTTCAAATTTTTAAAACAATCTTAAAAAATATACAACAAATAGATTCGAAATGATAAAGAAATATAAAAATAAAACAATAAGAAAATTCATAAAATCATATTATAATATATTTTTTTATAATTATATAAATTTGCTTTTCGTTTTTACTATAATTCTATATCAACATTATACAAATTGTTCTTCATTTTGATCTATAATATTATAAATTATAAACTATATTATCATATTTCAATTTTGCTTCAATAACACTATATAAAAATTCTGATTTCTACTCCATTTCACTTTTATTAATTATATTAATCCTTTCTCGATTTATTTTACTTTCTAATCACTACTATACAATCAGATCTCATAACCTATTAATTTTTGATACAGAAAATAATAATATTATTGATTATATAAATTAAATTAAAGATCTATTATTCTAATAAAAATAGAATTAAGATTATCCCCAAATATAGTCTATACACCATTGTAATCACGTGACCTCAATTCTAATCCTATGATGGCCTCATTTCCAACAGATTTTGAATTTATTAACTTTTTTATTAAAGAAATTTTTAATTTTCTTTAAACTAGATTTTGAACTTTTTTGAAAATCTGAAATAAAATCCATAATATCTAAAATCAATTCCATTAATTTTTAAATTTTAAAAATTAAATCATTAAAATATAAAAAGCATTAAATAATAAAAATTAAAAAGAATTTAAAAAATTGAAAATATTAAATTCGATTTTGATTATTATTAAAAAATTTAAATTCTTTATTTTGAATTTTTTTTTTCCGAAATTATTCAAAATATTTAAATATAATTTATTCAAAAAAATAACTTTCTGTAAATTAAAATAATAAGTTTTTTTAAAATATAATAATATTAAATCCAATACTTTAATTAAATCATTATTATTATTTTTATTATAAAATAAAAATTTTATTAAATCTTTTAAATTAAATTTCGAAATATAATTAATATATTTAATTGTTTTTTAAAAAGGATTAAGATTTTCTAAACTAATTTAAATAGAAATCATTTTGTTTTTTGATAATTTAAATTTACAATTAAAATCATTTCTTTAATTATCTTTAATTAAATCAAAATCAATAAAATCATTTAAACTTTCATTTGATTTTATTATATTCTTAAAACTTTGATTTTCAATAAAAATAAAATCCTCTTTTGAATTAAAATCGTTTAAATTATCTTTTTTCTTTAAATTAATTTCAAAAAAGAATTAATTATTTAATAATTTTTCATTCGAAATATTTTCAATATAATTAAAATTCAACTCCGAAATAAAAAATTTATAATCTGTTTTTATATACTTTCGAAGATTTTTTTTTATTAAATTTGATAATTTTACAAAAAGAATATTGAAAAGAAATTTTAATCATTAATTTAGAAAAAAAGAATAAAGTAAATTGAGATTGAAATAATCCAATTATTTCAAAATTCTTTAAAGAAAATATTTTATTTGAAAAAAATGGAAATGATTCAAAATATTTATTATGAATAAATTATTTTGAAGAAAATATTTTATTTTAAAATAAATAAGGTATTTTCGAAAGCTACTGTCTTATATTAATCATATAAACTTTATAGATTTTATATTCAAAAAATATACTTTATAAACTTCTTTTCCTGAAGTATAAGGCGCCATAATATAACGCAACATAAAAACATTATCTCAGGATAATATAACAAAGTTATTGCCATATTACTATAATCTAATTCTGTATGATTGTATAATAGTAAGAAAGTAGCTGTCCGACGACCGCCGGGGCAATACTCAAGACTGCAATCAAATAATAAGAGAGCTTTATAATTATTGAAACCAACTAAAATATTCCAAAGATTTGGAACATACAACCCATTTAGATCGTTCAAATATATTCAAATATCTAAAGACCACATCTAGCCGGACTATTGGACAACCCTCACTCACGGCATAGGTCCCATGAAACCATCCCAATCAAATGAATGCCCTACGAAGTTTACTCAGATAATGAAATATATTCCACAAGACTAGAAACACCATTCAATCCTTACAATGTTCTATATTCATCCCAGTAAAGCAACACTCAATTTGGTCACCCTTCCGGTCTGAGTTACTGCCCCCGTCCTGTCCTTCACGTCAATGTCTACCGCAATTCCGTGCAGCCATTGCATCTACTTCAAACCGTCATCTTTGTATTATTCCAGCTTGTTATCATACAATTTGTATAAAACTCATAATAGACCTTGATCCACAGTTCATAACATAAATAAAAAGGAGCAAAAATATACATCTAGAGACTAATCATTCAGTTCATCTCAATCAGTACAGAAAGATATAATTGAGAGATCCCAATTGGACCAAACTCCTGGACCAAATTTAAGTATAGCCGGGCTCATGCTATTCTAGAAGCTATCAATTGATTTCATAAAAGCGAACATTGTATTCTATATAATTTAATTCTTTATTCTAGGTATTATTACTAGATAGTTCTAAGGCTTCGGAAGCACGATTTTTATCATGCTAATTCCAAAGTTCACATATATTCCTACCCAAGCCTTACTCATTCTCCGTAACATCAATGACGGTCGACTTGAACTTCCTAGCAGAAATCTTACGATTGAACAGAATATCTGTTTCACGGTAAGAGCGGTGCTTGAGCTCGGGAAGGAAGAAGTATGCCATCACCCAACAGACAACAGCGGTACCACCCCATACGAAACCGCATTTTCCTGCAAGATTCCATCCTGTTGAGTTGAGCATTCTTGAAGCAAGATAGATCATAGGAATTTCCGCAACATAGTAAGCGGCACGACCAATACCAGTGCTCAAAGCACGAAGTCGAACCGATGAAGTCTCAGCAATGATGGTATAAGAAATTGGTCCGAGAGTTCCAGCAAATACGAAAGAGATAATGATTCCCAGGCATGCCTGAGCATAATTCGTGCTTTTGTTCTGTGTGATGGTGGCACAAACCCCAAGAAGTATAAGCAAGGTGATGTTGGTGGCTGTTCCCCAAAGATAGATGGTTCGACGACCAAATCTTGCAGTGAGTGGCCAAGAAAGAGCATTGGCAACAAGTTGAAGACATGAGTTGATAAGGTTAAGTTTGAAGGAAAAGTCATGGGAAATTCCAGCTTCTAAATGAAGAGTTAGTTAACCATATTTCTAAATTGTTCGATAGAACCACTCACGCTCGAAGAAGAAAGTAGCTTGATTGGCAATCAAATTTCCAGCAAAGTTCTGCGACGCGTAAATCAAACAAGTGATGATGGTACGTCTCAAATCGGTACCCTTGAAAAGATCCAAAATACCGGGATCACCTCCTAATTTTTGTTCTATTTCAACAGTGCGCTCCATCATAGCAATTTGTCCTTCACAGTGCTCTTGAGTGTTGCGACCGAGACGTTTGACAGATCGAAGAGCTTCTTCTTTGCGTCCGCGGCGCATCAACCACCAAGGGGATTCGGGAGCGAAAAAGATAAGGACCAAAATGGGAGTCTAGACGAGTAAGCTTTCATTCAATATGTAAGAGGAAAAGGCTTAGGCTTACGGGGAAAAGCCATTGTAAGGCAAGAGGCGCTCTCCAAGCCCACTCGTCATTCTTCTTATTGTATGCATAGGTAGCACCAGCGACAATGATGCTACCGATAGACCAAGACATTTGTAGAGTAGCCGTGCATGCACCTCGAAGGGCAAGAGGAACGACTTCGCTGGCGTATGCTGGGGCGTTCGCGATGAAAAAACCCCAAGGAATACCTTCAAATGCTTGTCCGATGGTAAGAACAGCGAGCGAATCGGCCTAAGATACCAATACAGTCAGTCAATGGGCGCAACAATGAAGTCATACAACTTACGAAAAAAGAGATGAAGATTGTGGCATTCATAAAGATCAAAGCCAAAATGGTAGTCCAACGATATCCAAGACGATTGGTAACAGGACCAGCCAAGAAAACACCAACAAAGGCACCACATTGGCCGGCTTGAAAGAGTGCACTTTGCCATTTGGTTTCGATAGATTTTTTTCCATTTGAATCAAGAATACCGTATCGAGTCTGGAAAGCCGTGAGTGCAACAAAGTTACCATTTAGAAACATATCAAATGATTCCATGACCTAATATTAATATGTATTAGTTAAAGTTCCGCAAGATGCCGTAATGATTATCAAGGACTCACGATAGTGAAGCAAAAGAGGAACGCCCAAAAGCAAGCCGTTGGGTGCAATTTAACTGCCTCCCACATACCCATCTCATGCTCACGATTTTCAACATCAATAGCATTAAACATGAGATCCTTATTGGCTACCTCGGAATGACCTATTTCGTGCTCCTTGAGGTCATCAAGATCGACCTTCTCGTCGTGCAGATTTGTCCCCGTTGTCGCCATTTTGTAGGCTCTCACTATGTTGATATAGATGCGAAAAGGGTGCAGTGGATTTTTACTACCACGTATAAAAAATGGCTGTTGACGATACCGATTGAGCGTTGTCACACAAAAGGAATGAAGATAAAAAACTAGATATTACATTGGGGAGTCGGTCCATTATATTTTGTCTTTCTGTGCATATTAGACTATGTGCTTGCTTATTGGTGGTAAAATCTACGCTCCATGGGGTAACTGCCCCGGTCTTAATAGCTTCTTTACGGAAGCTTCAACTTTGATCCATGTAAGCACCAATGAAAAAGGCTTGAATTAAATGAAATGTATGCGCACGAATCAGAAATAGCTTCATTTTAAGAGATAGCTTCTTTAACAAGTTATGTTCCCCGCGCCCCGTACTATGACATTAGTTCTCCCCAATCACACTAACTCTTTGAGATCATTGAGATCAATTTCCCCGCGCTCCACATAGTACGGAGTTAACTTTTTCCCAATCACGCTCACTATTCCATTCTTGCGACCAACATGCGGTGTGCTGGTTTTAGGAAATGAGTGAAATAGTTGAGGCTAGTTGAGGTATAGAAAACAAGATTTGACGTTGGATTTTTAACAAACGCGTCAATGGAAATACCTGGAAGGAACAACGCCACCTTCTCTTCAAAGGGGGGAAAGATCAACAATTGAATGTTGTTTTGACCATTCCGTCGGACTCGCACCGACGTTAAGTCCACCTTCCTATTTCCATGGCATGAAACAAGACATGACTCTTGGAGCAACTGTTGTGTGTGTGTTTACTACCGATTTCCGATAAGGCGTAAATTCGAAGCGATCATCGGGTGTTGATGCGGATTACTTGGGACTAAGCCTTTTAAGAGTTATTCAAACGGGAAGGCGCAAAGCTTTTTTCAACCATCCAAAAGGTTTTCACGCACGAAGGGCAATTGATAATTTCCTGCGCTTCCATGAATATGGGGCCGGAGGACCGGTATCATTCATGTATGTGCGAGATGCCTCGGTATGGAATACGAGGATGTGTCAAAATGCAAGCTGACGATAGGCACCACCTAGGTAGGTTACTGTAGGTAGGTTTACTGTAAGTAGGTTTCCACGTCTTTGACAACCCCCACAAGACAACGTGTTCGCTTCAAAAACCCCGGAGAACATTACTTTTGTGGAACAGTGGGGGATGAGGACCGGGGTGCTGGGATGTAGCACTGGAGAACAACATTACTTTCCCATCCCATCCAGAGAGGCCTCGCCGAGTATCGTATCTCTAGTTCTTGATCTCAACAGGGTTGATGCTAATCTCATAATCTCATAACATTGAGGGACGAAAAAATAATCGTGCACAAGACCAATTTCTCAATTTCTGGACTGCTCTTGGCGGTGTCTCAAAGCACGTGAACTTGAAAGCATGGGAAACCATACAATCTGTGCTAATGTGGCCGACGGACATTTGACTAGATTCATTCGAGATTTGAAAGTATGACTACCCCAAAGTTCAGCCCAACTATATTTCAATGCCGTTTCGGCATACGAAAAACCAAGAATGCAGAAGCATAAAGTCACTCCCACTTTCGAACTAAGTCGGCCCATCGAACGACTAGATGAAGCCCAAGAGATCAATCTCATCCCTCCTTCCTCATTGATCAATCTAGATCTCAATCTAATTTCTTGGCTGCTTTACTGATAGAACCGAGGTTGAAAATAATTGGACATTTCTTTCTACCATCTCCTGCATAGTCGAAGAACGCAGAATGAAACTTTGACAAACCAAGATGCATTCAAGACACCAATTCTTCCTATCGATCTAAATACCTGAGAACACATGGTCTATCGACATCTTGCAGAATCGATAGGGCTACCCACTGGCTCTGGATCTTCGGGAATAGAGGTCGTCGACGTTCAATGCAACTTCAGCCAGTTCTGCAGCGAGTCTTAAGAACTTGGATTCGAACACGATATGTTGTGCAGTCGACAAAACTTCTCCAACATACATAGTTCCCACATTCGTAAGTACACATACAATGCAATCCCTTTCCTCAACCCACCAAAGAGACCTAGTAAATCCAAGTAAGCTTCCATTGTGCCCAAATTCCCATACCCACGGGAGCTTCGAAACCAAAGATCCCACGACCTACTTCAGTCGATTCTCCGGCCGGATGCCAAGATTTGCATAGATGACGGGCTTAGCAATTTTCCATACCAGAGAGAAATCGCAAACTTGGTGGAGGATAGCATGTTACCGGCTACCCATTCTTCGGATAGATTTGATCCATTTACATCAATGAGGTCTCGTCTCTTCCATTTATGCCCTGAGAAATTTGGACAAATCCAAGCAGTGTTCCAAAATTTCTCCGTAGCAAAATGATATCGATTTGGTAGATTTTCCTTTCGATTCCATCTCTTCAAATCCTTCCAAAAATGTGTCCTTCATTTATAAAGGGTCGAGGATTCGTCGCCGGTTCTCGCCTTCGCTAAACCAGTTATCTTCTCAATAATTCAACCCAAGAGATTGTAGCTTGTATTAATTAGCGTAAGAATATTGCCCACTTTCATGCGTGGGCTTTTGTCTAGCATACTCTAGAGTATCGATCTTTTCCCAAATTCTTCTGGGGTCTAATTCTTTACCCCTTTGCTCAATGACCCATTTCAAATCATCTTCCCAACTTTCAGCACTTGCTGTATGACTTAGCAAACCACAAGTTGTTGTATTACTTACTTGCATTGCCAATACATTTCAAAACATTCTGGTCCAAATGTCGGCTGACAGTATCTGAGAGATTGAGATGATTTTCATCGATAAGTTGAAGGATAGTTAACGCCACGAATACTTTAATGATACTTCCAACACCGAAGATGGTCAGGTTACTGACTGAATTTTCCTTTTCCACAGCCGGAATCCGGCCGAGTGTCGCCATATGATATTCTTGGAAGTAGTGATTGCAGCGGGCACACACATGGAATACCGGCATTGACGGCAGCTTGCGATATCGAGCGCAGCTTTTCCGATAGCTCACTTTCTTGATTCATACCTTTCCTCCACAAGTATGTCGGAATCGTGATGTTGCAGCCTTAGAATGATTTGCGAGCGCGTGTTTGCTTGGATAGGAAGAGGGGAAAGCAGGTCAAATCAAGTACTCATTCGTATTACCGCGTTAAATAAGCAGGCAGTAAGCAGAACTGCATGCATCAATAGTTACCTCGCTGTGACCGTACGATCAGACAATCATCTAGGTAAACAGCTCGTCCTGTTTGCTCATTATTCACATTCATTGACATTAGAGAAGAATCCTTTACTAGAGGACTCAACTGAATTACTACTAACATAACACCGTGCGTGATAAACTCGACATCCTGCAAGCACCACGGCTTTTGATTTCCCCTCGCCCAATTCCTTTTGAAATTTAGACAATCCTGCAGAGATGACTGTCGTGAATCTCAAAACTTTTCAGTAACAGCTCACCTAGCAAACAATTATCAATAGAAATCCATCTATGGAGAAACATGCTGGAGAAAGTTTAATGGATTGGTACGAGAAATAGGTGGTCATTAAATCTGAAATTATACCAAAAGGAAATGAGTTGTGCCAAGAGATTGCTCTTACTACAAAAAGCACGGAAGACAGAATTGCTTGTACAGGAGTCAACGACTCGATAAATACACTCATGGAGGAGGATATACATGAAGATGGTGAAATGCAAGGGATGATGAAGTTCGTAGCTCAAGATATTGAGGTCCACCTGATTATTCTACGAAATTTTCTTGAGGACTAGCGCATTTTATCCATTTTTGATATAAACCAAGTCTCCCCACCCCCATCAACCTCAAATGACAAGCAATGTTAGAGACACATCTCAAATTTTGACATGAATACGAAATTAAATTCCAAAACTATTTGCAAGGTAGCTGAGAAGACCGGCAAATATATTAAATGAATAAAGACGCAAGAACCAAAGGGGGTATTACCTGCAGAGGCTTATAGAATGGCAAATAGAATGAATGAAGAAATCCGCACATTAACAGCACGTCTTCTACCCTCACTAATGTTTGCTACTATTATCCCAAATCAAGGTAGGAAATCACCACCAAACGCTCTTCGCAAACAACAGTCATCAACAAACCAATTTAAGAAGTCTGCACCGGAGGTTTTACAAGTGGGGATAATGTTAAATGGTCGAGACGGGAAGAACAGGTGATGATAAGAGAAAGGGTGTTCCTGCCCTGTTTTCCAAGATTATAGTGGAACTCGAACAAAAAATGCGATAGCTTGCCTGCCAAAAAGAATCAGAAACCTGAAGTAACAATATGAAGTTTGGAGATAACAATACTAAGACATTCGATTTATAACATCCAGCAAGAGTGCAATATGCTGGATGTATTATCCACATATTGGAGATCTTCTCTACCTATGCTCCAGGCCACTCCTTATTTCTACATCATTGTTAGTCCAGAAAGAAATACACAGACCTGGCTTATTTCTTTCAGCTGTTAATCATGAAGAAAAATGCAACAGAGACCATGATGATTTTGGGAAAAGTACCAGGTCTCTTCAAACTTGAGTGATAAGAATGTATATAGATCAAACGCGGAATAGCAGTCACACGCTCACCCTCTGCCAATCACAATTTACATATGCTGTTGAGTGAAAACAATTCACTGAGGGTCCATTTATGAGAGTCCGTACTTCCATGGATGATTTTGCTCCAAATTTCACCATTATCGATGCATTCTCTCCTGAAGCCATAAGTTATTTTGACAAATATCAGGAGTCTGACCCAAAAGACCATTCTTGATGTATACACAGCTGAGATTGGAGTTAAGGATGAACAAGGAGATTGAATTTCTTTAACAGAATTGAGCTAGAAACATTTACTTGCAATTCAATAAGAACGATGACCATCTTGGTCTCTTTCTAATGGCTTCCCTCTTTATTTTTCGCACGGTGTTTGTGGAAAAGGGTCAGCTTCCTGGATGAGATGTTGGTTCAAAATGGAGGTTATGTGTAATAGGAACTAAGAATTAAAGTATGTTCTCCGTTGTTGCAACTCTCTTCTGCAAAAGAATTGTTGATGTATATGGTTTCGGCATGCAACTTCTTAGCTGAGGATTGCATTGATGCAGTTCTTCAATATCGCGGTACCCCAAACCGAGCACAACCACTCAAAAAACGGTCTGACCCTCCTATAAATCAGTCAATACACCTCCCTTGGATCTCCGATTATCACCATAAGACTTACCATCAACAATTAAATCACTTCCATTGATATAACTTCCGGCTCCACTGCATAATAGTACTAAAGCTCCGCTCAATTCTTCTGGCTTACCCATCCTACCCATAGGATTTCTCGAAGTCCAAATATTTCTGGCCTCTTCTAACCCAGCACCTTCATTAAGAATGGTATCCATATATCCGGGAGAAATAGTATTAATACGGATACCATATCGAGACCACTCAGCTGCAAGACATGATTTCATGTGAAGTAGAGAGGATTTGGAGACGTTGTAGGCAACTTGAGGCTGGGGATAATTGACGATATGGGCGGATATAGCTAAGGAAGTTAGCAATAGACACTAAATTGTGAATCAACTCTCAAGGAGTTGTAGAAGACGAACACGCAATAAATACAATTGAACCACCGGATTTTTGATCAACCATTTTCCTATTTTTGATATTAGTATCTTCACCTCATCGCCGACAAAAAAAAACATACTTGGCAACAGCCTGAGCACATAAAAATGCACCTGTTGTGTTAATCTCTAAAGTACGTCTCCACTCCTCCACACTTATCTCGAGTGCATGTACACATCCTACAACACCTGCATAGCAACATAAAATATCAATACTTCCTAACCCTGTTGCTGTCTCTTGAACTGCTTGATTCACATTCTCCGCGTTTGTGACATCGACCGATTTTAATAGGATTTTAGCATTAGGAAAGTCTGCTGTTAAGGAGGATATGGAAGGGGAGTCGGGTTTTGGATTGATATCGAATAGGGCTACTCCACCAAGACCATGCTCGAGAAGGGCACGGGCTCCTTGTAAAGCTAGAGTTCCTGCTCCTCCAGTGACTGAATTGAACCATTAGATGGGTTATGAGAAAGAATTTAGGAGGGAGCGTGTACTGATGGCATTTCCTTTGACCGCAAATCTTTCGGTAGCAGGGTTCAAGGTTGATGGCTTATATTGAGTATCAAGGGAGGGGAATTCTGACTTGCTCGAGCTGCTTGCCAGTTTCATCTGAGGTAATGTCCGATTGATTAAGGCATTTCGATCATAGTCGTTGCCTTCCATGATAAATATATTTCGAGGAGAATAATTTGGGTCGTGGATAGGCTTTCAAGATTTGAGAAGAACGGATGTATTCAAGTGAATTTCTCAAGATTCCTCTCGATGATTGACAATTCGTGGAGATGTGGGGTTTGTGTTTTGGGTTAGAAGGTCAGCCGAAAATTGAGTGAAGCCGTTGCGAGGCTCTTATATGGCAAGTATGATCAAGGGTGTAAATAGCCTCTCACCCTACGTGAATTCTAGGTGAAACGCCCTACATGACTAATCCTCAACGCAGTAATTAAGTCACGAGGCCGCCATTACTTGCCATAAAATATGTATGATATATGAGGTCGATAAGTCGACATGCAAAGCCAAACAAATGACTTATTTTGGTATTTCTATTAGTGCAAGAACATGCAATGATCATTTTCTAAACCGTTACCCGATCTCTACTTCGCCTAGGTCCGCGACTTGGGTATGGAAGGATAATCGGCATGAATTCAAGGACACAGAGAAAAGTCCTTTTCGCATTTAGCGGAATGCAAAGGTAGTTTCGAAATCAATGTCATGTTTGACGGAAAGCCACCGCCAGGAAAAAAGTTCTTCAACCACGTAAATGTGAAATGGATTGGGTATCAGCAGGAGGACGGGTAAACGGGACACTCAATCTAGTCACCGTGTATTGTTGAGCTTTAGATGTGGTCTTTTCTGATACCAGATAAGTCAACCTCACTCATACTTGGGCAAATTGTGTTTCCCAGAATAAGTTGGTAAGACTTACTTTGACAAGCGGGGTCAAAAGAGGGGTAGATAAAAAGGGAAAGAAACCAATTCTGACCCATATTTGAACTCCAACTTGGTAATTCTATGAAGGGCAAGCAAACAATCAAAATTCATGGCAGCTTCTTCCAACACAACAGGTGACAAGTGGTTCCAATGCTTAATGGTCTGTCATGTTATCTGGCTTCTACTCTGAAACAAGTATATGAAGTTTCTCTTGACTCATTTAGGTCCTGCCTTGTAATCCAATTATCTAGAACTTGGTACGGCTTCGACACTTTTCGATCTCCTGCAAATCCACGTAGGTGGCATTTGAATGAGGCCAACACTACAGTGCATACTTCCAATCGACAAGAATTCATCAGATCGAACATCAAATCTCTTTTAGTGGCTCTACTGATCATATGACAACATAATCCAGTATCCTCCGTACAATCATTAACTAATAGTTTGATTGATAGTGGTAACAAAAACTTGGAAGTATAGAGGCGGATCTTTGGTGCGGTGGGACTTTCTTAGGAGTCCATCTTAACAAATATGAATATATGGATGAATAGATGCAGTGCAAGATACGAACAAGGTAGAGAAGAGATCTAAAAACAGAAGCACAGTGGCGCTCACTATGTGAGATACCTGAATGAGCTTTTCATCGTGCCTTTTATGGTGAAGTGGTGACAAGTATTCAGCGGATACTACTAGGTATATGCTATTCTGATATCGATCATATGCATGAGATATAGTTCTACGGTGAATGGGTTAACGTGGGATGATTTGAGAAGAGCAAATAAAACGATGTTAATAACAAATTGTTTGGTTAATTTTTTGAATCGTGATGCTTTTGTATCTATCTCATAGATACATGAGATAGATACATGAGATAGATACATGAGATAGATACATGAGATAGATACAAAGCTACCAGTACAACATCCTAAGCAATTCTTTTTAGGCCCTTGCTTGCGGGCCGTGCCACCTTTCATCCCATCCCATTCCATCCATCCATCCACAACACACCAACCTACTCTGTACTCTAATCAAAATTCACCCCATTTATTAGCTTGATAACAGTAACAACGGTAACACCACCAAAAAATTTAAACCAGTGGACTCGATCCTTGACCAGAATTTGGTTCCATATCAAACTCAACAACATTCTTAATATCTGCAAATACACCGATACATCCTTCATATTCTTATCCCCTCCTCAGGTACACCAGTGGTACCATCCATTCATACCTCAATATTGTGCCTAGCAAAACCTTACTGATTTCGCCATCCTTACGCCGTATTCATTAATCAAACATTTTATATCTAATAGGCAATACCATACCATACCATACCGTCTTGCTTGCGTACCCGCACAAAGGTTTCCAGCCCCATTCGTTGTTCCATATGCAAAAAGCCTGTCAGCACCAATCAATCATATTAGCCACAGAAGAACATCCTATCCCAAACCACCAGATATTCACCGTTCAATCGTTTCGCCCGTCGTTTTAACATCCACTACACTGTGAAGATTATCTCCTGGGCTCAAATGCCCAATTAATTTGAGTGCTATTGGGGTCCCGGAAGTTCGAATGGCGGGTTCGAATGATATTCATAAAGTAAGGCGTAGGCCAAAATTTAGAGATGGCGAATTAGAAGATGGAAAAGTTCATAAATCACAATCGGGTCGCCATGAAGGCGAAGGCATCACATCAGTTGAGCCTGATATCTCTGAAGTGCGTAGAAGGCGTTTGGAAAAACTCGAAGGGAATTCGACAAATCGATCGACCCGCAACAGTGCGGCAACCGAAAAGATGCCCGCAGAATCGAGTGCGACGGTTGATGCGACAAAGTCATCATCGAGTCATCGACGAAGGAGACGACATCATACTTCGGAAGACGGTGCAGGAAATCATTCGCGATCGAAAACAAATGAAAGAGAAGAGAAATCGAGAAGCGATTATGTTTATGCCGCCCCGAGAGAAAATGATAGTAGAAGCAAGCCACGGGGGATAACTATAACGGAAAGAAGACGCCGGGAAGAAGAGGATGATAGTGGTGAATCTGAAGACGAGGAAAAATCTCCATTAGAACCCATGGACTCGAAGTCGAAGAAAAAGACTAAGGATGTAGTTCAGGAGCAGCCAAAAAGGTCAAATTCGATTAGTAGTAGGATGAAGAAAGAGGATAAAGACAAAGTTTCTACAAAGGGCTCAGCAGATATTGGAACCTCAGGGTCAAAAGGTACATCACGCAAACCTAAAGTCACTGCCGGTGATTCCGTCTCACGTCCTCCACTTTCGAGGTATGTATTTTGGCTCTGCGCATCTCACACCACAATGTTATGCTAATTTTATATGTAGGAGCGCGACGACTCGGATTACCACAGAGCCTCCGCCAGCACTGAGGAGAACTAGTACGACAGTGGATAAGCCGAAAGCACCAGGATCCGTAGCGAATACAACCACTTCACATACTTCACAACGCCGCGGTAGCTTTCTCGGAAGTTTCTTCTCATCAGGACCTCCACCCCCTCCTCCACCTCCTCCTGAACCGGAAAAGCTGTAAGTTAACACGCCAAGTCATGCGCAAAAAACAGAAATTAACCATCACAGTGTCGAATGCCTAACATGTCTATCCGATGATATTCCCAAGTCCAAATGTGCCAAACTACGATGTGGTCATCGGATGTGCCATTCTTGCCTCAAACGAATATTTCGACTCTCAGTTAAAGATCCGGCACATATGCCCCCGAAATGTTGTACGGCCGAACATATTCCATTGAAACATGTTGAAAAATTATTTGATATACCGTTCAAAAAACTTTGGAATAAGAAATATCAGGAATATACTACGAAGAATCGAATATACTGTCCAGCGAAACGATGTGGAGAATGGATCAAGCCCGAGAATATTCACAAGGAAAATGGGAAGAAATATGGGATTTGTGGGAGGTGTAAGACGAAAGTCTGTGCATTGTGTAATGGGAAGTGGCATGGATCGAAAGAGTGTCCGAAAGACGAGGAAACAAATAAATTACTTGAAACTGCGAAACAAGCCGGATGGCAACGATGTTATAGTTGTAGGACTATGGTCGAGTTGAAGGAAGGGTGTAACCATATGACTTGGTAAGTGAAGGGCTTTCACTGGGCTAGAATTGCCAAGAGCTAACATGAATTGTCTTGAAGCCACTGCACCGCACAATTTTGTATGATCTGTGGATTGAAATGGAAGACATGCAATTGTCCATGGTTTAACTACGAAACCATTGAAACCGATCAGTTAAATGATATGCAAGTTCCTCAACCCGTTGCAGACAGGAATCCAACACCACCTGTGCGAAGCGCTCGAGATAGAGCAAGAAGACAACCACCTGTCAACTACGACGAAGAGATCAATCACAGGCGCCGCCAAGAACGCGAAGATCAAAGATTAGCTCGACAACTACAAAATTGGGGTACTGATGATATGCCAACAAATGATCGGGATGCAGATTATAATGGTGGGATAGGCGATGTTCAGGGGGTCGGCAATGGCGCAGACCATTTCATGAATCAAGATTATATACGCGAAGCTAGCAATGTCCTAGCCCAGCCTGGTGGGGTAATGAACTTTGGGCTTGGAGTTACCAATTTCCTTACTGGGGTTTTGAGACCACGAGGGGTGACTGCCGCAAATCCAACTGTGGGTGAAATGACCGCAGTTCCTCCAGCGGCTCCTGTGGACGAGCCTCAAGCTGCTGTACCAGGTCTTGTAAGAAGACACACCACTCGAGATGCTACAAGAGCTAATGGTCCTACACGAAGAGCATCAGATATTGTGGTGCCAAGGAGAACGAGAACTGACTATGCGGTCGAAGCAGCTATTCATGCGCCGGCTTCGAGGAGTTCTAGTTCTACATCCAAAACGAAGAAGGAAAAGGAGAAGAAGACGAAGTCATCAATACTTGCTGGGCTTGGAAGTGGAAAGAACAGAGTGGATGCTTGGAGGAGTTATGTTGCACCTGGCGCTCCACCTGCAGAACCGGTATCTTGATTTGGTTCTTGTATCACTCATGGGTGAGAATGGCTTCCGTTCAACAGATGAACGAGCGGTCCTGAATGAGGTGTCATGGCTGAAGAAGAAGCTTTTCATGCAAGATTCAGCGTGGATGATACAACCACGGACTACAGGAGGTCTGGATGGGGGGGTTGGCGGCTTTTGGATACGGTGGAATGGTGGTTCGGTAAATATGGCTAAGGCTATGGCTATATCATTTATTTGGAGCAATAACTTGGATCAATACCCGGCAGGTGGATTTAGGAGTTCAACAATGTCCTTGATGACTATATAACGATCTATGATCTATGCCAATTTACGAATAATTTCTTTCTCGCCAGAGGGTGAACTTGACTTAATTTATATAGAATAAAAGCAACGACTTATTTATACCCGTCATCATACTTGTGGTATTTACATCTGAGTAATGCAAACTGTATTTTTGAATACTGTGTCAGTATCTCGCATTGCCATCAGCCAGCCATTCCAGCCATTCCAGCATCTAGTCAAGATTCCATGTATCATCGTAACTCTGCTTAGGCTACGAAAACAACTCCAGGAGTCCTTGATAACACTCCATATAAGACTATGTATGTCATTCTATCTTGTATCCCAGGCCTGTAGCCTACACCACAGGCTATTGAGACAGACAACAAAGCATTGCGTTGGATATGAATCACTTGGTTTTATTTTATTTAATAGAGGAGTGAATAGGAGGAGTGAATAATAAAGGGGAAAATAGATTCACTGAAAGCATTGATACTTTAGTAAAGCATCATATTTTATTGTTCGTCAAATCCGTAAATGTTTTTATAGTAATAGAATGTATTGTGTTGTTTGGATTCCAAGGGGTAAATGAGTAACACCCAGGTGGGTATGGATCGCACGGAAGCCTCGAATTTTCACTTGATTTCACGAATATGCACATTGGATAGAAAAGATACAGTCAGAAGTCCGAGGAAACTCAAGATAAAGATAGATTTCTGATTGAAAAGTATATATCCATGCCATCATAAATAAAGACTCCGTAGCTATGCATTCATTCCCATAAAATAGGGATTCCCCAAATCTAGTTATAGTCGTAAACATTAATCTTTCCTAACTGGCGGCATAAGATCATGTTGAGATGTCACTTCAGAACCCCCTGCGCTCGTTCCATCTAATCCTATGCCCATCCCAGCTACATCCTTAGTAAGAATAGGAATATTAGGATCTACAGTTCCCACTCCACTTCCTATATCTTTATCGATCCCCTCTAATGGTTCAGGACTGTCGACCAGAGGCTCCTTACCCAGAAACTTAGCGATTTCCTTTTTATCAGTTCCTTTTTCGGTAGGACTACTAGCTTGACTCTTATATGCATTTGAGCCTTTTCCCACTATCTTCTCTGTCCAATTCCACCCAGAAGCTACAGGTTTGGCCTCGTCCTCATCACTATCATCTGCACTATCAACCCAATCCCTATCAGTCCACCCGGCACTCTCATACCCATCTTGTTTGTTCCCCGACCAGCTCGCACTTCTCGATGGTGCTGATGGCGGCCTCTTTGAAGAAGCAGAAGTTGCAAGTGCAGGAACTAAATCTTGAGCTTCTCTAACCTCCGAATCTGTACGATCATGTCGAATGATACTCTCTGCATTTTCCTCATCCACTGAAGAGTTCACTTCTTGTCCCTCTGAGCCTGGAGCTTCCCCTGTAGCTTTAGCTCTTTCTAGACCAGCACTATCTTCATCTTTTCTTCTCGAAATTGCAGCGTCTGAGAAATGAGTATCGCAAAGATGTTTCACCACTGGCCAACCATATGCATTCGCAAACATCCTTCTTACAATCATGTTATTATGTGCATCCGGTTCCAAGCTCACGAGAACCTTTCGCCAACTTAGATCCCGATGGTAAGCTCTAGCAATCTTCTCTTCAACCTTCATTGCTGAAGAATCGACTACAACATTTGGCGGACGAGGAGGATTTGTATTTTTAGGATCATCATAATCCAGGGCTGAAAGTTGGCTGTCGGTATGAGAGGCGAGTACTGTTGTGGAAGGTTCGGAGAATGAGGAGTTTCGCCTTCGAAGCATGGTAGATCGTTTCTTGAGAGGTGGCGGTGGAATATCCGAAGGATGATATACGCGATCATGGAAAATTGTCCGAGCACGGGAGCTCGGATCAATCAAAAATTCTACAGATGGTAGAGGTGGCTTGAGGAGATCACCAGCTGATTCGAAGAAGGTTGTTTTGGGGGGTGCTGATAGAAGATTTGGATCTTGAGATTCGATGTCTCCCGCCGAAACGTTTGGGCGGCCCTCAGGAGCAGCCGAGGATGGTAGGGAGGAGGGCGTCGAAGAACCGCTATCATTTATGATATTTATGGTCTGACTTCTTTTGTATATTTTCGAATGTTTTGGTTGGTGAGCATGAGATTTTGGAGAAGGGTTAGTACGAAAGAAACCTAACAGACTTGCAAGTAGTCCGTTATTGTTTGATGTAAAGGATGTGGATGTTGGATTTGGACTTCCAATCTCATTGCTATTTCTACCCTCTATAGAAGACAAAGTGGAATGGCCTGGTACTTCCAGATTTTTTATGTTTCGTCTATCATCATCCATAACATTTGCTGGAGGTTGTGGTACTTCCGTTTCATTTCTTTGCATTGTGCTAGGAGGAGCAACTCCCCCAATCTCATCCATATCGCTAACTTCTTCATCAGACAAGGGTGCTTGTTTCTTTGAGGGCGAACTGGAATTCGCCCCTGTGAGTTCAGCCCAACTCCATTCCGCCATAGTACCAACAAGACCATTTTCCCTTCTAGCCTTCTCAACTCGACCTAGGCTTTGCCAATCTAGGAAGAGTAAACAGCTGGTTCTCAAAGGCACAATTCCATCATTAACAACATTTGAATATACTGTGCGATGTCGAAACTTCTTAAGAACAGTATGAGCCGGACCAGTTGGTAAAATTCGTAACAGGGGCTTTGCTTCCGGTGTAGGTTCTCCATCCAGTTTCTTATGAGCACTTTCTCCAATATTTCCAACAATTGCACCCCATCCACTTCTTGCAATTGTAGGTGCTCTCCACGTCAATCCAAGATCTTGACCTGTGCGACCGACTAATCCAAAATCCAAAGCAAATTTGACATATAAAGGGTTCTCATTGCTTAGACCTAAGAATGGTGAAGCAAGAGCGATGAAGTTTATTGGTTTGATTATGTCGAAAAATTGAGGTGAATGCTTTTGTATGTATGCAACAGCATATGTTTGTACCAATCCACCAAGGGAATGAGCAATGAAACTGATACTGGTGAAATGGTAAGGAAGATCAACATCTTGAGGCGCTTTTACAATACTGCTGTTCTCATGTGCTGGTTTTCCGGGATCATCCATCAATTTAGATGATTCGGGCTTTAGAGCATGAGAAAGAGCTTCGCCTGCTGACTTCTTGAGAGTAGGTCGGTATGGTTGATCTGGGTATGTCATTGTGAGAACATATTTGGCAAGTCTTTTCCCCAGGTATTTTATTCCTCTTTCTGTTCGAACGGCATTTCCAGAAAATCCTCGTACAATGACTTCTTCCTCATCATCTGATTCATCATCTGTTTCTTCCTGTTTCTCGGGAAGTTCTTTTGTGCTCGCCTCCCCATTTGACATCCTATTATCCGATCCATGTTGATTTTCGGCTTGGTCGGATGCCTTCTTTTCTTTCTCCTCTTGTTTCTTTTTCGCTTTCCGGGCCTTCGCATCAATCTTGGCTTGCTTGGCTGTCGCATCTATGCTTTCCTTCATAAATAGCATATCAGCCCCCAGATTACTGTGCAATCCGTGTGTCAAAACCACTAAATGCACATTTTTCCTCCGTTTCTTGCTTTGCTTTTCTTCAATATGACCTTTTCCTGTGGCATCTTCAACTGGCGCACCCTTATCGTTTCCTTTAGATCTTTGCTCCTCCGCTGCCTCATCCCTTCCATCCAATTTCGGCGTATTCCATAAGCTTGCAGTATCGTCCACCCTTAATCGTATAGCTCTGGAATAAATACCCCTTGGTAATGCCGCATGATGGCCCTCTTTCGCACCCTGACTCTGCTGATGATCATGAACTTGGCCAGGCACTGGTGCCGTCCCTCCTAACATCGCACCTGAAGAAAATCCCAGCGATAGACTTTTCTCGTCCCGGCCAAGCAGAATTTCGTAATGAACGGCCGCAGAATTGGAAAAGACGACCTGCGATGTCACTTCAATAATCCAAGCAACACTTTTCACATCTGAATCATCCCTGCCAGGCGATCTCCCATCTCGGTTTGCTTTTCCCGCCGTCTTCCGCACATCTTCTGGGACAACGAGTTCTGTCGAGAAAGAACCTCCGGCTTTTAGATTTGGTTCGAATTCAGGCACACCATCTCGTCTAGGGTTTTCGAATTTGACATTAGGATTGAATGTAGAAGGATAAGCTGCTGCGTAAAGAGTGTAAGGACCGTGGACAAAAGCGGCTCGGAGTGCTACGGCAGAAGTATTCTTGATCTTCAAATGAAGTCTTGCGGGAGAAGGAAGAATGCGATCGTGTGCCGGTGTATATGTAACTGTATAACGAACTACTTCTCCTATCTTCACACTTCCAGCTTGGTACAAAAGTAACATCTTATCTTATTGATTTATGGTGGGTCGTCAGCGTGTATAGGCACAGCATTAAGGAAGAGAGAAGTAAAGTATAATGTCTAAAATCTAGAGGATGTAAAACATAAAGATAATTAATGTTATTGTATTTCTAAAGACATTTTGAATTTCTCTGTGAAAATATCAATTCATAGATATAGTAGGAGTAGGAGGAGTAGGAGTAGGAGTAGGAGTAGGAGTAGGAAGTTATTATTAAAAAAGGAGAAATGGTCCCTTTCAACCCAAGAAATCTTTGTGCACGAGCTCAACATGCTCAAATGATCGATTTGTCCCTTATCTTATCAAAACATCAACAATGACGATGTTGTGGCGCATTTACGAAGTATTTGTAAGGGATCATGGAGATTTGTGTTCAATGCCATAAGTTATCTTACTCGAAAACATCTTCAACATCATTTCATTACATTCTTATGTTCATACATTTCAAACGGAGGCATATGTGATCTTTGAAGTTATCAATCCATAGGTTTCTTATTTTTGATCTTTTCTTGTATGTTGGATTTTGAAGCTTAGTGTCAACGGTTACAGTGTATTAACCTTAGGCCCACTGCTTATCCATCTGGTCTAGACTAAATGGTTTGATGGAAATCTCCAACACACGATGAGATGATGAAACACCATCGGAACCAATAACGGACACAAGAACCATTCCACTACGATCTGACAAGGGCGACTTCTCCACATCCTTCCCGAACTCGCAACAAACAAGACAATTTTGTAACGGTTCTGAGATCAAATCATGCCCTCCACACATCTATGCCTCGAGAAACAATCGAGATATTGATATGGGCCAGTCAGTTTTGCAGATGAGGTTCAAATCGGAAGAAACTAGCCTACATACATACATACATACATACATACATACATACATACATACATACATACATACATACATACATACATACATACATACATAGTAGTCCAAGCATGCAGGTGCTTATTGTTGAAACATCCATTGATGAGAATACTACTTGGATGTCTCAAAATAGCCATGATTTGGCTCCTTGACTTTGGCGAGAAAGACTTGAGCTCCTGATTTTCAATTGTACTGTTCATTGTACGGTGTATTGATTATAAGCATCGTTTCTCAAAGTTACTACTATTATCACTTCTTCAAAATACATGCTATTTATTTTCGCATATTGTCCTTGTCCTAGTGGACGAAACCCCACACAGGAGGCTTGAGAAGTTCTTTCAATAGCTCTTGCAAGTTAAAGTTTTCCGGAAAGTTCGGAGTAGATAGTATGCATGCTCATGGAAGGGTTTTAATTCTTCCTTCGCTGGCTAACTATATTCTAAATCAGCTCAATGTTGTCAACTCCAATATTGTTTACTTTTCTATGTTCATTTTAACTGTCTCCCCAAATAAAATCATGGCATACAGGCTTGCTG
Source organism: Stromatinia cepivora (assembly GCA_014898415.1). NCBI lineage: Eukaryota > Fungi > Ascomycota > Leotiomycetes > Helotiales > Sclerotiniaceae > Stromatinia > Stromatinia cepivora. The sequence continues at coordinate 640,625 of RCTD01000029.1, read as the reverse complement.
AAGTAATATGATTGGCAATTTACTAATTTTGGTTTGGCAATGCTCAATGCATTCTTGGGTTTCTCTCTGATTGACAACGAACAAAGTGCATCTTATGTATTGCGGATACCATTACCTGCATTTGGATATGTAGTCATTTGAGATAATTCAGATATAGGATTAAGTGGTTCGGCTAGATTCGGATCTGATTTGTTATGCATTTCTCGCATTTTGCATTTTGCGCGGCTCTTTTTTGCAAGTTCTCTTGCTTTTGTCGATCTTTTGCGGTTAGCTCTTAGGTTTGAGAGACTCAGTTTTGTGCTTTAGATCGTTCCGTACATTCGTTGACATGATTAGAAATTGAATTTTGTCATTTTACCCTGTTTTTTGTTGGCATTTTCGCATAGACCCAAGCAAGGGCGGATTTACATGTCGAGGAGTATTTAATAAAATGATCCACCCCAAATTTCGCTCATTCTTCACTGAAAAATCTGGCTGTTGTGCCAAAGATTTCTTTCGTGTCAAATAGTCACTTTTTGTCAGACATTCATTGCTAGCATTGAAGGAGAATCTAATTTTCCTGCAATTAAGGATTAACAGCTGGACCTACACATCATCTCCTGCTCCTCCAAAGGACTTTAAATTTCCACGACATGATGATGTTGCTGAGGAAACACTCTATCTCCTTTCACATCCCTAGGTTCATAGTCCAAATTCTCAAACGCAAATTTTGCAAGGTCCATACCAGCCCTATCCATGACCCAACTAGCCATCATATCCATACCAGCACAAGCACCACCTGCCGTCCAAATATTTCCATCAATAACCCATTGAGCATCAATAGTCCAATTCACATTGGGGAAATATTTCTTAGCATATTCGAAGAAACAATGATTCATCGTTGCTTTCTTTCCATCGAGGATGCCCGTCTGCGCAACAGTTATTGCACCAGTGCAAGTCGTGAAAAGACCCTTTCCTGCTTCGACATGGGCACGGATAAAGCTCTTGAAAGACTCGGGAAGGCGATAAGTTGGTATTGGACCACCAATAATGAGGTAATCGAGTGGTGGGCAGTCTGTCAAGGTGGTTGTAGGTACCATCTTGAATCCAGCGGAGGTTTCAACAGGTTCCTGTATCCGATATTAGATTGCGCTCTGGCTTTTTACCTACCGATCCTCTTACCATGGTTTCATTGATGTGAAAGAAACTGATATCAATTGCGTGCTTGATCAAGCGATCAATCTCTGGTGTGTCAATAGATTGGCAAGCTTCCATCATTGCTTTGGACTATGTATAGCTTTAGCTTACAACGAAAATTTTATCAAATGGGGTCTCAACGACTTACGCATGAGCCCAAAACATCCAAAGGCATAGCGACATCAACAGTTTGATAAGGAATCATAAGAACGCCGAAGTTGATTGGAGCCATGATTAGCGACTTAATTTTGGGCGAGTCGAGGATGAATGAGATTCAATAGGCGAAATGAATTTTTGCCGTGGAACTAATGCAAAGAATCGAATTGTTGAATGTTTTTGATGTAATTGAGAGGATTATCTCGAAATAAATAATAAGTTGGACTGTCATACAACGGATATTCCTAGGGGTTTCCGGATATACGTGGGGATATAGCAAATATAATCAACAACTTTCCGGCGTGCACAAGTTCCGGGTCGCTCAGAGTGCGTGTTCTTTATGCAGGTAACTATGTCTCCATGGAAGTAAAATCTTGCTGTTTACCTTTGGATTCGTCAGCCATATGCCGATACTGGTAATTTGGTGCTTTTCTTTCTTTTCCGAGCACCTTGTTCAACCCTTTAGCCTTTTGAATCAAAGGAATTTAGTTACTGATTAATTCTCAATAGCATGACCTATGAGTTGATTAATATGAATGTATGGATGAGCCGATATGCTTGTGTATCCTTAATATCTTCTGGGTGGCTGGATTGTACCTGCGGCTACTACTTCAGGATGATTTTTCTCCGCTCAATCCAGACGGTCTTCTCTCACACAGCGACATGTATGTACTTGAGGCACATCATTGAAACTTTCAGATAACATCAGATTCTTTCGTGTCCCGTACGAAGATCAATATGAGGAAAGGCTGTGGATTCCATCCCGCAAATGCAGCACACATCGTTAGCGACATGAATTCATACCCTGCCTCCTATATCTCTATGAATCACTCAAATTACTTCGTTCCCAAACACCACATAGTTTATTACCAGAAAACAGAAATAACACGGTGGAAGAACCAATTTCCTCCTAGCGAACGCCGGAATATCATGCATGACGCATAATCATCCCGTCAACTCCGGCTCCATCATCTTCTCACCAACAATCTCCATTCAATCAAGCAATCATCACTTACTCCCTGCCTTTACCAGACTTCAAAGCATTTCCCATCTGAATATCACACGCTTTACCTTTATCGTGGTATACATCCAGATCATTCAGACATTGCCACGCAGGTGAAATCCTATCTATTGCATAGAGCGAATCTGCTACCATTTCACTATCTCCTTTCTTCAGCTCGAAATAAACAAAAGTGTCACCTGGCGCACCATAAGACGGTACACAAGTCCAAGAGGAGTCAACAATTTTGCCTCCTATATGTGTTGACTCGTTAGTTACAGGTAGGACGCATGGATAAAGAAGGCAATAGTTACCCCGAGACTTGATATTTGCTACTAAACCCGGCGCGCATTCGTCTTGGGAAAGAGTAACATCCACATTTGGTGTATTATCGGTGTTTCCCCACTACGGTTGAGGTTAGTCTATATTCCCTAGTGGAGAAGCTCACTATTACCCCCCGCCAAGTTGATTCTAAAAGCACCATTGTTCCCAAATTCAGCAGTATATTGACAACAATTTGTATATGCATCCACATCACTTGTCCATATCAGGTTTCCTTTACTGCCACGTTCGTTTAAAGTTGCAGTCGGGGTGGACACAGCTTTTGTTACCAGTGGATTAGCAATAGTATTAGCTGCTGGAAAGGCGCAAGCTGAGTTGGAAAATAATATGATAAGTAATGCAAGAAAAGAGACCAAATATCTGGTAGGAAATGGCTTGGCTGTGGAGTCCATGTCGAGGAGAATGAAATGAGAATAAGATCTAGTGAAGAGTGTCGTTACAAATGTTATTGTAATAATGAAATCCTAGTAGTAAAGGTAGGTTTTGATTCAGATGGGGAGAATACTTGTTTGATGTTGGACTTGCTTAATTAATACGTGTAGTTGCTGAAGGAAGTGAGGGTTTATGAATCCAATTTTAATTTCTTGGAGTTTTCTAGAGTTCAGGTTTTATCATTCTCGTTGACTTCTGCCTACGATGGTAGAGGCTTATGTGAGCTACTCGAAGAAAAGGCTTCAGTATTACACTTTGCAAGGCTAGCTAGTCATCGCCTCCTTGGCCACATCTCGAATCTATCACCCAAGTTCGTCCTAATGAGGCCGAATTTTATCAGTGGGTATTCCTACATTTTAAAAATACCCAATTTCGTGTACTTTTAATGAGGAGAAGACAATGAGGTTCATATTTGAAATTCTGAAGACTGCCCTTATGACAAGTGTGCTAGTGGGGAGGGTGCGGAGAAGAACCAGATTGCCGGAACTCTAGCTCAAACGTGTAGAACTTTCTCCATGTCACAGTTCTCTTTCCAGCTTTAGTGATGCATTGGAACGAGATTTCGCAGTCATGCCCATCTGCACATGTCAAAAGAAATAGCATGCTAGGACAAGGAACCGCTCAGTATGGATGGGACCCATGTAGTGGAAAAAAATAATGGCGCATTGGCTTTGAGCACTTCAAAAATATTTCTGCCTGGATTAATCGCAAATCCCAGCGACTCCTGGCGTTTACAGGTGCGGGGACGAGCGAGCCTTGGGATTTCGGTATTATCAACCTATGAAAAATGAGGCTAATTGTTGGTAGGATGGGGTCGTTTCAAATCCTGGAGGAGAGGTAAACAAGATTATGATAGGCGCGGAAATTTCGCAGCTTGCTCTCATATAATTATATTTGTACAAACAGTTGCCAATATTGGGCATGCATACTCATCGATTCCCAGGTCAAGCTTCAATATATGCAATGGTTGCGAACAGTCAAGGCCATTGAAGCTGGCCGGAATTCAAAAGCTTGGCACCTAGTCTGTCTCCCTCTTTCGTCCTCAACCCCCGTGCTCGACCCTAATCCAACTATTTCTCCGTCTCTCCAGGTACCGCGATAAATTTGGTCTCATCATCCACGTAATTTCCCATTTCCAACGCCTCACCCACCCAAGTAAGTCTAATAATTTTAATGGCTGGATGGATTTTCCACTCGTTTGTTTTCTACCTGTCTCCGCCTCATTTTAAAGTGGCTACTGCTTTCTATTCTGCGAATTTTCATCTTCATCTGTATGCTTAGAGACAACGAAGATGCTCGGATCGTCAGGTCGAGACTTTAGAATTGAGGGTGCAATTATATAATACGGTATGCCCTACAGGTGAAATTATTCAGTCCGAAAATTAGGCCACTGCTAGGAGGCACTCCGGCTGAAAATCCCTTTACGGGCGACACAGATTCTCCAGATATGAAGCCCTTCTTTGCTATTTGAGAAACCCCTATGCTGCTGCCTCTTTCATGTGTATCGATTTTACTGTATTGTCTCAAGTACACAAAACAATGAAGAGTGACTTTCACCAAACAGTTGCCACCAGTGCGGCACATACAAGTACGCCGCTAACATAGCCCCAACAAATGCAAAAGGAGACTCGGTTAACCTTCTGAAATATCTCAATGTTTCTAGATAGCTATTTTTGGTGCATTATTAGTACATATTGACTTTCGGTCACTTTGTCTTAGGTTTAAATAGCACGAATATCACATCTTATTGCCAACAATCATATCTGCGGTACATTCCGGCATACAGACCGGCCAGCATACATATTACAATCGTGAGAAATGTGATGCTTTTGTTTGTGTTTTATCTCAGCTATGATTAAAGACACTTGAATACATAAATAGACACACATACTTCCCCTCGGAAGCATGGACAGAGATACTAGTGCACACTATATAGATCCGGTCTATATCCTATGATACCCAGATGAAAGTTGTGTTCGTCCCATTCTATCTCTATTTACTTAGAATCTGTTCAAACAAATACTCCACGACGCAAAATATCGGATATCCAGAGGCTATATCCACACGTCAAACCAGTTCATCTCGAAATGCATCCTGGACATCTCCTCGTCTTCTTCCTCTTGGCCATTTGCCACTTGACAGTATCGGAATTTCAGGGAGGAAAGTTTGACACCAAGGTCAATGATGCCCGCTCAGTATCTGTCTCGACTGCTGCTGAGAGCCAGCCATCTCTGGTCACAAATGACCAATCGACTAAAACAAGTACGGTAGTAACGTCATTTAAGACGATTGTTACTGCCAGAAACGCAAAAATCGTTGTGCAAGGTCTTGAGATGACACTCAGTTCCGAGATAGCGGATAATTTCAGCCAAATTGAGACCATGAAACATCAAACCACAGCCACGACCACAACCGTCAGAACCACCTCCAATTTGATTCAGTCGAAGAAGCGTCGTAACACCTTAAACTTAGGACCACTGGCGGGAATTACATCTTCAGCTATTTCGACGGAATTTACTACCCTGGTGATTCCTGATTTCACTACTTTTTCATTGCCTATATCCACGATAAGTGCGAATTGATATGGATGCTATGGAGTATACGCTTTCAACCCTCACACATTTCCTTTGGGATATGTCAGCCACTGCAACGATATCGACACCCACGCCCAATTCCTATGAACACCTGCTGGCTTGGTTCCTGGTTCAACGACTTTGCACGTGGCAGGGAGTACAATAACCACAAATCTTATCTCGGGCTTCTTCTCTACGACTCTTCAAGCTCGTGGATCTATTGCTATCAAGGTTTCTATTCCGGGTCATGAAGGTTTCAACAATAATGATGAATAGGTGTTAACAATTTGGATTTGAGGTTGGGGTATAGAAAGAGTACTAAGATTTGGAAATGATATGATAAGATGGTTTTTGAGGGATAACTGAGTATTTCTTTCAATAACTTTCTAGCAAAACCCGAGATGACCGGGTTGAGAGTTTGGTGCCATGTATGATTTTACTTGGGATATTTGATCATTGTTTGCACTTGAAGAATTAAGATACCGTTTACATTCTCCAGACTCTGATTCAATCATCCCATTGTATTGAAAGGATTCCAAGTAATAGCATATTCCGTATTTTGCACTCCTTGTTACGGAGTAGCTGTTTACTGATGATGTAGGAGATTCCAAAACCTCACCAGATTCCAAAATGCTTTTCATACGTTCGGCAGCAAGCTTTTGCTATGTCTTCGAAGAGTGCTTTTGTAAATATTTCTCTCTAGGAAAAGAAATACCAACGACCCTTGATTGATTGATTGGTAGAGTGTTCTAATTTTATGTATACCCTGCGTACTTGGCAGAAGGATTTTGGGAATTGGTATCTCAATTGACATTTGATCAACCAAGACCATCTGAAGATCCGAAATGAATTCAACATTAAAAGTCTCTGGTTACTAAACAATTATCCAAATGCAATCCTTCCCTTGTACAATATTCGGTGTTCAAAGCTCCATACAATGCGCCAAACTGTCGCTACACTTCACTATAAACAACCAAAAAAATACCTCCAAGCTCCAAACATATCTACATACATATTCACATTGATCAATTATATATCCAACGTAATCATATACCGCCCTTCTTCCCCATTCTTCATAAATACCTTCCTAGTCCCTCCCATCATTTCACATCACATATCATCATAATCCCAAAACTCCCATCCCAATTATACCCATAACTCCCAATAATTTAGAACTAGCAGCATCCTTTGCTCCAATCCTCATTCCACCTCCTTCAGAACTTTTGGGGGCAACATTTGTAGCGGTAAGACTACCACTCGACCAACTCACACTCGACCATGAAGCTAAAGAACTCGCCGTTCCCGGCAACAAACTCGGATTAATAGTACCAACAGCAGTTCCGTTACTTGTCATTCCCAATACTGGTGCAGATGTAATAGTAGTACTCGTAGCTGAGTTTGTCTTTGATACTCCCAGGCTAGAACTAGATGCCATTGCGCTTGAACTTGATGATGCAGTAGTCGCACCTGCAGCATACGTAAATAAAGCTGCAGAATTTGTAGCCATTGAAACTGCGCGGAATCTCGACGTAGCCGCAGCGCCGGTCACGGTTGTTGTTGCGGTTTTGGTAGAGCCTGGAATTAATTCGATCGCGAGACATGCCATTGATGCGGAGCCGGAAAGTACGCATCCTAGAGTCATGGTTCTAAAATGTATTAGAAATTTATTCAAGATAATGAAAAGTAGAGGACATACGTGGAACCAGGAAATGTCATTGCGAATTGGACGGTTGAAGGTCCCTGAGTCATGGTGTATGGCTGTTGAAAGTTACATGATGAGGTATCTGAACCTGCTGGACATGCCATTAAATACGTAGTGGCAACATTTGCAGTCTTGAAATGTCGTTTTAGTAGATATATTTATCAAAGGGACTAGAAAATGACATACTGAGCCAAACGCATATGCGACAACAGGATAATCACCAGCAAACAACGCCGTTAAAGGTTGCGCACCAACCCCTCGACTGCCGAACCAAAAAGCCAAAAAGAGCGGATACAATTGATCAACTGGGAAAAGCATATTTCAATTTGCATCATACAGCTGCTTCCAACTGCAGATCTTTGAGGATATAATAGGAAATGTGGTCACCGTGCATAATGAGAGAAAAAAAAAGAAGTTATACAAACATGGAGAAGACATCTTTTGAGATGTTAGTACTTTAGAATTTAAGATTGCAGGATTAAATTAATGGAAGTGTAAGATCCTTCTGTGCTCATGGCGTTAAAAGTCCAAATATAGAGCTGCAGGAATGGGCGCTTACATCACATTATATGAAACTTGAGGCCAAGATGTCTGTTCAAGATCTGTGATTGGAGGAGAAGATAATGAACACAAGGGATCACTTCATGAGATAGGATATATCAATCTGCAAGTATGTACTGTTACATTGCTACGCCGCGCTTATTTATAGAACAATGAAGAATCGAATATGTACGACAGTGTGTCTATGATACCTCACAACTTAGAGGTCAATGGATAAGAGGATTGATAATCACAAGACAAGCTTCATCTGCCGCTGGATTCATTAGTAAGGACTCACACTAAGTTGTGAAGACAACTCCTGACGTACTCGGTCAACAGACGATATGATGGACAATCATGATACGCCTAGTATACATTCTCGACTTGACGCCGTTCATATGATCGTGGCGGTCATGGAAGTTGGCTATCAATGACAGAAGATGAATGGTAAAAATGATTCCAATGCGAGAAATATGTACGTACAGATGATGCACATTCCTGGTTCTTTCTCCCCTTTTTGCGGATCTTGGTATTCATATAAGAAGATCTTATAGAGTCACTAAACTAGTCACTAAGCTTTATGGGACTTGGGGCTTGATGCCTGAGCTACGCGACGGCTCGCTCATACGGACATGCTTGAAATAATTAGCAAGATCATTGCCGACAATTTAGTACGATGATCTGGACCCATTCTGGCGCCTCATTTACAAGACGTTATTATGTGACGTAAGATTTGTATTTCTTTTGGATGTACCGTGAAGACTCGGTGCTGACTCGCAATGTTGGGAAGAGCCTGGTAGGCGCAGGTGTTCTGAGCTAGTGACTTCACTGGCAAACTTAGATGATATTCATCAGATATCTCACGTTCTACTTCATCTAGAGAAAGTGACGAGAATTGCCGGGTGAAAACAAGAAAGAGATTCTTGGGACGGAACTCTGCCGTTATTGATGCAGGCTTGATTTCTTTTAAGTAGAGTTCGCTAGGCACACCTTCGGTGTTCACCCACAAATGAAGTGGGAGATTTCCACAAGCATAAATAATTGACAGATACCATTCGCCTTTGGATGCGGTCATTGCTGCATTAACATTTCTGGCATGCTATGGTATCTCTATCGTCGGGGGGGAACTAAATTATCCCTGAGACTTTGAAATTCGAACTACCACTAGCGAAGACTTCCCGCATTTGGCACTAGTGATCCCCAAACTCTTCCGGCAAGTACCAGTCCATGAGCCTTTCAAATCCCAATGCAATATGTGACACTTGCCGGTCTCTTTGAATCATTAGATATAGCCCGAAGTGGGAATTTATTGATGTCAAGCTTGTCGTCGAAAATAGGCTTCAAGTGGACACGCGCTGATTCAGGGCATGAGGGGTTTCCACATCGGAATCTTCAGATGGGATATCCCAAGTTCAAATTTTGTCGATGGGACTAGCAGATGGGCCCGCATTGAAGTCCGTGTCCAACCTGACAGATTTCGGAACTATTCATAGGCAATGATCATGATGCGCAAATGCTAGCACAAGATCTATTCACTGGAAAAATCATGAGCTTCGCCAAAATCAATGGTGACATGAGGAATTGATCAGATAAGTGAATCGCCTTGGCAGGATATTTTATCCGCTTTCTGAACTCAGTTATAGAACTCTTGCATTAGGAAAGATGATGGAAAGTATCGGCATAGGTAGTAAGGTCCCGCAGATAGTTCCGGCACGCCAGTACCACCCGCTTGAGGATGGTCCAAAAGCAGCAACAAAGGGTATGACTAGGGATGGTTGACTTGAACGTCGTTGATTAAAATCATCTCATTCCTTTCGGCTTTTGTTTCGAATGCCAATCTCTACTGGTATCAAAGGAGTGGACTTCTCTGCTCATCTTGATCTTTTCCGGAACCTTCATCTTAGCTTTTTTCATCATTCAAACTCTGCAATGAGACAGGTCCAATTGATTGTCCTAGCTTGAAACCTCCATCATTCTCAATTTCTCTGGTCTCCACCATCAAACGGATGGACCACCCTTTGAACTTCCCAGAATAACCACCATCCAATCATGGGGTTTGTGTGATCCCAAAATTACATTTTCTCGGCAAGCCTCCTTTCCATGCCTTTCCATGGGGGTGAAAATTGTTTGTTCAATCTTCAAGCATTGATGCTGTATGCTTCCAACAACTACCAAGTATTCGAGAGGTATCAGCCAATCATTTCTTGCCAAACATAAGCTCTTTCCACGTGTGACTATCTCCTTCATATATCCTGAACCTTATGAATCTTACGATATTTAGTAAGAGTGATATGTGGAGGAAGCTTATCTCGGCAGCGATAATAATTCTCCGCGAGGGCGCCACGCGAGAGTGCTGATCTGGGCAGGACTTTTCGTTAAGCCGGATCCACCCTGGTGTATAAGCTAAGGCTGTCTAGACACCTCTCGTCCCTGTTGACGAATGACCGACTCCTTTATGATTATGAAATCTCCAATTCAACATGAAGTGGATTAAGTTCCCCATTCAATGCAAAATGAGCCTACACAAATCTAGACTAGTTATATGTGTCAAGTGTAAGCCGGTCTAATGTCATGAGCAGCTCGTTGATGACCAATGTTGTGATGTGCCAAAATTAGAAGCTCTTCGGTATCACACCGCATGGCGCCTAGTAATTTTATGATGGCATCAAAAAGAATATCGTAGATTCAATCACAGCCTGATGGTCGTATAGTACAATTACCTGTACTCCCATCTGGTTCTAATTACTTTTAGCATCATCATATCGACTTACCATTTCCTTTCTCTACATACCTAATCCATCATACCATAGTCGAAACTTGCGTCAAGATCTCGGCAAATATTTTACCTAATATGTCACTTATCCAAAGAAGATCACCACCAAACGACCCAGGCAGTCTTCTGGGTTTTAATTTCCCTCTGAAAATCTGGAGAGAAATTGGTGGTCATGAAGTTTACCTAACACGGAACCAACCTCTTATTCTGTCATCCCGGGGTGATGGAATACAATAAGTCATACTTGATTACGGAAGGAGTGTAGGCGGGATTCCCTTCATCGAGACGGTCAATGTGACTAGTAATGGACGACCCGCTGTAGTCGATGTTGTGTATAGCGAAACAATCAACGGAGTTTACAACAGGAAAATGGGTAAGAATGCCCTGATAGATCGTCCAATAGAGTAGGTGTTAACTTTCGTTAGGAGATGGACCATTCTTTGGGTTCTCTAATGCAATGGATACTTATCGAGCGAAGACCCTTTACTTCACACCTTCGAATACACACAAATTGATGGTAGCCAAACTTTCACAGACTTCTCAGCGATATCAAAAAATTACCCTTGTAACTCCAAACTGTTCAGTGGCAATCTCATCGATAGGGTTTCGACCACTAAGACCACGAACAATAGGAGAGGGCCGTTTCGTGTCATCAAATGAGTTACTCAACAAGATATGGAGAGATGGTGTCAACACTGTTGATCGATGCACAGTGGAAGCTGGAGAAGTACAAAAGACTTGGGAAGTAGCTGAATTCGGAACCAGGATATCAGGACAGCGATGGGCACCCTGTCGTCATGGAACACGATGGAAGGATAAGGCGATCAAGTTTAAGGTGAAAATCGAGTCCGGCGGAGCCAGTTAGGGCATTCATATGGTGGAAAGTGGATTGATTTTCTCCATAGACATTGTATCAAGGAGCGTATCGGCTTTCGAAGGCGCTTCGGATACTTTACCGTCAATACTAAGAGGGACATAGGACCTTCCCGGAAGTCTTGACTTGTTTGATTGGCTTCGAATTGATATTGAAGCTCGGGGCTCAAGCGTTTTGGTGAAGATCAATCACAAAAGAATCGCCCTCCTGAAGCGATTGAGTATATACTCGTCACCCGGATGCGAGCCAAACACTGGTTCGATTGCTTTCGGTGGTCCCGTACATTACGTTGCATTGTATCGATCGCTAGTGGTGAGAGATGTCAATGACAACATTCTTTATGAGAATGATATGAGACTCCAAAACAAAGTGCGCGTTTTGGCAGACTTTCACGTCGGCACAAACCAGATACCATGTACAGTCGACAGTGCAAAATGCCATCGCATATGCTCCGCTGGTGAACTGTTCGTGATGGGCCGATCAATCTACCATTCAACGGGGCATTTAGAGGTGGTTCTGGGAAGCCTTTCGTTGCTTTTTAGTCACCAAGAAACTGATGGTTATCTTGGAAACATAAGCCCAATACAAAAGACATTCTTCGAGAATGAACGAAGTGAGCCTCTAACTTACGCATTTTTCTCCCTCACACTGAGCTTCTAACTTTTGGTAGCTGTTAAAGAATATTGGATGTACTCGGGCGATTTCTCTATCGTGGAGAGGATATGGGACAAGATGGAAAAATCGATGAATTTCGCAATACTTTATGAAGATCAACGGGGTTTAATTGTGGCACCACCAAATATGTCAAGTAAGGATTTTCCTCCCAGTACCGTTAATAATGTCTAACCGTTGAACAGGAGATGTTATGTCATCCGATATACTGATAGGTGCTTCATCCAAGTTAAATCTTGCATACTATGATGGTTTGATTTCCATGAGCAAGATGTGTGGCATGTCCGGAATAGAAGACCAATATAAACCACGTGCCAGTGTACTCAAAGAAAGAATTTTGGGGAATTTATGGCATTCAGAAACAGGGGTTTTGCGACTGAGTGACCGTATCCCACCAACGACGATATCCCACGAAGTAAATGCATATGGGAGAATTCTTGGTGTCATACCTCATACGGAAATTTCAGATGAGCTCTTGGGACTTTCAAAAACAGGAGAACTTCCGCGAACATTTCGGCATTCAGAAAGTAGAAGAGATGTGAAAGTTGTGAGTCCTTATACTTGTGGAATGGCAGCAGAGGCATTGTTTCAGGCCGGTAAAGGATATGAAGCGGTGGAATTAGTGGAAAGAGTATGGGGTCCTATGTCAGATCCAGAAAATGTGGATTATTCAGGAGGACATTGGAAAGAGATAAAACCAAACGGGCAGCTAACTTCATCTACGACTTCAATGATGCAAGCACGATCTACCTGGCCCGTTTCTATTCTTCCGCAATATCTGGCGGGAGTTGAGCCATTGTATCGAGGGTGGTCTCGTTGGAAAGTGCATCCTGTACTTGCAGGGCTTACTTTTGTGGATTATCGACTTTCAACGTCAATGGGAGAGATCTCCGTGGTCATTCACATACACGAACCAAGTAGCACAGGAGAGCTTACAGTGTTTGTCCCTAAAGGAACAGTGGCGGATTTATATCCACCAAAAGGCTGGATTTTCCTAGCATCTAGGAGTGTATGTGCGGAATATCTGGAGAAGAGAATCGTTATATGGCAGGATGAAGAAGTAACTTTAAGACTTTGTTTATCGCCTCGAAATAGGCACTCGGCGCCAAGCAGGCAAAGTGTAAGGAAGCTACCCTGGGAAGATTATTAACCTGAAACGCAGGAGGAAGAACCGAAAAGTCGATGCTGTATAAGGCGGCTTGGAAGAAAGGTCTTTAAAGTATGTAGAGAATAAATACAAGTTGAAATAAAAAAGAAACTAGCAGTCTGTGGATCATCAATTGTCGTAGGATCGAAGTCGCAACCAGTCGAGTATAGCAGTATTGGCAATAATCACCGATTGAAAGGCAATGACATACAGGATGATATAAATTCGTATGACAGGGTATATTAAAGTATAATAGAACCTATGCATGGCCACTGGCCCGATTCATTGGACCCCAATTCTCTCGAGGATTAACTTGGTATCTTACTATCTTCTTTGTATCTTTCTCCATCCCCAGTTTTTCGTCAAATACTATCTCGAGTTTCTTTTCCGCGGCAGGCAATGTGTCTTTCTCTTCGGCACCTACATCACTAGGCTCATCCTTGATATTTGACTGCTGGGTAGAAGTGTCCGTTTTGTCTAAGCCCATAATGTACCACCCGGCTGTATTCTTCTTGATAGCACCCTCCTTTGGTGGACACTTTTGTCGCGCCCATTCTCTCATAATCTCCCAAATAACATCCCAAGGAGCATCGGTTTTGATACTACCACCCTTTGTGTGGCTTCTAGTAACTCTATAACCCAGATGCCGTAAAGCTCCTCTTAGTGCATTCTCGTGAGGAGTGACGCAATGAATTACTTTGGCGAGCATCGATGGTATGAAGAAGAATGGATAATGGTCAAGGGCTGCGGGATCGTTCTTGCCAGTCTTTGATGAGGCGGTCGGGGATTCTGGCATATCTTTTATGGGAGGCAAATTCTCTTCGAGGGCCAATGTGAGCATTCCTTCGATCCTTGCCGTTGTATGATATGTATCCTTGGATACGTTTGGAAGATCGTCCAGAATTCTCTGGACAAACTCAGGTTGGTGGAGTGGGCCGCCGTACATAGGTCCAGCGAGGTGAGTTCTCATACCGCAATGGGAGCAGCTCTCACCCGCAGATGGTCCCATGGAGTAGACATGTTTCCAGAAATGGCCATTACCATTTTTGTTGGGCGCCAGCTTGTTCTTTCCAACCATCTGAGTTGTCCATGCTCCACAACCAGTATCACAATTATAAACCATCATGGTTTTACCTGCCAAAAACTTGACATCCGAGGGAGATTTGTATATTCTAACAAATACTCGTGCGTAAAAATCAATCGAGAGAGAAAGAAGCGGCTCCATTGCCAGGCCATATCGAGCGGCAGATGTAGCGATTGAATGCAAAATAAGTCTCAAACCACCTTCATGACTGTGCTGGCCTTTGACAGTAACTCCTCCGTATAGAGAGTATGCCTTTTCGGGATATCCATTGGAAGCCCACACACCAGCATCAGTGCAAGTAACACACAAAAGTCCCCCATCATCTCTAACGGCTTGTACTGCCGCATCCAAAAATGGAGCTGCTGTGCCATAAGGATCGAGATCAATAACATCATATTTTCTGCTGCCACTTTCATCTTTGCAATCATCACCCACAAGACTGTACATATGTGTCAATGCATTTCCGGTGACAGCATTAATCTTGTTTTCTAGCTTATTATGCTTCACATTGAGTTCAATTGTTTTGGTAGCTGCAGGCAAAAGGTCATTCGCGGTGATCGATGTCGCAAAGGGAATTTCTTGAGCATATCGAAGAGCTCTGAGTCCAGTCGCAGATAATGCATCGAGAATTTTGAATCTCGGGTTGATTGGATTCGCAGGTTTTGTGGGTTCTTGTTCGTTTTTATTTTCTGGTACTTCAGCCGTTTCCATTGTTACATGATTATTTGATTCTCCGTTGGCGATTGAGGCTGTCGTATTCGTCCCTCCATTTTGACCCGCTGCCTCTGCTTCCTTGGTCTCTGTCCCCTTTTCGATACTGGTATTCTCTGTTTTTGCGACGGCTAATGGGAGCTCTACAGCTTCTTCTGCACTTCCGAGTTTGCCAGCTTTCCTCGGTCCATCATGTCCTTCTTCAGCAGCCCTCTTTCTTTTCTTCTCCTTCTTGGCAGCATTCTTTTGTCTATCTCGTTCGATTATCTTCCTCTTCTTTTCCAATATGCTTTCTCCGTATGCCTTAATCGCCAGGACGCTCAAATCTCGATTGAATTGTTGAATTGGGTTGTAAAAGACAGATTGTACTTGGTTTTGACCTTTAGGAGTCGTCTGTGGTACTTTCGATCCTTCTGCGGGTATCAGGATATGTGCGAGGCCTTCCTTAACTGTAGTATATTCTTTTCCATCGTGAAGAATATGTTGATCAGCAGCGGGCGCAACCGTTATATCGGGAAGAGTGGCATCCATGGTAGAGGCTGAAAAAAATCTATAAATTGAAATTATCTGCCGATTACCAACAGCCTGCGGTGCAATACGGCTTCTTCTGAAGCAATTGACAGAAGCAGAAATCGATCGCATAAGTTGTTCCTGTTGTAGTCTGAAATAAATTATTATTGAGAACAAAAATCGTGAAGTTCTGCCGGTGATGGGCGGCAAGGCGGTGAAGGGAATTGCAACGCCTTTTCGCTTTATTATTAAGGTTCTACAGAGGACGTTTTGAGTGTGCATACGATTTATAGGGCCTGTAGAGTGTTAGCACTATAATAAATTGTAGCTTTACGCATCAAATTGATCCCTGAAAATTAATACTTTAACTAGTTTCGAAAATATCTATTTAAACCTTATAGTTCCATCCATTCCATTAGGATTAGAATTAAATGAATTTATCACAGACTAATTCTCATAAATTCGCTTAGCCCTGATTAGATGATCCGGGTGCAAGTTTATAGGCCTCCTATAGTGCTAATATTCTACAAGGCCCTATAATCGCGTGAATGCTCAAGGCCTCCTCCGTACTCCGTAGACTTGTAGACTTAGCAAAGACAAACCACGAGCTCCTTTAATCAGCAACAAAGATTGCGGATGAAGATTCATAATGCACTCCAGTTAGTAATGGCATGATCGTGCTTGAATCCGGAACTACCTCTCTCTCCAAACTGCAAGTGGCAAGTGTGTAGCATGTAAAATCACGTTACAGCTACAGAATAATATATAGACGTGAGGGGAATCTCAAGCGTTAACACTGTCCAGGTGCTGATACCAGTGCTTTGAGAAAAACGTTTCTCGGATTAGCTCAGGAACAAAAGCGGAATTTTAAAGGCGGAAGGGGTGCAAAAGTGCTTCTAGAACATCCTGCACTTCCAAGGTATTATTGCGTACGGCTGTCTTAATGATAACTTTCCAGCTTGAGAGTTACTTCTACTTTATAGTTACAAGATTGATGGAAGATAGTTGGGGTGCAGTTGATCTCATATGGTAGTCCATATGTCTTTTGCAAGCTGCGCTTAGACAAGTGACTAGCAGCCATTTTACTCAAACGCAACACAGCAGGAAAGCAATGGAAAGAAGTGAGGGGGCTGTGGGAAATGGTCGGGTTGAGATATTGAATCACGTGAATACATGCACACTGTCTTCCCCATTTTATTAGTCCAGAATTTAAGCGCCCAACCATTTTACTGCTGTCCACTAAACCACTTCTCGAGACTAAATTCCTCCCTCAGCGCTGAAGAACAGTTACATTGCATATTGCCACCCAATGAATCAGGATCATACCAAGCATACAAATATTCTAAGACATCAACATGCATATCTGTTCAGGGTTCCTAAATATACGACGGCGGACGCAAGTCGCGTCTGGGAAGTCACAAAGCCTCGTTCTAATGGTAGGGCAGAAGTAGGTGTGCAAGCATCAGAGGTAGGCTATTTGTGTATGGATGCATACTGATTTGTGGCGGTTGAGGGACATGTCTTCTTTTTCTTCTGTGATTTTCCTTCTATTTAATATGATTGTAATGTTTTTTAATTGTACTGCTTGTTAATTCATCTTGCGAAATTGTTCATTGGCAGTAACCTGCGATTGCTTTTGGGGGTAACATTCCCTTTCCCACCAGATACCTTATGGCGCTGTCGCTGGCGCGATTTAAGTTTAGAAAGACTCGCTCAAAATCTGCCACGATCGTACTTCCAACCCATTCCAATGTATCTCCTCCGAGCGATACTAAAGACTCCGAGCGCACCGAAAGGTTTGGTCTTTTCCACCTGAATCCGATTCCCACACTTTCGAATGGAGAAGAGCCACTTTATAGAATTGATGTTGTGGCACTACATGGTATAAAAGGCGATGCATTCAAAACATGGACAGAGAAGAGGGAAGATAATAAGAAGAACTTCTGGTTAAGAGATCAGTTACCAGTTGAGCTCCCAGGTGCGAGGATATTCTCGTATGGGTACGATGCGAATGTACTGTTTAGTCGGGGGACGGGCACAATCGAAGATTTCGCGAGAACTCTTCTCGTAGATTTGATGAGGGAGAGAAAGGGTGATTCGAATCAGAAACGTCGCATCATCTTCATATGTCATAGTATGGGAGGCATCGTCTTAAAAAAGGCACTCATCACCGCCGTTGATAATAGTACATACAGAAACATATTTGACTCCACATCCGCCATCCTCTTCCTCGCCACTCCGCATATGGGTTCCGATGAGACAAAGCTACCCTTGTCCATCGCCAATGTTGCCAATGGCATTCTTTCTCTTCCAATGAGATTTAGCGGTCGTGTGAGAGATGATTTGATCATGCCTCTCGCGCGAGATTCGTCAATCTTGAGAGAGATACAGCAAACATTCAAGGAAAAGAAGTTGTATGAAGGATTAATGATCGCCAGTTTCCAGGAACAAGTCATCTGTACGGGATTGAAAGGATTGGTTGTTGATAAGGAGAGTGCACTATTGCACATTCCAAATGAACGGGCGGTGCCAATGAATCGTGACCATCGAAATATTTGCAGGTTTAGTGGACCGGAAAGCAAGTCATACCAGAGAGTTTGTGGCATTCTGAAAGAATATGCTGATAAAGCTAATATGAGTAAGCTCTCTGTAAGCGAGAAAATAACGATATGAGATGCTAATGCCTAATTGAATAGGTGTTCAACCAGAACTCACATCCAATGACAAAGGTAGGCAGTTTGCTTCCCTACTACACGTCGATTTAACTCACATACTTAGCTGTATTGTCCTCCATACACTATCCCGATATGGAGCAAAGACGCCACAATACAAACGGCGCCTACCCGGGCACCTGTACCTGGATCTTGAGAGACCCTGCCTACCTACGATGGAAAGCTGCCCAGCGTAGCTTGATATGGATAAAAGGCAAACCAGGTGCAGGTAAGTCCACACTTATGGCATATATCCTGTCAAACCTTCGCCATCATGATTCCGGCCAGCTAGTTTTGAATTTTTTCTTCCATGGTCGAGGTTCTCCTCTTCAAAAAAGCCCGGAGGGAATGTACAGAGAATTGTTACATCAACTCTACCTCCAAGCATCTCCCATCCGTGAATCGCTGCGGAAGTCTTTCATCCAGAAAAATGACCCCGGGAAATCAGAGAATGATTGTGTCTGGACTGAAGATGAATTAAAAGAATGGCTATTCAATTCCATCACTTGCATTGCAAAATCGCAACCCATCATGTTATATGTCGACGCACTTGATGAAGCTGGTGATGATAATGCGAGGATGCTGATTGATTATTTTGACGATATGAAAAAAAGGGTAACCGCAGATAATGGATTCCTAAAAATCTGCGTTTCTTGTCGACATTATCCGAATGTCTCCTTAAGTGACGGCTTTGAAGTCAACGTGGAAAATCATAACATGCGAGATATTGCAGTTTTCGTTCATGTGGAACTGGTCTCAAGAATTCGGAACTGGGATAATGATCGGGTAGCTATTGAGGGCAGGGAGAAGATGGAAGCAGCCATTGTAAAGAAATCCCTAGGTGTCTTTCAATGGGTCAAGCTTGTGGTTCCAATGGCTGCGGAGACTTTTAACGATACGGAGAGTCTAAAGGATGTTCACATAATGTTGGAAAAGGTACAGGATGACCTCGCGGCTGTGTACGAAAATATTTTGACTAATGTCATCAAAGTTAAATATCGATCCAAGACACTGCTGTTAATGCAATGGGTCGCACTGGCGGAGCGACCTTTGACTGCTACCGAATTACGAATCGCGATGGCATGCGATGAAGGATCTGACAATCCTGGAAGCAAAAGATGGGAAGATAGTGAGGATTATATTGAGTCCGATAGGCGAATGGAAACTTTGATGAGGACACTTTCTGGAGGGTTGGTGGAAATAGCCTTGTATACCTCGGGTTTATATCGCGTGCAATTCATTCATCAGACAGTGGTGGATTTCATGCTTACGGAAGGTCTACTATTCCTAGTACAACATGTAGTGCCCCAATCTCTTGAACCCTGTGAGGATGAAGGCCACTTCTCCAACAGTCAGATTCTCGGGCAAAGTCAAGATCGTTTGTCCAGATCCTGCGTAAATTACTTTAAGCAACCTGAAGTAGTGCAGAGAAATTGGACTGTTGAAACTGAAAAGGATGAAACACTCGACGGGGTCACCTATCCTCTCTTCAAGTACGCCATTACAAATTGGTTGATACATGCCGAGAAAGCGGAGCGGCTTGGCTTTTGCCAAAAACATCTGGTCTCACAACTAGAAGAACCGCAAGGTTATTTCGAGATATACGTTCAGTATGAATACCCTGTGAGGCTAAGTAGCTATTGTTTACAAAGAGGGGCGGTGATTTTGCATCTGATGGCATTTGCAAATCTCCAAGGTCCAGCTAGGTTATTACTAGAAAGGGGTGATTCGATTGAGGATGAGAATCTATTCGGGGTGAGAGCCTTGCACTATGCTACTTATCATGGTCATACTGAAATGGTAAGGCTTCTTTTAGATGCTGGTGCAGACATTGGGGCTACTCAAGACGGCAAATATACACCATTGGAGATCGCTGCATCCCGGGCTCATGACGACGTACTGCAGCTTTTGATAGAAAGGGGGGGAGATATAAATGCCATCTCTAGTACGGGCACTGCGCTGGAAGGGGCAGCGTATAGTGGCGATGTCAGATTGGTGAAGAAATTGTTAGGTATCGGTGCTCGAGTCGACCAAGAAGGAAGACTTGATAGCACACCCCTCAAAGCAGCAGCTAGAAAAGGACGTGTTGAGGTTGTTCTGCTTCTACTTTCATTGGGAGCCGACGTTAATCATTGCAAAGATTATGGCACAGCGCTGCAAAGTGCAGCTTTGGCTGGTCATATTGAAGTATGTCGGGCACTTCTGCAGCATGGAGCGTCGGTCAGCAAAGTTCCGAAAGGACTCGCAGGAATACACGCAACTCCTTTGCAGTGTGCCGCGAATAATAACAACATCACTAACAGTATCTGGACGGATATTGAACTACTCCGCTTATTGCTCGAACACGGGGCCGATATTAATATGCAAGATCGGAGACACGGGACTGCCCTGGCTGATGCCGTGAGAGTCCATGGGCAAGTCAATGATGACAAACTGGATGTTGATCCACGTATTTTGTTTCTTCTGGAAAATGGAGCGGATACCAATGCAGGGTGTCCCCTTGTGTTGGCAGCTTCAAATGGCAATCTCAAACTCATTAACTTACTTTTGGATTGTGGCGCGCATATCAATGCATGGGATGAAACGAATGGTAGTGCACTTAGTGCTGCTGCAGGTAGCTGGAAGAGGTCTGCCAGACTTCTGGACAGTGTTAAGTTACTTCTGAAAAGGGGAGCCGATGTTAACGGCTACAATAATTCTGGACGATACCTTCATTCTGGCTCTGCTCTTCAACAAGCCGCCCACTGGGGAGACTTGGAAATGGTAAATTTATTATTGAGTCATGGTGCGAACATAAATCTCGGCACTGGGCAATCGGGTGGTGCTCTTCACGAGGCTGCTGCTAAAGGTCACCTGGAAATTTGTCGATTGTTCATTGATTTGGGAGCGGACTTGTATGCAGAGCGAGAATTTGCTGGTAGTGTGCTCCATGCTGCTGCAAGCAATAATAATATGGAGATCATACGCCTGCTACTGTCTTCTGGTGTACACGTTGATCATGAAGGCGAATTCCATGATGGTCTTGGCACTACTCCTCTTCAGGCCGCTGCTGAAAGAGGGCATCTCAAGGCCTTCAATTTACTGCTAGCTGAGGGTGCAAACATCCGTCATATTGGTGGGATTTACCATAATATGTTGCAGGCGGCTGCGTCTGGGGGTAGTGCTGAGATAGTTGAGACGTGCTTGAAGAGCGGAATTGATGTTAATACTAAGGGAGGCAAATTGTTTGAAACTGCACTGTTAGCAGCTGCCTCAGAAGGGCATTCCGAAGTGGTAGAGGTGTTGTTGGCGAGGGGGGCAAGGGATGATACTGAGGGATGGTGGGGAAGTGCGTGGGTGAAGGCGGCGGAGAATGGGCGGAGAGATGTGACGAAAGTGCTGAAAGAGTGGGGTTTGGAAAGGGCGAGGAAGCCTTCTTGCACTTATAAAGGCTAACTTGCCTAAACCGATTATGACACAAGGAGGAGCGAGCAGCAGAAGGGAGAGTCAATTGGCCGAAATCAAATGTCCGTTGACAGTCAGTAGGGTGTAAAGATCGGGATGAGGATAAGATGGGATATTTGAGATTTATAGAATCATTTATGGTGGTAAAAGTATTCATTCAACCCTATGTAAAGGTTATCTAGCGACACGAGGTAGAGAAAGGATGAGAACGCTTCCAAGAACTACATGCGCGCTAATCGCTGGTACCGAAAGACTTTCTGGCCATACAATCTTAATATCCACTCCATCAAACAAAAATACATTAAATTTTATCAATAATGTACTTTTAGAGAAGATGAAATTTCAGGTCAATTTCTACATAAAATCATGTGATTAGCCTTCCATCGTGTCACGTTTGGAAGCATCTGTACCATGAGTCGTAGAAGGATCTGAGAGCTTGCCTTTTCAGCCCTCCTGATCATGCATAAGGTGGATAATAACCATCAATGCCGATAGTCCATCTTGTATAGTCATGAAACATGAATAGTACTAGACTTGTGTTACGGAATGATCTGCATAATTATCTCCAATCAATTAAGTTGTTCACCGTCAGTCTCCCTCGTAGTTTTAGTTTTCCATTCAAACTGCAAAGTCAGCCGAGCAGGTTATAGAATACAATTGGATCCATTCGTACCAACTGACAATGAGAAAAGTGCTGCGCATTATAATTCCCCGTATAGGTTCTATAGTAAGCTTGTCCGCAGGCAAGATTATCACGGAGTGCATCAAAATGTTGGGTTTTGCTAGCAATGTTTCCAAAAATACATAGGGTGAAAAAGGCTAATTCTAATAGCTTCCCATTAATGAGTACATTTGGGCCTGTTGAACTGGTCTCCGCTGTGGCTCAGTCCAGAAATTGAGTATGTACAACCTAATTAATCCCTGAATATACTCGATAAATCAATCTTGACCAATTAAAATTATTCAATCATCGAAATTTGCTCCATTCATTCGTTTCCAATCCGCAGACCGTTCCTGAAGCTTGTCTCAGATTAGTTCAACAAGGTACAGAGGAAGGATATAATACTAGATCTAGTACTGATTAGCGGTCGATAGGTTCCTTGAAGATAATCATTAAACAATTTCGACTCTCAACTTTCCACTTTCGTTTTTCTGTACAAAATTTGTTCTTTCACTGTGTTATATATATATATACAATAATAAACAAAAGTTCATTGCAAGAATTACCTACCTCCTGTTTCCTCGGTTTTCGGTTATTTGTTCAATCTCAGCCATAAGATCCTTTCGTTAAATCTAACGCTGGGTTGTGTTTAGGGGTCGAAGCGTGTTGTAAAATGAGTGTAAGTCCAGTGTTTCATTTTCTTCTCAATCAAGTTTCAACCTTTCCCAAGAGACTTGCCATCTCTCCTATTGACATATACACTCTTCCATTGCCAAACCAAATATCCTGTCGAAAAGTGAAAACAAAAAGCAATTGAATTACTCTGGAAGCAATTTACTAATAATTATGGCACAGTATGGGTTAGTTATTCACCTCACCATTCATCCACATATCGCGAAACACCAGACAACTCTTATCCAATCTGCAAAGACGAATACTCGATGTGCTCACCTGCGACAAATCTCACTGACATTGCTAAAATAGAAACGGTTATGGTGATGGCGGTAGAGATCCTTATGCCCAACAACCATCGCCAGGCTATCCTCAATCACCGCAATATGATAATGGAGGAGCGATGGGACGAGACTCTTATGGTGGTAGGAAACCCTGAGCACACAAGCATCTGTCTCGACTCGATCATCCTATTGACACAATAGCAGGACAAAATGTAGAGATGGCATCTTTAGCACAGAATGGAAGTCAGCCAGGTCAACAAGTCGACCCTAACTACATTCTCAATGCATGTCGTGATATCGACCGCGAGATCGATGGTGCTGCCCAATATACCGCACAGTTGGACAAACTTACTGGGAGATTACAAAATGAACTCGATCAATCATACATAACGAGAGAACTGAATGAAATTGCGTCCAATTCGGCTCTTCAATTCAAGGCTATCATCGAAGAAATTTCCAAGCTTAAGAGAATGCCTGAATCAGGAACTCCAATGAACCAAGGACAAATCGGAAGAGTCTCACGCAAACTCAAGCAAACAATGGACACATACAAGTCGAGAGAGATGGCATTCGAGCATGCGGTCAGAGATCAGATGAGACGAGAGTACCGAATTGTAAACCCCGATGCCACAGAATCAGAAGTCCAAAATGCAGTTCCAAACGCGGAGCCCCAGCAAATGTTCCAACAGGCATTGATGACGAGCAACAGACAAGGACAAGCAAATTCAACTTTGAATGCTGTTAGACAACGGAACGAGGCTATCAAGAAGATCGAGAAGGATATCATAGAAATCGCCACATTGTTCCAACAGATGGAGGAATTGGTTGTGCAACAAGAAGCTGCTGTGGTCAATATTGAAATGAAGGGTGAAGAAGTTGTGGAGAATATGGATAAGGGAGTTCAACAAATGGACACAGCAATTGTAAGTGCGAGATCAAGAAATAGAAAGAAGTGGTACTGCCTAGGAATTTGTGGTATGTCTCCCTTGCATTCACTCACCTCTCCCTTACTTCCATCCCCCAATTACTAACACGAAATCCTCAGTCATCATCGTAGCCATTATCGCAATTGTCTTAGCTGTACATTTCACAAGCGGGAGCAAGGACGACAACAATAACAAACCAGCTAAGAGATCCATCCCTGCTGTTGGATCAGCGCCAGTTATACCAGGCACCGATTTTACTACATCGGACAGATTGGTCGTACCAGGTGCGAGCTTCCTAGAATCAAAGACAGTGGTTTCAGGCAAGCAATGGAGTGAAGACAAAGCAGTAGTTCCAGGTGTAGACTTTACCCCTGTGGTTAGAAAGTGGAAGAAATTTGTTGCATGAGCTTGACGGGGGAAATGTTGTATAAATGGCCGGCCCAGATGCGCTCTTCATGTTTCTTTTGTCTTTTCCGCAAGTAAGCACGTTTGTACGGAACTCATATTAAATGAGTTGTGTATAAGATTTGGGCGCATATGATGATTTTAGTTCAAGAATTCAAGAGCAGGAAAGAAGGAAAGGAGATTTTGCCCTTTCAATCACAAGCACTTAGAGAAGTGCCTTCGAGACAATATCATTTCTTTGTGTAGGAATAAAGGGTCTATATGGGAGGAAAAATTATACCATACTTTTTCTCTAGTTGTAACGCATGTTGCTTTCATTCGCTTCGTTTGAGAAAGGGGGGAGGGAATTTGTTGTTTCTTCTGCTTCTTTTGGTTTTAGAGTGATGGATATATAGTATATTGTAGTGTAGTTGTGGATTTAATATATGGTAACATTTTTTGGAATGAATTTTGAGGTTTATTTGTATGGTTTTATGTTCTTTTATTCTTACTATATAAGTATTTGCTGATATTTGTGCTGATTGTTACAGTGGCTGTATTGTCGAGATGTGTGTTGATATTTTGCGGTGAATATATTTTGTCTATTGTACTTGAGATGGGGTTTTTGCCTTCTCGTCTTGCTATGGACTACTGGCTATTCGATTTACTTCATCCGTACTTACTATCAGTCGGATATAATCCTCGCAGCTCATTCCATCCCATTATATCTCATTCCACTCTCATCTATTAAATCCATATCTCCCCAAACTCTCACATCTCTATCTCCACTCACAAATTACACCACTTTTCGTTATTCTATCTCCCATATTCACTCTAATTTTCGGATTTCTATCCCATTCACTCTACTTAGTACTTCTCACTACAAAATCTGGAGTACATAGTTCAAGTATTCACTCCTCGCTAACCCTCAATTATATCGTCTATTTGCTAGTAGCTAGACACTTTATTTAGATATTTACATATTCACTCTCTAATGTAATATCGAGTTTTGTATTAGGTGTTCATTTGTTATCTGTTCTATTCTCATCTAATATCGAAGTCCCATCCATCCCTCTTATCCCATTCCACATATTTCATTTCCCATTATGCTCTCGATTTCCCACCCCATCCATATTATCCATCCTATCCTATCCATCGACATCTTTCCTCATCTCATCTTCCCGAGATCATCCTTATAATCACTATCACTAAACTTCCATTTCTTCCCATCCTGACTCATTACATCTCATCTCATCTCATCACATCCCATTTCCCATTTCTTGATTCTGATATATTATACATCTTCATCTACATTCCCCTTTTAAATCTATACTACAATATAACAACTATATCTTTATCCTTATCCCCTATTTTATATCCCATATCCCATATCCCCCTACCTTACATACCCTTTCCTATTCCTATTCTACTCCATCACATCAATTTCACTTCAATAATACCACTACTCACTTACTCATTAACTCACTCGTCCCCATTTCAGCATAGGAAGAAAGCTATTTTATCTCACGACGTGTAACGGTTAA
Source organism: Stromatinia cepivora (assembly GCA_014898415.1). NCBI lineage: Eukaryota > Fungi > Ascomycota > Leotiomycetes > Helotiales > Sclerotiniaceae > Stromatinia > Stromatinia cepivora. Next base: position 614,307 of record RCTD01000029.1, on the reverse strand, counting down.
GTCAGCCATGCGAAGGAAGTGACTAGCAAACAAATAAATACATTTAATTACCAACTTGTAATTCTTATTATATGACATTGAGCGAGTGAAATGATTAGAGTAATATGAAGTATTATAAAATGATGTGAAATGATATAAATTAACTCAAGAAATGATACGATACAATACATTCCAATAATCCATCCATCCAAATAGCAAGAATACAGTGAACCCCATCAACATCTCGCCTCCTATTCCCATAACATACCTCCCAGTTTCCTCTCGATGTCATGTTTGTCTATCATGATATAATAATAATGCGCCTATGCCATTCCGTGCCATTCCGTGCTGTGTTGCCGTGTCTTGAAGTCATTACCTAGTTATATATACAATTCCATTCCCAATCCGTTTCCTGATTCCGTTCCCAAACCTTTCTGCCCATTAAAAATATACATTCATATCCAATGATAATAATTAAGAAGCTTCAAAAGCCTCTCCCTCTCTCTCTCGCTCTTTCTGTCCTTCTGCCGTTGATTCCACGCCCGGTATTACTATATCTCCCTCCTCATCTCCTTCTCCATCCATATTACTCACACCCTGGTCACCATGATCCCATCCCACACCACCAATAACTGTGCGTAGAACATTCATTTGCTTATCAAATCCCTCGAGAATTTTGTCCATATCCAATTCTTCAGTTTCTCCATTCTCATTATCCTTTTGCTTCCCTTTTCCCTTATCCCTACTCATATTCAAATCCTTATCCTCTTTCAAAATAGGCATACCCACCCCATCAATCCTCAACATCAATCCACCCTCCTTCTCCTTATTCTCTCCACCCTCCTCCCCTGCGCTCTCCCAAATGGGTGCTTTTCCAATCTCACATCCCATAACCTGCCATTTATCACTTAAACTTTGTGCCCTTGCGACTCTATCACCGGTTTCATTCATATCAATTATAATAACTCTTTCCTCCCTCAACTTCCCCTTCCCATCCTTGCTTTTCCTAGTCGATAATCCTGGTCTGGAACTCGCGTTCGCATTTCTCAATTCCCCAGAATCTTTGTTCGTCAAAGAATTATTATTCGAAGTATTCGAAACCTCCGGCAGACATCTCAAACAAGCATCTTTCAAATCTTCACTATCCTGGTCATCAGAAAATATGTAACGTATTCTGCTAGGATGATGCGTAGTAGGGGTCTTTGGATTTCCATCTTTATCATCACCGAGTACCGTAGAATCCGATATTAGAGTAAAAAACGGAGCGAAAGAGGATGGTTGTGAGGTAGGCATCTGCGAAAGCTCGTCTTGTTCGTTGGAAGGTTGTTGAATATGTATCAATGGATCTGCGACGTGTGAAGGATAATCGGGGAGCTCTGGGAAAGGTTCACCATGTATGTATAGCTCCGCAGCAGTCGGTGAGGCAGACAAACGTTGATCTGGTGAAAGATGTCGAGGGTCTAGAGGAGAGGCAGAATATCTAGTTTCTTGTGGAGAATTTGATAAATATTGAGGATTTTGGGAAGATGTAGAAAGATTTCGATGAGAAGTAGATAGATTACTTGTATATTCTGGAGCTTGGGAGGATGGGGAAAGAAGGGGATCAGGATCATTTGTAGACATAATGTATGCTTGTCTCTCCCGTTTGTAATGGCGAGTTTTGTTGGGAAATATGACGGGGAGGCGGGCGTTCGGTAGCTGTTTGATGTTGAGTACTGGTTAGCAACTTATTTTGGTATAGCTCTGCATATGTCGTGCAATGTGATCGCGGGGATTCTGGATGCACAAGATCTTTTGGCAAACAAGTTGTGAGGAAGATAGATTGAAAGCTTGAGCTTATGGATGATTGATTTGATAAACCGCGTTATCAAAGGCTTGAGCTCTTGAAATCTATCTTATCTACACGTGATTAGACTATTTCGTGGTTCTACTGTTCTAGATCTCTTCTAATTGTAAGTCCTTTGCATACGCAGATTTCACCTTGCATAGATTTGGACTGACATTTACAGGATATATAGATATATGTTTTTGTATTCCATATTTCATGTTGTCTATTAAACTAAATATCACTCCTTCTATGCTCAATATGAACACTCCATACAAATATGCCCATCCACCGATATTATCGCTACCATTAAAACAAAAACTCTTTGCGCCGAATATGATATTCCCTCGGTATATCGTCATGAAGATACACATGTCTGTGTAAGTGCATAATGTACAATGTATTTAGTTTATGTATATCCTTCACTGCTAATCTTACCTACAACCCAAACTTCATCTATATCAAAAGAGTAAAGATTCCACCACCAACACCAACCATTATCATCGCAATACCACCAACGAAAACTCTAGCCCATTTAAATGGTCCAGGACCTGATGATCCTGCAGATTTCTTTCCAGTGCTAGTTGATGTTGCTGTTGAAGTGAAGCCTTCTTCAGCATTCAATCCTGTAGCAGTGGGATTGTAAGTTGCTTGACCAGTTCCAGTCGCAGTTGGCGTAACACCAATCCTTGGGTTGCCAGAAGCTGTCTGTGTAACAGCCGCTTCATTTGGTGCGCTCAATGCACTTGGTATGGCTGCACCTACGCTTGCAAACGGTACGATATTGGACCCAGTAGCATCAAAATCGGTTTGCGCGAGTCCAATTCTGTTATTTTCGAGGTCATAAACAACGTAGGCTGATCGCAAGAATGTATCCCCGAAAAGCGTAGGGTTTGAACCGGCGGCTTGAATACCGAGTTGACAAGCTGGATCACCATTGCTGTAAGTTGGTGTACGTCCATCACTTGTGGTGAGAGGTAATACGAGTTGTGATACATCAACCTTAATAGTAGGACCATTCAGTCCCCCAAATCCGTAGTTTATGCTTCCAGACTTCTTAGATAAAGAACAGGGAACGACTACGGCGCCAAGCTGTTGAGATACTGTTGCTCCAAGTTCTTCGAAGATGACAGCGGCAACCTCATCAGGTAGAAGAGTAATGGTGGTTCCAGAATCGAGGATGGCTGGTTGAGCAAAATTGGTTGGGGTCAATTGATCTGTTCCAGATGAGGATTGAACGGAGAGAGAAGTCCAAGCTACAGTGAAGGATGTTACCGACCCTCCACGAGAGCTTGGATAGACATTGACAGTGACTAGGTCACCAACATATTTTTCCGTATCGATACCACCGAACAATATTGAGCCAGTACTTGATTCTACGTGGATGTTAGTTTCGTTCTCAGATCCATCTTATGAAGAAAAGAAACTTACGTAAATCATCTAACCACAAGCTATAAGCATTACTATTTATTAATCCTGAAGAAACCAAGACATTCGGTAAATTCGGGTACGTAGTACCATTTCCAGTCTGAATATTTGCCTCCGAGCTATTATATCCAATGCCCATGATTCCAATTGGAATAGAAGTGTCTGTAGCCAAACCCATCGTAAAACTTTTGACGGTAGCTCCACCAATCGAAAAGGTATCTTGAAAATAATCTCCAGTCGATCCAGTTCCATCTACATATGAAATATTGAAGGCGTCTCGATCTACTTCGTGGAAGGTTGTGGAGCTGGAGGAGTCAACTGTATTGTGTTAGCAATCTTCTCCCATAAACTTGCTCAGAAAGTATAGAAATACATACAACTCCCACCCGGACATCCTCCATCTCTAGTATCCTCACAAATACGAGCACTCGAACTTGGTACCCAAACATCAGAACTACCCGTATCGATCTGTAAACTGATCTGTTGTGCCGGACTTCCCACTGTAACATTTGCATAATATAGACCACTCGTTAAGGCATTTCCCAAAGCTGCTGTTATTGTATCTGCTCTTTCTGTAACTCGTATTATGTCTCCCATACCTCGACGCTGAAGGTACTGTTGGCGCTTTTGTAATTGTGCTGCTTCATTGGCATGATTTTTGGCGATTCCCATTTGAATTGTGTTTGCATCTGCAAAACCCAAAAGCGAAGAGCTCAAGAGCAAAGTCGAGATTATTGTAGATCCAGCCATTGTTGCGGTATTTTAGAATGAAAGCAATAGTAGGGCGGAGGAGGAGGAGGAGGAGGAGGAGGAGGAGGAGGAGGAGGAGGAGGAGGAGGAGGAGGAGGAGGAGGAAGCGGCTGAGAAGAGGAAGAAAGAGGATTTAAAGGTAAAGTCGTGACTAGGAAAACAAAAGAGAGAGAATTGAGTCTGGGAAAATGAGTGAATCGTATTTATTGCTTTCGGCGAGTGACTAATGGCGAAGGTGGAGCGTGATAGTATCGTCAATGTACAGTAGTTTCCTTATCCTCTATTACTATTGGATCATTGAGAAAAACTAGGTTTAGACGGTAGCCCTTAGCTGCCGAAGTAGCTTCTCTATATACTTGAGTAGCTTTGTTCCTTAAATCAAGGCTAATTTGATGGGTCGTTGTTTCCTTGCTAATTGGATGAAAAGGAAAGAAAGTTGGAGATCTTGGGAGATCAGTATGTATATTAATCTGAAAGTGCAGGTTGAAATTGTGAATGGTAAGAAATCTAGATTTCGAGAAAGGATCCGTGTCGTTTAATTGAAAGGTGCCATTAAACTTCTCATCGGTTGCACAGTTGTATTTATACAATGGGGGCGGAAAGTATTCATTGAAATCGAATTTATGTACGAATTTTGGTTTAAAAATAAATGAACAGATTTAATTGAGATGAAATCAAGTCCGGGCTGCTAGTTCTCTTTTCTTTTATTTCATCTGTTCACAACTGCCCACTGAGTGTTAGATATATTTCTAGGGGAAGTTTTCAAACTTTCACTCCTTTATTCTCTCCCTCCCCAGCCATCATGAATGATGCAGTGTTCCAGATTTTAAGATGCTTTACAAAATGGGAACCAAAGAAAAGTGTCCGTATGGCCAAGATTGAGGCTTGTTAAGTCGCTTTCCTGCTTAAAGGAAAATGTAGGGCTTATAACATCCAATCAAATGTGATCACTACTTCCTGGATCTGACATTCCTTTCGTCCCAGCTGAACGCGAATTAGACTCCGAATAAAGGTACATTCCGCCACCAGTCACGTCTTACGCGCAATCATGCAGTCAATACTGTACCAGTAATAAAGTTGTTGCATTTACCGCAGCAGTTTGACGAGATCAATTTCTTTCATTCATCCCATACCCTTATTTTTCCCCTCAACTCTAAATCGCGGATCTATCGGCAAGCCGTGCATTGCCTTTTTGACAAAACCTTGGAGATATTATTCCTGGGGGTGGAAATGCTTAGCGAAAGCTTGTATTGAAAGGAAATTGTATAATGCGGCGGTAATAAGATCCTTCCGAATTCATCGCATGGATCGCTCCGGGGAGAAAGTAATATGAGATAATTTGGTTATCCGATCCAGTTAGGAAAAGGGGAGGGGGATGAATGAACGAATCTCTGACGGCACACGTTTTGATTGTTGGTCGCGGGAGTAAAGCTGGAGGCTTTGGTGTTTTGTCCTTGTTTTTGACGGGCAGTGGTAGGGGCTTGTTGGAACATAATCAAAGTTGCCGTGTGGCTATGCAGCGTTACTGGTGACGTATGTGATTTGAGAATACTATTTTGCGAGCTCGATGATTCATCTGTTCGTTTCCTTTGTTCTTTGCTAAAATTCGGGAATTTGTCAACGAGGCAAATCTTCGGGACAAGTTTAAAAATGTGCTACTGGTCCCCCGATAGCCTACGAGTAGTGGCTGTGTGTAAGCTAATTCCTCTGGGTTGCAATATTGCTGCCGTGCACAAGATGCTATTGGTCCCATTGTTTCTTGCTAAATGATACATGGCTAGACGGAGCCCTGGTGTCATTCTCTTCGAGGTGGAGAGATGCCTAGGATAACGGATAGGAAGCTTTATTGCGTTTGATATCACATAATGATGTTATCGTGGGAATTGTGAAGAAGTCAGTTTGTGAGGGAACGATGCAGGTACCGACACAAAAACGATCGCTACAACCGGATAAATGTTTGATGAGAATTGATACTCTACACCAAAGAGTCGATGCTAACGAGATGTTCTTGAGAACTATCGAAGATATATGTTGAAGTTCGAGGTCTGCAAGGTAGGAGAGAGAATATCACATAAATCACTGTACGCATCTCCTTGATTCAGCGGTAGATCCAACCTTTCAATGTAAGATTAAATTCATGACTCCGCTGCCATTCGAAATATGGATATGAGATAACCTCTTGTGACGCCTGAACGACAGAAGAACTTTCTTCTGATTTTGACTGGGTCTATAGACTCGCTTCATGGAATCCTTTTGGACCCTTACTAGGAAAAAGAACGGAGGTTGGCTGTTCGAGCTGGAAGTATTCGAAATACTGGACACACTCGATATATTCAATATATTTGAAGTGATCGATATACTCGAGGCTACCTGCACGCATATGCAATATAAAATATTGGCAGAAAATTGACCTGTAGAAGTTATGAAGCCTGTGAATAATCACATCAACAAGAATCATCCAACTGTAGAAGCCGGACGAACGAGGGGGAGAAAGTCAAAAATTATATTGGGAAGTTTTTATGTATGATGGAGTTGAATTCAATATTCTAGAAACCTTGTATGTTAGGCCTGAATAATTCCAATTACCTCCAGCACGAGCACGAACAACTCTCAAGCTCCCCGCCAATCCAAAACCTCTCAAGGAAAAAGAGGCCATGGACAAGAGAAAATGTCAATTCGCCCTCCTATCAAATCATGGTCTTCGACTTTAAGACTGCCCAAATCTTCTTTTCCGTAAGCAAATCTTTGGTTTGGTTTGTCAATTGTTGATAACTTTTCGAACCATCAATTGACTCCAACATCACCAGTCCTCGACCAATCCCCGCAGAGCAACCAAAATACCTTCAACGATGCTCCGATGATCTTTACAAATGGCAAAGCCATGAAAGGTCTGCCAAAAAGCCATTTATCCTTCATGATGGTCCTCCATACGCCAATGGTCCTCTGCATGTTGGCCATGCTGTGAATAAACTTCTGAAAGATATCATTTGTCGAACCAAGCTCCAACAAGGCCATCGAGTTGTGTGGGTTCCAGGATGGGACTGTCATGGTCTTCCGATCGAAATCAAGGCTCTTGAACAACAGCGCGAGAAGAATGAAGAGAGTGAAGGGATTCTGGATGCCATTGGAATACGACGAGCGGCTCGAAACCTCGCAAGCAAAACCGTAAAAGAACATATGAAAGGCTTTCGAGAATGGGGTATTATGGCAGATTGGGAAAAATCTTGGAAGACAATGGACAAGACATTTGAAACCAAGCAACTAGCAGTTTTCCAGGAAATGGTCAAGAAAGGCCTTATTTTTCGACGTTACAAACCGGTCTATTGGTCACCATCATCGAGAACAGCTCTTGCGGAAGCGGAGCTTGAGTACAATAACGAACATATTTCTACATCAGCCTATATCAAATTTCCTATCACGAACATCCCCGACGAAATTAGAGACTCCATCCCCAATTTGAATAAACTTTCGGCGTTGATTTGGACTACTACCCCTTGGACCCTCCCCGCGAATAGAGCCATTGCGTTTCATCAAGACCTGACTTATTCTATTGTCAAATGCGATGATGATCACCTCATCATTGCGGGCTCAAGGCTCTCTGCACTACAGGATTCATGCTTCAAAGATAAAGTCATCGAGGTTGTTCGGCAAAATATCTCTGGCTCTGTTCTCAAAAACCTGACTTATACCAATCAACTTCGTGGCCAAAACTCTGATGTCCAACCTTTGATACATGCGGATTTTGTTTCGTCTGAATCCGGTACTGGACTGGTTCATTGCGCTCCTGGTCATGGTATGGATGATTATGAGGTCTGCACTCGTCTTGGTATAGAGGCGATTGCCCCCGTTGATGATCTAGGCTGCTTTACCGATGTTGCTCTCCCTAATGATCCAAGTGCTTTGTCAGGTAAGTCTGTGCTAAATGATGGGAATATGGAAGTTTTGAAAATTCTGGGAGATCAAGTTCTGTTCATTTCCAAGTATAAACACAAATATCCATATGATTGGCGAACAAAACTTCCCGTCATTGTCAGGGCCACGGAACAATGGTTTGCAGATGTTGGAGACGTCAAAAGTGTTGCCTTGAAAAGGCTGAACGATGTGACATTCATCCCGCAAACCGGAAAGCAGAGACTAGAAAGCTTCATCAAGTCGAGGAGCGAATGGTGTATCTCAAGGCAACGAGCTTGGGGTGTTCCAATACCTGCATTGTATGACGCAAGCGGTACAGCCTTGTTAACTGATGCGAGTGTTGCACATATTCTCTCTGTTATTGAAGAACGAGGAATCGATACATGGTGGTCAGATCCAGAGAACGATCCAGCATGGATTCCAGCTGGGATGAACGGTACATATCGACGGGGCAAAGACACTATGGATGTTTGGTTTGATAGTGGTACCAGTTGGACACAGACCGAACAACGTGCTGATGTCTACTCCGAAGGCACCGACCAACATAGAGGTTGGTTTCAATCGAGTTTGTTGACTCACACCGCCGTCGCCGATAGTTCCGAAGCACCTTTCAAGACATTGATTACACACGGATTTACTCTCGATCAAAGTGGGAAGAAAATGTCTAAATCGATTGGAAACACAATAGCACCAAGTCAAATAATGGATGGTTCCCTTCTTCCGCCTGTGAAGATGAAAAAGGGTGGAAATGTTTCTCAGGGATTTGGCGCCGATACATTACGCTTATGGGTAGCCAGCAGCGACTATACTAAGGATATTGTCATTGGTCAACCAGTTCTTGCATCTGTAAACTCTGCATTATTAAAGTATCGCATCACTTTCAAGATGTTACTGGGATCAATGCATGAAAGTGCGAGGACTTCACCAGTAACTAAACTGGATAAGATCGCATTGGTCCAATTGAGAGCTGTCATGGCTGAAGCCGAGTCGGCTTATAATTCATACGAATTCCATAAAGCTGTGAGTGCAATTAATCGCTGGATTCACGCGGATCTCTCCGCATTTTACCTGGAGGCTATTAAAGACAGGCTTTACTGCGGTGATGGAGGGGGTGTGTTGGAAGAAATATTCCATGGTCTCCTGAAAATGTTAACTCCAATCACACCTTGTCTTGTCGAAGAGGTCTGGAACCATCTGCCTGCCTGGATGGCTGCCGAAAATCCAGTTCATCCATTTCATCGAGAATTCCTTGATCCTATCATTTCTCCCCGTCGACTTTCTGAGGAAGAAATTTCACCTATTGAGCAAGATATTCCCTGGTTATTAGAAGCACATATTGCCATCAAACTCGCCCAAGAAGAAGCTCGCTCTCAAAAAATCGTTGGGTCGTCTCTAAAATCATCCGTACTAATAGATCTGCCTTCAAAAAGCCTGGGGGTATTCGAGCGCTATGCAGATGAGCTAGAAAGTATATTTGTCGTATCATCCGTGGAAATTGGCGGTGATGTCAATAGAGGAGACTGGAAGTTCTCTGCGCCATTGTATCCGCCCGGATGGCATGAACCGGGCGGGGATGGAAAAGTGTGGGTTTTGCCTTCTAAGGACAAGAAATGCCCGAGGTGCTGGAGATATGTGGCTCCAGTGGAAGATGAGCTTTGTGGGAGATGTGAAAATGCTACTGCTATGTAAGAATTGCTATGTATTAGTATGTCGATGAATCAAAAGATACCCACTCCTTCACTGCGAATCATGTTTGATCTATGCAAAATTATTTAAGTATTACCCGTTGAGAGAAGCAGACAACCAAATCAGAAAGGACTGATTGGAATTTTCTAATATGATACGTTTGCCTCATTCTCCATCAACCATGTATATACTCGCATTTCAGTGTTTTACGAGCAAATACTAGTACCGCTAATGTGAATCTTAATTCTCCTTGAAAACATATTTCCGGCTAGTCTGGCCAGATAATGTTGGTTAGCGCTAATCCTTCACCAAAAAAGTCATTGGGTTTCGCATGGTGCACCGACTTAATGAACTGGCCTAGGTTTACATAGCCTTGGTCTTTGATTTATCAATTTAATTGTCACAGCCATCGACCTGTATTGTTTACAGACATGTTTACAATGAATGTGTCTTTCTACAGGGCTAACGTTCACCTCAAACCTTAACATGAAGACTGTCTTTGGTGATGGGGTCAGAAGTCGGTCTGATTTGATCTGGTCTTCAGTCTGAAAAATGACCATTTTGCTTGAAATATTCAAGACCGCGTCTGGTTTGATCTCGTCCCGACAGGGAATTGATTGGAGTGAATACGGAGTGACCGAACTACGAGAGTTCTAACATTTCCGTGTGTTCAAATAAATATTTGTGAATGGGTATATTAATGAGAGAAGGAGTTGCACATGGTGAGTGTATCTTCACTGCATCTTTTCTAACAACATTTCTTGATCTTTATACTTTTACGCAGCATGGCACGGGATAACGAGGTTGCTTCCAGCGTAAATGATAGTAGACGTGGAAGAGATGGAGACAGAGGTCGTCGTCGTCGCGACGATCCTGAGCCTTCTTTTGCCGGAACGGCAAGACAATCAGAGTACTCAAGACAGTCAAGACAGTCAGAATATCCGACGCAAGTTCCACCATCTTCGACAGCGAGTACCAGACGAACCTCCTCTCGAAAGCCACCACTTTCTACAACAAGCACCAGACGAACCTCCTCTCAAAAGCCACCTCTTTCTCGATGTGGCGAATCTAGAACAGGAGGCTTTGCAAATCCATACGCGCCTGCGTCAGAAGTTGGTACTATTGCAAGCATTGATGGTGAAAAACATAAAAGCGTTAGTGTGGTGGGTAAGGAAGTGGAAAGAGCAGACAGGCTCAAAGGCAGGGGGGATGATACCACCCTTCGAGAACTAGCAGTTGAAAGAGACCGTCAACAGTTGGCAAGAAGACAAGGTGTCATTTCCGATCTCGAAAGGGATCAGAGAATCGAAGACTTTAGCCAGAACGCATTAGATCGTACTGCGTTAGCCAGTCGACAATCGTCTAGAGCTCCAACTATTATAACTAAATCTTCCAATGCCTCCCGGGGTACAGAGGGAGGCAGGTCTGTGCGACCCAGAGGACAAAGCATGGCATCGAAAAGTAGAAGGCCCTATGAGGAATCACAGGGCGTGGTTATGACCGCATCGATTCAGCATAATTCCAGAAAGTTGACGATGGAACGCAGTAGTAGGGGAGACACTACTGTAGCATATGAACAAGAGCACCATTCAACTCACATCTATACATCTAGTCATGGTAGGAAAGATGAGAGAGGTCTTTTGAGTTCCCGACCAACCCGCCCTAGAGCTATCGAAGATTCTACTTCGGGTGTATCACGGAGCAGGGATCCACCAACGTCCATCATGGATCATTCTTCCCGCGCCCCCTCATCTTACCAAGGCAGTACTGGTGGCGAATCATCTGCGAGAAGTCGCGCGCTTGAATTCCGGCCAAAAGACTCACGATTTGACGATGGCAGGTCATTAGTTTCTACTAGTACCGTAAAGCCTGGTGCAGTTATCAGAGGTAGAGATTTACCCAGGAATTTTCCTGAATTTCCCAATTCCGAATCGGGTGCCAAAACCATCTATTCAAATTTAGATGCTTCTAGCTTGAGAAAGCCTGCACCCTCGCGCGCTGGCACTGATTTAAGGTTAAGGTATTCGGAAAGACCTGAAGGTTCGCGCACTGGTAGTGTTTTGAATCCAGCATCAATAGCGGGTTCCGCTCGTCTTTTACAGCCACCGACAGCTTATCATAACTACCCAAGTAGTGCTACCAGGTCTCTTTCACAAGCTCCTAGCCGAAGGCATCGGGATCCCTACGATGTTGACAGAGATCAGTAGAATACTATCTCAGCATATCTAATATCACAAAGTAGGTGTATGCAGTGTCCAAAACTGATCTTGATCTCATCTGGTAGGTAATCCTACTTGTTATTGTTTTTCTTTAGGCGTCTTTCAGGTTTAGGATTTGGGATGTAATCAATATTTTACATCAGTTAGGTGAGATGGAGTTTGGAGTTTAGTGGTTAGCGTTTGATAGTAAATCGAGTTAATGCTATTTTGGCTTTTGGTTATCGTTCAATGTTCCTAAGTATCGATGTATTTGTAGTTTAAAATGCTATTTAGTATTTTCCATAAGAATGGTGGTGATGAGTCGGAATCGGAAGATCCCTCATAGCTCGCCAGCTGAACATGCATGCAGGGGTCGCACTGCTTACTCACACATTATCATTTGCATCTCATACCTACACGAACCCGACCATGGTGCCTTCCAAAGAATAAACCACAATGCACCATGCGATTAATCAATGCCAGCACTCTCGAATTCGAAGAATTCCACGGTGACGATATCCCCAGATATGCAATTCTATCGCACACATGGGATCACGAAGAAGTCACGTTCCGCGAGTGGGAATCTAATAGGAAAAGTGCGAAAAAGAAAGCTGGATATGCTAAGATTGTGGCAACGTGTAGATTGGCGCTGCAGAGCGGATTGAACTTTGCGTGGGTTGATACGTGTTGTATTGATAAGAGTAGTAGTGCGGAGTTGTCGGAGGCTATTAATTCCATGTTTGCGTGGTATGGGAGAGCGGTGGTTTGTTTTGCGTTTCTTTCGGATGTGGAGGGGGAGGGGGTGAGGGTGAGATCCGGAATTTATATGGACAAGGGCTTTCGAGAGAGTTTGAGTAAAAGTAGATGGTTTACGAGGGGTTGGACGTTGCAAGAATTATTGGCTCCTAGTGCCGTTGTGTTTTACTCGAGGGACTGGGTTAGATTGGGAGGTAAAAAGTCGACTCTAACCCAGCTGATCAGTGATATAACTGGTATCAATCCTTCGTACCTCTTAGGTCGTAGTCCTGTTAGCGCCGCCAGCGTTGCTCTAAGGATGTTTTGGCTATCGCAACGAAAGACGACTAGGGTGGAGGATATGGCATATTGCATGCTTGGAATGTTTGATATCAATATGCCCTTACTATATGGAGAGGGCGCGAAAGCGTTCGTACGGCTTCAAGAGGAAATCATCAAAGTATCCGTTGACCACACAATATTTTGCTGGTCTTGGACCGATACCGTCTCACCCGCTTGGACTAATCTCATCGCGCCATCACCGGATACATTTAAGCATTCGAGAGATTTCCGCAGAGCAAACACAGACGAACAAGCTTCTCCTTATGCAATGACCAACATAGGACTTTCGATCCGCCTACCGGTTATCCAAGCATGGTCTTACAATTTCATCGTTTTGACGGTTCATCATCGGCGTCGTTCCCAGCACCGGCGAGTTTGTATTCCCATACGAAGTCTTCTCCGACCATCATCCACTTCCGATTTCATCGGCACCTACAGGAGAATACCATACCCGCCCGATCCGATATCTATGCCAATGTATTGGCCCTCGGCAGAAATAAACATGTTTGTCAGATCGAGAATGATCTCTATGTTTCATGACATGTCTTCCCTTCTACACGTATCCGAACCACGCAGTTTATTAATCACGCTAGGAGGTCTTCCCAGTCCAACACCCCTCACCAGAGCTCATTTCAATGAAGATGGGGCAGAATCCAATGTTAGACTCGCGAAAACCATTCCTATTTTTCAAGCGGAAACATATCCGCAAGATTTATTTGATGAGACTAGAAGTGTATTCAGACTTGTTCATCAGGCTATGAATGGTTGGAATGGTTTATTAGCGTTAGGTGATAGGGATTTTGGATGTGTGATTTTTATTAGTTGTAAGATTGATGTGGCGAAAAGGACAAGATGGTTTTGTTATGTTCTTCCTTGGGTTTTCTGGGCGGATGATGAAGTGGAGAGAGGGAGATTGTTAGGATTTTTGGAAAGTCAGGTTATAAGAATGAAGGGACATGATGAAATAAGAGCAGCGGTTTGCCTGGAGGTCGGGGGATACTTTGTTATTGATGGGTTGGGGGATATAGATAAGGAGGATAAAAGCGGGATTGTGGCTGCGAGGTTGGAACTTGGATTGGAAGAGGAGAAAGTGATAGAGCTTTGGAAAGAAATTGGGGAATCTTTACTTGATTGATTGTTTAAGAATCATTAGAGCATTAGTTTAAGTCTTTGGTATCTATGGATATGAAGCTCTTTCGACATGCTCAATGGCTAAGTGTCAAGAATCTCGAGGAATTGGTTCGGAGACAGGCAACCTCCTCTCAATGATAAAGCTTTATCTATATAAAGTACTATCCGCAAGCAAAGGGCGAATTAGTAATTTAGAAGGTTTAGTTATTCGGCAAAAACTGAAGCTATTTTACTTTTATACCATTTAGAATCTATACTATAGAATCTATACCTTTATTATAGATTCTATATTATAGAATCTACTCTTCCATTATAAATTTTATACCTTTCAATTATAAATTCTACCCTTCTATTATAGATTCCACCCCTCCAATATAGATTCTATCCTTTCAATATAAATTCTATCCTCCCATCTCAAACATCATCATCTTCATATTACCATTCTAGATTCTATCCTTCTATCCCTTCCAGTATAAATCTACTCTTCTTATAAATTCTACCCTTCTATTATAAATTCAAACTTATTTTTTTTAAAAAAAAATAGAATCTATTTATTTGAAAATAAAATCTATTATAAATTCTATCTATTATAGAATCTAAAGAATATAAAATAAAAAGAGTTAATTTGAAGAATACAAAGAGTAATTTAATTCATTTTGGGAGATAATATAAGAGTAATTTGCCGAAGAATAAATTATATTTCATTTTGTGATATATGAGTGGTTTATTCGAGTTTTGATAGCAGAAGAGTAATTTACTACTAGTTATTTTGGCTTGTCAATATAATTTTGTTATACTCGTACATAAGTTTATCAATGCTTCATTACCATCATTTACTTCTTTCCATTATAAAAACCCCACCATTTTTCTGCCTTCCATTATCATAGTCATAAAACGATGATAATCAATGTCCCGTTCAGGAGGCTCCACCTTCACTATTTTATATTCCACTCATGCTCATGCTCGATAAGTCCGTCTGTGATCGAGGGCATGTTGTAATTCCAATTCATTTTCTCGCTCATCTTCATTGTTCCATCCCTCAACAAACTCATATTGACCATCGGAGGGACGTTCATCGTCACTGATGCATTCAACATTCCTGGGTTCCGTGGCGCTACACCAGTGCTTCACCATCCCTGAGCCAATTTATCTAGCCAATACCCCCTCCTTTCGCTATCAACCATCCCTTAAGTACAAAGTTCCTAAGAAAACTCAGGGCTAGGGTTACAACGAAGGACCTAAGGGATGCAGAACTCGATCCAGCTTCCCAAATAGTCCATCGTACCCTTCCCGTTCGCTGCCAGCCTCTTGACACACTGTTCAAACTCCTCGAAATTTATTTTTCCCAGTCCACCTCTCTCCTTACCCTCCTGTTCCACACCTTCTATTGCCCACAACTTATATAATAAGTCGTCACTTGGTCTCTTTTCTTCCTTTGTCATACGTTGTTTCTTGACCTGCAAGGACCTTGGAATCGACGATTCAAGACTTGATTGATGTTCTCCAGTCGGTCTATCCAAAACCACATTATCAGTAACGGAGTTGAGTCTGAATTGAGGGAGTGTAGGATCTCTGTGCTCAGACAATTGGGAGCTAGTAGTACTGGAAGCTTCGTCACGCTCTTGTTCTTTCTCTTTGAGATGTACATCAATATGGAAGGAAAGAGTTGGCGGCAAGAGAGGCTGCAAAGCATTGAGAAGTTTACGCTGTTGATCAAGGCTGAGATTGTCTTTATCAACATAATATCTCCATGCCCTCAACGGATCGTCCATATAGTAGGGAGCATGTTGGAATTCGAGTACCGCCATTTCAACGTCAAATTCGCGGCATGAGAGACCCGATAATACAGAGTCGGGAACGGTCGCTAAACTGGGCACGGCATTGGCACCACCGGCCTGCTCCACTTCGTAACCCGTAGCCGCTAAGAGTTCATCTAATTGCCTTTCTCGTACATCCTCAATTTCTACCTCAGGAATATCAGGCCACACGGGTCGTGGATTAAGATCAATATTAGGGATATTTGTTCTCTCAGTAAGACCGCCACCCATGGTCTCGGTGTTGACTGGTTTCTCTTCTTCAACTTTCTTGGCCCTAGCCCACCTCGTAAAGTCCTCGGTACTGAAAAGATGTCGATATTTGTCACGTTCTTCCTTTGTCTCTAGGACCGCCACCGCCAAATCTTCTTTAGCCCGGAACAATGGATCCAGAAGTTCATTATAAGCTTGCTGCGTGACTTGGTATAAGATCTCCTTCCCCACGTCTTTTTCTGCATCGGATATCTCTATACCACCCCAACGTTCAGGCACGCTTCGCGAAGATGTTGAAGGATTCGAGCGGGTATCAAAATCATCCATGTCTTCAGCAAATCGTACCTTGGAGGATGATCGAGAATGAATAGTCGGTCGTTGCTGAAATTGAGACTTGGAGGTTTCTCCATCGGCACTATTTGTGGGAAGATCTTCCTCGTCGTTCCAGTCAGCAGGCGGTGATGCTCCTTCTTCTTCATCGGTGTAAAATTGTCTTCGCTTCCATCGCTCATGCAATAAATACCGGGATTTGTGTCTTTTTAAAGTGTGCTTTATAATGAATGGGCGGGCATTCTCTGGAATGTTTGATAATGTATATTCAGGTCCACAAACTGCTTGGACATCCTCATCAGTGATGTTCAAATCACGTCGACGGCGTTCAAAAGATGCGGTCGCTGCTTCAGCAGGAGCCAAAAACGGATTTGCAGTGACGTGAGATTCATCAAGCAAAACAGGGTCATCCGAGTCCCATTCCGCATCACTGGCTTCTAGTTGTTGTCGGGTAATTTGTTCGATATAAGCATCAACGATATCTTCTTCATTGGGGTAGTCCATCAAAAATCGCCAGTAGCTTTGTGTCCTTTCAACCGGTCGCGTTGCAGAAGTTGAAATCGAACTAAAATTGACAAGAGTATCAGCTCGACTTGAAGTGTCGTTAGCGCTTGGCCTCATCACACCCCTTCCATCATGTATCTCCAGCTCTCCGTCACGGATACGTTTGCCCTCGCCAGCACGCAACTCTACTGATGGATTTGGCCCTGAACCTGCTTGAAACAATTGGCCGAGAGCGTTACGACCACTAAGGTGAGCATGTGCTTCCGAGCTCATCATCTGCTGTTCGTCAAGACCTTCTAACATATCTCGATGCATTTGGCGATATAAAACGTAGTAAGAGCGGAACATCCGTAGGAAATCCTTCCTATCGACGTAGCCATCATCATCTATATCGTAACCTGCAAAGATCACATGCCATTTATCCTTTTGCTTGCGGTATGCTTGACCTCTGAGAAATTCTGAAAATGAGATGAGATCGTCTCTGTTGCTATCATAGAAGGCGAACATCCTGTCGAATATAAGACTTGGGGCATGATGTCTGTAACCACCACTGGGTACTAAGCACTGGTCAAATGTTCTTCTATCCATGGCTAGGCGAATGTCATCAGGGTCTTCTGGCCAAGGTGTGTTTGCCATGAAATTCCATTGTTCAAAGTATGCTTCCAATTCTGGTCTCTCAAACCCCGTCTCGCGAGAATATTTTGCAATCAATTCCTTGGGCAATATCTTGACTCGTTCTATATTATCAGGCTCTCCAGTATACCATACAGGCTGTACTTGCCTTGGACCAAAGGATGGTGCAGGTATTCTAACTTTGTAGAATATATGCGTCTTGGTATGTATGCCTTGTGCTTCGCATGATTCACATAGATCAAAGTCTGCACAGTTTGCACATCTGTATCGAATTCCTCGAATAGGGACTACTGAACAACCGTTACAGCCACATCCCCTATGTACGTATGCATTTCGCCTTGTAGCATCTTCTGACACACGAAAGAGAAGTTGAACAATATTTTGACCGTTTCGTTCATCTTCTGCAGTTGGTGCTCTTCCTGTCTGGCCGAAGTCATATTCCGGGCCATCATCCACCACTGTATCTCCATCTGTCAAAGGCCTAGCTACAGCATTCGCATCTTCATCTTCACCTGGTGGAATGGGTCGTAGGTGAGCAGTTATAGGCTCGTCGCTTGTTTCTGTGCGTCGCCGTCGATGGACCGCATTGCTTCGACGTAATCTGCTGCCGCCAGTATTGTCTTGTGTATCAGGGACTTGTGTGCTATAAAAATAGTATATTCCATATGCAGCGGCACAAGTTGTGATGGCCAATATCACTCCCCTACTTCTCGACAATGTACTCGAGGCTGTAGTATGTGAGGCTGACATTGCTGCAGAGTGTTGTATTAGAGTTTGAATCGTCAAATTATTGCTGCAATATCTAGGTTGAAGCAACCAGAATGGCAAGAATACATGGTGGCATCTGCGATGCTGAATTTAAAAGATTTCCTCGGCGTTGTGCTGTGGTGATTGTAATAAGTTCAACAAAACTGTTTTTGCTTGATGAACTCTAGACGCGACAGAGGCGGATACGCCTTGTTGAGCTTGTCAGGATTATGAATTATTCAGCCTTCTCTCCTTATCGCTTTTGCTTATCACCACGTGATTGAACCTTTCCACTTAATTCCCCTCTCAACAAACCTCTTTCATAATAACCTCCTCCACTACAAGCAAGATTTCCTTCTGCAGCTATCGATTTGAAGATTATGCAGCAATATTATGAGAGCGCCATTCTCTGCGAATCTGCAGGTTTTCTAACCGATATTTAAAGGACTATCTAAAGGCTTCATCCACAAGTATCTTCACAAAGGCACAAGTCATTATGACCTGGAGATATCAATAGGTAACATATAGAAGTATTTTATAATCATTGCATCGGCATATTGAAAAGTTGGATATCCTACACACCATAACACCAATAGTTGACCCGTTATTCCAATCCTTTTCTCCTATCCTGCGACTCCTTTATAACACCGATAAAATGCTAAAAACATGTATCTAGCATTGCAACCCCTGATAATTCCCAGCTATCTCCCCCTTATCCTGCCGTTCTTGGACTCCGTCTTCTTCCTGTACTCTGCGCAAATATCTCAGACCCCGGTATCGTATTTTCTCTTCCCTCTAGAGCAACCACACTTGATTTTTTCGATGATCTTGGCTTTGGTATCTTACCAGTTGCCTGCTTCTTGAAAGGAGGAGTTGACCCATCAGAATCCACGGATTTGACTGAACTGTTTGACATTAAGCTTGAGCTTAGACTTTGAATCTCTGAGTTCAGTGACCCGGCGTTTATGTTCGCGTCGATCTCCCTAAGTCCAGTTGGCTTATTTTCTGGTTCTGTGATGGGAACAAAAGCTACCTCGTCATTTACAGTAGTCGGCGTAGAGTCATTGTAAACCACTGGGATAACAACTTTGCTTGGTGATGCCATGACTTCTGGCCGACGAAGAGCTGCTAGGAGTGTTTCATGTGCTTCAGTCCGAGGTAAATGCGTTGGATATTGATACTGAACCTTCTGAGGAGTCTCTCCTGTTGGCTCGTACTCCTGCATCGCCGACCGACTAATATCACTGCGAAGATTTGCAAGTGGTTGTCGAAGGTTGTCATCTAATGGAGCAAGGTTCTCGGCTAAGGCTGTTGTCTTCGAGGTCATCTCATCCCCGAGGTCTTTAACACGTTCGTACGTTGATGCAAAATGGGTGCCAATGTTGTCATACGAAGATTTGACCTTAGTTGATAGACCTTGGAGGGATTGTGCATGTAGATTGTGATGCTCCGCATTTTGCGCTCGTGCACGAGTGACAAAGTCATCCAGTGCTTGCATTTGAGTGCCGATATCCTTCATTTGTTCATCAACAATACGAACGGTCTCATCATGTACAGATCGAGTCGTAGCTTGAAGAGATGTGTTGTGTTTATTCGCAGCCATCCAGTCATCCTTCAACTTGGTCTTCAAGGTTTCTCGAGATCTCAAGACTTCCTCGACAAGTTTCTCTTCCTTTTCATTCCATGCATCCATACCTTGGCTATACTGAACCCGAGTTGCTGCGAAAATCTCGTTTGATGATTGAATATCCGTTCGAATGGCTTCAATTTTGTCACCAAGACGAGCATCTTGAGCTTCACCATGAGCCATAACCAAAGTCGAGATCTGCGAAAGAAGGTTTTGACGATCCTCAGCGGCTTGCTTCCGTTCTTCTTGAAGTACCTCATCAAGTTTTGAGTTTATGGCGGTATTTGATTCCATTGCGGCTTCACTAGCGGTGTGAAGTTGCTGTCTCAATTCATTTGCCTCTGCCTTCTGTGCATCGATGTGTTTGAGAAGGTCTTCAAATATCGACTTAAAATCTCGACCGAGGGAGCTATATGATCCATGAAGTTGAGTGTGAAATGCACCAAGCTCGCTAATAACTTCTGCGGAAATCCTTTCTGCTGCAGCTGACAGTCCTTGGAGACCTTCTCCTACTCGAACCTTGACATCTTCCCGAAGAGTCTTGATCTCCTCAAGAACTACGTTCATCTCTTCCTTGGCAGAGTCAGTCTGCTCAGACACCTCCTTCCCGGAGTTTTCAAAAGCAACATCGTTCTCTTCTAAGAAAGCTTGTGTTGCCGCCAATTTTTCTAGTTCGCCGTCAACGAATGATTGCATTCGGCTTGAGACGGCAGCGATGAGTTCCTGTTGTTGAGCTCGGAACTCTTCGACCCGTGATTCTACGAGATTCGTTACCTCCGAGACCTGAGCCTGTGAGAGTTCCCAAGCATTTCGATTCAGAGCCTGGAGTGCCGACTTTCGCCTATTCTTATCATGAAGACCACCAACATCGTTTACTGTGCGTCCCAAAGTGGAAAGAAGCTCACTACCGACAACACTGAGTTGTTCTTCGGTGTGCTGGTGAGCTTTTCGAAGCACAGATTCTTCCTCCAAAGTCCGGCGAGTATTTTCGAGTACCGATTCGGTTTGCTCTAGAACCCCTTTTGTCTCATCTAAGGCGGATTCTGCTGTCTCAGCCTTTTTCTTCATGGTCATGAAGTTGGAAGTCAAGGAGTACAATTCTTGGACCTTGTTTCGGAGATTCGTTTCCATAGTTTCGATTTTCGCTGCTTGTTCTTCACTGAGTATCTTCCGTGACTCACTTTCGACTTTGATCTCTTCATAACTCTCATTGGTAAGATAAACTCCATTCCGTTGTCTGGCGGCAATGAGTTCACCCCTAAGCTTTTCGATTTCATATGTGAAGTCCTTAAGAAGTGTATTTTTGCTGACCGTTTGGTTGACTTGAGGTTTGTTGCGAATGTTCTTAGCTCGGAAAGCATAATCTAAAGTTGAGATTGTCTCTTCCAAATTGCTCTTAGCAGGAGAGACTGTAGCAATGATACACGTTTTCGTCCGACCACCCAATGAATCTTGAAGGAGACGTGTGAGTTTTGATTCCCGGTAGGGAATATGAACATCACGAGAACTTCGATCTACCAGAGCATTGATGACACGTCCAAGAGTCAATAAACTCTTGTTGATCAAACCAGCCTCAGCAGCTCTCTTGTTCTCAGCACCACTGCGTTGAATGTTTTCACTTCCTGCCAAATCAACCAAGTTCAACTTACCAGTGCTAACATAATCCTCTCCATTTTCTGCTGTTCTGTTGATGTAAGCAGTTACTGTAAAGACTGTATGACTTCTACTACTAAGGTCATTGCATTTGGTTGATGCAACCTGTCTTTTCAAAGATCCATCCTGCAGAATTTTAACACCATCTCTAGCGGTTTTAATATATGATTCCTCCATGCCCTGGACAATTGTACTGGAACTTCCCTTTTTGCTTGTGTCATCGTAGATCTTTAACTTTGTGTTATCATTTACTGATATCAAATCCCGCAGTTCTTCGTTATAGAGCTCGATAAATGAACATTTCACAGAGGATTCTGCGTCGTCTAATTCGAGTTTGTTGAATAAAGCATAAAGAGCACGAGGTATAATTCCAGCATTATCTGAAAGGATTCCGAGGTGATCGCTCATATCTCCGGACATTGTGTATGTTTTTCCAGTACCTGTTTGACCATATGCGAATATCGTACAATTATACCCCGCGAGCATCTAAAATTGTCAATAAAGCCATGTAAATATTAGAATTAAAATTTACCTCATCAAGAATTGGAGTTACAACATCGTCGAAAATCATTGCTTGGTCTGCAGCAGATGAAAATACTTTGTCGAAATAATAACTCTTGTTGCTGAGCGCGCTGGGCCCCATAGACAAATCAAGATTCTTGCCTTTTACTCCCTCTGTTGAAAGAACAACTCCACTGTTTTCTCTGACTTCGCGCTCATTTCGACCTCTGCATCGTACCACGACGTTGATATTAGTCTCCCCACCTCCATCGTGTTCAAAATCTCTTTCCTTCCTCTTCGTTCCTGTGATAGATGTCGCAACCGATACGACTGATCCTGTTGGGGATACTGCGCGAGATCTCGACGGTTGTGGCATTGCTGAGCTTGCTCTCGAAGTGGTAGGTCTTGGTCCTGCTAAAGAGCTTGAGGGTCTTGGTGGAGGTCGCATACTGTTTATCCTTTTATTTACAGCCGGCGCTGCTCGAGGTATTCCTGCCATTCTTTGGGTGATTGCGTTTATCGAAGAAAACTTATTATGTCTCGCGAGGGAAAGAACTTCTGTACGGTACGGTGTTGATGTTTTGTTTGTTTGGATACCCGGAATCAATTGGTAGAATTAGAGTTAACCTCGAATAACAAATGTGCGTGTAATAGCAGCGAGCATATAGATGGCTTAATGCCGATGGTAGAGTTTCGAATATGAAACTCTTTTACCTTTAAAGACCTCGGGATATAATGTCGTCGTATTGTTTTTGCCGTAAGTACCTTTTCTTTGATCAACATTTCATTTCTCCCACCAAATCTGTTGTCTCGGCAACCAAAACTAATCCCACTTCTCTTACTCCATAACAAGCCTGCATCACGAGCTTTCAAGCCCCAAGCCCCACTAACATGGCATCACTCTGGAACCGTCTCACTCCTCATTTGCAGTCATCCAAGCAATATCCAAATAACTCCAATACACCTGCACCATTGTCTGTTGGTAATTCAAATACAAATGTAGCAGATATGTCGCTATTCAGCGCTCAAGTCCATCCTGGACGAGCTCTGGGCTTTCTAGGTATACAGATAAATTCAATATCCCCCTTCTTAAACAACGGAAACTGATAGTATATCCTCAGTCCTAGGAGCTTCACTTCACGAAATTATCACACGAATAAAAGCCGAACCGCAACGATTTCCTAAACTCGACTTAACTTATGAGCCTACAGCTCCTGTCGATGAACCTGTTATTCTCAGTCTGCCCTCTAACGGCATCCGTTTACGCTTTGATGGACCTCAGCAACGTCTGCGACTTGTAGAAGTGTTGGATTTCACGAAGAACAAACTTACATATAATGATCGAGAGGTTTTAAGATCTGGTGGAGCTGCTTCGCCAAATACCGCAGGAACTGGAAACCTTACTGGACCAACCTTTCGACATATTTATAAGAGTTTAATTGGACCTACGTTTCCTGGAGAATACATCAAGCCCGAAGTTGGAGATGAGACTGGAATGGGCCTATATGTGTTATCATATCCCGGAGTCGCATTTTCGTTCCCTATTCATAAATCATCTTGGTCTCCCGGAAAAGATGTCGTTTCGTTACTCTCATCATCCGCTAGCCAACCTGCTTCTTCTATGGCGATATTCTCAGGAGAATCTTGGCCCGAGGCACGAGATAACTTGTTTACGCAGACACTTGAACCTCTCAAAACATTTACACCTTTGACAAAAGGTCGGGAACAGGTTGCAGATGAAATTGGACTCGTTAGACTTTATGGTGGGGGTAAACTTGAGTTCGTTCGTCGTTTCAGCAACACTCCTTTTTGGATTCTTCTAGGAGAAACAACTCCTCAAGAGCTTGTGGCTGAACTTGGACCACCCGATGCTATATATCGAAAGATCGATCAAAAGATGTCGATTCATAAAGCTCGAACTGCGAGTAGTACCGGTAGACGTCCAGCTTCAACGGATCTACGAGATGATTCTACCGATACAGATCAATCATCAGCCCACACTGCGACTGATGACTCTGATGATGATAGTGGTGAAGGAGAAGTAGCAGGAAATGTTACTGGAGAATGCTTCTACAACTATTTCCACCACGGTTTTGATGTCTTAGTCTCTACTCCAACTTCACCATCACAACTTCCACCATCTAAAGCTCGTTCTCAACAGGAAAACAGTCGAATCATCCCTGTAGATGCAACTGCTCGTCTAGTAGCTACAAAAGTGATATTACATGGCAACGTTCCAGGCTCATATCCCTTTAATCGCCATCGCCGCTGTCGCTGGGAAATCGAATACTTATCCCCAAAACCAAAATCTAAAATAATGGCTATAAACTCCGAAACCCCTTTTCCATCAGTCGAAAGTAGTCTTTATAATGAATGGAAAAGCATTTACACTAACGTAGAAGAAGCAAAGCAACGACAACGCGGTATGGTACTGAATCGCGATTGGGGGGATAGTCCAGGTAGTAGTTGTGAACTGCTCGGTGGTTGGGAGGATAGTGTAGGTGAGAAACGAAATGCTGGAAAGGAAGACGAGAAGGGCCTGGGTAATACCACGTTATTTGGATTTCCGGGGTTGGTATTTGAAGTATTGAAGAATGGAACCGTGAGTGGTGTTACGGTGTTTTGATTTGATGGGTGGATTGGAGCTTTTTATGGGTGATTGGTTTGATATCAATTGTTTTGTGCTAGGTTGGGTGTTTTCGGGGTACACATTCTTTAGACTGCATGGATAGATGGGTGGGCTTTTGGATGGTTGAGGTATAGGCACTAGGGAGTTGACAATATTTTGATGATATCAAGACATAGGATTATAGCATTGACATTCTGAATATTAAATTTTGTCCTACTGAGACTGGAAGGCTGCCTACCTGATGCTGTGTTCTCTTCTCGCTCACCTCAAATAAAGGCTATTCAGTAATAACAAGAATGCTTTGAATGGTAAGTGAGCAACTCCCAGAAATACATTCTCCCATGTAACCAAAGAAATCAACCCATTGCAACCCATTATGCTTCCCTACCCATCATATCACTACCCCAACCAGCTTTCCCCGCTACAATAGCTAGCCACCTAGAATTACCATCCCTAAACTTAAATACTCTAGGATACTCACCGCCGGTCCATCCTTTCGCATCGCTATAGAGTTGAGGCTAGGGTTGTATATTCCTTAATGATATAGCTAGGTATATAGTTTTGGCTCTTACGGCTTAGCCATATGTAGCCAAAACCCAACACTCGCTCAAATATAAGCTTTAGATATCCAGCACCTAAAACCAATTCAGCCCATAGCGCTCCTCGAAATAAATTCCCCACTAGAAACCAAATAAACCAACCCATTTATTTTGTAACTCATTATGCGTTCCCATGCTTCATCTAGCCTCCCTATCCAAATCCCCATATCCAGATCTCCTCATATGATCCCACAAATCCGGCATTTGATACCCGCTAAAATCGCGATATTGCTCCATATTATCACTTTCTTCCGTATCCAATGCATATGCCTGTTCCACCATCTGATCTCTTACTGATCTTGTAGATCTTGGGGATGTGGATGTGGATGTGGATGTGGATCTGAGGTTTGATGTGGGTGGTTGTCGATCTAACCATGATTGGAATCGGAATGGTTCGTATGGAGAGGTATCGGTTGTATCGGTGCCTATTTTTGTATTGGGTTTCGAGTCTGTATTTATGTTATCTCTAGAATCTGATTCGTTTTCGTGGGAGTTGAGAGATTGTAAAGCTGACATCATTCTAGCCTCGGCTGAAATTGCTGGAATTGAGAGTGCGAGCGATGTACTGGGGACGGGAAGACGGTTTTGTTGACTAAATGAAGATTCGTCAATTGAAGGAGAGTGGGGCTTGATATGCTGTTGACGGTCTTGGAGTTGAGACATAACTTCAACTGCGTGCTTCGTGAGCGAGAATGGAGGGGAGGATTGTTGAGAAGGGGAAATCAATTGCGCTAGTGATGGCTGAGAAGAGACAGTAGTAGTAGCAAATTCGGATTCATCTGGTCGCCGTCTTGGGCCACTTGGTGGAATATTCATAGTCATTTGACGGCGGCGGGAATGCATTGATTGCGAATCGCGGCCATTTTGAGGATTGCTTCTTTCCACTACTACTGAAGAGTTGAAGGCAGAAATAAAGGCAGGTGTTTGCTGGTTCGATGTGGCTGCATCTGCTCTAGAAGAGAAAGTTCGAGAACCTTGGTAACGTGATTGTGGATTCGAACGAACTAGTGGAGGTGTGCCGAGCAAATCATCTAGAGTTGCAAGGCGAGAATTGTCGTAGATATACTGATGACGACGACTTCTTCCCGTGACTTTTGGAGATTCCGCTGTAGCAGTTGTGCCATGGGTTCTTTCCGCAATTGTTGGGGATTCAGGGGTAGAAAGTGAGTTGTTGGTCCATGGGCGTGGTACAACTGGGTATGGAGCAAGAGCAGGAAAGTGGACCGGTTGCTCTGGTGGCGGCTGAGAAAACCCATTTATATTGAACTCGAACTGATTGCGATCAAATAAAACTGGACTCTGAGCAGAGACAGTAAAAGATGCGGATGGATCTGCATCTGCCGGGCCACTCGACGGAATGCCTACGGTCATTTGACGGTAGGAGTATATTGATCGCAAGCCGCTTCCATTCTGATTAATGCCTCTTTCTGCCGCTGCTGGATGTTCCGAGGTAGGAAGTATGCGGTAGTTGTGCTGATCCTGCATGGCTGTGCGTTGCGCAAAAGCGGGAAGAGGATTCCGTGGAGACCATGATGGCCAAAGTCCATACGAACGACGTGGTGGAGGCTGACCAAAATCACCAACTTGTGCTTGGCCATTCTCACGGGATCGGTTGAAGCCAGGGTGGATAGAATTGGCTGTAGGTTGATCAACTGGTGTTGAAGGACCATGGTGACTATATTGTGGATTTTGGTACGAATGGCCAACTAGTGCTTGTCGATTCTCTCCCGTTCTGTTAAGACCAGTAGGAGCAGTCCCGTAGGCTTGTGGATGTCGTCTAGGAGGAGCTGATCCCATAGCCGTGTATCGCTCGCTAACTGCCTTTGAATTTAGAAGACGATTGTTAGGGTATCGAGGCTGTCTTCGATGATGGGGAGTGGAGTTAGAAGATGGTGCAATACGGGGCGCTACGACTTGAGCATATGCTTGGGCTTGGGCATCAACATGTTGTTGCTGCGGAGGAGTAAGATTAGGTGGTAAATTGGAGGCAGTAGCAGGTTGAAGAAACTGTTAAATGTTAGTAGTTATTTTTAAACAGAACTATTTACAGTCAAGAACATACTCCTATAGCTGTATTACTTCTCGCCAGCAACCTTCTCAAAACGCCACGAGCTTTCCGAAGATGGTCCTCCAAAGCACGCTGTGTGCTGATGGGAGTAAAGTTGGGGAAGAGTCGTTCGTAGTTGCCAGAGCCAACGCGGAGGAGTTCATCATCGCCACCGGGGTTATCACGACGGAAATCACGATAACGGTCGTGCCCTATATTTAGTAGTACTCAGTTAGCCTGGAATGGTATAAGAATGGAATGGATATGTTTTCAGAAGAGGCGAATGCTTACAGGTAAGTGCTATGTCGTAAAGTCTTCGCTCTTCGTCATTAAGTGCGACCAAGGTGTATGCAGGTGGCCAGAAGATGAGGTTAGAGGCATGACTACTTCCACGATATAGAAGTGGACCTATAGCCATGGTTGAGATGGGTTTGTGCTTTGGATGGATTTGCTAAAGGCTAAATGAAGGTAGGTTGAAGTAGGTTGAAGAAGAAGGTGGAAAAAATATGAACTTGTTATATACAGGTTCTATACAGTACTGGTAATACGGTGGAAAAAATATGAACTTGTTATATACAGGTTCTATACAGTACTGGTAATACCATACTGGAATTACCGAAGGAGGTGGCGTTCTTTGTGGTTAAAAAAGAAGTGTATTGCTGTGGTGAATATTTATATTCAAGATATGTGTATTCATAACAGGAAACTAAATTAACACATTCTATCTCTTTTCTGATTCAAGACATAACTGGTCAGTCATTGTACAGTACCTCAGACATAAATGTATCTTCTTGTCCTGCATCTATCATCTGAACCTCAAGTATTGTTTGGAATTTGAGGTGACAATAAGTCTTCTTGTCCGAAGATCATTTCCTGAGAGGAAAGATTGCTTGTTATTTAAAATTAAAAGTTTATCCTCACTTCTTGAAGTCATCATCTTAACCTGAAGTATTGTTAGTAATCTGAAATGATAATGAATCTTCTCGTCTCAAGATCATCTCTTGAGTTGGGAGATTGCTTGGTATTAGAGGTCAAGATTTTATCCTGACATCCTGTGTCTACTATCTGAGAGTCAATAATTGTTTCCCTCATGAAAGATTGTGAATACTCTGTAAATTTTCACTAAAGAAACATTGCATTGATATGTATCTCTCGAATCCAACTCTTCGATATCTGATCCTGGAACGAAAAAGTGCGTACCACAAATTGCGCAAATCCTATAAAAACAACGAAACTCTCATCGTATCACTCCCATCCCATCCTAAATACTGAAGGCATCTCAATATCATAATCAACAATAGAATGCTAAATCTGAGTCAATAGGACTTGCTCAATCTGATACAGAATAGATTTGGCGTTTGTGCCCAGAACTACCAAGGTTCCTCCTCAACCCTGGTTTTCAAAGTCTATAAGACGTTGATTTTAATGCCGAATCCAGAAAGAAAACAAGATACAATCGCATAGAATGACCTCCTTGCTTCATAGTTAAGACGGGACTTGAGATTCGCGAGTTGCTTCGATGGAATCGCAAGGTTTTAAGACCTCGTTTCAAGACGCATCCCTACAACTTGAGTCGGTATTCCAGTAGTGAAGTAAGTTCGTCCATCTCATCAAACTGCATTGTGAAATCCATCGAGTAATTCACTTCTTTTTAATACCCTGCATATCTCGAATTGTCATGCCTCTGCGGTGTCGTAGTGATAAACTGCCATAACATCATCGGCTTCACAGTTTTTGGAAGCTGCTTTTCTGTTAGGTACATTCGGATCAATCATCTCTCCATTATATTAGGTATACTTGGGTTCATCATCTCACTCTGAAGCTTACCTTCTGCTCTTTGGTTTCTGCTGTGGTGCGGATTTAGACTACTCGATTGCAGCGAACGAATCCTTCGCCCAGCTAATCTCCTTCCTCGTCTTCTATCGCAAGTCCTCCTGTCTCTTATCTATACTCCACATCTACATTTCTTGCCTAGCTCTCTCGGGCTAACCTTTTGTCACCGTTCTCTTATACCCCGTACCTACGACCTCAACTCCTGGGTTTGACGCTACGATCATCAGTATGAGGCGAGCTAACGAGAAGTGATCTGAAATGACTCGAGTGAATAACTAACAATCATCCTCCTTTTCGAAGTGAATGATCGAGCTGCGTCTCTTTTGGTATTGGATGTGGTTGAATGATGACTCTTTGAATCGTCACGAATGGGTTGGAACGCTCCGTGAGCAATCACCACCAAGTAAACCAGACCAAACAACCCTCCTCAACGAGAAATGCATTCCTCTTCACCAGTAATCCATCATTATACAAACAAGCGAACTTCAAATAACTGGGTGGCAATTCTCTCAGTACTCGCATACTCTGACAAAGTAGTAGTGCAGGCGTTCTCAGGACATTCATTCATATAGATGTAAACGACACTCCACTTTAGTCGACAAATCTTTCTAAAAAATCCGTGGGCTTCTATTGCAAACTAAACCTCTTCACTTGAACAATCTCTACCCCGAAAGTCCTGTGCGCCACTACAGACAGTGAAGAATTCTCCGCAGTAACCCATCCAAATTACACTTGACGTTGGCCCGACAATTCCCAAATGTAAAGCGTTCCAAGTCTACAATCTTAAACTCCCTGGAAAGAGCGCATCGAAAGTTACAACACTTGGACTTTGAAGAGACGAAATTGCTTCTGAGAAGACGAACAGGCTTGCATGGTAAACCACTATCCCCCACTTCAAAAGGTAGCGAGCTCTTGTGAATAGAGATATGCTACTTCTTCCAGTTGTAAACCCATCGTGCCTAAGTAATAATAACAGTGAAAAGTTCTGCTAGGCCCTATTCATAGACTTACTCATATTCGCGACAAGAATCAGACTTCGCACCATATATGCACTTCCACGCCTAAATCACTAGAAATGGCGGTGAGAATCTCATACCTCACTCTAGGTCTGAGATATATAGACTCGGGGTCATTATACTCATAGACTTGAAGAGAACCTGTATTTTCAGACTCAAGTTTTTTCGTTGAAAAATATATAAAAATCCTACAAGTAACTTCGACGGGCATATAACGCGAGACAATTTAACACCCAACGATTATGGTCATGGCCTTGGAACATGTAAATAAATTAATTTTCTATATGTCTTCACTTAACATGTTCGTAGTGATGGGTGGGGAAATTCCTTGGGGAAAAATAGGCTTAAGGGTAAGTTGATATTAGCACCATTTTATCCCCGGTCAGCAAAACTCCAGCAAGGCTGAAGCCTAATTACAAGCTTGCTGAAATGAAAGACAACATTCACAACACAACACAACACAACACATCACAAATTCATAATTCATGGCTCCAATACGTAGATATCTACGGATTAGCAAATACTCGGTGCTTGAATGTCGCATTTATGTTGACAATCCAGCTTTGGCAGAAAGTTGGCTCTTAAATTCAAGAAATCCAATCTTGCCCCGAATCATCGAGAAGGTTCGTCCCCTGGTTTTGCCAAAGTTGCGCGAAGAGCAGGAAAGGAGTAAGTCAAAGGGAAAGAAGAAGAGCGTGAAAGATGTTGTCACTGATGGTCAGTGAAATAATTATGGACGTTTTCAATAGTGCAACCAGCCATTAACAATCAGTTGCAGAGGACTTCGAGGTGTCCATATTCTTGACGGAAACTAGCACGCGACATTCTATCCTTTTCAAACACAAACACTTTCGAGATACAAACAAAAAAGCTCTACAGTCTAATTCCGACAAACTTACAGGTGATACGAATGATGCGCCAATCGAAGTAGCTGATGGTCCAGCTAATGGGCGAGAGGAAAGTGAAGAATCTATTTCCTTGCAAGACATACCTGAAGCAGCAGATGACTCCGATTTGTTCATCAGTGAAGATGAAGGGCCTCGCGGATCAAAACGTTCAAGAAATGCACGAGAATCCACAGACTCCAATTTCAGTCCTCTATCCAAACGTCGAAAAGATGGGGATACATCAGGGGATGAGGATGATAAGAAGAAAATGGCAATGGATACATCGTACGATGGTTTCTCAGTGAATGGTCGCGTGCTATGCCTGGTAGTCAAGAGGAAGGATAAGAAGGGCAAAGCTCCACTTGCGATTGGAGGTCAAGCAATGTTGGAGGATTGGATCACGTCTACGCAGATGCCACAACAGCTAGAAGATGTTTAACGTCAAGAGCCCAAAAGTATATTTGATCACATGGATATACATTGTTAATAGCTTCGGGCATCTATCCCCAAGAATTGGGTTTGCAGACCACACCAGGCGTAACTACGGAGCTGTTGGTTTTGGGGGACATGTCAAATCCCCATACTGCTTTAGCGAAACCTACACAACAACAAGAAGCTTTTGTTGAGAATGGACGTCTCATTAAACTTTTCTTTTTCTGAGATAACTAGCCTACTGATTCCAAGAGCACAGAAACTCAAAATGTCCATCTGTCCACTTCGGACTTCAGGCGTGAATGGGGAAAGAGTTAACGAGCAATGGCAAGAGAATTTGTCCTCAAACCCTGGAACTCGAGGTCTCTGCTTTGAATATAAACTCTATTTTATCACTTCGTCGGCATATGGTATGGTCGCGGCGCATAATATTCATCACGTCGTCTGTAAAGCTCATGCTAAGTCAGTAACTACTTCAAACTTTCTTTCATATTGAGTTTCATGGCCTGTGAGATCGTACTCACTATGTTCCTGGATTTACTCTATGTGGTCCAAGCCTTGTTGTCCACTTCCTCCCGTCCGCTCTTTCCGTCTTTCTCTTAGACAATACGTCATTGGAATGTGCATCGACAAAATAAATGATATGAATTTACGAACCGTTATTTTCGATAAGTACGAAAGTATAGTCGGGTTCAGATTGAACTTCTTATTGGTGCGCCCAGTAACGCCATCTGTGCGAAAAGAACCGTCTGCTTCATACCCAGTTTATGTATCCCCATTTTCTACAAGGAGAAAGCAAAAGTCCTATCTCTCCGAACATTTTTGTTATACTTTTGGAAAAGATCATGGCGTCTGAATTGAAAATATTATTAAAGGGAATTTACTAACAATCATTGGCCGTGCTACTTCTTAATGGTCGCCTGAAATGACGTTTGCTTTCAGTCCGCGACGGCCGTTGCCTTCGTCACCGAAGTCTAATTGAGCCTTGAGGTGAATTTTTAGGCCACGCCAAATTGATGGTGAAACGCACCAAGGATTTTTGAAAAAGTATGAATGGACTAGTTCTTCCCCAATGTTCTTGGACCGAACCTTTTGCATCGATCGACAGTGTCATCGCAGGTGCCTGGGCTGCGGTAACTTTTTCTATATCCAATGAAAATTACCCCATCGCCTAGCTTTTTCTAAGTTGCCTGGGAGTTTCCCTGTGTCAATGCTCGGACTTTATCCATCTCGATGGTTCAAATTTTTCTTAAAGCTGTATCCATAGCTCGAGTTATTCTTGGATACAGCTGCTCCAAATACGTTGCTTGGACTCTTAACTGTGTCACAGACAGCGGGTGCAGTTGGAGATTCGCATTTTGGTATGGATAGTCGGATAGTTGGATCTGGAAACATTTTACGGGTATACTAGCTGCATATCATCGGCGATGTGATTGATGATATCGAGAAGTTATTTGTATCTATCGTCATCTTTCTTTAGCTTCAACCTGAATCCCAATGAATTCGTTTGTTTTCCATCGTTTATAGGGCCGTGCGTGTTAGAGCTAATGTGTTCGTGTCGTTGGATATTCATTTCTTGGCTTTTGCAGCTTTGACATCGTCATCGTCGTCGGTATTGCTGATTGCTAGGCTGTGCTTCTTATTTTCATTTGTTCTAGAGGAGTAAAAGTATTGATTACCATTTATGTTATCCCATCTTACTTTATTAGGCAACACATTTTAAGGATAAAATTACTGGGCCTTCAAAACAGCTATATTGTCACTAGTTGCCTTATCCAACTATATTCTCGCCGCTATCACTAAGACAGTTGACCGCCTACAGTAGCTCAGTAGCTTCATCGATATCTCAGCCTTGCTCATCGGCATCCCCGGTGTGCAACTAACATACGCCCAATGTACTCCATCCTCGAAGTGCTTTAGCCTTAGATCTAAGTCCATCAGTACCATTCCTCAAAAGTCAAATCTCCATAATTCAAGGTTCGTAGAAACGGACGATACATCTATTGGCCAGATCGCTTGAGAAGGATATGTGAGTTTTTCCAATGAGGGGTCGGGGTGAGTCGGCGTGGCCCGGGGCTTTGAGTGGTGAGCTTTGAGGAGTCGATGGTGTTGGAGGGGATGGTGAATTAATTGGTTTTTTGTTACTGTGGTGGGATATTAGGGGTTGGAGATATGATAGTGATGGAAATGGAATGGAATGGAATAGGAGATGAACATTAAAAACTGACGGTAGGTAGGTGAAGAACAAGGTATTAGCTGATAGGAAGACAGCGAAGTGCACGGTATTTGGGATTATGGAGTTGATGAACACTGTATAGATAGATATAGTGACGTGATGACGAATGTTTGGATGTGCAAATTGTATGCTACTATTACTTCAAGTGTACAATAATGATATTTTTATTGCACTATATTCAACTCTCTCATATTCTGTCCCCTTCCTTTCCATCCTTTATATTATATCTTACCTACTTTCAACACCAACTTGGCATCATCTCAAATCAGTCTATGGGCTTAATAAACGCCATCAGCTAGTGAATACCCAATACACCTACAGCATTCCAACAAATACACCGGATTAAGTGAACCCTACAATGAGATTTTTAAAGAAAAAAAAAGAGAAATTCTGATTCCATTTCTTGGTTCATGGTCGGGTTATTGGGATTCGTGCAGATGGAATGGAGAGGGAGGGTACTTCTGATTTGTGATTTGGGTGAATTGTAATCTTGGATGGTTTTTGATATTTTGCGCATTTATACGCTGTTTTTATGTATATATGTATATATCAGACTGTGATGCATATGAGGAACTTTAATCCTTGGGCTTGGATGGGGATGGGGATATGGAGCTGGATGATTTAGAGATAGCATTTAACGAGATAAATAAGATGGAATTGAAATATTTCGCGGGACAAAAGAAGAGGAGAGGAGAGGAGATTCTTCCAGGAACTAAAAGGTAGAAGAAAAGAAACAAGGGATATCCTCTCTTTGACTGACTGCCTGGCTAATCTTAACTGGCTTGGATATACATTGTACTCGTAAGATCGTATTCATAAGCTTCAGCCTCGCATATTTTCATTCGTATCCGATGCGGGTATTACCACCACCTAAGTCTATTTCCATACCACAACTCAAGATGCGTTCCGTTTTACTGGCGAAGGATCCTTCCCATACATTGCATAAGAATATAAATATAAATATAAGACAGTGTCACGACGGGCGCTTATTTTATCTTACTGGGCGTTTAAAATGTAAGACGAGGTGAATTTCAGGGGGCGTTTCTTCCTGGCGCTTAGAAGGAAGGAATGACAATTTTTAGGTTTCTGACAGCGGGTTCGAGGGATTCGTGATTGATTTTTGATATGCTCCGGTGATGTTAGGTCTCGGTATCCTGGTAAAGTGTACTTACTTGTATTAGGGATGGGCCTTTATGTAAAGCAGAGCTAGAATACACTTTTAATTAGATTATACATTACATTACGCACGTGATCCGCATTGACCAATCAGACAGCTCCAATCTTATGTCCTCTA
Source organism: Stromatinia cepivora (assembly GCA_014898415.1). Lineage (NCBI taxonomy): Eukaryota > Fungi > Ascomycota > Leotiomycetes > Helotiales > Sclerotiniaceae > Stromatinia > Stromatinia cepivora. The sequence goes on along the minus strand of RCTD01000029.1, from coordinate 579,326 downwards.
CTAATGTAGAATTTGATGATTAATCGAAAAAATGATTATTAATTATTCAAGACAAAATCATTAAAAATGAGGATTTCTATAAGCGATGATGAGATCAATTGATTCAATATAGCTTCAATTTATCCCTGTCATTTTAGCATTATATAATGCGAGCTAGAATACAAAAGGCCGAACCCTAACTTGTATACATGTACGTGGCTGTAATTCAATAATCGTAAAATTAGAATGAAAAGAAATCCATTGACGCCAATTTTTTTTTTTAAAAAAAGCCCCGAAATTCAAAGTTTTCTTCGGTGGAATTGAATGTCCGAAAGGTGTGGTTAGAAATCCATAGATAGGTATGAAAGAAAAAACCTAGAAAGTGTAGATAAACCTTGAAACCTATACATTCATTTTAAATACGATGGAGTACAACCTCCTATCCATACCCGAGCCTGAATCGTAATGAATGACTCTTCGTGTGAAGTTACGTATTTTTCTTCCTTCCATTCGTATGCATATTCTCCGAAGCAAAGTTTTCTTCAAAAGATCTTGATTTGTTTGATGATAAATCGTCGATTCTTTGAAATCTTTACATCATATAGAATGACATGTGAGTATCCCGTCGTCCGTGATATCCGTTCGCAAAACTTGGATACGGGTATGCTAGTTTTGATGTCCGCGAATCCAAGAAAGAGATAGGGAAGAATTGGTTTTGATTGGATTCTTCAGAACTACTGAAAATAGAACAGAATATCCCCAACGCAAAAATACCCCCGTACGCACTTGCGATTTAAACGAACTCGTACGTTTTTGTTTGAGTAGGGCTTGGATATACTCAGTATCGAAACCTCCTTTCCCTGTCTCATAGAAGTCAAACTAAATCACGAACTCACCGCCTTCGCATCGCTTTTCCAACTCAAGGATATCCCTTCCGAAGAATTCTCAGCAAGTTTCTAGAAAATTGGTTTGGAATTTAAAAAAAACTAAGCGTGTCGTTGAGTCTTGAGAAAGGAGATAGGACAAGCAATATCCTAGTTTTCCACGTGGCAGAAGTTGACAGATTGTTCCTTCAATCTTCTAGTCGCGGATCAATCGTACCATTTCTCTGGAACGTACCTGAATCTACGGAGTATGTAATTTCCCAAAGTCTGAGGTGTCTGGCAAGTGATGGTGCGGTGTAGGAGTTTATCGGGAGGAGGAGCGGTGGGTGAGCTTGGCAGAGGGAACTAGGAGGTGGGTTTATTTTTTTAGAACTTTCTGAGCTGTTGTGTGACTCGTTGTTTGGAAGGATCGATATTTTGTTCCTTTAGATGGGTTCAAAGTTCAGCGGGCCATATCTGAGGCCTACTGCTACCACTATCTCACCCGTGTTGCCTATACTACAGGCATGCGTCTCAGCACACATCACTGATTCGTAAGCCCAATCCCCGATCTTCAGTGGCAAATTAGGAGTTTCAACGCCATCTTTCAAACTTCAAACCCCGAAAAGGAAAAGGGAATATAGGAAAGAACTTGCATATCTCGGACTTCCTCAAAACCCTAGATCCTAGACCAGCCCTTCCGAGTTTCCCATATTTAAATACCGACATATTGTCGGCGACAATATTCGGGGTCGATCAAAAGCCGCAAGTTAATCCTCAGCCCTGAACCCTCGCATTACTATAAACAAAATTCAGCGGAGACGAGTTTGATTTCGATGTAAGCTTTCCATAGAATCCATACATGTAATATTCCTTGGTTACGATATTCCCTGCACATACTCCCGCCAGAGGTGAAAACCTTCCAGAAGAAATTTCGAAGGATTTTTGTTGAGAACTCCACAGTACACCACATGTTCCGAAGGCGTCAAGGAGGTTTGAAAAAGTAAAAAGTATGCAAAACATCAATCAGGGACCTGCGTTCGTATCTAAGAACTTTCAGAAGTACCGTTTGCTGCACGGAGTAAAAGGCAAAATGTACGGAATAATTTATGATAAAACCCCATGTGGAGATCATTTCTATCATTTGAGTACTTTCGTACTTGCAACGGGACTTGTAAGGCGGTCAAGTAGGTGGAAATGATATAAAATTACATGCATGGTAACAACATTCTCCAGCTCCACAATGAAATTTTTTGAAATTTCGCTTCTCGTCACCACATTCGATCGTTAGTCTTATCATCCATGCTTCTCTTCAAGAGTGGACCATATGGATCTTCTCATCTGCCCCTCAGAAAAAGGGAATTCGTTTGCCACCCGTGACCGCATGTTTTTTTGATACGGTATGTACATGCGAACGAACTCCTTTATTTCGCTACTGTTACCTCACACCGACCGTTATTGGTAAATGATATCTACACCAATGATAACGAAGGAAATAGACGAGATCTGAAGTTAATTGACCTCGTACGAAAACATGAAACGAGTTCGTTATTTGTTTTGTTTTTTTTTGGTTGCCAAATTTGTGGATGGAGTGCTTATGCATGACAGTTTAGAGATTCGCTTGTCACCCTTCATTTCACAGCTCATACATTTTCCATACGTTTTCAACTCAACTTATGGAACTTTGGAAATTTCCGAAATGGGGTTTCAGATTTGATACTCACGACGAAAAGGTCGCCGTCACGTTTTGGCATTGATGAGTCGCATAATCTTAAATTGTTTTTCAAGTTATGTTCGCTAATGATGTGCTGACGGGATGATTTGTATGAGATTGAGAAACTGTATGGACACTTGCATGCGGAGGTAAGGTATCAGGGAAGAGTGACGTGACTGCAATTGCCCTGATTATGATTTCCATGTATGCGTGCCAGGGCCATACGCAGGTACAAGACATACATGATGAGAATGTGGATCATGACCCTGATTTTCACAAATCTACAATTTTTCTAGAATTTTTCAATGGGTTGATCCGCTAATTAATTTTATACTCATTGTGATTGGATGAATCTTGCGAGATTGTTTCGTGATTCGTTGTTTTATGGTCATGACATGTAGGTTTGATTGGTATGTGGGGATAATCCGTACGGAGTGACCGAAATGGAATTGTTTTGTTCAGATTCTTGGATCTTAGATCTTGAAGCTCGAAATCTTGTATGGAGTATGCTTGTGCTTGTTCAATTGTGAAAATTGTGCAAAAGGGGTTCAGGGGTTCAATAGAGCGAACTTCGGGTAGAAGTTCAGATGGCAGATTTGTTGGCGCCGAAGCTTGAGATTTGTTTTTACAGTTCGGCCACGACGAGACGTTTCTACCGATTTATCTTCGGTTCATACTGAATCCCCATATCCAAGCCTCAACAAACTTAAAGTTATATGATGAGGACAGGTATCATGCAGAAGCGCCGTGGATAGGCACATGAAGGACAGTGCGTTATCAAAACGTTAAGCTATTGGTTCCAAGATCTTGGGACTGGCATATTCCGGTCCAAGCTGAAAGATTGGAAGTTCAGACTGGTGGTAACGAGATCGACATCACACATTCTCCTGTTGATCTTGAATTTTCCAGCGGGATGTCAAAGATGTCAATATGCGAAAGCGTAGCGGCCGAAGTAGGTAGCAAGTGAACGTAGAAGCCCGGGAGCAAAGAAAAATGTATGCAAGCTTAACGATTTTTGATCTCTTCTCTAACTCACGTCGACATCACGGAGTTTATTCAATAGTGGACGAACCATTCATGAACTATATTTGGAGATATTGAAGCTTGGCATGAATTATAATCATAAGTTGGTCTATTGAATATATTCTCCTAGGGCCAAATCTAGCGCTGAAACAGAACAGGCCAGTGACGTTTCCTTGGGGAAATGTTAGACATTGATATCACGATCATTAAACATAGCGGTGAAGGAATTCATCCTCTTCTTCATTGGGCGCCAGTGGATAGGAAAAGGAAAAGCTTGCTGCATCACGATGTACTGATTTTGAAACTCTGTTCTCCGCACCGTACGGTAGATTTTCGAAGTTGAAAAGAAAATTCTTCGTATTGACAGGCACAGGTCTGATCATTGAGGTATCATCGAGGTATCATTGCTGAATGATTTGATAATTGCACCAAAACGGGTAAAGATAAACCCATTTGAAGACATTCGTTACCCTATAAAAATGATGTGAACAGTCAAAAGAAATGAACCCTTGTTGTAAGACTATTCCAGGGCTCTTTTTCGGTTATCGAGAAAATTGTTGAGATGAAAATAATGATCTCCTCTTTTCGAAAAAGCCGTCAAAATCGCGAAATTAATGTCCGAGAGCTCAGATAGTAACAGGTGCCATGAGAAAATCTTCAATTTGCGCGACAAACGCTGGTGGACATTGAGCATTGAGCATGAAAGAAAAAAAGCGATCCTCATTTTATTCTCCGCAAGCTCTGCAAGCTCTGCAAGCTCTGCAAGACTATCCTGTTTGAGGACGGGAATATCCACATTAAGAAACGGACAAGTCCTCTTTTAGATAAGCCCTCTGGCAACAAAATCGAAAACGATTAGCAGATATATGGTTTCAATAACCTCAAAACTTCATCTCCACTTTCGACCTTGATGCTGGGAGAGGAGAGCAGAAACGGAGCACAAAACATCCGTTTCTGCCGCCTCGGTAGTCGCAGGTAGTTTGAACTATGGGGGCAAGGGATATTCTTTTTCAATTTGCGCAACAAACGCAGGGGCTGGGGTTACATTGATTTATGTGACTCGCCTCAGCCTTGTATCAGGGGTTTTCTGCTTTCTAGCGAGAAAAGATCTTTTGGCAATCCACTCTCTACTTGTCCAGGTGACTTAGGATCCTAGACTTTGCATTTTAAGTTTATGGGCCCTACGGAGATGGGAAATCTTGAAATTTTCACAAGAGTTGATTACGAGAAATTAGATATCTTGGATTCGTATTTTCTTTTTATGGTTGGTTTGCTTTGCGATAAGAGAATCTTTTTTGACATGGACTCGAATTTTTGAATACGTAGCCAGCCCAGCTCAGACCATTCCCTGATCATGACTATTGAAATCAAGCACTATCCCGAAATGTCGGAGTGCTTGGTTATTGCTCAGCCACTTTTGCACGATAGTTTCCCCAACCACCATGAGATGAACTCGGTCACGCATCTCAGTTGTGCGGGAGTATTCGGAAACATGGGCTTGAGAAACAATTAACTTCTAACCTATCTTTCAACCAACACACTTCTTTCCATTAATACTCAGGTACCACAAGCCTCCCGAGAACGCTGATGCGAGACGTAAGATTGTGGACGGGAAAGGCAAAAGGAAATCTATCAATTCCACGTTTTAAGCATGGATAAATGTTGGAATACGAAATGTATGCGCAGTTTTATTTAGCCAGATCTACTTGTGCATGCATGATATTTTGAAGTAAATAGCCATGATGCATATTTAGAATTTACTGCGCGGTACTGTTGTTGGAATGAGGTTGGATTGATGCATGCACATAGCTTTAATTGAAATCATGAAATGTATGGCATATTAACCAATCATTTCCTAGGATTTAAGCATCTGTTTAATAGATCTTTGCGGGTATGCATGCATTGCTATCTGAATTTAGATATCGTGTACCCATATTCATGATCGATCATCGAAGACAGCAGTTCGAGAAAAGGGGCCAAAACGCAAAATTAAGCTCATTGCGTCGTGTATGGTACGCGGACAGCGAACTACGGCCTTGAACCGTTGAAGTTTCCCGTTTCAATTCCGTACCTTGATGTTGGTACCTACAATGGCTCGTGATTGATCAAAGTACGAATGACGCTTACAATCAAGAATTATAGTGAGATCGAGTGGGAGACACGGGAAGAAGTGCGAGGGGAAACAAGGGCTATAGTACAATTCGCGTTCGGCATGCGATTTCACCAGGAACGAACCATCAACACCCCACATTTGATATCATCATAGCATGGCTTGACCTACAAGTAACTAGGTATGAAATTGGTCATTGGTTATTGCGGCTGATATTGAGTGATAAGTGATCATATGATAAATTCCTTGACTGATAATCCGTAGCAGCCTTGAAAGACTTGAAACTTGGAAGATACAAGCTGATGCGTACTAATCGGTGTCAGCGCGGAAAAAGGTACACGAACTTACAAGGCTGGGTTATTGCTTGGTTTTAGTAGGCTGAGAACCTGGAGTTGGATTTTATTGGGTGTTGCCTATAAACTTCATGAAATACAGTCAGCACTATTGTCGATCCCAATTCAGCAAAACTCGTGGGAACTATTAATGAGTTCGGTGTTGATTGACAATCAAACAATAACAAATGATAGCAAATACAAACAAATCCTCAGCTAACTTCCGATGATGTATCTTTTTCTTCCGTCATTTCATCCCTCATTGACCCGAATCATTAGACATATTGCCTAATGCTCAATATCAAATCCCCATTTTAGTAAAAATTTCAAGCCGCCCCTCAATCAAAAATCTTCAGCCTGATCACTTTCCTAGAATTGTGGATTGCTCCGTAGATAGAAATGACAAGGAATTTATTCTGCCCTTTTTTTTTCTGCCATTTGAACCAAACTATTTTCGGCAATTGTAGATTACCCCTTGTAGCCGCCTGCTCTGTTACCAAAATAGTATTAATGAAGTAATCAAATAAAATGACTACTCTGCGCGAGTTAACCTGGATATCCATCTACCTTGATCATAGATCATCTAAAATCAAATACTTGTGCTTTCATAGAAGGAGATATACTCAGGTCCGTAGTGAAGTCCGTAGTAAATAGATACGACCACATAGACAATAGTATACTTTACTAGTCAAGTACATGAATAAACATTAGAAATCCCTCTCTTTTAGTATCGCCGGAATTTTCCTTCAAGTCACAAGAGCTACCCATACCATCCATAGTCACCAAAGCACCGAAAGTTAAATTTTTCTCGGGTTCTACTCCTTCATAAACTTTTAGATGTGTAAAGAAAACCCCCCCTAGACGAAATGTTGATGAACTAAATGCAGCTTGCCGAGATAGATCATAAAATAAAGCCAACAAGCTGAAGCTTTCCCCTGTTCAATGCATCAAACAATTCCATGGCTTGTACAAGGCTTCAAACTAAAATTATTCTACATACCAAGCTTTCCCTTTCTTAGAAACATTTTATTCATATCCTGGTATGCATCAAGAAAAAAAAAAATGATTCTCCACAATTAATCGTCCAAGACGATTTTGAGACCATTGTACCTGGCACCTACGCAAGTGCAGTCCAAAATGAAACACGATAGCGTGGGATGCTTGTAACGCTCTGGCAGTAACTTTGACCAGGTCAGGTCCAAACCTTCCGATGCTGATCCAAAGTCATTGAGCGAGGCAAAAATAATACAGTATGGACAAATTTCCCCAGGTAGGCTGAACCTGGTCTGGTCTGATTGTATGTACGAAAACACATAAAGATCCAGGACCCCAACTTGCAGGTAGGAGAAAATAGAATTAGTCAGTATCACAATAACTTCTATCAAGCGCTACCACAAGTTTCAAGTTACATCTACAATAGAAGCATCTTTTATATTGGGAATAAACATTCATCACTATACATCCAATCACCACTACTCCAGATATATAACTATCCTCCTCCTCCCACCTCGAGACGATCATCAACAACTTCAATCATCTCATCTGAACAATCTTCTATCCACACAACAATCAGTTCATCCTACCTCAATCAAAATGCCTGCTCAACATCGCCCAACAAACCTTCCTCCTTGCCCAGGACCACCACCCAACCGTCCTCTCCCTCCCCTTCCATCCAAGTAAACTTCAGTCTTTCAACAAGGAAAGACATCCACTGAAGTTAAAGGGACACGGACTATACTTGCTCACTCACCACAATGCGAACAAAACTCTGATCAGATTACCTCCACAGTGAGCGAGCCGCCAGACCCGCGTTTGAGAGTTCCAATTGCAAGATTGCACTATTAAATGTTACATGCGTACATGCATATCAATCATCCTATACCCGCCTCACCTTACGCCTTACGAATACCATTGATCCTTCGTTTCTTCGGCACGCTAAATGCCTAAATGGTAGCTAGTCGAACTGCGCAATACTACCCCTCTACAAGCTGCTCTCTTCGGCGCTTCTTGAGCTCCTTGCATATTTCCAAGAGCTTGCTTCCCGAGTATATGGTTTCGTCACGGATCGGGCCTATACAGATAGTTTCTCCAAACGGCGCAGCGAGTTACGCATACACATTTATACACTCACGCATTCACACTACCTACGACACATTCTCTTCTTGCACAGCGGAGATTCGAGCAGGCTCGACTTTGACTTGCTTGCACGCTTATATCTCGATACCCTCTTTACTCATACTCATCTCCTTTGATCTGAGTTTCAAACTTTTCTTGTACCAATACACAATGTACCGCGGCGATCGGTTTCATTCTCATATGATGTTCTAATAACTTTTCTTTGGCAATACTTATGCATGTATCTATTGGGATGGATATCTGATCGGGATGATTGGTATGGGATATGATGAACGGGTTACCCTACTGGGGCCCGGGGAGTTTAAGGATTGGTAGCATCACCACCCATGGATAGGGAAAGATTGCGATTTGTATTTTGGGGGTAATGGTTGGATGTGAGGGGAAACTTTAGCTTACCTTGCTATGATGAGAATTGATGATGAAGGAAAGAAAGAACACATCAAACTTTTAATCTACCGTACCTACATATCTTTTTTGATTGTGATTGTGATTGTGACTATCCCATACCTCTGATGCTTTCTTGACCGATGGTTTGACTCACTGTTTGTTTGTGAGGATATTAATCCTTGATATTCAAACTTAAACTCATGTACTCATTCATACTCATTCCTACTCAAATTACCACAATACACCCATAAATAAAAAACTTGGCCTCACACGGAACAGCATATAATTGGACACCCAAATTCCCGGGCTGATATTCCTTCCGTTGCATTGTCCGCCAACGCCTTGTTTGCGCTTATATTAACCCCTCATACTCCTTGTTCATATGGTATATGTTCACATGGTATACTGAAATGACATTGGCTCATGGTTTGTTTTCATGATACGGTGAGTCTTTTCCTTTATTGGTCGGAGATAGCGGGACAGGGGAGGATGGAATTTTCATGTGAATGTTTTCGTTTGGATATTCTGGGGATTAATTACACTGAAGAGTGAGGTGATGAGGTAATGAGGTAATGATGTGTAAATACGGAGAGATACGTCCGGGAATGATAGATATGATATGATATTGATGTGCAACTGATCATGAATGATCATTGATAAGCATGAGAACCTAGGAAACAAACAGACAGGCCGGCAAAGGATATCGATCAGGCAAGAAAGCAGGCAAGAAAGCGCTCATCTGATCGTTTTCCCAAAAAACGGTAAAGTTATCAAAAGTTTGTATGACTATGGCTGGCTCCCTACTGGCTATTAGATTGAAAATCCATGCACAATGTAAGGTTATATATTTCAAACAACCAACCTACCAACCAACATATAGTTCGTCAATCGTCAATCGTCAATCGTCACTCGTCATCTTATCTCGCGTGCTCGGTCATGATATAAAGCTGATAATCATGTAATCCCTCACAGTTCCTGCATATCCAAGGAGAAAGACGACGAGTAGAACGATCATTGATCAAATATTCCCTATTCTAGAAGCATTACCGAAACGATTTTCATTCAGCGAGACAAGGAAGGCAAAACTGCATTTCGCGAACAGAAGCCTTCCCGTTGGGGGCGGGGTTGGGTTGAGGTGATTAATCCTGGGTGTTGATTCTTGAACAGCAGATTATGACTACATGATATCAAGCAGGCAGGGGCAGACAGGCTCAAGTTTGTGCATCTTTTGATACCTGGTTAGCAAGGTAAAGATTTTCTCAAAAAATTTATTGATGAAAGAGGGGAAAAGCCCTGGTAGTCGGTGAATAACAACCCTCCCATAACCTTAGCTTGCTTAGACATTTGCTAGAACATCTACATCATCGACTCCATCACATCTCATAAGGATGAAAAGATCTGCAATTGTGAGTGGTATGCACATTGACTCTGAATCAATAATTCCTTGACGATCTTCCATTCCCATCCTTCGATTTTGGCTAATGCTCGGATGGATTTATATAATAGATTAAATATGATGCAAGGGATCATCTCAAACATTCCATAAAGTAACAGGAGGAGCTTAGCTAGAACTAACTAAACCCTACCCGTTGTACAAATTATATTGAAACTTTGCTTTTGCAGTGGATTTTTCCAAATTTGATGTTTCTGCTTTCTGAGATCTGATATTAGATATTACGACTTTACAATAGGCTCAACAGCGGGAGTTTAACAAACGGACAAGACGGGTTGGCATGAAATTAAAAGTAGATGAATATGTCTCACCTTACTGATGCATAGAAAGCTATGACCATTCTGAGTTGAACATCCAATCGATATACCTAGTAGGTATCTCATTAATATGGAGAAACTACGCAGTGTAAAGTAGAATGGTGTAAAGTAGTATACTAGGGCTTACGGAGGATTCCATGGCGTTTACTAGATGAGGGGAAGAAGGCTTAGCCATTATCAACCTACTCTTTTGAAAAAAAGTATTGGGTGTGATAGTGTCATAACAGAAATCCGGTGGTGTGGGTAAAGGTAGCTAGTTAGATTAAAATAGCTAGGTTAAGGTTGGGGTTGAGTCTTTAGACTTCTTCTCCGTCTGTATCAATGTGGCACGGGGACACGGCGAGACGGATGCGACGTAGATGGTGTATATCATTTATGTTGTGTTGCATTGGGGGTTGTTTTTTTGGTGTATATGTAATGAGGAAGGTAAGCATATATTCCGATGGGCGTTTTTAGCTTGAAGCGTCTGATATGTGTGGTGGTATGTGTGGTGGTATGTGTGGTGGTGGTATGTGTGGTGGTATGTGTGGATGTATGGTGATATGTGTGGTTAGGTGATCGGCGAGCAGCTGAGAAATGAGGAGAGAAATGGGGAGAAATGGGGTGAATATGAATTGTATCACGTGGACACGGGTAAATTTACTCAGGAACGCCAGGAACACGCCAAAAATGACGGGAAGCGGGAAGGGAAGCAGGAAAGGGACTTGGCAATAGTGGATTGAATTGCTTAAAAGAAATTATATATATATAAATATATAAATATATAAATAAATATATATATATATATATTATTTTTTAATAAATATCAGTCTAGACTTCCCCTTCACCGTTTACAATATACGCGCATATGCATATGTACCGTTTGATTCATATCAAAATTACTTGCATCTCTTCACCGCAACTATACTTAGTAACTACAAATAAAAGAATAAAACCTTAACACACGGATACATAATTTATTCTTTTTGAACGACTTGCAGATTTCGATACAAAAATTAGTCAATAAATCAATAGTCCCAGTCCCAGTCCCAGTCCCATATATTATTTTTCTACCTTGGTTCTAGCACGCTTAGGTTCTAAATTCTTACCCCACACATCGAATCATACTCAAACCATCAAATCATACCATACCATTTACCCATACCATTACCATACCATTACCATTACCATTACCATTACCATTACCATTACCATTACCATTACCATTACCATTACCACCATTACCCATACTACCACTACCACTACCACTACCACTACCACTACCACACCACACCACACCACACCACACCACATCTGCCGCAAAATTCTCGCATAACTCGCGCATTAAACCATGGTTCTTGAACTTCATATTTGGGGTCCATCACTCGGTTTACCTTCTATTGATGCTCAATGCTTAGCTACCATTGCATACATGCGGCAAGTTATCCCACGTGGTCAATGGTTCCTTGTTGCTAGTAGCGATCCAACCCTAAGTCCCACGAGTACGTGACACACAAAATGCATCCCTTAACTATCCTTGATGTTTGAAAGAGGGAAAGTTCAATATTGATAAATTCCTACAGATGAATTACCTGCTTTGAAAGATAGCAAGAATGGGGATTGGGTGGGCGGATATAGAAATATCATCAATTTTCTTTCACAATATTCATCTGGAAAATGGGATATGGATGCGAGCTTACGAGGACAGGAGAAGGCTGATAGTACAGCGTGAGTAATGAGAAAACGGATGAAGAGTTCCTCTAACACTGTGATGAAACTTATTGATTGGTCGGTTAGATATTCTGCATTTATCCAAATGCATGGACAACCGTTACTAGATCTCTCACTCTATGTTTCCTCGCAGAATTATTCCGAAATCACACGTCCGATTTTCAATACGATACAATCTTTTCCCCTACCATATCTCACACCACCTCATCTCCGAACAGAAGCTAAGAAAAGAACCGAATATCTAGGTCTATCTGCTCTGGATATCGATACCGAAGATGGTGATAAATCAAGAGATCCAAGTATTATACCCGAATCTCTGAGGAGGGGTAAACAAACCGTCTCAAGTTTATTTGCAGCGTCCCCTGAAACCAATGCACAAATCAGACTTGATGCATTAGCGACTGATTTCTTTGAATCCATTCAAGAATTAAAAGGAAAGAAAAGATACCTCGTTTCAAATTCTCACATGTCAAGTCTAGATTGTCTGGCCTTGGCTTTCATGTCACTTATGTTATATCCGCAATTACCACAACCATGGCTTGCACAGACGATGAGAAAAAAGTTCCCGGATCTGGTCAAGTGGGTTGAAGAGCTGAAAGATGAGGCGTGGGATGGTGTGGTTACTGTGGATGATGCCATGCTTACCCAAAGTCCTGCAAATGCAGTGCAACAGAACAAAGTTTTACCGTGGCAAGCGCCCGAATCTCGTGGTATACTAAATGTCGGAGGCGTATTTTTGGCTACTCTTGCAGATTCGTTACCAATTGTAGGACAGCAGAGAAAAGATAATCGAATGCGTCGATATGGTGGCGAAGCGGGAAAGGATACGGGTAGTAATGTCTGGACATATGTTGCCACGGTAGGAAGTTTAGTAGCTGCTGTTGGATTGGTGGCGGGTTATGCGCTACATCAGGGTTTGATTCAGATGCCTGAACGTTGGCCTGGTAAGAAGGAGAGTGAGAGGGAGAGGGAGAATACTCAAGGTTTGAATGATCTTGGAGAGGCGGGTCAAACACTTTTTGCTTTTGCGGATCAGATGGATGGGAGTGTTCAAAGACAAAGAGGGTTGGAGAGGAGTAATGCGCCGATTGTGGAGGTTGATGTTGATTTGGGGAAAGATGGGATTGTGAGATAAACTTGCTTGATGATACCTGGGGGATATCTCCATCCGGTTGATGTTTGCTGTTATGGTAAATGATAGTTCTCAAATGATGATATAATATCATGTATGACCACTCACTCTTTGCGCTTGGCTTCTTGATTTGTGCCTGGTTGTATATTTCACATCTCTTGCAGATCTATCTATCTACCTCGAGTTCTGTCACTCTATTTCTATACAATCTCTCTCTCTCCATCCATACATCTATCTCCTCAACATTGAACAATAAATAGCATCTAACTTAATATACAACAAAACCGAGGCAAAGGAATACAAGCAAGCAAGCAAGTGAGCATGAATGAATGAGGACCGAATGCAGCACCACACGCGGTCGATAAGATTGTATGAGAGGGCTGAGTTGACATGAGTTAGTGGGTAGTAGGTAGAAAGTTGAAGAAAGATATAGAGATCGTGGTTGTGATAGTGTATGATGGAGGGGAAGGGGGGAAGGGGGGGGGGGTTCGGGGATTGGGTCGTTTACCACCCTGCTTGTAATTGATGGTTATAGATTATGAGGAAGCTTAAGATTGATTTGAGAGTCAGATGATTCATCACTATATTATTTATGATGTTGAATCTTTATTTTTACTGTTGGGAAAATGAGGTAGTTTTGGATGTCTGAGATATATGATGTATGTTTGTATGATCGGTCGTCTTCGAAATATATTGCGAATTATGGATGGCTACCTACCTATGTATAAGTATATATACATTAATACGAATGAGACGATCGATATCTTTCTGTTGGGCAAACAGATCTTTGCGACCTCTGACGAGGTTTTGAATCACATAGTCGTTTTCTTTAGATATTCTGTTTTCATTCATTCCATGATTGTGAGACGTTACGGCCGCTGGGTTGTTTTACTGTTTACTTTGAATCTTGTGTTACCACTTACTATCTATGTATCGAAACCTGATGGTAACATTTCAAGTTCCACGGACGAACAAGTGAGTAGCGGCAAAAATGCAGTACAAAACTGACAGAGTTACTTTTCCCCTGAAAGCAGGATGCAGTCATCCTCTACTATTGATTGCCATGCCAGAGCATCTACCAGGGCTAGCCAGCACTCTACTTCGCTAGACTGACTATAAAACACCCCTCTGTCGCTCAATAAAATGCAAACAAAGCTCCTTCCATACCAGCTCCAGAGGCCTCGTGGCTGGTTGCGTGTCTGCGCCAACGATCATTCAATCCCCAAGCACATTTCACACAATCAATGCAAAGAAGCTTTTACATACACCAAACACACCCCTCACCCCTCACATCCCAGCATAATGTCCTCACCACCCCTCTCCAACTCTTCCTCCACGCCCAGGGTATCGCACCACTTCGCGCTCCCGACTCCGCACGCATCTCCATCCCCCAAGCCGGCGAATCCGGAGCACAGGCCGCGCGAATCATACATGCTATGCGCTGCACACGTGAAGTGGTTGTGAGTGAGAGCCCTAGTGTCCTAGAGTCGTGGTTACGGAGTGGGTGCCGGGCGTGATGATGGAGAGTGAGAGTGAGAGTGAGAGTGAGGAGGTGAATATGATGGGTATGCGGGATGGGGAGAGAGCGCGTGAGAGACGAATGGGGATTTCCTGGGGCGAGAGGAGGGGGCAGTGGTTGTGGGGGTGCGGATGTGGGTGAATGGGATGGGGATGCTGGGAGTAAGAGAGAGAGTGGGGAGTGATGGGGTGATTTGTAAGAGTGGTGAGCCCACTGTTTTTGGAGAATACTGGGTCCGGGAATATGAGGAGAGTAGTGAGAATGCAGATGGAAGTGGTGGAACTCATACGGCGACACTTAAGAGTGGCAAGGGTGTAATTTTTCGGAGACACTTAGTCCGAGTACACCGGAAGGATATTGGGGATGAGAGCGAGAATGAGAGTGAGGTTGAACTCCAGATGAGAAGGAAGCAGGAAGAAGACGATAGACTTGCAAGAGAGCATGCTGTTCTCGCGGTGCAGCGGCGTCACCTAATGGCTCCTTTTATCGAAGATGACGACGACAACAATGCCTGCTTCCGATCTCGTTCATACTTGTACTCTAGTGACGATTGTTTCTGGGAGCACTATACTGGTGTACGCTAGGGGAGGTCAATGCGGGCGAGGTCCTACGTTCCTCGTCGGTACTAAGTACCACGCCAACATGAGGTGTGGCAGAGGGGGATGTGGCATGGTGTTGATATGAGGGGTTGGAGCTTTAGCTTTCTTGGGAGGAGATTGTTCCGGTTGGGGGAAGTTGGAGCGAGGCAAGTAGGGATGGGAGAGCTTTGCGGGTTGGGGAGGGCGGTCAAATGTAGCTTTCTTGATTGAGAGGGCGTTTGCGAATGGTAGATACATAATAGAGGTCATGGCGATGAAGTTTTGTTTGTAGAAGTAGGTATTTAGTCTAAGACTGAATCATGAAGCCACCGATATTTATCCTGGTTGCTCCAAACAAGCTTGCCGGGCGATTTAAGATCATGGAACGAAAACAAACTAATCATTCGTTGATCATTCAAAATTCTTGTTTCGTATGAAAAGAAATCAACGATATTTTAAACATGATCTCTGGCTATGGTAAACAAAAATTGATACCCAGGCTCTACCTTCGCGTCCCATTCCAAACTCGTAGGCCTCAAATTTAAGTCATGGATATGATCCACGCCATACAGTGGCAAAAATCCATGCGTAATGTTCCTCTTTCGCATTTCGGTTACAAACCGCTGAGCGCCGGAGAATGGTGCTATTTGGTCGTGGGACCCATGAATAACGAATGTGGGTACGTTGTACGTGCCTTTGCGAAGCTGGGCCAAGGGTCTGATGGAAGCAATTTGTGCAGCTGTTGGCGCCACGAACCACTCAGCTGGCATACTTTTAGGGACAGGCAGTCCATTTAGAAGAAGTGGGAGTCCGATGCCTTCCTTGAATAGTGCAAGAACGAGCTCGGATCGCGGGTCGCCGGGGCGAACCCAGCCGAGACTAGTCCCGTCGGTTTCATCAGAGTCGTAATTTGTGATCTAATCGCGGAGGCAAGCAACGTCAGTAAACATTTATTTTATACCAATTGGTAAAACTACTGTTCTTGATTTTAGAGTAATACGACATACCGGTGTTCTTGGAAGTGCGGATATGATTTGCTCAATGTTCATTTTCCTACCAGGGATTTTCGAAAGGCGTTTGGTGTCGAGCTCTAAATAAAATCAGATCAGAAAGGTGTTGAATATGGTAGAACGTCAGCGAAATACCTCCAGACTCAAAATCAGCCGGTGAATAGAAGCTGAGCACTGCTAATGGTGGTAATGTACCCGCTTTTTTGGCAGTCCAGCCGATTGACATGGCCAAGTGACCACCTGTCGACCATCCGATAACCACAACTTTATCTGCCTTTACGTGAATGCCACGTTTAGCAGCAAGCTTTGGGAGAATATTTTGGGTCCAACGGTAGCCATCATATACATCGGCCACAGGCCCATCAATCAAGTTGACCTTGGGGCAGAGCCTGTAGTCGATGCTAACTGAAAGAAACCCATTTGCTAGAAGATACCGTGTCTGAAAGGGACGGACAGCTTTTCGGGAAAGCGTCATGTGTCCTCCACCGTGAATCATCAATGCCATGCGCGAGTATCAGTAAGAAATTTCTGAGATCAAAGCATGCTGGGATTATTGAAACATTCATACCGATAGGCATTGGCACGGCGGGGCTTTCTGAGGGAAAAAACATCTGCGTGAAGCTGAACACCACTTACCTCTTTATACACAATCGCTTCCAAGTCATGTGAGACACCTTGACTACGAAGAAATTTGTATTGTGACGACACCTTTTGAGATAAAGGCAGATCCCACTCTTTTCTACATGCGACAAGCAATTGTTGACTATTTGACTCGGGAGTAGGACCCGTTGAGTAGGCAGCCGAGGCAAAGCCTGCTGCACTGAACGTCGACATCCAGGCCTCAGCCGATTGAAGAGGATAAGCCGTTCTCCCTTCAGCAAGCCACCAGCCATCAAGCAGGCCGAAGCAGATATCGTACCAATCTATAACTCGGGTAACCTCAGACAAAGCGATGATTCCGCCTGGCATCAACACTTCTCTGAGTCTTCGGCATGATACGGTGCGATCTATAGTTGCGTGAACGCAGTTGGCGCTGACAACTATATCGAATCGGTTTTGAAAAGTGCCCAGAACCTTTTCCTCCAAATCAAAGGTGGCAAACTTGATCCAGGGGTATTTTTTGAACTTGTTCTTTGCTTTCGCTACCAAACTGGGTGATATATCGGTGAATGTGTATTCAACCAGGATTCCAGCAGCATCTAATGCTCCAGCAAGCCTTTTTGTTGTCCCACCTGTACCAGCACCAACTTCCAAAATTTGTATTGGCCGACCAGAGTCCATACCCCGAAGCAAAACCGTCATAGAAATAACCAGGTGCTCTGTCATCGTCGACATCATGGGAGATATGCCGTAGAGGTTTTCCATGATCTTCAGAGATCTGGGACTTCCGAACATGACCGACATCCAAGACTATACGTGCATGCTCTTTTGTGGTAGAGACTTGGGGTTATTTCATTTTCCGACTGACTGTTCTTGCTCCGTTGTCAAGGCAGTCATAGTATTAGTATAAATAATATCACAATTTAAACCTGCTCTTTTGAAGATACAATTTTTTCGTCTTTTGTGTAAGCAATTTCTAAGAAGCAACATTGTATCGATATATTTAACCAACAAAATACCATATTCTGAGTTAAATCGCGACAAATCTGATAATAGAAACAGAGGCACAAATTTCGACGGTTCACGCACCATAGCGATCTAGATTGCGCCCCCAAGGTCGTGATTCAATGCCCCATGCCACAGTAGAAAAAAAGAAATGCATCGATTTGAGTCAAATTGAGAAACGACCGAACTACAAACAATTACTGCACAAGGCGACTCTTTCCTTTCCATCTGATGGTCCTAGATGAAGTCTTTAAGGGTTCATGGCCTGCTCTATTGTCCTGCTAAGACCGTTCGGCCAATTCTCACCAAATCCTCGTTGAGAAGCGTTTCCTTCTCAATACCATCGACAGCTTGCTTCAGGAGTGTCGCCGCAATTTCACTTACTTCAACCTTGGGAAGACCGATGAGAGTGCGTCCAATCGTTGACACAACCTGCATCACAGGTCCACGTTTACCAGGTGCATCGATAAGTCCTGGCTTAGCAATACACGCCTTTACGGTACCTTCGGAATTATTTGCATAGTCGATGACACGAGATTCAGCCTCACCCTTTGAGAACATATTTAACATTACTATGAATAAAGGGATTGAAGGATGTCAAGGTGGGGAAAACATACACGCATCAAACAATAGTCGCCAAGCACCCAGGGCTTTTTCATTTGGTCCCGTTCACTGTTGGCACCACTCACATAGATGAAGCGGAAAGGTTCGCTCGCAGACTTGGGTGGAAGCTTCGAGATGGTTTCGAATCCTGTGGAGGTGTAGTCGAAGCAAATCTTGCGCGCCTCTGCCAAAGTCATCTTCTTCAATTGAGATGGCGTGACGGCGATGAGCCTTGTGACGCACAAGAGCCGTAGTAGAGCTGAATAAACAGGGTCAATTATGTTCCTTAGAATCTACAACTAAAGAACTATGGCTCGTAAGGAGCGACTAGATATATATACACAAATACCCATTCGTAAGCTGCGGGGCTGTGCGCATGCGTTATTAGGGTCACCATTCTACCATACTAAATCGTATGAATCGTAACGCATGTGCACGGACGATCAGCTCGTAAATTGATATAGGAGATAAGAGGTATCACGTGGTTAGCCTCCTGTGGTTCACGATTCGTGACAAGCCTGGGAGACACCAATCAGCATTAGATAAATCGCGTGAATGTTTAACTATAATCAGTAATAGCTGTGTACGTTGGAACGACATAAAACGTGAGAATGGGAAATACAGTACCAGATGCAGGCATCGGCCTCGGAAAGCTCCTTTTTTACATCTTCGGAATATTGTTCAAAGTCATTACATATGACAGATTTGAGCTTCGTGACATCAGCCCCGGGCCGAGATTTTGGGGCACAGTTGTCGTACGGCGAGCTAAAGCTGCAATAGAAGTAACAGTGGGGTTAGAAAGAGCCTGTTTAATGAGTTCCGTGGCCACGAAGCCTGTGGAACCAGCGACGATAATCTTCATGATTTTGGCTGTTGCCGAGCAGTAGAAAAGGTAGCCCTATTGTTAGCTAGGTAATAATGAGTGTTCTGATGAAGAATACCATAGCCTAGCGTCTCTCCAGCCTTATAAAGTGCAAAGGTCCATCTACTATGCCGCACTCGCACATGACATTTCTTTTGCTGGAGGGGCTTATGACTGTTGTATGATATTGATGCGATGCAATGCAACCACCATGGACGCGCACTGGATGGCTTAGAACAGGGTTCTTTGTAATGATAACCAAATCAGAATGAAAACCACTGATTACTGAAATGTTGATGTATTTTGAGAATCACTAAGTGGTGGTGGATAATAATTATATGAAAGATTGTTAAAAATTACCGTATTCATCCTATGGTGGGTCTGTGCTCATGATGTTGAATTTCAGTACCAGTACCAGCCCTTGTCATTCAAACGTAAATAACAGAGGGTCATTTGATAATAATTCCGCCGAGTGTTTCGATACCCTCATTTCAGATATAATTTTCTTTAAATTATAAATTAATTAAAAATATAATGGTAAAATGATTCATGATTTAATTATTTTATATAAATATAATTCTATCGTTTGTAAGAAAAAGCATATCGGTTAGTGTTTTTTAAGCTAGTTGTATATATTGTATTACCGGACTAGTCTTTTTCCGACAACCCGTGAAGATATCTACTTAATTATTACTCCATATACGATTATTCAACAACAAAGAGAAAATAATAAGGAGAATAGATTCATCATAATCGATACAATTGGAATTCTTCAAAAGTAATAAAAAGAAAGAATTAAAATCTTAATCAGTTATTGAGGTTGGGTTGATCGAATCAGAAGATTTGATAGAAAGAGGTGAGGTCATCCATGCCAAGCATCTCCACATCCACGGGACGATTTATCGATATCGATATTGATATTGAATGTACGGAGAAAGTCGGCTGCCTTTTTGAACTGTGCTTTTAAATTTTTATTTCTATTTTCTACTCTTCCGATTTTCTGTTGATTGATAGCACTGTTGCAAGTCTCTGGATTGAGTGCACTTCACATGATGAATTGTATAACAGCGACTTCGAAGGGGACTTCGGGTTTGCGTACTGGGAGAATTTCTAGAGCTATATTATCCTCGAAATGTGGGAAGTTAATAGGGGTCGGCGCGGGAACTGGTAAGAGATATATATCAACGCGTGAACTGGATGCTTCGAAAGGCGGTTCGTATTTCCTTTCTTTTTCTTTCCCACAAGTACACATATTCTTCCTCCTTCAATATTAATCCATCCCCCTTATTCATACCCAATCACCTTCCACATATTTTTGCTTCAACTAACACAACCCCCAGACCGCGAAAGAATCCTCATCCTCGGCTCAGGATGGTCAGGCTTTACACTCTCGCGACAATTGGATCCGAAGAAATATCAGACGGTTGTTATTTCCCCGCGATCGTATTTTGTTTTTACGCCGCTTTTGGCGAGTACGGCGGTGGGGACTTTGGAGTTTAGGAGTGCGCTTGAGTGAGTATTTGGATTTTTATTTGTGGTTTTTGAAGGGTGTTTGAATGGGGGGGGGGTGTGATGGGGGATTTGCTTGGGATTTGTTTGGGAAGTCTGGGGTTTTGATTTTTGAGGGGAAAGGAGCAGAGAGGAAGGGATGTAGAGGATGGGTGGAGGGAAGATTGAGAAGATGAAGGAGGTGCGGGGCGCTTTGGTTTTCTGTTCTTGCTGGGGGGGCTGGGTTTGGTTTATTGGACTGTTGCTGACACGATAACATGTAGGAGCGTAAGAGGAAGAGGAAGATGGAGAGGATGGGGTTTAGTCGGTGGCGGATGGGGAGGGTGGGGAGCAAGGAATAATGGGGTTGAATTTTGGCAGGGAGTGAGTTTGAACTTTCTTTCGTTTTGGGCTGAAAAGTGCCAAAGTACCGCTTTTATCTCTTTACTGAAGAGCAGGAGTCCAGACTCCAGCTTTAGCTCCTAGCTTTTAAGCGAACGCCCAGTCTTCCCTGAAAAACTGCTAATCTAACCCCCCCATACCACAGTGGGCAGACGACGTCAACTTCGACAAAAAAACCATCAAAGTAGAAGAAAATGCAATCGAGAGGCCTAAAACCGCAAGTACGACGATCGAGAAGGTAGGAAAGGGAAGAGTTTTTGAAGTTGGCTATGATAAATTAGTGGTTAGTGTAGGATGTTATAGTCAGACGTTTGGAATTGAGGGAGTTAGGGAAAATGCGCTGTTTCTGAAGGATGTGAGGGATGCGAGGAAGATAAGGAAAAGAATTTTGGAATGTGAGTCATTTTCCTTCTTTTCTTTGAGGTTTAGGCTTTGGAGTTCTGTTCTTTTGTTCGAGTGAAGAGGAATTAGGACAATTTCGGGAAGAGTGGAAGGGCGAAAGGGACGTTACTACTTAAGGAACCGCTTTTCAAGAGCTTTCATCACATGTTTTTCTTCCTCATCTAGAGCGAAGCGAAAAAGCCTCCACGGCAGTGGCCCAGCGGAGCGTCATTCATAAAATTGAATGGAGTCGGGAGATTAAGAGATGAGAGTTAAATTATGGAATTGTATATTTGCTAATTGTTTAAAAACATAGGTTTCGAAACAGCTGCATTACCAACTAGTTCCGAGTCCCTCAAAAAACAACTTTTAAATTTTGCCATTGTAGGCGGTGGTCGTAAGTTTTCTCAAACCCCCATCTTCTTTCTCCTGATACCTATTTTCACCCTCCAAAACCTAACACACCTCTTATCTAGCAACCGGTGTCGAATTCGCAGCCGAACTCTTCGATCTCTGCCACGAAGATCTCTCAACTCTCTACCCCTCCCTAACACCCTACATAAAAATAACCATCTACGACGTCGCACCTAAGATTCTCCCGATGTTCGATAAAAATCTCGCGAACTACGCATTGGAACATTTTAGCAGGGATGGTATTGATATTAAAACCGAACATCATATTTTAGGATTGAGAAAAGGATTTCCGAAGGATAGTCTTGAGGGAGAAAATGGAGGAGAAGGACGTAATGGAGATATTGAAAAGGGGTTTACATTAAATTTGAAGGAAGAGGGGGATGTGGGTGTGGGTATGTGTGTTTGGAGTACGGGGTTGATGATGAATCCTTTTATTGAGAAGGCGTTGAGTTCGGTTCATACTTATCCGATGAAATCGGCCGTTTTGGCTGCGCACGACGAGAAGGGAATTAGCGAGAAGAGTGAGAGACCGGAAAACAGAAAATGGGAATTAAAAAGGAGTCCGAAAACGGGTGGTTTGATGGTGGATAATTTCTTCAGAGTCAAATTAGCTACTCGACCCTCAGCATCCTCAACATCCGCATCTTCCTCAAAATCTCCCTCTCAATTCTCAATCGAAGAACAAACTCAACAAGAAGCAACAATGAACGATGTTTTTGCACTAGGAGATGTAGCGGTCTTGGAAAATATGACGTTACCTGCTACAGCACAAGTAGCAAATCAAGAGGCGAAATGGTTGGGGAAGAGGTTGAATAAGATTCATGGAGTGGAGAAGGGGGCGGTTGATGAGAGTGGGGATAAGGGATTTACGTTTCGGAATATGGGGGTTATGACTTATGTGGGGGGTATGAGGGCGATTATGCAGACGGATGGGAAGGGAGAGATTAAGGGGTAAGTTATGTTTTTTCTTATTTAAATGTTTCCTGGCATTACGAATGTGTTGGTGGTGAAGACGACTATGGGAGTGAGAAATCGGCATGCATACACGAGAAAAGATCCGAGTGGTGCGGTTGCTAACGATTCATCTAAATACAGGAGAACAGCATGGTTAATCTGGAGAGGTGCATATCTTACCCAAACAATCGGTTGGAGGAATAAATTGCTTATTCCGATGTATTGGTAAGTATCTATTATCTGTTTCCTTTATTCTCATTCTTTCCTTTCATGTGTGTTTGAGGGATGTGGAACTAATGGTTGTAGGGCGATCAATTGGGTGTTTGGTAGGGATATTTCGAGGTTTTAGGGGTTTGTGGGTAATGGTTGACGGAGGTGTTTGGCGGATGTAAAAGGGTGGAGATGATGGGGAAAATGGGGATGAGTGGGTGTAAGAAAGGAAATGGGAAATGATGCATGGCGATGGATCCTTATGTCAGTTAAGGGTGTAGTATATTGTATTCTTGTGTATTTGTATGATGAGGCTAATTCTACTTTTAATTCTACGGTCCGCATGAATGTGCTTGGAGTTGATGGAAGACCCAAAAAGGGAGTTAGTTGGAAAAAGTTAAGTCTAGGCCGGAGGTCGATTACTTTTCACTGTCATAGTCTCATGAGTCAGGAAGTCTTCTATTCTTTACCCGTCTGCCTTGCCTTCAAGCACGAGGGGTTGATAGTGAATAGATAAGCTAGTGAAGAATACTCGCTAGGTCGAGATCTGATATCTCCCTTTGGATCTGAATTTGCGAACGGGGAGGTTATTAATTCAAACCATGCTGCTTGAAAGGCAGACTACAACTCAAGTACAGACAAAAGGTTACGGTGTAGGGTTTTCTTGTCTTTGACTCCTCTTATGTAAAAAAACAGAAGTGCTGTATTTAACGGCTACAACTTGGAGTCCCCCGACCCCAACCTGAAGCAAATGCTGGTATTATTATCATGGCAGTAATAATTCAACTCCGCGAATTCAACAGCAAATATCTACTTGTCAACATCGTCATAAAATAATCATCACATTATCATTTTCTAAAACCATGAATATTAATCTATTTATTATTTCTCCCGCAAGAAGTTAAGTTAGCAAATGTGCGTCGAGCAACCTGTGATACAGTATGATAGCGATATTTTCTCCTGGGCGAGGAGCAGTATTACAATCGTGTGTTTTTGTGTATGGGTATGTATATTTTCCTGTGGAGGATGGTGAGGATAGTGAGATTTATGTAGTAGCTCGAGTGGGTTTTTTCTTTTTCTGAGCGGAGGTTGTGTCGTGTGAGTAGGGGGAAGGCGCAGGGCTGGTTTATGGTGTTAAGGAATGAGTTATTCATTTCATTCCTGCTTGGGCTTGATTCACACTGGACTTGAGTAGATATAAATTCTCATTCATCATTATCTAACCAGTTTCGCCCCTCAAGCCTAGAGCCCCCTCGCCAGCCCATCTCCAAAACATAAGCACACCCAAATATTCGCAGAAAGTTACTAGGTATAGGTATAAATAGTCTCTCGGTCCACCACAACTATTTTCCTTGCAAAGTGTTTTAACGCTGGAAAGATGACATGAATTAGGGTAAAAATAGTAAGCACTTTTGGCTTTCTTAGAGTACGTTAGATTTCATTGCGATATCCTGGTGCTTGTACTTGAGCTTGCGGTTCTTGAACTGTAAAGCAGTCTTAGGCAAGAATATGAAGAGATTGAAAGGGAATGTGGCAATGATATACTACCGTGTTGATTCATCGTTGTTTCAGAATTTTATTGCCAAAGTGGTAATGTACTTAAACTTTAAAATCTAGATTCCTCAAAGTTGAGGTAAGATCCGGATGTTGTTAAGTACAGCCCTATGTACTATACGTAATAATTCTTTACAAGAGACATGCTGCACATATCATCTTGATCTTAGACTTGCACTGGTAGCTCAGGGTATCTAGAAAGTTTGTGAGGATGGGGGTTCTTATGCTTAAGAATGGTGCATATGATTTGAATGTTGAGGTATGGATTGGTTTTGGTATTGGTCAGTCCATGATTTATGGATGTTGGGAGAGATGCACTGAGAATCGAATAAAGTGCAAGGTTTTGAACCTTGAATGGCCATCTGAAATTAAATTCACTGACTGCTAAGTTGATATCTGCTAAAATGGTTCTTTGTAGTGGGACCTTGCAAGGCCAACAACATGAACCTTAGCATAAAAGGAATAGCAATCTGAATATTTTGTCCGTATCATTGCCATGCAAGAAGATCTATCAGCCAGCATGTATACACATAGCAAGTAATGGAATTGTAAGGAAGATATGTAACTGATAGAGTTAGAGTGGATCTCATGAGTTCTCAAATGTGTGATGATATCCCATCTTTTTGTCGTTTTTTTCAATTTTTTTTGTCTTCATCAATTGTAAGTTAAGTTGTCATCCAATAGTTCTTTCATCTATACTTTAGTAACAGTGGAACTTCTTGATTGGTTAACGAGAATCAGATGTCTCTTGTTCCACTCAGGTCAACATACTTTCAAGTTTAAGAGTTGAAACGCGTAGCCTTTTGGTGGTACAGCTTTGGTACATAGGTCCTAAATTGTATCGTTCAATGGCTATTATCCCGGCTTGTTTGAGAAAATATCTGTTTTTTTTAGTATGTTTTATGTACCTATTGAGTCTCAACTCTTATGCAAGGATAGGATTCGAATCTTGATATGTATACTAATCAAGTGAATAGCATATACCTACCTCAACGTGCGAGTGAAGTTCATTTTGAGGCATAGTGTGTGTACATACCTAGGTAAAATTCATGCACACAGGAAAGATCTCACAGCAGGATAAATTGTTGTTTACTAAGGCTAAAGTACAGGAAATATTCAACAGCCTTCTGCAGACATTGAGCTTGAGTATGAAAAAGCTAATTCTAGCTCTTAGGCTATAGTCCGGGAAAAGGTTACAAATTGGACTTTATGCAGGTGTATCCAAGTGAAAATAGATAGTGGTAGCAATAAAAAATACTGATAGTGAAAAAGACAATGGTAAAAAGCAGATTCAGTTGAGACTCATAGGATTACTCACTTGGATTTGAGCCACATCAAAAGCTGAAACAAACCTATGGAGAAAAACACATCTATATATCATCAGCTCGCAAATTAAACTACCAGGCAGCATGTGCATAAGGACAACCGTGAATCTGCGTTAACCATGCCTTCGTACTTGTTGCTCTATAACCAAGAATGTATAGACCTTTTTATGCACTTTGCTTTGAAATTCCCCTTCTTTTTCACATGTCAGGACTCGGACATGTGATGGGGTGTGAAATTTATGATTCACTTCTAGTTACATATTCAATCACCTATATTTTGATTGCTTGGTTGGGAATGAGGGGTCGAGTAGTTAATTTTCGCGTCCACGGGTATCTTCATCTCTAGGTCATCATCGATTGGCTACTTAAACTCTAGATAGTTATTGAGCTTGGAGGCTGGGCCTATCCTAAGGCGATGGAGTAGGACTCTGTGATAGTTGAAGAGGGCAATGTGTCACAAAAGTCAGCAATTTGGCGTTAGAGACCTTGGAATAAAGATACTGCGGGGTTGAGGAGTGGCTTGACAGCATCGTTCTCATCTTAAGACTTTTGAACATGTATATGTGACAATGTATACTAGAAACGATAATAATGAGTTGCATCGAGAATGAGATTAAACAGTGATGGTCACCACTTTATTACATTCTCATATTTCTTATCAGCACAAAGAATGCAGAAAAGACACTCTGCTATCGAACTCGAGGTCTTCTGACTTAGATTCTCATGGGTCACCTTGTAAATCCACCAACAAATTCATTTCAAGTATAACTCAGCTTCAAACCGGAATCATTGAAACCTCCAGGTATCCATATACCTACTGATCTTTATTTATATATAGCCCTGCATACCATGATAGCCGGCAATCTTCCACACTCCGCGCCGATCATGTCTATCCAAATCCATTCATTCACTAACCTAAGCTTCAAGGTCAGCTCTGAGAACCCCTATCATTCATCATGAAGTCTTCACTAGCCATATGGTTTACATTCAAAGTATGCACGGCAAATTCGCCAGAGAGCCCTTGGGATTCTAAAAAGCCCTGCCCCTAATTTAAACACCCCTAGTTGCGGAATAAAACTCAGGATGCCAGATATTACAAATTCCCTTCAAACTCCGAAGCCACCTCACCCTGGGAGGATGTGGGTAAAATTCAGTCAATTTCGATACCGATTCCATGCACGCACGAATGGTGCACGCGCTTGACCCCGCTTTCCTGCTGAGGTTTGTTATGGAAGTAGCTCGTGATTCCCGCAGTTTTGCGCATATTGCACTCGGGAACTTAACACAGTGTGCAGAAATGCAGCTTGGCATCTCATCCGGTACTATTGTCTCTGCTTCGGTAAATGTACACAAAGATGAGCAACAGTGTTAATGAGTTACGAAAATAAGAAAAGATTGGATGGTAATTATGCCACCCTGAAAGTATTTCCTGGAATACCCACGCTGCTAAGTTTAGGATCTTCTGTGTCCTGGCTATTAACAAATTCTTATTACTTCCAGCATGGAGGTGGATAATGATCATTATTGACATGTTGGTGCCTTTGGGACACCTTAGTTGGGGGCCCTTATATGTTAGTACTAGGCGAGAATGCTTTGGAGAAATGAACTGACCCTCCTTGCAAAGTCAGTGAATGACAATCCCAATGATCGCATTTCAATGTATGTAGTAGAGCTTTCACGGGCTCCGAGAGGCTCTACAAGTCTTCGGAGTGAATATATGAATCTGAAAGATCTAGGTACATAAGCCTTCAGCTTCTAAAGTTCACGGTATGCAGAGAAAGAAAGATTAAAAACCTCGCTAGACATGGGTCTTGGTCTCAGTTTACCTGGAGAGGTCCTTAGATTAGAAAGTCTCACCATTAAAGACTCGGTTTGTTCATTTTTCAAGTTAAGCTCTCATTTGGTGATCCAGGAATGCGTCGAAAAAACACGGCAATAGGAACTTCGACAGCGATAAGTAACCACCGTCACTTAAATCAAGATCTATACTTGGTCAAAAACAGAATAATTTACCAAGGAAATGACTTCAAATTTTTAACCACAAATGCCATTAAGTTTCGAAGCCGCGCCAAAAGGGTCAACGAGAACCTTCACCTGTGGTCTCTCAGAGAATATCTGTGTAGACTTTGCGGATACGATCAAATGTTCACACGAACCTTTTATCTTCCCCTAATCATTGAATTCACTGAGTGAATCATTCAATTCCAAGTTTGGAAATGCTATTCCAATGCTGCTAAGGCTGAGATAGACGCCTGGGTGAAAAGCTTGTTGTTTTGAAAGGCTCTCGGCTATTTGAGGGGTAATGATGGAAGATTTGCCGGAGGGCCAGATGGTACAAGCATTGAATCGAACGTGGTGAATCTTCTAAAGAATGGAACTCAGAGATGTTTGTCATGATATAGGCGTCATTGAGTGTGCAGTAATTTGTTCACAGGATGAAATGAAATGAAATCAAGGATAGATACTATAGGGTATGCTGTGTGGGCATTACGCAGTTCGCAATGACGCTGCCCGATTCACCATCTCGAAAGCAAAATTCGTACAAGGAAGGGATCCTGATTAATGAAGATTGCACTTTTGGCGAATTTAAATTGTTGTGAAAGGTGTTGCTAGTAGTTCTTGTCCTATTCCTTTGGCTCACGGGCAGTTCGTACACCGGTACTGAATCAATGCGGCCAAATTTCATTTCCCCACAAAATGTGTTAGGAACATATGAGGACCTCGACCAATGGGCTCACTTTGTGTGTGGCTATTTGGTAGTGGACAATTGGTCTCTTTGTGCCTTGCTGTTCTATCCTGATTCATGGAAATTTATTCGAGCGGGGTAGTGGAATTAGATCGATCATTCACTCCCGATCTTAGAGTCCGGATATGATGGCAATTAATTCACTGTTATTGAAAGCTGGACTAATGATATTTCACTTTGGGAGCATAAATATCAGTGCTCTGTTGCGAAAACAATCTTCAACACCCAGCACCGGGTTCCATGTTTCCAGTATCAAGGTTTGGTCCGTTGTACTCGCCATCCTGCATACAATGAAAGCGCATAGTCACTTTAGTCCCAAGCAAGGGAGAGTGAAATAATTTCTTGTCCGGTCTTAAGTTAGTGGATAAAGGCCAGCGCAGTATATGCTGCTGATCACAGACTTTCATTGTTAGTCAATATTATTGTCTTCAACTATCTCAATCTAGAAGGGACAAGAGGCTAAGATGAAAATTTCAGCTTCGGTCCGTAAGGATATGACGAGGAGCTATATTTGTCAAGTGAAACATAAGACTTGAAGTGAAGACCAAGAGCTTGTATCTCTGTGTTGATGACTGCCAAAGTGTATACAGACTATCTAGTCCGGCCTTCATACTTCATGTCTTAATCGAAAGCATACCGATCTGCAGACCAACGCCAGTTACAACCTTCGCTCCCCCTAGAGCTCACTCCTCACTTCACATTCTCAGCCCACTTCCCACTTCTCACATTCACTTCACGAAGCATCAACAACAATACCAACACCAATGATAAAAATCCCATTTCCAATCCAAAAATTTCCCCAAAATAACTCAGCACAACAATCAAAATGCAAAAGGAATCCTTTCCCCAAAGGGACAGAACCCAAAAACCATAATCGTTGTCTGTGCCAATATAGCATCCAAGCCAATGCTCCAATTATAAGCATGCTGGCCAGGCACACTAAGCAAAGACCATCGGTCCTGAATGTTTATTGGGAGAAGGGATGTTTGTTGGGATTGAGTTTTTTCGTGATGCAGGAGTGTGGCAGGTGGTATGAGGCTGATGCTTCAATATCTGTTTTTGGTTGCATTGCTGTTTGGGTTTATGAGGATAGATAATAGATGTGTATGGTGTACATTGCTTTATATCCCTTATGGGAAAGTGACTGGGCACTGAGTAGTTGGAGATTAGCGAATGTTGTGTCAGGGTAACTGAGAATGGTCATTCATTCATCCTGTATCCCGACTAGATAGTTGAGACGGCCCAGAGTTGAGTCCTCAGATATCCGTTTCCAAGCATCGTAGCTTAGTCTGAGTTATTCACTCCTTATCTTGTGAACATAATGAGCGGAATACTGGAGGATTGATTTCTACAAGTCATTATCGCATTATGTATAAATTTCAGAAAATATTCATCAAATGCGTTTCTATGGTTTCTCTTCAGAAATTGATGTCATACACACAAAAGCTAAACGTTAACTTGATATAACTCTGTTCTTTGGTTACAATAAACCCTACAATATCAAGTAGATATAATTTAGCGAAGCCAACTGTGTAAATGCTGGGTCTGGATATTTGTTGTCGTTTTGGTAATTGTTGTTGTCGTATGATGTTTTATGAAAATAATAGAAGTTGAGATGAATACAACAACATTTTCGCATTAGAAGTTAACAAGTCGTGCCCTGCCATTATGTCCCATGACTTAAACATGAGGAATTAGGTCAAAGGGGGATAATATTTGCCATCGTCGCGTGGCGTGAAACCTTCTCAGCAGCACTAAACGCGCCGTCTGTAAATCTGCCAGATGTCTAGTGGACTTTATTTTGGAGAGTGCAAAGTTATATAGACAAAAAATTACGAGAAACTTCGTTGCAGCATCCGATGGAGAGCCGCTTCCATTTACCACTAGCTTGATTTGATAGAACAGATACCTAACAGTAGTCTCCAACTTAGCTCCTATGCAGAAACTATTGATAGGCAGGAAGATGCAAAGCTTCTATCATAATGGATGAATGATAAGGACCGAATAGTCTTTAAATACGTGCTCAAGTCCGCACTCATCGAAAGCAAAATTTGATGTAATATCTGTTACGAGGGTCTAAGGTTCGACAACAGCGTTATTTTCGGCTTCATCCTGATTATTTACAGCTCACATTCTTGAGTGTACTGGAAAAACATCTAGAAGCCAGTAAAGATGCATGGAACTAGACGAGAACACAAGGTCCCGTGCCACATCAGATGAAAGTTGGATTACTACCGCATCATTCGACCCTATGAAATCCCTCGGCCAAAATGTCTTTTGCGGTAAAAACGTCAATTAGTCTCATTTCTCGTACCTGTAGGTGGTAAGACACGGTATACATCAATCAAACCCCCCCCTCGAAGTTTGAAAAGTAAACTGAGGTCCCATTCTCAATTCAAGTCTATAATATCCGGCTTCACTCCGGAAGTCAATAAAAGTAATAAACCGACAATCATTACAAAATTCGACAACATAATAAGCTATAAAAGAGCAAAGACATGAATGAGATGGCTGAGAGCAGGTATCCTTGGCGTTGAAAGCTACTAGATACTGAGTAAGGAAAGAAGAACAGTACACAGCAAGCAAGCGCCACAGCAACTACCAAGACTTGGAGGAAGTCGAAGAATGACTTTCTTGACCTGTCGACCTAAATTGGAGGAGAGAAGTCTTAAATACATTAGTCATCATTTTGCAATCTTTCCAGAACATGGTGAATATATGTATGTACTAAGGAATTCGGATAATGCCACTGTGAATTTAGGTAGCCCCGCTCCGCAAAAACATATCCGAGGTAAACCTCATCGTAGTGCAGGAAGGCTATAAAAATGGCGCGCTATCCATGAGCTATTCCATAAGCTAATATTCCCAAACTCCGCAAGAAGGTATGTGTTTGGGAGTCTCTTTCCTCTGATTTATCGCTGCAAGATAACAACCATATCACAAGCGTCGAGTATTGGTAGTTTCGCTCTTTACTATTCTCCTCCCTGATGTTCCGATGACATATACAAATTTTGGCAACAGTAACAGGGTAATACTAATTTATGACAGCAACCCCAAACGACAAGAACACATCGGTGTTATCAAGAAACCTGTAACTCGGGACCAAAAGAACTACCTACAATTCCCCAACAGAACAGCGCAATGATGAAAAAGCAAAAACAATGCACACTGAAGCTGCGAAACCAAACACCATGTCTTTCCAATCCCGCATTCCATGAACCATTTTCACTTTGACCCAGAATGAGGATAAGAACCCTTAAATACCATACGCCCCAGTTTGAAACCCGCATAGCCCCTCTTAACCAAAGCATCTACTATTGACTTGCACCTGCAAATTTAGTGAATGTACCAGTGATAGCAAAGCAGGCTTTAGCAAGGCCACAGCTTGACACCTCTTGCTTCTATAAAAGAGTCGAAGAT
The DNA here is from genome assembly GCA_014898415.1 of Stromatinia cepivora. Taxonomy (NCBI): domain Eukaryota; kingdom Fungi; phylum Ascomycota; class Leotiomycetes; order Helotiales; family Sclerotiniaceae; genus Stromatinia; species Stromatinia cepivora. The sequence goes on along the minus strand of RCTD01000029.1, from coordinate 547,099 downwards.
ATCGAGAACTTCTCTATAGTAATTCACCCACCCAGTTACTTGCATCCGAGTAAGATCGACGTTGCCAGTTCAATTTTAGGTAGCAATATCACAATAAAAGAGTGATGGTAAAAGGGATTAAATATATTCAAAATAGGTATCTTCCAATCAAAGATCTTGTCGGAATATGAATCACGTGCATGGTAAGGATGTAAGGATGGTAAGGATCACGTGCTCACTAGTGCCTCGGCATGCACCATTATATAGTTCTTCACCTTCCATAGATTCTAGCTCTTTAGGCAAATCAAAACGTATTAATAACCAAAGAGTTCTATACGTTCGTTGAGAAGCTTCACTTCCCCGTGTACAGTTGTCCCGACAGATCTCTTATAATATGTAATATGATATCTACACTATCAACCCACTTCCACCAAGCAACAATAGAAAAATTTCAGACAATAGCAAGCATAATACCGACAACACTCATTACCAATGATACAATAACAATGACAATGTCCTTTATTCCTGATTTCTCATACTCTGCGCTTGTGTCCTGCAATCTATTGCATTTTAATGAAGTCAAGTGATATGCATCTGCAAAATACCTTAAAACCTTTTGCCTTTGGGCGGGTGGTATGGATGATGGAACCCCTAGAGCCCTGGGTTCTTTTATAAAAGATCCTTGCTGATACTGAAGAATATAGGAGAAAGGTTTGATACGTTTACCAGAGGGGCGGGGCCCGCGACAGGGTGATTTTGAGCCAAAAATTCACCACTTGGCCCCATGCACCCAGGGATGAGAGAATTTTCCCCAAATTAACTGATCCAACAACTATATAAGGTATTTCAGTAGTCTAAATCTCAGACATTTGTATAGAAAAACTGTAGAACCATAGCTATTCTTACAAGAACAGGATATATTGAGAGAGAAAGGCCATTCAGTACCTACTCTCTACCCAACGTCATCAGCAAGTACTTCTACCACACTAACCTCACCAATCCACAATCCCATCCTTTCCAACAATTTTCCCAACATCCTCATCCCTTTCACCCTCAACCACACTCCTAATAATCAACCCACCTCTAGACGGATGTTCACACCCCATTTTATAAGCAAACTCCGGTCCCAATCCCCCAAGATTCGTAGCACACATTCCTGGTCCAACTGCCCAAACCTTCACTCCATCTGCTTTCAACTTATGATTCCAATCCAACATCAACATATTAAGTGCCGTTTTCGAACATCTATATCCAATTGTCTCGAATTCTATTTTCTTTGGCCAACCAGCTGGTTGTGGGGGAGTTGGGAAATATTGTTTCGAAGCTTGATTGATGGCTGAAAGACCTGTGACGAATACTAAACGGGGATCTTGGGATTTGATAAGGAGGGGTATGAATGTCGCGGTTAGAACGTGTGTACCGGCTACATTAACATTGTAGGCATTGTTGAAGCATTCGCGAAGAGTTTCTTTTCCATTGATATATGCGATATCAAAGGTTGCACCTGGAAGAACAACATTAGCATCACTTTGGCATATGAAGGGAAATCTGCATACCAGCATTATTAACCAACGAATCAACCCTTCCATGCTTCTCCTTTATCCTCTCAAAAGCCTTCTCAATACTTTCATCACTCACAAGATCAATCTCGAGAGTCTCAATAGTATTCTTAGATTCAGGAACTTCCTTCTTTAAATCATCAACTGCAATTTGAGCTTTCTCCAAAGAACGAGCACCGAAAAGGATATGATATGGTTTGGTCGATTGAAGGAAGGCTTTCACGGCTTCATAGCCTATGCCACTGTTTGCGCCGGTGATGAGAACGATTGTTCTGGATGACATTTTTGATGTATGATATGGGAATTGAGGGATAGTCCTTTGAATTGCTTGTTGGAAAGATAATTGATCTATTTTTCTGTGGTTTAGTAGCCTGTCTGTCAGTGGGAAATACAGCATCTTTATAGCAATTCCGTCTCTATGATTTTACATCAAAAGAGGTCAGAAATCGGACCTAGCACAAGCTCCTTGTGAGGCCATTGAAACATCTTGGTAATCATGTTGGAGGGATTTTGAGGCTTCATTCAAAGCTTCATCAGAGCTGTCCTATCAGAGAGTATTTTCCTTTTCGGGAGATATGGCCGAGGAAACAAACTTTCTGCCTATCAGAGACTGTTTTCCCTTTTCAAATGTACTCAGAAGGAAGATGCTGATTGCTTCGAACCATACTGTATCAGGCGATACTCTTGAAGTAGTTTTATTTAGTTAGAGATCCTGCCGCAGCGAAAAGGATTGAGCTTAGATAGGTTAAGCCCAGCGCTAGCGTCGGATAACGGTCCCCACTCGGAATTAAGAACTTCACGTGCCTTTACCTCCTTTACTTCCGGTTAACACCACATTTGTAGATCATCTCACCATTGCACACATAAGGATAAGTTCTACTGAAATAGCTACAGTGAATCGAAGAGATCCATAAATAAAAGAGTTTCTAATCGTGGCTTACAAGGCTATCCGAGTGGAAGCGAAAATATCATAATTTGAGGCTTTCGTCCTACCGTCAATGACAAACATCATTACAGCCAACCTTTTCGGATATTATAGGGGCAAGGCTTCAAGTTACCACCATATAAAGTAACCGGGATATGAACCATTGATCATAAACTACGTTCACCCTAAATCATTTTGGTATAAGGATTTGGCTTGAATGGCAATGATTTAAAAGACGATGATGATTTGGAAAGTTCCTGGCATCGACAATTATCCCTTTGATATATTGTTCCTGTGATAACAAATAGTACTCACATTTACACAACACTTGACTGTCACCCGTCTCAAAAGTCAAAGAATCTAGTGATCTCTTCTGTGTTTCAATGAAACGGCCCTATCAGCTGCCCTTGCCCCCCGGTCTGATGTTCTATCGAGCAATTCATGTTGCGGAATCTTCGATGAGTTTCTCCTTAAGTACTAGCTTCCCCCATCTACAAGCTAACCCCTCTCAGCCGGGGACTATTCCTGCAACTCAATCGAGCTATTGTTTCCCCTCTAGTAAGCGTTCGTGCCACGCCTCATTCACTCTACACCACTCATTGGAGCCAAGATAGCCATTTGCCATGGTCAACCTCTTCATCATTCACTCATCTCCATTCCATCCCCTCCACATCGAGATACAAACACAAACAACTCGATACAAAAGCCTCCATATCCTCATTTCCATACCCACCAGACCCATCAACCCAGATTTACAATCCTGGTCTGAAGGTAGCATGCTTTTACGGTTGGCACCATCTTAACAATTAGTAGGCGCTGAACAGAATCTGAGTCTCTTCTCGACATTTGCAGAAAATTTGGTTGTCTCTCAATTTGTATTACCTTGTTGTCATCTCATTCATTGGTACTGATTTACTTATCAGCCGACAACAATCATACTTTCAGATCGTGAGTACCGCCATTATTGCCAACTATTGTCAGTATTATCCATCTACAAATTCTCATCCCGTATCTCTATCTACTTAAACCCCCCTCTATCATCTAAATCCCCCTCACCATAATAAAACATTCTCTATACCTCTATCCAACGTTCACTAAACTCGCATTCCATCAATCCAACTTTTCGTTGATGTAGTGCTCGAAGATACCCTTGAAAACAAGGAAAACTCCTCCTCTTAAATACACAAACATGGAATATTTCACCCACAAAATCCTATCCACGTTCTCAAGCTACGATATGAACATTTCATACTTCGTCTTAGTTCAGTCAACAATAGGTAGTACATTTATTCACAACCCTTCCTTATAATTTCATCCCGGGATCTGAAATCCCCTGGTCCAACGTTCCAACCATCTTTAGCTCAAGAAAATGAAATGAATTCTTCCCTCCCCCCAACACCACCCTACTCACACTCACCTTAAAACCGCAGAAGTTATTATCAAATTTATTCTATAATACTCGTGTTAATCATCTAATCTAATCTAATCTAGATATCCCTCCCCTCCTCTTTCAAGTTTTGTTATATATTCGAGTATCTATCTATCTATCTGTAGAAAAATAAAAAATATTCGATTGCTTGATATCTCTATTTCATTTTTATTGATTTATATTATACTATACTATACTTTTCTGCTCTTCCCCTTCCCCTTCCCTTTTCTAATTCCTCTCATTTCCTCATCTCACCTATCTACCCCTCACTTTCTCCCTTTACCCCCTAACCATAACAATAATTCACACCCATCTCAAAAGAAATTCCTTTTATCTATTCATTCTGTCACTCTGTCATTCTATTATTCTATTATTCTATTATTCTATACCTAACATCTAATAGGTAAATACGCAATAAACGCCAAACCCCTAAACAATACCTTATTGGCAAGCTCATGTCGTAAATACATGCAAATACAAATGCAAAAGCAAAAGCAAGAGAGGGTATTCTTTCTTGTTTAATCTTCCGTAATTCAATCCGTCTCATCTCACCTCATCTCATCTCATTTTATTTCATTTCATTTCATCTCATCCCATACCATACCCATATCATTACGAAAATCCACACCATAACATTAAGATATCTAGTGCACACACTAGTACAAATCTAAACCTCCTCTAGATCAGCCACTCCACGACTAAATCTCCTTTTTCTCAATCCATCTCCCTCTCCTCCTCTTTCTCCCTCTCTTTCTCTTCCTCTCCCCAACCCACCATTCCTCCCCTCCTCCCCAAAAACCTGCTCCCCCTCTCCCTCCCCTTCCCCATCCCCACCTTCACCCCCAAGACCCTCCCCCTCCCACCCCGGTAACCTAACCGCCCTGTCCAACGCCCTCGGCAACCCCCTATGGCGTCCCCTAACCATAACCGCCACCAAAACAACCTTACTCGCACTCCTCAACCCCCCACTAAAACTATAATCCTGATCCGGCAAACCCGTACTAATCCCCACACAACCATACGCACTCACCACCTCGAAAATAACATTAAAAACACTATAGGTGATGGGATCTTTTTCGAAGGAGGAGGCTTCTATACAGACGATGAGGAAGGTAGCGAGGGTTAACCACCATAGATCGTGGGAGAGTTGGGAACGGAGTTGATGATGTATGAATTGAGTTCCGGTTGTTTCGTCTTTGTCTTTTTGTGCGGGATTAGTTACTTCAGATGAAGAAGTGGTAATATCTCGACCGGAAAATGATCGTTTTATTTTCTTCATACTTCTTCCTATTCTTGAGGTATGAGATGGATCGATGTCGTCAGCGTAGATACCTAAACTACGTTCTTCGTAGACATTGGAGTGGCGCATTGTTATAACGACTGGGTATACGCTTATATACATCATGACGACATATAAAAATTGTAGACCAATACGTAAAGTTGGTATACTAATAATATAAAATCCACCACTTCTAACAGCAATTGCTTGAAAAAGTCCATCTAGAACTCTATATCTAGGTTCGATAACTTGCGTTGCGGAATTGCCAATATTGAGAAGTTCAAAGGCGATCCAATCAATGGAGTTAAGTGTTATGACCATGAAGAGTAGCCACCATGTTGCGCGTGAAGGAAAGAGATTGGTATAGACACGACGAGGATAGCGGAGGATAAAAAGGAGAGTTGGTTTATGGTGTTGAAAAGGAGAGAAAAGGTTAGGGAAAGTATCAAGGAGTTTGAGGAGTGTATAGAGGATTAGGCGTAGGAAGAGTGGGTAGGCTGTATTTCCAGCGAGGATTAATAGACCCATTGTTAGGAGGGTATAGACTGAGGTTTGAAAGGGTATCTATTGTTGTTAGTTTTCCTTGATTTTCAATAATTTTGAAAGATAGAGATAGAGAGCGTGAAGAAGAGAATCAACCCACCATATTTAAATCCAATAAACTCATCCCCGAATTATTAAACGCACTAATAGCATTAAATACTCCCAACCACCATGGATTAATTCCATTCTCAAGAGCAACATTACTCTTATTATAAGCCATATAAGCACCTAATCCTATTCCTCCAAGTACTTGCCAAAGAATAAAATAAGCTGGTACTAACCAGGCTAGGAATGATATAGCCCGATATTCAACACCTCCTAAATGTTCTCTTTCGGCTCGTGATAGACCATGAAATTGAGCATTACGGCCAGTAGTATTAGAATTTAAGTAAGATGGATATTGAAGAGGAGCGAGATCTTGTTGACCGGTTTGTGAATGATGGAGAGGTGTATTTTTCTCATGGATTCGATGTTTTAGTGTATTGGTTTCCGAGGTGGAGAATGGAGTTTGAAAATTTGTAGAGCGAGCTGGTGTTGTAGTTTCGTTATTTGAATTTCCAATTGTGATGTCCTCTGCTTTTCCTTTTCCATTTGCTGGATATGCATCGGGTGCAAATGTAATATGATCTCCTGTATCTTTTGGTATACCACCATGAGGAGAAATTTCCGAGATGGCCGTCATACAATTTTCATCACTCTTTTCTTCAACTGGTCGAATTTTCAATCCTTCATTCATCTCAAGAATATCCTCACCTCCACTTTTCCCACCTCCAATAGAAGGAAACTTCCAAGTACCATTCATTAATCCATTTCCATCCCCACCCCCAACATCTCCCCTCCTAGTCTCTACAGCCTCTCTGCTCCCACTCCTCATTCTTTCCCTCTTCCTTTCTTCCTTCTGCCTTCCAACCACCTCCCCAAACCTAACCTCAAAAGCTCTTTTCCTCGTTCTTACAGTCGCCACACTAACAAATATTGCACTTCCAACTACAATCAACAACCAAAGAATAACCTGTTGAAATGTCGTCATCGTACTTAAATTAACCGTATTAAGTCCTGCTTCCGTCATTGCCGACGTTACCAAAAATAAAGAATCAACATAAGATATAGATTTTGAGGGATTCGATGAACCCCAAAAGATTAGAGAGGTAATGAGAAGTGTGATGATAAAATAGGTATAATGAATTGTTATAAAGTTGAGTGGTGGAAGGAGGGCGAAGATAGGTGATATCCATCGTAATGAACAATCATACCATTTATCTCCCATGAAATTTTTTAAAGATCTAGGTTTTTTATCCATTTCTTCTCTTGAATGATGTGAATTAAAGAAACTTCCTCTTATACTCCTTGGAAGAGTTTTGTCCTTCTCTCCACGTGTATTATGAGATGGAAGAAGTGATTTAAGAGGTCTTGTAGTAATCGGTGAATGAACCGTAAAAAACGATCTAAATGTTCTCGGTGTCGGTTGTGAATTGAGAATTTGAGATTCCGTTTGGAGTTTTGGAGGTTCCAATTTTCGAGATTCCGGTGGTGATGTGTAAATCACGGGAATGGCAAGTTTCGGATGTTGTTTATTAATGTCGATATCCTTCCTCCGCCCATCGATATCCCTTGAGTTCCTAGTTGTATTTTCTGCTGAAGATTCTATTTTCCAATGATCTCCTATCATTTTCTTGTGAAGAAATAAATGAACTCAAATATTCGCACGGCTTGAGCACCCCGCCAAACATAAACTTTTGCTTGTTCGCTCCTGCTTGGCTCTTTCCTGCTTATCCTCAAACTCAAACCAACCAATTAAGAGGGAAGATATAATTGCTGAATCCAAACCCCTTTCCCAAACTTCCAACAATCAAATGGTAAATATCAAATAATCAAACTCCTTCAACGCCCCGTGTAAAAATGCAATGAAGTTGTGTGTTGGTGTTGTGGGGATTTTTGGAGAAAAAAAATCGGACTCCAAAACTCCAACCAACCAACCCTAAAGTAAATCCTTCGCCGATAAGTTCAACGTTGAAAGACGATAAGAAATTGAAATTGCTGCATCTAAAAAAATTATCGAGGATAGGAAATTGACAGGGTATCTAAATCTTTCAATTATATATGCCCTCTCTACCCAGGAATGAGACCAACAAAAAGAAAGAGAAGAGAAGAAAACGTGATGTGTGGGAAGATTACACCCGATTTAATAACGTGTGTCCGAAATCTTAAATTTCAGTACTTTCATGAAAACATCTAAATGTTAAGAACTTCAAATTCTATTTATAATAATTCAATCAAATTATATTCAATTTGAATAAAAGATATATCAAATAATAACAAATGAATTGATTTATAATTATTGAAATTTAACTTTGATAAAAAAAAGTTCGAAAACAATTTGAATATATATTATTCCCAATCTCACAAATCATTGAAAATATAACATTTTAAAATATCTATTTATAATTCAATAATAAAACGATTAAAATTATTTATAATTATTATAAATATTCTATCAATTATATCGAAAGGTTTTTCAATTTGAAATTATATTGATCGAATTAAAGATAATTAAATTTCAAAATATTCATTTAGATGAAAATGACGAGGTACAAAATAATCACGTTTTTTTGAACACACGTTATTAAATTGAGTGTAAACTTATCTTCTTATCTTCACTATCGTATAGAATTAAAAATACAATTTAGAGTCTGTTTGATAGCCGAAAAATTTCTGATATATATAATATTTGAAGAATAATATTTTAAACATTATTAAATTTATATTTGATAATCAATATTTGAATACCAGTATTCAACTATTAGTATTTACTTTTATATAAAGATTTTAAATACTAAATATTAGAAAAAAGAATTATTCAATATTTCATATTGTTGGATTTTGGATCATACCGTATATCTAAGCATGAGATTATACTATAATAGGATTAGTCTATATATAATTCTACTGAATTATATAATCTGTATAATAGTTTTTAATTAGATAACCTTATAATATTAATGCTTTTCTATTCATTTAATATAATTTGTTAATAGATTATAAGCTTGAATTCTGTATATCATTATATAGTTTAGGGTTAGTCTTCTGGGGTGAAAGATCAAGTCCTCGATAGATCCGGCAGAGTAGATAAGTAAAGTCGATACAGTTGAACAGGGAAGCCTGTTATATTAAATACATTTATAAAATAGGATTGAATAGGATTATAAATTATTCAATGGATAAACAGGGAAATCTGTTATACTAAATATATTAGCAGAATTGAATCTCAATAATATAATTAATATAGAAAAGTCTGCTTTAGGAAATTATTCAAATAAAAGATGCTATCTTTTTATACCCTTTTTCCGACAATTCGAAAGTCAATCGATTCCTTTGATATCTCTTTTCTCTTTCGGAAGTCTTTTTGCCTTAACAAAGTAAGTTTTTCGAAACCTCTCCAAACAAGATTCGAATATTTCTATTCCTTGAATATCTTTGATCTTTATACAATTGATAGATTCCCTGTAGAAAATTTAATAGAAGATTATATTTCTGGTATAGTTTTTAAAGGAGCTATGAAATTTATATTTGTTTTTGTTTTAGATATTTTGGGGGTTCGTTTTTAAGGTTTATTGTATCCTTTTGTTCGATTTTAGATAATTATAGATTTACTTTGTTTTCTGATTCTATTAAAATAAATTTGTTAATAAAATTTAAAATGATTTTAAATTTTGTTTTTGATACAAATTCAGGATTTACAGAAATTGATTTTTGAATTGGAACTTTTAGAATGATGAATTCGATATCTGAAATATCCTTAGAATAAGATTCTTAATTTGTTTTTTTGAAATCTATATTTGTTTTCGTTTTTAAAGGAATCTTATATTATTTGTATTAAAAGATCCTTTTATTTATTATATTATATTGAAAAGATATTATTATTTTTGTTTTGAGGAATAATATTTCTGTTTTAAAGGAATATTCTTTATATTCTTTTTAGAGATTCTTTGTTAATATTTAATCCTTTCCTTGATTATTACCCCTTTATATTATTGTTGATATTTTTGATATCTTCTTGTTCTTCTTTTTGTAATTACAATTATCAGTTTCACTATCTTTCGATATATTATTTATTGTATATTACTTCAATTCTATTTTGTTTTTGTTTCTAAATCAATATTATTTCGTTATATTTTTATATTCAATACTTACAACAATAACTATATTAATGATTATAAAAGAGAAGAAAAATATCCTTAATAAAAAAGCCAAAAATGGAACCGAAAACGATTATAAAAGAAACTAAAAATGGAATTAGAAAAAGAGACTGTATATCAGAAGATATACAGAACAATATACTGAAAGGAGCAAACGATTACATTAGTAATAAAAGGATACATATCCAAATAAAAGGAATATTAGGCTCCGCTATATAATATATAAAGACTACTAGATATCTAACCAAATATAATATTAAAAATCGACAAATATTATAACTTCCTAAAACCAATAATTAATAGAACTTATCAATTAATATATAAAGATCATTATTATTTAAATAAATATAATATTAAAAATCAACAAATATAATAATTCCCTAAAGCAAAAATTATTAACTAATAATCTACCAATTATCCTGATTGATAACTAATTATATTTTTATTACGAAAGAAAGAGTTATAGATATAACTCTATAGGATATATTGTTCTACTAAAGAGAGGCATCTATATTATAATATAAAATCGAAAGCTCTAGTCCAATACGGTTGGAGGATTGAGAATAGGAAAAATGGATTTCTTTTAATTTTTTATTATAAAAAAAGGAGTACTGATTATCCTTTAAAAGATTATTATATTATTGTAAAGCGATTATTCTATTCGAAATAATCTTGTTAAATTTTAAATCTTAAAAGATCTAGCAAAGGAATAATCATCTAATACTATTGGTTTTCTATTTTAGATTAATATTGTTCAATTCGGTTTAAATCAATTATAATATTTATAGTTTAGCTTTCTTTGCTTTTATATATATTATGTTTCTGAAGGAGTATTGGATTTTGGATTATACTATATATCTAAGTATAGGATTATACTATAATAGAATTAATCTGCACATGATTCTACTGAATCATACAACCTATATAATAGCTTCTAGTCAGATAACCTTATAATACCAATGCTTTTCCACCCACTCAATATGACTTGTTAATACATATATTATTTTTCGAAAATTTTACAAAATTTAAAAAACCTGAAAATGAAAACTTGAAGTACCCGAAAAATCTAAAAAATCTAAAGATCTCAAATAAATAGAAATAAAGATATAAATTTTGGTTTTTTTTATTCTTCATTTTCTTTTTCTTTATTTTTTCCTTTTTTACTTTTTCTTTTTTTACTCTTTCCTTTTTCACTCTCTTTTCTTTTTCATTTTTTTCATTTTTCATTTTTATTTTCTCTTTTTTTTTTTCTTTTCATCAAATATATCTTTATAAAATTTTAATTTTAAATCTATTTAAGTTACTAAACAAATTCGAAAATTAATTTTATTTCAATATTTATTTTTATCAAGCACTTTTATTATTTTAAATATTATCTTTTATATACTATCAATTAATAATAATATCTGAAATACTACCAATCAATTTCTAATTCGGCTATTAAACATTATCTTATCTATCAATATTCAAATATATATCAATAAAATCAAATCCAATATAAAAAAATTCAACAATATCTCTTACCTCACCTCATCTCATCTTCAACCTCCAACCTCAATCTCAACCCAACCTCAATCTCAACCCAAACCAATTCTTCCATCTAATACTCAATACCTCAACCACTATATAAAACACCCCACTCACCCCATCATCTCCATCATCCCCAATCCTAATCCCCAACCAAATTATCTATTTAAAAAAGATATATAGCCAACCTCCAAACCTCCAAACCTCCAAACCTTCAAGTCATTCTTCAATTTCGTTATTTAGATTATTGAAAAATATACATACATACATACATACATACATACATACATACATACATACATACATACATACATACATACATACATACATACATACATACATACATACATACATACATACATACATACATACATACATACATACATATATCAATAGGTATATATTTACACCAAGAGTATATTTTTTAAAGAGTAAAGAAAGGTAAAGGTAGTTTATGTATATATACCTAGGCATGCATGTATGTAAAAGCAATAAGCTTTTATTCATTCATTTACTTATCTCATCCTATCTCAACTCATCATATCTAATATTTTCAGATGAGAGCTAGTAATAACTACTATACCAAGTACCTCAGCTATGTAACCTCTCTCTCTCATCTTGTCCTTCCCCCCTCTTCTCTTTCCTCGCTTCCTATATCCCATCCCCATCCAGGGTATCTACCAATTCTACCAATTCAATCCATTCGCGATTTAATCCAACACATTCGACTCCCAATCCCATCGCCCACAGGCTTTTCACCCATCCATCCTTTTACCCATCCACCCACCCATCAATCCATCCATTCATACACTCCTCGAATTTCCTTCCCTCTCCCCTCTCGCCTATCCATTCCACCCCATTCCTCCCTATCCCATCTCACAAAATCCCTTCCTTCATCCCATCATATCATATCATGATATGAATCCAGACTCACAATAAACAAAGGAAATGTATCCAATAAGTAATAATACTCACAAACATGATCTCAAAATCTCAAATCTCGGCATCCATTCGACCTTAAAACGCTAGCTGTACAACAGTGATATCCAAACTCACTCACAGCTTTATCCCCCATTCCCTTCCTCCCTCCCCCCTCCCTCCCTTAAACAAATAAAATTATGTATGTTACTAGGTATGAAGTGTGATAGATTCCAAAACTCCTCGCATGATGGATGATAAAATGATAGGACATATAGCGTACAGGCCATTAATATAAACGGGGCTCAAATCAACATGAAAGATGGGTGACATGGTAGGTCTTGTGGTGTGTATTAGCATTGATTGATGTATGAATGCATGATGGCGATATCAATTCGTAACGCTTTCGTTCATCTCGGGAGTATGGTTGACATTGGTTCGATGGATCCGCGGCTCGATTATTTATTTCGTCTCGATGGTATGGCATCGTTTGCGCCTTTGCCTTCATTGGAGGATTCCCAGTCCTCGAATCGTTTGAATCGATCATGTTGTTGTAAAAAAGAATGAATTTCGATTGGTCTCCTTAATTTCAAGGTCCATGTTGTGAAGGATCTCTTGGATGTTGATTTCGTCTTCCAGCTTCATCTCTAGCATTAGCCCATTCCTGTGCACCAGTTTGTCTACCAGGTTGTTCAGCAGGTAATTTTTGATCTTCTTGTCGTGGAGGTGGAGATGTCATTTGTTGATTTGATGATCCATCTGGTCTCAAATTCGATACGACGGATTGCGCAATTGATGCTACAACATAACCTCTCAATTCCTTATCTTCCCTCGCATCTTCCTTTTCCAATCGAAATCGTTCATCCTTATTCATATTTGATCTTCGAAGACCACGAATTTCGTTTTGAATGTATAGCATAACTTCTTCCGGGCATCGGTTTCGTGGGAGAGCATGATCGGGTTTTCGTACATATCTTCGAGTAACATCGGTCGCACCTTCCATTGAAAAAGCAACACAATAAGACATCTTCTTACCCCATCCCTCTGCATATAACCTCGGATTATCCCAAGCTTCTTCACATGCATCAACATGAATCCATCTCTTTTTCGTATCCGAATAGACTTCCGTCCATACATGATCTTCAACATTCCAAACCCATCTTACACGACCTCCAACCGCGCGACACAACATACTGAAACAATTGGCCCATTCTCCCACTCGTCCTTTTCTGGTTTGTAATAATCGCCACACGTCACTATATCGAGGAAATCGTTCATATGCACCACAATCCCCTGCCGAACATCTGTATAATTCTACCTTTGTCGCTCCACAAGCTGATTCATCGGGTGTTGGTGGTGTCATTCCTTGCGCAACTGTAGGTGACATGCATACATGACATGGTGGATTGTTTACCCAAGAGAAGAATGAACGTTTAAACCATCTGATGAAAAGTTAGAGAAAGTTAACAAATTGAGGCTAGGATCAAAAGACATACCTCAGCAAAGCTCGAATGACACAATCTTGATAACCCCATTCTGGTTTTCTTCCATCTCCCATACTTTCAGCTTCAGCTTGTAATATTTGACTTTCTTCTTCTGCCTCGCCATAAATTCTATCTAATGGTAAATGTTGTAAAGCTTCATCCAATAATCCAGGATTTTCGTACTTCGTTGGTGTTTGTGAGATGGAGATTAATAAATTTCGAAATTTTTGTGATTGAACATCTGCTGGTGGTGATGGAATCTTTGGTAAACTTCTTAATGAAGAATATGAAGGAGGAGTTAAAGGTTTTGATTGATTATTTGATGAAGAGGTGGGTCGAAAGTTTGAAGATTGTTGATGATTTTGTGAAGAAGATGATCGTTCTCTAGGTGATGGTGATGCATTTCGTGATCTTGATCTATCCAATTCATTTAATCTTTTCGTCCTTAATAAACCTTCGAATTGTTGTCTTAAATCTTTCGCCCATGCATGATCATATTCTCCATTTGATGCATTCCGATCAGCCATTGTTGTTGTTGTTATGTTGAGGGTAGAATTAAATATCGAATGTCGAGTCAAGTCGTCGAGTTAAGGAAAAGGTATGATGAGTATGCGATGTCCTTCAATTTCAACCTTCACAACCACTCTAACTCTCACTCTCAGTCTCTGCTCTCACTATCTGTTTGTGTGAATTGTGGCTTGTCCTATAATCGAAAGAGGAACCCTATAATATCATCCGAAATGGTTGGTATAATAATACTTTTGTCGAATATGCCCCAAAAGAAAAGGAAGGATTTGTTGCAAGAAAATGATTGAAATGTAAGTTGTAAAGTTGTAAAGTTGTAAAGTTGTAAGTTGTATTCCAATCGATTATTCCTCTCTCTTACTCTACTCTCTCTCTCTCTTTTCTTCAATACCGTTTGTCCCTCGAGCACAGCCCTCCACTTCAACACTTCAATTACTTTTTGGATGCAATCGCCACTTTTCGCTTATGAATTTAGGCTAGAAGGATTCGTAATTGTTGTACAGTACCGGGGGAAAATGGATCTTGATGAAAAATATCTATCAACAACTTCAAAATGGATTCCAAATCAAGTAAAAAGGAGGAGTTTTAAGTGATTAAGTTGTGGAATATTATTGTAGTTGTCGTGTTTTCAAATGTGTAGCCGAAAGAAGAATAAAGTAGGGTTGAGTAAAGTCAGTCAGTCGTAAGGCTTACAATGATAGGTTGAAAGGATTCGTATAAATCAATGAATCATGTTGTACAAAGGATATGAAGGATATCTAGTGTACGTGTTACTGCGTAAGTCCAAGATATTTCCAGGGACCAAAAAGCTAAAAAGTTAAAAAGTTAAAAAGCTAAAAAGCTAAAAGCTACGATTCAATCTTCATACACTTAATCTTCATGACTTGCGTTATAATACTCATCGACTTTTTCACCAACACAGCCGTTTTCCAACATCATTTGATTTGAGTTGTTTAATTCTCAAATCATCGTGAATCTAGTAAAATAGATTTCTCTTAATTCTCTTGGCAATCGAATTTGTACGCGTGGTTCAAAGATTCATTCATTCAACCAGATGTATGTTGCATTCAGTCTGGAACTTTTCCATCGCCAAGCATGCCAAGGTGAGGATTTATCAATCGAATTACCTGTTTTAGGATATATTAGGGTAATATTGGTTTTCATAAATCAATAAACTCACTGCTCAGAATTTGAAGGTACTAGATGTTGACGTGGGCCATGTGTTGTAGAGCTGACGACGACTTCATTTTCATTGTCATGTTGAAATCACCTTGCTACTTCATATGATTGGTTAAAACTAAGACTAGTCACATAAAACATCAGATGATTTATATTAACGGAATGTGATCAACAGCAAATCAATATCAAAATTCTAGATCTCCAAAATATTTCCCGTTGTACCCACCGGTAACTTTCTCACTTCAAAGCACAGCCACATCAAAAACTTCTTCAACCGGTTTGTCCGTCCATCAACAAATCAAAAAAAAAACAAAACAAAACAAAACAAAACCAACTGAATTAACATTCACATTCAAATTCCGAATCCCCGTGTTGTGTTCCGTCACCAAGCGGCGCAGATCACATACGAAACAAGAATTCCACCCCTCAAGTTTGAGCCTCACGAAATGCCCTCTTGAAGATAACATCAAACCGTCTTGCGTAGTCCTTTCGTACGCTACCGGACATCGTCTATCTATCTATCTATCTCTCAAGCCTCGAATCTCAAAATCGAGGAATCAAAAACTAGCATTAAACAATAAATGCTTCATTCTGAACGATCTACGGATACCTGTTTACGAACAATACCACCTACCGTGTTTTTCTCTTACAATCTAGTTCTTAACATTTCCATACTAAAACAGGAGGAAATGAAGTCATTGAACTCTACCATGATTCTTCAAGTCTCGATATTCAATAAGGATCATTTCTTTGGGTACTGATACGCGCAATCGATATGCTTGGCTGAGAACTAGGTTTTCATCGTCGTTTGAGGACGACGACCATGACATCTTGAGTATTAAATATTCGTATTCGTATGTCAAGTTGTCACTATACACGTGGATGGGGAGCAGAGTAGGTAAATTCTTCCTTACTTTCCTTCCCACACTAACAATGAAATACTCATTTTCATTTTTCATCCTCATCATCCCCTTTGTCCCTCGGCATCCAAAAATCCCCAAATCCAAAATCAACCCCCCCGAATCCGGGCCTCACTCCAACTCAAACTAAAATTCACAACATCCAAATTCCAAATCCCCAATTCCCATCTAAATCAAACCAAAATCAAAAAATTCCCCATACCCAAAACCTTCATTTGGCGCACACAGTAGATCAAAACCATACTAAGCACACTAAGCACTTCATAAGCATACGCGTTTTCCCTTGGCCCAAAAAAACGCTTTGAAGATCAAGAAGGGAATAGTGTGAAGAAAGTGGATGAAGTGGGTAAAGTTGATGATTGCGCGGCTACCCCTTGTGGCTTGGTTGGTTTGGGACTGTTAGATGTTAGGTGCACACCTGTTTTAGCGGGAAGTGAGGATGGGGAGGCACGTGGTGATGGGCTGAGATTCATGGAGATAGAAGAGGTAAGTATATCACGTAGATATTTAGGATACGGTACCGAAGTAAGGAAGAAAAGTCTTCCTGAATGTAAGATAGATGACACCCTATAATAGCTGAGGGAAAGTGTATCACGTGATTGGATATTCTTCATCTTCGATTTCCTTTTCTATATATACTTTATATAATCTTCTTCATCAGACTAGACTAGACTTCGTTATATTATCTAAAAAAAAAGATTATATCTTTTGATTTATATATAAAATTCCGGAAGTATCTTTGAATAGATAGTTA
The DNA here is from genome assembly GCA_014898415.1 of Stromatinia cepivora. Taxonomy (NCBI): domain Eukaryota; kingdom Fungi; phylum Ascomycota; class Leotiomycetes; order Helotiales; family Sclerotiniaceae; genus Stromatinia; species Stromatinia cepivora. The sequence goes on along the minus strand of RCTD01000029.1, from coordinate 529,882 downwards.
AATAATCGACAAAATACTTGTGCGCGGACTCGGAAAATATAAAACTCCAAACGCTAGCCCCTTCATTCTCAATCAAGGTTTCCCTTTCTTTCTTTCTTTCTTTCTTAATGGTAATTAACACCGATTTAGTATTCGGAGTTTCGCCCTCCCCGGCTGCTTGAGTATACTGGTTCTGGTTAGAGACTGCGAGATGAGGTTCTTCAGGTTCTTGGAATTTAGAATTTAGGATCTAGAATCTAGAAGTAGGCCCACGACCGAGTTCCTACTAAGTATACCAAGTAGGATAAAGACGAGAGAAAATCTGTCTCTTATGTGGTCGGAGTGCTACGGAGTGGGACGGAGTTGGTACGGAGTACGCGTGTTGTTGCTTTTAGATCATTCATTTATATGCTGATGTTTATGTATACGATATGGTATACAAATATATATGAATGGTGCGGTATGTATAATGCAAAATGGCGATCATGATATATAATTAAGATTTTACACCAATGTTTTCCATGCGGTACACGTGGTAGTCAAGGACAGTCTACGTTATGGTATAGAATACTTGTAATGTTGATGTTGAACCAGAGGTTTAGATCTCATCTTGAATTTCATGATTATGGATCATGGATGGAAGTATTGAGCACTGATACTCTGCTATATTGGACGAAAGATCCTTTCACCCCAAAATCTCATTTCCTTTCCTTTCAAACTAGTGATACGCAAATACTAAAAACCAAGAAAATCCTACAGCAGCATAGCCATTGCTTAACCTTCCCTCCACCATTAGTAGGGTGGACGGAAACATAAGTTCCGTCTTGACTCTTGATCTACCATTTCCTGGCACGTATTATATATAGTATAATCGCCACCAAGACGTCGGATCAGATACCAGTTGTAACTTGTTAGTATCAATTTTTACGGTTGAAGTGCCAAGTCTGGTTGGCTTACGAGGTTGGCTAATTAGAGTTTCTGTTTCTTGTCTTGATTTAAGCTTTTTTGATGGGTTCTCACTTGGGTCTGGTGAATTTTGGATTTTTTCGAAGGAGTAATTTTACTAAATATGGTTTTTTCTGTTCGACTTTGAAGTTTCATCGGTATTCTCCGCGAATTTGCATTTACCTGGTTAAGACCCTTAAAACTACTGGTAAATCAAATTGTCTATATCTTCCCTTTTTTTCATCCATCAACGAGTTAGGTATTTCAGTGGAAATAGATGAATATATGAGTTCGATGTCTCGATACTTTCGAAGGTCATCTATCACGCCGTTTCATGGATTCATATTTTATCTATACGATCATGGTATATTCTTGCTGTTGACTTTATTATAGTCAACTGCTACTTCCTCTTCAACCCACAGTTTAACAAAAAGATCTTCATCAAGCATCATCATCAAGCATCATCATCAAGCATCATCATCACAGTACTTACATATCTCTCGCGCGTCCCCCCTCTAGACTCTTGGACATGACGAACCTCATACAGATATCTCATATGCATTATCAAATTGTATTAACCTTAACTTTCCCTGTCAAAATTTGCTTGTCAGGTGCTATTTTACAGTAGTGATTCGTAAAGTACACGTACGCACGCATATTTGCATAAGACGTAAGTGCAACCTTGTTCCTAGTCTGTCACTTTCCACCTCATACTGGCTCACGCAAGAAGGACGCAAGATGGAAGACTCGGGTGAGCAGAGTTGCGACGCGACGGCCCGATGTGTACTAATCTTTGCATGGCATAGTTGCGCTATTTGTTCATCATCGGCGTTTGTTTTCTGTGTGGTCTTTATCCCTAGATGCTGAGGTTAAACCGAGTCACATTCTTCCATTATTTCATGGGATAGAATGATCGTAGTGGCCATGCTAGCAATTCCATCATCTCATACCTCAAACCCACAAGTCAGTCCCAAGGTCAAATTCGTCACCACGGCCTTCTTTATCCCTGTACCCATGTGCGGTGTGTGGTTTGTTGGTCACCTGGTCATTGGAACTTTCAAACAGTGTTACAGACTCGAAGCATGGATATTGGATAGATCTAATGGAGGAAAGATAGGCTTCAAGTGAAGCTAAGAACTAATAGTTTTGCGTCGTAATGTTATCTTGTACGGAATAGTGAATGGGATGATTAAGAGAATATCATGTATGAATCTTTGAGGAGATGTCTTGCTTGTCTGTCATATGTATATCTTACCACCTGCCTCTCTTTTCCTCATTAGATTATCCATCCATTTTATTTCTCCTTAGTTCAATGAAGGAGATCAAAAATCCATGGGGACTTGGTATGTGGATTGATATTCCAACCCGCTTCTTACAATATGGAATATATAGTATTGGCCCAGTATCTGTATATCGTCTGAGATGTATTATATGTAAGTATTATTTCACTATGCGAGTCAGAGTGGAGCTTCTTGTTTCCCAGCTTCGCATATTGGTCTTTATATCTACTACTTGAATACTATATATATATATATATATGATATAGAAAATACATTGAGTAAATTACAAGAAAGATGAACTCGGTTATTAAAGCTATCTAAGCTTGGAAAAGCTCGCTAATAAAGTAAAGCGATTCCTGTACGATAGTTGTGTAGGGTATCAAACATAGATTAGGAGTCTTAATTCAAGAAGATCATAACTGACAGTATCACAGCGAGTACTTCTAATAGTCTAAGTTTTAGCTCAGAATAGAGGCTCATCCGATATTATGTGGCAAAAAAAATATTTAACGAATATGAGATAATGCAGATTCATATTATGGTGACTACGGTTCTAGATCTATGGAGGCGCTAGAGTTTATATAGAGCCCTGGCAACTTAGCTAGTGGATGTGAAAGATATCAACAACAAAAGTTTCAGAAGGCTTGATATCCATCCAGAGTATAGGTGACTCAATCCTACTTTGTCTGTGTTTAATATCTTACTCTTAAGCTATAGTTATAGCGAGACTCTCGAAATCCATCAGACGTGATTCCCGAAAATTCTAAATAGGGGTAGATGTGCCGAAATTATGATGACCAACATATATATACAAGAATTTTGCATTATTTTCAAATCAAATTCTCCTAGTCCGAGCCCTTTTCTTCTTCCGGTAACGACAATTCAAAAGTTCCTCCCAATCCTTTTCAGTAATATGAACATCGAACTCAAAGTTCGAATAATGCTCTTCTTCAAACGCCGTACATATTGATCCCTCATCATATTCAATCAATTGATGCTTCTGACGGAATCTTGGACTTGCATTAGCCCTCACCCAATTTCCATCCAAAGGCGACTGAGCTTGTCCTAAATCCTGCCATCTCGTAACGACAAATGCTTCGCCCTCCTCTCCCATATCCATGGTGTCGACCCGAAATTCAGTCATGCAGTATTTACATTTTTTAAAGGTGCCCCAGATAATTTCGCACCATTCAAGATCTTTAGTATCTTCACCCTGATATCGAAGGCGGCGTTCTCGAAAATTGTATTCGGTTTCAAAATGAAAGTGAGCGCATATTTCAGGGTACCAAGAAATTGTATTAGATGTTGAAGGCGGTTTAGCTGCTGGAATCAAATATATCATCTGTTCGCGAAGTATAAAGGAGCGAGTTGTGTCCGCAATTCGCAGGACTACTTTTTGTTGTTCTGCGCAGTGAGTAAGAGAACCGACTTGAGTTTTGGTATCGTTAAAAAGAATGTTTAGTGGTGAAAAATTCCGGCCTTGACGATAAAGTTTCATAGCTCTCTGGAAATTGTTGAATTCCAAATCCCATTCTCCAAGATCAAGGAAATCCTGCTCAAAGTAACACATGTCATTAAGGATAGTTTTAGCCCTTTCCATTATATGCAATTTCTTGCAAGAAAAACATGTAATATGATTTGGAAGGTCTCGCTCCAGAAGCTTCAGAAACTTATAGCAAGAGGAATTTCTTCTTTTTCTCGTCTTCCTTAAGGCTTTGATATATTGGGCTCCGAGAAGGATGTATATGCGTTGACAAGAAAGAGATAAAGAAACGGTCGACTCGAATGGTAGAAATTCGACGATGTTCGGTGGAATTTCGTTTGGCACATTTCGAAGGACTGATGATTTGAGGGCAGGTGATTCGACTGTTGGTGGCTCCAAAAGTGGTTCAGTGAGTGATTCAACGGCCGAAGCTAGATGAGGAGATACGAGCACAGTTGACTCGAGGTTGGTTAAATGTTGGAGAGGCTGGTTTGGCGAAGGACGAAGAACTACAGATTCAATACTGTGGTAGGAATTTTTCCTATATTTCCGAGATTTTGATACGCCAATCTTGGCCATGATATATTGGAATAGCTTCATCTTGAAGGAATGAGGTGTCAATTTCCGACATTTAATATGGACGTAAATTTGTCTAAAGAATACTTGAAGGATTATATATAGATCTCGCGTTAAGTACGTCACTATGGAGAAAAAATGAACCCGTGATCCGGAATTAGTAGACTAAAGAGTGTGGGGGATCTGCTAAGCTTATTTTGACTGCCGGTTGTCTATGTATGTACTAGCTTAGAGCTAGTATATGGCTAGCACATGTTTCAACAAACATAGCAAGATGAGGTACATTTTCTGTGACTAGCACAATGCCGGAACCGCAGGTGACTGTAATTTAGTACAATTCTTGGGTTATAGCTGCTCACTTGCCTCGTTGTTTTGGTGCAAACAGAAGATTGCGGTTATTATGAGCGAAGGGTTGATGAAAATGCATGCATCATTAAGGGCATTCCTTCGTTGGTATACTTATAGTAATTTTGCGGTTTTATAAGATTAGACCTTTTATTATTGACGATTAGAAATTATGGAGTAGGCTTGAATTATACATGAGAGCATCAGGTGCTAACACGTAGGCCTAGTGCCCAACGGGCTCCCTTGACATATACGGAAAACTGAGTAGAAAAATCCATTGTTTCAAATGATTTCAATCTTCCAAACAATTTCATTCTTCAAAATGATCTCAATATTTCAAATGATCTCAATCTTTCAAATAGCCTCGATCTTCCATATGATTTCAGGAATCCGAAGTTTCTCAATTTTGACTGCCGTCCGAACTATCAGACACTGACATGAGACAGCGAAAGAGTCCACTTCATGGTCTCAAACCTAAATGGGGTGTTTAAAAATTCGACCAACCCCCAATACTAAATTGAAACTGAGGCTTTGAAGCCATGCCCATAGCGAAAATGGCTCCTGTTCTCCGAGGATGAATCTAGGCAACTGGATTCGGAGGAGAACGGTCGGAAAAGTCGAGCTCCCACGTGTACGACGTGCCGGCTACGAACCTCCAGCTTAGTCTGGAGAGCTGACGGGAGAAGCGCATTTTACAGAAGCTCTATACAAGGTCTTCAGGTATATAAGCATTCAACTCATCAATTCATAGAGTAAATAGAAGCTGACTTGACACATGAGCATTTCTCTTATCTATGCATGTCGGACCTCGGATATGGTATAGGGCACTGTAAGATTTGCCAAGTGTGCTTGCAAGACGATGAGAGTTTGATTGAGTGATTTTGCCCTTTGCGCGATACTATCAGGGGCATTACAGAACCCAGTTTTTGATGTCGATTCAAGAGAATTCTAGTACTCAACATTCAATTTTAATATGAATTGCAGAAAAATACACGAGGAATTCTGAACTATCAATTTCTCAGAGATTTCAAGTTATGCTGAGACACGCCGGCGTAAAAATAAGGTCACATATAATCTTTCACCACTAAAGAAGTCGAGAATTCCTACTTCTGCCGCTTATCATGACGCAACGTCAGTTCGATATCATGGGCTCGTGCGCAGGGGGTCATAATTTAGACGAGAATGAAGGGAGTATTACAGGATCCATGGAGGAAATAAATCTCATATCAAACATATTCTTTTCCTAATTCTAGATTAAATCTAAAAGAACTTTTACTATTGAACCGGGATCGGAATGTGAAGAGTGTTAACAGATGTCTACATCTGAAAGATTTTGATTGTCAAATCTCGATTTGGATATTAAAGATGCTAATTATTATTTCTATAAAAGTGACTTTGAAATAATTTCAAATAAATATATATGGCGGCCCTTACTTGCAACATAAATACGATATAGGCGCCACAAGATTTGCTAAGTATACTTGCAAAGTTACAAGAATTTGATTGAGTACTTTTGCCCTTTGTGTGATACTATCAATATCCTCGATTCGATGATTGGCTTTTCCAAGAAGGGGCACAGAGCGGGCATTTGCATGACAAGCCATCCGGTGACTTGTTGATTTCAAAACATTACGCCAATGATGGGACATAAGAGGGGATATCAAAAAGCTCCGAGGGCCATTCACGGGCAATGAAATAAATAGCGGCGCCTGAGAAACTCAGCAATCTACACTGATTAAGAAGGATCATGATCGCAAGAGGGATAAGGCCAAGAGATATATGTATCTTATAATGGTATCAGCAATATGCTCTGCTATCTCGTGATTATACACACAAATACATCTCTCAAAAATCCCTGTGTCCATATTCACCTAGACACTTTTTGCTTTTGAACATTCCATTGTATCCTAGCTCCAAAACGCCATATCCATCCATATGCATCAAGTCTACGCTTCTCCAACCCTCATTCAAAATCATATTACCCATCTAGTACCTCCCTCCTCCTTCAATACAACGACTTCTTTTCCCACTCCTGGTCACCCTCTAATCTCATTGGCAAATCAGTTTCCCAGATAGGTCTCTCTACAATTGCCACCTCCGGACCACCTTCTCCTCCCTCTCCAATCTCTACCATACCAAGTATAGGTCTATACTTGAATGTCTTGTAAGTTTGTGCTGGTCCCCCAAATTTCTCATCTTCGCTTTTTTGCGACCGTTCCCTGAGCAGTGACTTCAATTCCTTGTCAATCTCATCATCGTCCGAATCAACATCCATAAGATATTTGTTATCTTCTACATCAACTTCCGTTTCGTGCGTCTCCTCCTCGTGAATGAGTTTGCGGATTTTACGGGACATGCCTGTCTCGTTCTCTTCTGGGTCGACCATACCTCCTGCTCCAGATTTCCCTAATTGAAAGCGTTTGCGTTTGTTTCCCGAGATCTCGGCATCTCCGTCCTCCTCTGCTTCCTCATCTTCAAAATGGAAATCTTGTGACAAATCGAACATCCATAACCAACCAACACCATGTAGCCACATACGCTCTCTACCATTAGAGATATCCCATATGCAACCTCTTGCCAAATCTACGACTTGGCGGAAAGCAAGCGGAAATGTAGAGGTAGGGTTTCTACGAGACCAAGGTGTGAGTGAACCGGCGAGAACTTCGAATTCATAAACTTCATTAGTGGATGTGACAATGACTAAACGATCCTCGGCGACAGGTAGTTCGTGAGATACAGGACGAGGATTGTTGCGTGTAGTAGGAGGTGTGGCTCCGTTGATTAGTGCCGGGCGAGTTGAAGGGCGGAATGATAGTACAACTGGCGCGGCGGGAAGTTTTGGTAAACGAGTGGCGGAAGGATTTCGTGTCCAATGTTGACCGAAAATTAATTTTGGCTTCTTCTCTTCTTCGACGTCGGAACCATCGTCAGATTCATCATCAGATGCGTCATCTTCCTGTGTTTCCTCCAATTCTTGTGTAAGATCTTCGATTCCTTCTAAAACCCAAGTATCAACAAAACCTGCCAGATCGCTGACTACTAAAATTCTGCTATCAGATGAGAATGCTACTTGAGTGACGGTTCTTTCGTATGCGCCGAGACCACCTAGAAGCTTGGTTTTTGAGATTTTGCGATCAAGACGAGAAAGTTTTGAGAGCTGAGGAATTATACTGAAGGATGATGGTGAAGCATTATCCTGAATGACTCGTGCCATGGCAATTGAGCTATCATCACGAATTATCGACAACCAGTTTCCATCCGGAGAGAACTGAATCAAACGGGCCCCAGAAGAAAAGGTATGTGGTACAGTGACGGTCGATACCTTGAGGCCTTCACCCTCTTCTGGTTTCCGTGCCTTGAGACGGAAAAGCTTTATATCTGACACTGTCGAAACAGCGAGCAGGTTTCCTGCAGCATTCAAAGTCGCCGATGTGATGTTAGACTCTCCCTTGATTAGGATCTTCGCTACCAATTTGCGATCGGCAGCTGCGGCTTCTGGTTCATCACTGTTGATCGAATCTGAAAGTTTGTTTATGCGCCAGATGTTTATTTCTCGATCCCACCAGCTCATCAACAATCTCTTTCTTGTAGAACTTTGAATAATGGATGGCTGAGGTAGGAAGGGCAAGGCACGTTGGTTCTCTTGACCGGAATGCGCAAGTGGCAGAACAGTAGGAGCAGCATCGGGACCTGCGAATGAAAATTAGCTTATGCAAAAGATATCAGTGAAAGATCTGCTTACCTCCGGAAACCACAACACTGATTCCCTGACACTCCAAGCTTGCCATAGCCTTAACATCGTGGCTGTGAAATCTCCTGTGCCTAACTTCTGACCATCTCTTCTTCCCTTTTATTTGTTTGTAGACGACCGTCCTTCTATCCATACCACCACTAAAAATTGTCATCCCATCAGAGCTTGTTGCAAGGCTGAGAACGTCTTGAGTATGACTTTTAATGTGCTGCATCATACTATATGTTTTGCCCTGCCATATTTTGATTTCTCCCGTCGAGTCGCCAGAAATGATATCTCCGTTTGGTAATGATTTGACAGCCCAGACAATGATATCCTTAGGTCCTCCTTTAGGTCCAGCCCCCAAAGACATCTGTCTTACCATTGATCCAGTTCGTATATCATAAACTCGAATATTGCTATCTGAACATCCTGCAATAACATGATAGCGATCCTGAAAGGCAACACTAACAATCTTTGCTTTTTTCGCGGATGGGCGAACAAGAACTTTTTGTAATTGCAGATCTTCATCTGCTGTGGAGTATAGAACCAAAGCTCCGTCAACACAACCAGCAATAAGCTTTTGGCATTCTCCAGAAGGTTCCTCTCCAGATTTTTGTTCCTCTGCGGGTTGGGCAGCAAGACACCATATCTCTCCATGGTTTCCGCTCGCTGAACGTAATGGCTGACCTCTCACCAAATCCCACTCAGTAACAGTTGTAGTATATCCGATGCTGAAGAGCCTAGATTTCCCAATTATTTTTGTACCATTGACATCCTCGTTAGGATCTTGAGTCCAGACTAGTCCATCAATACTGCGATCCTTCCCACCTCGAATGATTGTCTCTTGAAGCCATGATCCTTTTTGCGGGTTCCAGAGCTCGATATCACCGTTTGCGCGACCGAGGGCTAATCGTGGGGAAACGGCAGATTGACCTTTTGTCAACTTCGAGTGTGTGAATGCCAATGCATTGATTGTTGACGGAGGGTATGGAACGAATCTGCAGCGGTGGATATCCATTGCGCCGGTTTGATGTTGACTTCTCATTCAATTCACAAGAGAAAAAATAAAAAAAGCTCACCAAGTTTTTTGCCGGAAATACTGAGTGGCTCGTGCATTAATGGTAGGCGGTGGAGAGAGATATTGTCACGTGATTTCAACCACTTCCCCATCATCCATTTTCTGGATGTCTATACATTAAATGGGTAGCAGTGAAACCGAAATGAACGGGATACCAGGGCCATCTAAAAGATATTAGTTTATTTTAGCGGATCAAGCCTGACCGTTCTCTCGAGCAATGTCGGCAGGTAGAACAAGTGGCTCTGCAATGCTGCTGGCTATCACAGCGTTGGTCACTTTTCCATATTCTGGATCAATCTAAAATGCACTGAGCAAGCATATTGCAAACTCGCGAACTATCCTCTGAGATATGTGTTTAGTTTTGAGATATACGTGCTTGCGCCCATGGCCACTTTTATCTTACAATCTACTGTTGCTGCAGTCCATCTTCTTCAGCTTTATATCTTCACAGAAAAGCTCTGCATATTTGAAGTGCTCTTCTAAACTCGCTGAAGTTAGTCATCTCAATATCTATCGCAGGGCTTGACATTCCACTCGTCAATTGATAAGATTAGCGCATTCATTGTGTTAGAACCAAGTTGTCTTTTAGTTCACAGGCATAATATATGGAGTAATGGAGTTGAAGATGTTTCTTTCACTATGCTGATCTGATGTATGTGCAGAACGTTCGTTTTCACCTCTGCATTCTATGCAGGAATATTCAAAACTAAGGATCCAGCCCATTCTCCATTGCTCTGCCTCCACAAATCCCCATAATTTCCTAGAATTCATCCCAGCGACCTCAATTCGAATCAATAACAAGCTGAGGAATATGATAAGTTTTCTTTCCATCCCTAACCGTCGAGGTAAAAGGTGTAGAAACATCCACAACCTTAACATCTTGTGGATGCCAAGTCTCTGAGTTCTCATGATTGCACCAATCCTGCGTTGAAACCGATTCTATCAGGATATTTGTGAACGTTACCGCTCCAGAATCCCAGCCAGGGTCTGGACCACCGCCGATTCCCACATGCTCGATCATTAGCAAGAGCTACACAATTAATATCAACTTGAGACTTCAAAAATCCGGATTCGGGAAGCGGGATTACCTCTGCCATGTCTGGGACTTTAGGATCTGATGAGGATGTCAATAACAATGACGCATATCTGGGAAATGGCAAACATACCAAATTTGGAGCCATCAAAAGTGTAGTTGCCACCATAAGGAACTTCTCCCTTTGATGCGCCGATCTTACCGGGCATCACGGACCATGTATCAAGCCATTTATTGGAGATTTCGTCAAGGGTCCAGATACTTGTTATTTCATCGCCTGGATATACTGTTCGATTGATTGTTAGTCCCCATCATGATTCCCTCCGCCATACCCATATCTACGACCCTCTACTTCCCATCACCATCTACTCCCCAAATAAAAACAAAACTCACCCTCCGGCTGCACCGTCTCAAAATAAACCTCCCTCCAACTCGGTTTCGTCACCCCATCATAAAAACTAGGTACATGACTCCAATGACCCACTTCCTCCCCCGCATTCCCAACCACATTCTGAAGAACACAGCTTTGATCCGTGGGTTGCATGCCCGCCCAAGTCGCTTGTACTTTCCAGTCTGGACCATGACCTTGTAACACGGTTGGTGGGGATGGAACGTGGAGGGTTGCTTGGAACTATGGGGTGGAAAGTTAGTTATAGGAAATACTTGGAGGGTTACTTGGAGATTGATGAGAAGAGGGGGAAGATAGATGTATGGAAGGGAAATAGGAGAGGGAGGATACATACGCGTGTGATTTTTCCACCGTAGGTGAAGATGAATACTGCGCCTGCTGTTGCGTGGTTGATAAAAGTAAGGACAAATACGAGCAAAATGAGAGGAGTGATGGAAAAGCCATCTTGATGAAGGTAAACGGATAAAAGTAATAATGAGGTAATTCAAAGATGGAGATAAAAACGCAGTGCGAGAATGCAATACAACCTTCCTTGCGCAACTTCAAACTAGTCTAGAAGCTAGTTAAATAATGTATGATATCTGTTGTCAGTTGCAGCTCGTGGGGCAATCGTCGTTTTAGTTCAAACATATGTATCCAATATATTGTATATCAATTTGCATATATAGGCGTTTGTATGTTTGTATGTTAGACAAACATAGCTCTCGGCACCTACAGTAACCGTGCACTTATATTACCCCAAAACCTTAAAAACGCGTAAATTTCGCGAATTGAATTTCAACTCTCTTTATTATTTATTCATCAATAGCACTACAATATATTCCCAGAATCTTGAATATTGAAAGGGAATTAGTTTTTAAACATCTTATTCTATATTTATATAACAAAATTATTAGCAAAGCTTTTAATGGCTTTAATCCTTATTGTATTGCAATTAACCTTAATCTCGAAATGCAAATTGTTTGTTATACTTTATAGCAAGATATATTACACAATAAAGGAATGAATCTATCTTGTATTCTTCGAATTAAATCTTATACAGAAAGAGAAGAACATATATTAGTTCGATACATTTGATTATATCCAAAATCAACTTATACACAAACAAAAACAATTATAAGCCTTAAATGTAGTATCTCTATTATTAAAAAGATTTTGAAGACTTATAAAATCATCAATTGGAAGTGTAAAAAGCGACCAGAACTTACCCAGACATATACGCTCAAGTGGTTTGTATAGTGTCTAATCTATAAGAGGTTGACAATAAAGAAATAAAGATTAATTGTATAAAACGACAAATGCTTTGTAGAGTAGGGACAGGGTAAAAAAGGAGAATAGTACTTCCATATTCTTATTCAGAAATAGGAATCTAAAATGATTCAAATATATAATACGAATAAGAATATAAAGATTATAATTTAAAAAGGCTTTTGGAATCTTGAAAGAAATAATTTATATATAATAAATAGAGATTTTGAGAATAAGAAATATAGATATAATGCTAATTTATATCTCGAGATCTTCGATATTAAAATAGACCCTGCTTTTGAAAGATTGAATTCAGAATATGAATTTATATAGGATAATGCTTTTATTTGTGACGAACCCAACGAGCGTTTAGAGATCAACCTTAGAATTAAAAGTTACAGAGCTAAAGAAAATGTATTACAAAGCTATATATATGATCAACTCGAAACTTAGTATTGTACTAATCCGATTATACGCGATCATATATATCTTGTAATACTACCCCCCCCTTTTGAAAAGTTCGTCTTGAATTTATTTTAAATGAATGATTTAAATATAAAATAATTATTAATCTTCTTTTAATAAAAATTTCTGATATATGGATTATATTATAATCAATGAATATATATTTATTATATTATATACCTCCTCCAAATGATCTTCAAAATATCGGTTATTGATTATCTCTTCTAGATTTTTATTATCGTTGTTTTCGGGTTCAATAGTTAATATAATAACCGGAATAGGTTTTTATTGATTTCGGATTTTTTGATATAGGTTTAGTGGATAGGTTTGTATTCAATGAAAGTTACTTTTATATTATATATATTTATTTTGTTTACACAAAAGAATTTTTTCAGAAAAGGAAAACTTGGGCATTTGTATATAAAGTAGAATCAAAGTACAATCAGGTTTGTCTAATTGGGTATCAAAAGGGTTAAAGATATTAATGATATTAAGGTTGTTAATGTTTATTAGGTTATGATTTTGAAAATAGAATGAATTCTGTAATATATATAGGGCTTTAGATTTACTAGAATAGGATGATACAGGGAATCCATTCGTTGTACAAGCAGTTAATTGTTGTATGATCTGAACAAAATCGGGATAGGAGTGAAGAAAAGAAAGTTGTTGAGAAAGATGATTTCTAAGAGTAATATTGAGTTCATTACGAAAGATTGAGATTTTATTCGAATCGGACTAATTCTGATCTTTGACTTTGTAAAGGGTCCTTTCGAATTTTGTAATATAGGTATATAGAAAATCGATTTCTTATTTGAAAATGAATAACTTATTTTTAACTTTTTGAACTTTATTCGGATTGTTGTAAACACGTATGAATTGATTCAGGATCGTTGTATAATCTAAAAGAACATTTTGATCAAGAAAAGAAAGTTGAGGTAGTATTATAACTTATATATGAGATTCGAGATTGAAATAAATATAATAAAATTGAATTGTAGAATTGCCGATCGTAATGCTATCTATTTGTAATTTCGTTCGAATCGAAAAAAGCCAGGTATCGAACTTTTGAGAATTATTATTGAATTTTTTAGGATTAGGGAGAAAGGGTTTTGGACAAGAAGGAGTATAAGTAATAGGAGTATATTCGAGAATCAGGGAGTATAGGAACGAGATTTCATTTTGTTGATAAATCATTTCATCACGAAATTCTGTAATCATGAGATTTATTGAATTGTAATCTATAGTTTAGAAATTAAAAGTAAGAAAAAAGATAATATCTTTGAATAATATCAAGAAAATCTATGTGCAAGCGAAAAAGCATAAATGTATACTTAGACAGAAGCAAACAGAGTGTATATGAGTATATATAAATGTTATTCTATTTTTTATTTGGAAGAGCTTTTAATAATGTAATGAATCCAATGAGTGTTTAGAGATTAATTTTAGAATTAAAAGTTATAAAGCTAAAGAGAGTATATTATAAAGTTATATATATGATCGGCTTGGAGCTTAGTACTGTACTAGCCCGATCGTACGCGATCACGTGTATCTCGTGACATTATTCATTGTATCTACAAAGTATAAGATTGGTTTCAAAAGAAAGAGATCTCAATATTGAAGAATTAACCTTTTTATTCTTCTGATTTCAATTCTATTGAATATATTTGATGGATTTTAAAAATAAAGTTATATAAAATATTTCTTGATATTGTAATCGATAAAAGCGAATCGGAATATATTAGATAGAAGTTAGAGAATTGTTTATAAATAGTTTGGGATACATTAAATCAAGAATTATTCGATAAATTAGAAATGAATATACTTAATAGAATTAAAATCTATATCGCAATAAAAAATTGGTATACAAAATATTGATTAATTGTAAAATGATAAGGATTTGAATTTTTTTGAAAAATAGTATAGATATAAAACTTCAATATATTCAAATTTTAGATTATAATAATTAATGATTGATTTTATAATTAAATTGAAAAATAGATATTGAATATATAAAAAAACTGAAATTAGGTTGTAGAATAATATAAGTTGATTAGTACTGTACCCAGCAAACCCGCATGAATATATCGCGCAATCAGCAAGCAATCCATTCTTAATTCAACTCATTCACTCAGCCTTGAATGATTTCTATCCCCATCATCATTCATATTGATGAATAAGATTGCGAATGAGCTTCAAATAAACTCAGCGCCAATCCGTACCTCTTTCTCTTATTGCGAGGCAATCAAACCGATGTTTCAGAGGGTGCCTTGCCAATCGCTAATAATACCTATATAGAGCTGGTAGATGTCTGTGAAATTAAAAGCATATCTCCCACCAGAGGTAATCTTATAAGTGTATAGCCAAGGGGAATAGCTATTTCGAAGTCGGATATGAGATTTTGCGTCAAGACCACATGTGTCATGCTCACATTAAACAATTGCGTGCATCTCAATGCGCGAGACAATCGTGACCCTGATCCATGAGTATTTTGAAGTTGGATTTGGGGAAGTAAAGCAGTATGTATTCAAATATACTGTTAAAACATCATCAATATCCCATTACTACCTCATATTCAAAACCGTGGGCGATAAACGAGGAACTTTCTTCATACGCTCAGCCGCAACACCGACATCTCAATCGAGAAGCTCAGAGAAGATATTCCCTTTCGATGTCCCATCATCCGAGTCCCAAATCCCTAAGTAGTCGCTTTTGTATTCGTCATAGTAAAACCCGCGATAAGGCACAAAGCTCCTGTCATTGATAAATATGAAGTTACGGGTCCTACATCACTAAGAGTAACACCGGAAAGAACAAGCTTATCGAGACGACACCATTCTATACTTGTGCCACTAATTTGAACGAGGATTTTGTTCCAGACTACTGGGCCCATCTCCCACTTTGCGGCGCGGTTGAGTTCGGTTGCCACGATAGCCTGCAAGTTTTAGTTAATTATTAAAAAGAGGACTCAAGGTGTAGGAAAAGGGTTCGATGTGAATGGTACGTACTTGTGTGAAGTCTCCTACCTCGGCTGCAAATTATGTGTTAGTCAAAGTACATCATAAGTTTTGACAGGGCAGAAGAGCCAACTTACGATACGCAGTAAGATCTATTGTAAAATTCCCACTAAAATCCACCTCGCCCTTCGCAAGCCCCTCCGCACCTCTCGTCACAACCCAATATACAAACCACTGACGGGAGTTTGCAGGGCCTGACCACAGGTGGGAATAATCCATCTTAACGAAATTATTCTCAATAATATCCCCCGGATAAACATCACTATCTTCACCGTGAATAACTCCTTTATCTCCCATTATATCCAAGAAATACTCGAAAAATGACCATTGCCCTAATAAAGTTCCCTCATTGGCGATTACGTTTTGCAGGATAGCAGCGCTATTTGCAGGTTCGAGCGCGGGCCAGAAGGATTGGATTCCAGTGGCTTGAATGGCAGTTGGTGCTTTTGGTACGACTACGTTGGCTCGGAACTGACGCTTTATGGTTAGTTTGAAGAGTCTGAATGGAAAGCCTAGGCGGTGATACTTGGATAATTTTATCATATGGCTCAATAAAGACTGCTCCACATGCTGCGAAATGAATTATACCGAGCAGGCGAACAACGCTGGCGAAGGTGTTGACATGAAAAGAACGCATTTTGCGAGGTAGTGCTAACTTGCAAATGACTAGTTGAAAAGGATATATTAAAAATAAAAAAAGGCAAGTCGCGAGGTACCCTAAAGGAGCGTAAGGCAGCTTATAATCACCGTTCAAGACTATGTTGTTGAAAAAAAAAGGAAAGCCGAAGCTCTCAAATATAGTTCTCCTGAGATACATTGTCAAAATTAACACCCCATACCCATTATTCACTAGGGCTTGCGGGAATAGTAAACAACAAAAGTTTGCAACCTCGAACCACTGACTCATGCCGAGATAGGATGAGTCTGCACTAGTGGTAGAAAGTACAAATAGTACAAATGATGGAGGGTATATAAATGGCACGCTGATACTCACCAGAATCAAGGAACAAACCAAGAGATCAAATTACTTCGGGGATTTTCTATTTAAAGAGACATCGGAACCAGCCAAGCAACCAAAAGTCTTGTGTTGATTGACAGATACCTTGACCGTCAAGCTCAAGGGCAGAGAAGACACCAACCACAGCAGTCGCAGTCCAGATATAAACGCATCAACATTCAAAAGGCTATGCATTAATTAATCTTGTGTGTACTAGATAGAATAAATGCTCTAAGCGAACACAACATTAGATAAATTTAATCTGCAAAATGAATTTAGTATACCAAACGAAATTGTTGAACTACAAGTCCAGACTAGCCCCAAATAATAGCTATTCTCAAACTTGCTTGAAACGGTGAGATATCTCGTTATATAGCATGAAATCCTGGCCACTCGGAATATGTACCAGATCAAACATTATTTTTCTCTCCCACCAAAGCCTAAAAATCAACTTTGCCCTGCACATCGAATCTCCATTTGACATTTTCCCAACCTTCTCTTCTCTTAATGTTGACTTCAATATCATTCTTCGGTTTTCTAACCGCCGTACCCAACTTTTGAAAAGCTCTCTCTGGCACACTCGAGCCCTCAATATCAAATCCCATAACAATAACAGCAACAAGCGAAAGAATTTCAGTTGTGGCAAAATGTCTTCCTGGACATAAATGCTTGCCACCACCAAAGGGGAAATATCCCTGTGCTTGCTGTTTCTTCTGTTCCTTGCCCAGCTTTGCGATAATACTTGGTAGGAAACGATATGGGTCAAATGAATCAACATTTGGTCCCCAAATTGATGGCGAGTTGTGGGTGAAGCCAGAAGGAAGTTGTGTGACGTTCCCAGCCTTAAGCAAAAACGAAGATTGGGAGGTTGACGATGTGAGAAGCACATCTTGGGTAACAGATCGAACAGATGTTGCTGCGTCGGCAAAGCAAAGTGTCTCTCGAAAGCAAGACATCAATATAGGACAGCGGGATTGAAATAGAGTAATATCCATGATACATTCTTCAATTCCATCGTCCCCTGTCTGTTTCAATATAATATTGGAGATTTCGGATCGGATGGAAGATATCAAAGACGAATCGGAAAGTATGTTCACAAGTAGCCAGAAAGACGTTGGTGCTGAATTGGTTGCCGCAAGGAAAAGAGGAGATATTTCGATATTCGCGATTTCCTCAGCTGCAAGGCCCCACTTTTGGGAGCAGTCTAATCCAGATTTGATGAGGGTACTGGCAGTGGTATGATGAGAGGAAGTATAATATGATGCGAAGGCAGTTTTGATGGCTGCGCGTCCGTGATAAGCTTTAGGGCAAAGAAACGTAGGAAGAAACTCAAGCATAAGCATCGTCATGTTCTCCTCGAAATCCTTGGCAAGATTAGCACTAATCTTCAAATCTGGGGCAGGGTGTCCAATAGTCCGGACTGGTAGATCAGAGAATGATATTCGACATATATTCCCATTGGATTGAGAGTACAAGTGAATAGAATATATGGGAAGAATTCAATACACAAGAACGCAGTATATCAAACCAATTCATTGTAGGATTTCAGCCCGGACTATTGAAAAACGTGTGTGGGAATATGATTGCTAACCAGAGAGAATCTATGAGCCTGTGATCGGTACTCACGGGATCGTGGGGTCCATAGAGAGACGCAGAAGTAGCCAACGTAAGGGTATCTCTCATCCATTTATAGAGGATTACTTTCCCAGGGTTCTGACCAAGCTCGTTCAAGAATTCGGCAACAGCACCCAAAACTCCCTTGTTCAATTCTAGCAGGCTCTCACCAGGTCCTAGGTATTCTACCATCAATCCATGATTCTCGTTCAGGTACGACCTCCCATTATTCCCATTTAATAACGGCCCTTTGGGATCATAATCCGGTGAAGTTTCTCCGCGAATTATTTTCATCCCATTTTCACCGATGTTAACTGCACGTTTCGAAGAATCAACGACGAATGTGGTAAAATCAAAGGCTTTCGTATTTCGATATGCAGCTTGAATTAGGGAAGGTTCGCAGACAACATAGATACGTGCGGCGAATATCTTGAGCGTAAATACAGAATAAAGAGGATATTTGAAACTGTAGTGGAGATTGTAAGTGAAGGCTCCTAAGGAAATGAATCGCCTCATGTCAAAATCAGGGAGTACAGTAGCAGACTTGCTGATAGCATTCCAATGCCCATACCTTAGATCTGAAAATATCCAACTTGCCCCTTCAGCATACCAATTAAATATCCAAATAGCGGAATCTTTGACTTAACTTCGGGAGGTTCAGTCCCTTTAATAAACCCCTCATTCTTACGACCAGGCCTGCCAAATAGTATCATCAATCCAATGCCCAGAACCAGAGCCATTGCAATTGGGAACCTGATGATACCATAACTCTGCAAGCTCGAGAAAGAAGGAAACATTTTCACCGTAGAAGCATTATTGGATGCCATAGTAAAGATTCGAAAGCAACATGAACCGAGATCTGAAATCCTGAAGCATAGCACCAAGAAGGGTTTGGTTAGTGCCCGTACCTACAATATTGAACACGATCAAAGCGGGAAACATCTTCTCTGTGGATCACAGAAACACTTGAAGCCGGGAAAGTTAGTTTCAAGTCTCTAAATTATCCCCGATTCTAGGATTGGACGATCTCGACGATCCCTTATCAATCGAGCAGCTTTTACATGATGGTCCCCCTCTGCGCAAGCAGTGAAAGGATTCAATCATTGATAAAACCCTTGGAAGCTTCCGTACATTTCGTGATGTGGATAATATTTCGATTCCAATGGTAGGTTGTTGGAAGGTTGTAGGTTGGGTTGTAGGTTGAATGAAGATGAATGGGCGGGCAGACCTTTGATTGAAGTTAGTGCAGAGCTCCACCTAACCAAAACTTAAGGTTACTTATATTGGTGATAACTGTGGCTGAACATCGTGAATCTAGTTCTAAGCCACAATGGAACATCAAAGAAATTGACTAGAACACTGTTTCGCCCTCTCTTTTTTTTTTCTTTATATACAATATACACACCACGGGTGTATAAGATTAGAAAGTTTCTGTTTTTAAAGCCACCAGTACTCTTATATGCCAATCAACTTGACTCCTTGTATTGAGTGTTTCTCCAATATTTCATGCTATGCAATGGAAATCTCAGAACATGCATACGGCACCCTTGGCAAGACCTTTGGCAAGACCTTTGGCAAATGAACAACTACCCTCAGTTAAACTGACACATTCAACTTCTTTCATGGTGGAAGCATCACCAGAATTCTAGAAGTCAACTGTATTCCTAGGATAATATTCACATAGTGCAAGCTTCAGATCATAATATTTAACTTCAGTGTTTGGTGTG
Source organism: Stromatinia cepivora (assembly GCA_014898415.1). Classification (NCBI taxonomy): domain Eukaryota; kingdom Fungi; phylum Ascomycota; class Leotiomycetes; order Helotiales; family Sclerotiniaceae; genus Stromatinia; species Stromatinia cepivora. The sequence continues at coordinate 509,956 of RCTD01000029.1, read as the reverse complement.
GCCCTAGATATCCAGCAGGACATGTGAGGTGCATGGCTCAAAGTCAACTCAGTTGAATTCATAGCATCCCATTCACATAATGGGGGCTCCAAACTGTCTTCAAACTGTGTCATTTAACTCGCATGATTGATGAAGATCTATGTATCTGGACAGGTAGAGTGCATGGCTCAAAGCTGGTACCAGCACATATGGTGGTGGCGCTCTGCATATGATGATACTGCAAACTTGCTTGTACTTTGTTTGTTATTATTACTTCTTTTATTATAGTTATGGATATCTACTCCCCATGATATTGTTCTTTTCTTTTCATTTTTCTTTTCGTTACAAGTTATCCATTCAACAATTTTTTCCCCATCAATCAATCGAGAATGAATCTGAGCGTTTCTCCGAACAATGAAAGAGGAGCTCCTCCTATATTCAAAGAAAATCACGGACCAAACTGTCTTCGAGATCATGTTATGCTGTTGGAGATGCCAAATAACCAAGAATTGAAGGAAGAATTTTCAAGCATAGATTTCCTATGGCTTAAAAGGGTAATGAGAGGCCACTCTTTTCATATGTTACCTGCTAAACTCTCTATAGAATTCATCCTGGCCTAATTTAGTCAAGTTGGCGGTGTATCGCTTTTTACATTTCCATGACTTATATCAGATCGATCAAGATGAGAAGGTCAAGAAACTTATCAATTACATTTTCAAGGAGGGGGAATTACCAAATGATGCACATTGCAAAGAACAAATGATTCATCGATGCAGAAAGCTAATCCTTTCAACTTCTCAATGGACGAAAAATGGGTTATTAACATACAATGAAGAGAATCTTCTAGTCAAGGGCGCAATATTCCAGAACGCTTGGGACAACCAAAAAACCATCATGCGTAACAGAACCGCCCTCATCGATGAAGAACAACCTGAAAGCACTATTATTGTTGCAGAATCTAATCATGTTCCTTTAGAGGTACTACTTTCCTCTGACATCTCCAGATCTTAAACTGACCCTGGGATAGATGTCGGAATCAAACAGTGTGGTGCCAGAGATGTGTGTGACAATTTCGAGCCCAGTATCGGAAGAAAAGCAGGATGACCCTGAATTGATAACCACTGATGAACCCTATATCAAAGTTGACCCCGATGGTCCTGTGGATTTGATCAACAAGATTGAGATGGTGTCTCAAAGTCAACCAGAGCAATCATATACAGCGCTAGGCAACCCCAAATCGCCACTCACCCCGGTGCTAAAGGATATCCCACCAAATGTTACAGATGATATTTATCATTGCTCTACCTCTTATTGTCATGGAATGCCTGATTTTGAGTCCGAAATTCAAGACAAACAAAGTTTACCGCCGAGTACAAACTCCGCCGCTACCAATGTCAATTCTTCTCAGGAGAGCATTTCAGCGAATGTTGTGTTTTTGAAAGACTCGACGCGTATCAACTATGATTCGGCGGCTTTGCTTTTACGCCATGTAACATTGTTCAAAGCTGCTGCACAGTTAATTGTTCACACCCCAAACAAGCTCAAACGAAAATTAACACGTGAAGCACTGAGTTTGATCTGGACAAGTAATTATGCATTTCTTGATTTCTGGAAATCGGTGGCTGGATGCCAATTTACCATGATAGAATTCACGTTCCCTGACGCTGCTTGGTTATCTGGATTTACGATTAATATCAATAATGATGACGACATTGTCAGAGCTAGACAGAATATTTGGAATAGCTTCTTTATGGCCATCGCTGCAAATCCGGAGGCAATTTGCCAGTTGTTTCGGATAAATGCAAGACCCAAACAACCAGCTGTCACATTGGTACCATCCAAGCGACCATTGGATGATACACAGGATAGCCAACGATTTACTCGTGGAGGTGGTGACAAAGGAAGTAGCTCAAATGCCGGTCAAGCACTTGATGCTAGTACTGCCGCATGTGAGGGAAATCAGAGCATTAGTCAAGTCTTTGTGTCACAAAAATCTGTTCTACCGCCTAAGAGATCCGTATTGCGGCAGCAAAAGACAAGTCAACCATCCACCGAAACTCAACCAAACCCTGGGATTTCATTGACAAATCCCATAAATGTGGAGTTGCAGATGCCGCAACAACAAATACCAATACCACACGAGAGAATACAGCAAACACAGATGCTGCGGCAGGTACAGCAGCAACAACAACAGTGGTCGCACCCAGTTCAATCCCTCACAGGGTCTCACAATTTTGAATCTCAATCTCAACCTCAATCGCATGGGTTCACACAAGCTCGGGCTTTTGAACCAAATAAAATTATTATTCAGCCACGATCTAGCCCTCCATTATCAGAGCCAGTAGGTTTTCACAACAGACGGAGCGATTCGTATGCGTCTGACCCACCTCAGCCATCACCGCTCACGAAACATCCTTCTTCCGAATCTCAGGTGTCACTACCAATGTCCCATTTCATCCCCAATCATCGTAACACGCTGTCTCAATACATCCCCGGAGCACCTACCCCTGCTTTCACGACTTCATATTTGGATCCTAAACAGACACCGCATATTCAGGCATCAGCACCAACGGCTCATCAAGTAGCCATAAATGCTCAAAACCCCTCATTCCCCGCACATCATGGGCCACAACCATCACAACTACGACCCAACTATCATCCACAGGCTTCCCATATTTACGCATCACCACTATCTCCACCATTTTCTCCCCATCTCCATGGCCCAAATACAAACCCGACCCTCAACCCCCTCCTAACAATCCAATTCCGCATCCAACTCTACCCTAACGGACCATTCAGCACTCCCTACCCTAAATCAATCCTCGGAGTTCCAGGCAAACCCCCAATCACCACCCCAGAATTATTCGCCTGGTTCAAAAACACCACTCGTATGGGTCATGAGCGAGATTTGGGCTCCTTGGCATTTAGACTCAAAGATGCGGTGCCAGGACCAGTCACGTATATTATTTCTTGTAATGGAAATGGAAATGGGGATGGAGTAGATGCATTGGTGAAGTTGAGAGCGGATATTAGGAGGCAGTGTGAGAGTGCCGTGAAGTTAATCATGGGAATAGAGAAATTCGAGATTTTTGTTAGTGCGGCGGAGGAAGTGGGGAAGGGGAAGGGGGTGGAGTTATTTGAACATGTATTAGGGGATGAATGGTGATTCGGGGATGGCTGATGACTGATGACTGATGGCGGGAGGGATGTATTAACTTCATGATTGACTTTTGAGGAATAATGTATAGGAGATACTAAGTATTCTATAGATTCACTTGTTTTCGTTATATAAAAAAGCACTTTTCTACTATAACTACCAAATCTCACAACAATTCACTATTGTCAGACTCTTACCACTGTTATCACATTTCCATCTACATCTATTCTACATTCCTCAACCCCTCAAACTATCAAAACACACCAACCTTCGCTCCCCACTCCCAACCCCTAACCTAATGAACCCCACAATTCAAACCCCCCCAAACCTTGCCACTCAACGAAGGGCGGTGGGAGGAAAAGCCCACACCAAAAATAGAATTTTCTAAAAGAACCCAGTCGGCGCGACAATCCTAGACACCACGAGGTACCGGCATACTTTATAATTACTCGTATTATCTCAGGCTTGTTCATCGAGGGGAGGATTATCGTATTTAGGGTTTAGAGTTTAGGGTTCCATGTAGAGGGGTTGTGAGTGATTAGTTAGGAAGCTGAGTAGTGATACTGCTCTCTTTTCATTTTCGTGGTGTCGGTTTATTAGTATCTACTTTATGGGTATTAAATTCTGGGGTTGCTTGAGGGAAGTCCTGTGTTCTTCAGAGGCTTATTTAAAGATATTCTTTATTGTATTGTGGAAGGGGGGATTAAGTGGTATTAATATGAATATATGGGTATACAGCATTTATATACACGGAATTTGCTTGTGGAAAATGGGTTCAACTTGGCTCTTTTGACTGTTATTTTGGGAATGAGGCGGATCGAATTTATTAATTTCTTCTATTGATGTTGTTTACGGGTTGTGGTATTGGTAATAAAGATGTTCAATGGTAGTGAGAAATCACTGGTCACAAATCACGAAGAGACAGCAATCTCACGATATTTTCAGATGAGATGAATGGATATAAACCCAATACCGAGTCCTTTCCACATCCGTACCATTCAAACCCGCAAACTGGAACTTATTAGAAGTCTCCTTCGACACAGAAACATTGTTCTACACGCACGCATCGAAAAAGCCTTGAGCACTTCTTCATCGTCCTTGTTGATTGGCATGAGATCAGTCAAGACAGGAATGCGAGCTTAGATATAACTCTCATCAACAAAAATCCGAAGGAATTTCATTAACTCTCATTGCCTGTTATATCAATACCTTCAACATTCACCTCATCCCTCTCTGTGAAAACTCCGTAACCCTGCTTGTGATATCAGCTAGGGAAGTTGCGCATACTCATATTTTTATAAAAGAATAACGCTTTTTCCTTGTAGAATCAATCAAGAGAAATAACATCAATGCCAATCATTCCAGGATGCCTGAATTCCTAGTCATAAGTGGTGTGGTCACAAGGATGACAGTTGTCCAGTGTAGTGCAATTTTATCTCGAGAATGATTTATATATGTTAGAAACAGCAATTTTTAAGATAAGTGAGTAACGATATGGGAAATAAAAGATGGCGGATACCTAAGTTTATACGAAAATATATAATCCCGAGGTATTCTGAGATGAGAGTACTTAAAGTCTGTTAATGGAAATAATCAATCATCCTGCCCGTTACCAAGCTTTACTGGGTCAAGTTGGGGTATTTAGAAAATCTGAGGATGCCAGGTGTTTCTTCTAGTTGGATTTCCCACCATGGTTTTCTTCCTTCTGGTTTTCAATGTCTGGAGTCCACAGGATACCTACTTACGAGGCAAATTAGGTATATATCCTTCCAACTGCCCTCTTGACTTAGTTCATTCCATGCATTTACTTCCATGCTCTACCTCGAGGTCCATAGCATGAAAAACCACTTCTCCACATTGCTTGTATTGCGAAGTGAATAGTATATAGCAACTACTTCTTTCTCAACATAAAAACTTCAAGATTCTTCCCACAGATATCCCACAAAGAATTACAAGCTCGTTGCAACCATGGCTAGGTCCCCTCCCTGACATGGGACTCAAGCGGTATGATTCTCTCAGTCGCATCGATCCTAGATATCTATAGCATTAGTATACTACAACAATACTCTAGTGAAGGATGGATATGTGCAGGTAGCGCCAGATGACATCTCCCGCTAGATGACCAAGGTATACGTACTCAGCCTGTTCTGTACTTGCATTCACTGTCTCCTTTCAATCCCTTCCCCCACTAGAGCGAGCCCTCGATATATAAGGCATGAAGATCGCACCATCAAAAAACCATTAGAGAAAGCCAAGCAAAAAGATAATGCTTATAGGGAAGTCGATCTAATGCACTGCAACTCTCTATTTTTCCTGAAATAATTTGGTTATAAATTTCGCAATTTCTATACCTTCTTCCCATTCATTTAATCTATCATCTGAACCTCAAATTATACCCTTAAGTAAACTACAATAAAAACCCATTTAAAACAACAATCATCTTCTCTTATATCCTCACTCATCAACTCCCTCTTGTCTCACGACCAGGGCTGGGCACCCGTACCCTACCCGGGGTATTTGACCTCTATAGGGTGGTTACCCGGAAATACCGCTGGGTGCCAGGGTACCGCAGGGTAAATATTATGTGATCGTCCAATATTATCATCCAAAGTTGAGGTTATTTTTAATTATATTGAACAATTAAAAATATCAGATATGAATATTATATGATACGAATATCATGTGATACGAATATCATATAATATAAATATTATATTATATGATTATACATATTGAATCTTCATCCAAGAATATATTATACATATAATATATTTGTAGGTACTATAGCATTCGGAGCATTTTATAAGGTGGTTATTTTACCCTCCAGCCCAAATTATCCCTAACCATCCCCAACAACTCCCCACAAACACACCTTCAATTCATGTCCCAATATACCATTCATCTACAAAAGTCAATTGCAATTAAACCCCTGAATGGGAAAACATAACGCTATTTCAAAAAGGAAGGATATATGCTATCCCATACATCCCATACATCTCACCGCACATCCCACCACACACCCTTTTTCTTCCCTTCCGTTCCCATCACACACCATACCCGTCTCGCTATTCCCACCATCATCCCACAGCACAATCTCATACCCACCCGTCTCCCCCTATTTTCTATTTCTAGCAATTTCAAATCCCAAAAACCTAGGCGCTTCTTCAAACGCACTCACTCCGTTTACGTGTTAAATACACATCACACACCACAAACCATAAAAGATTCTTCCAAGGTCATCTTACGCTTCTTCACCTTCAAAATTTTCAGACATAATGGACGCTTAAGTGAGTAGACTTTGCTCCTCCCACAAACCGCAATAATGAAGTGAGCTGGGTTCCTCACCGCAAGAAAATTCACTAAATAACATCATGTCGTACCTAGCATCAAATTAAATCACAACACAGTACACATCAATATCTCCTTTTCATCATCTTATCACCCAAGTCTTCAATCATTAAAAACAACATCTATTCCCAACCTTCTTTTCATCTATTAATCATGAACTATTAATCATAAGCTACCATTACTTTGTTCCAAAAAATCCATCTATCATCACAATACTCCGTGGCTAACACCACTACCACTATAAATACAAGAGTCATGTACTGATTAATTCCTATTATAAACACTTATGAAATAAGATATCCATACGCCATTTGATTATTGTGCAGTCGAAATCATTCAACTGCAATCATAGAAGCCATATTTGACCCATGATAACCATGCCAGCGACAGGGGCAATTGTCGAGATGGTGTAGACAATATTTGAAAGAGCTGGAGTGATGAGCGCAAAGATGCTATTGTCGATACCACTTGACGCAGCAGATGCCTGACTAGCAATTGGTGGACTGATGCTGGAAGATGATGCAGGGGAGGTGCTTTCAGCCGGTGTAGATTTGCTGGTGCTTGAAGGTTTGTTTGCATTGTTGCTTGGTTGAGCATTACCAGTTGGCCTGATTTCATGTTAGTCTTTCATCAGCATACTATGCATGTATTACTTACTGTGTAGAGTTGCCTGAGAATAATGAAGCAGCACTAGCCACAGCTCCTGACGCAGATGCAGCACCACCAGCGCCTGAACCAGCAGATTCCGAGCCAGCAGCGGCTCCTCCAGAGCCAGTTTCTGTACCATTAGAGAAAGGAGGGTTTGGTCTAGAAGGCGACGTTGCATTTGAGTTCTCTGGGGCAGGTGCGGGGTTCTTGGGTCCTGAAGATGTCGAATTGGATGCAGGTGAGGGGCTTTCGGGTCCTGATGATGTTGGGTTCGAACTTTCAGGAGCCGATGCAGGAGCCTCGGGACCTGATCCAGTCGAGTTCGAAGGCTTTGATGCCGAGTCTGGACATGCCCTAAGAGAAAGTTAGAATGAGAGCATACAATCATATCAGTACAGGTACATACGAGACAGTAACGGTAACAGTTTCGGCTCTAGCCAAGAAAGCTCTGGCCATTAACTCATGCGTTGGAAGGGGAGGCGCTGCTGTTATTGGTATGGAAGCTGCTGGTGAAGAGATGCATGCTGAACAATCACAAGACTCGCCGTGAGAACCGTGGTGAACGTTATATGCGGCTGCTTTCTTCAACAATTCAAAAGCAGCCAGAGAATGAAGATCAGTAGAAGTGGCGGCTGATGATACTGCTGTGCTTGAGATACTTGGTTTTGACTTCGCCATGGCAATAGCAAGTAGTCCTATGGCATCACGAGCAGTGTTACTAATACCAGTAGGATGTGTCACTAAGCTGTTGATATTGGCCAAGACAACGGAAACCATATCAGATCTTCCTTGAAGGGCAAATGAGACTGTATTGGTTCCTTGGGCAAGAATGGCAGAAACTGTGGTAGATCCTTCCTCCGTAGCTTCATTTTCGGATTGTATGTGGTCGATGATGAGAGGCACTGGAGTGTTCGAAGGGTCAGGCGAGCAATAATTCAATTCCGATATCTCACTTCCAGCAGTGGATGGCGTAAAGATTGTTGTTCTATGGAGTATTGTTAGCTCGAGCAAAGATGTGGATAAGAGATACTTACTGCCAATTCAGACCGAAAGTGATGTCTCTTTTTCCCAAGCTAACACCATCCCTATGGACAAATGCTTTTAACCCCTCTCCAATGAATACAAGTGTGAGTACTGAAAAGGCAATAAGTGTAGCAACGACCATCACGGGTCGCCCGAATCGACGTGAAGGCATTATGTCAATGAGAAAAGAGATTTTGGAAAGAACGTGAAAATGCTTGAAGCAAGTAAAACGAAGTTATGGCTGTATCAAAGACCAAAATTGCATCAATGTATGTGCAGAAGTGAAGGGTACAGAGACGGAGACCAAAATTTACCAAAATTGCATCGAGCGAAAGAGTTGTATTGAAGAAGTTGGAAGAGAAGAGGAAGAGGAGAAGAGGAATAAGGCGGGTTTTCTTATTGTTGGGTTAGAATGGACGGTTCCTTCCTCAGTTGCCGACTAATGCTGCCTCAATTTCCAAATTTATCAAGGAACTCCTTCCCAGTTGGTCTATGCCCAAAGGAATCCTCCATACCTGCTATTCCCACCTTCCCAGTCAAAATTCTTTATTCTGTTTGCGCCTTACTTCCATACTTCATATCATAAAAAAAACAATCACAGTAGCATTTCAATCAAAATGAAGGCAATCAGTTCATTGAGACATAGCTATAGACCCTAGCTTTTAACCCCATATAAACCCATATGCATAAACTAAAGAATTCATTTTCACAAGCCCACTAACACACCTAGTAACGCTTGCCAGCACGGAGAGAGTCACCGAATTCCTCCAAAGGACTTCTGATGAGCTTGGTCTCCTTCCATAAGTTAGGAGTCAAGTATCCGTATGTGTTGGCGGCAGCGACGAAAGTAGCCTTCAAGGTGTTCTCGAGGGTCTTGGTCGAACCGGAAGAGGAGGTGTATGCATCTTCGACACCTGCGAGTTGGAGGAGACGCTTGACAGCTGGGGATGCTACGAGACCGGTACCACGGGGAGCTGGGATAAGCTAGAAAAGGGGAAGAAATTTAGTAAATCATCGAGTAAGAGAATTTCAAGAATTTACTTACTCTGACAGAGACGGAACCACACTTTCCACTCTCCTTGGTTGGGAGAGAGTGAGGAGTACCCAAGTTGGTACCCCAGTAACCTCTTCTAATTGGAACAACCGACAACTTTGCGATGATGATAGCGGCACGGATGGCAGTTGCGACTTCCTTGGAGGTCTTAATACCGAGACCGACGTGTCCCTCAGAGTCACCGATGACAACGATGGCCTTGAATCTGGTACGTTGACCGGCACGAGTTTGTTTTTGGACAGGCTTGATCTGTAGACAAAATCCATATCAGTATCCATATTTGCCAAATTTCCACAATCGCATAACAGCAATATTTGTAAATTTCGCATACCTTCATAACCTCATCCTTCAACTTTGGCAAGAAGAAGTCAACAATTTGGTACTCCTTGATGGGCAAAGAGTGAAGGTAGATCTCCTCCATTGAGTTGATCTTTCCATCCTTCACGAGACGGCCAAGTTTGGTGACTGGTTGCCATTCCTTTGCCTCGTCCTTGTTTCCTCCACGTCCGCGACCACGTCCACGTCCACGTCCGCGTCCGCGATCTCCTCCACGGCCTCTGTCGCCGAAACCTCCTCGAGAGCCGCCTCTTGGTGCGTCAGCCATATTGATATCGAATTGATCGTTAGGTGGTGGTTGGCTAAGTCGGTGGGCGTTGAACGATTAGGAGATCAAGAAAGTTCGAAATAATTAGAATTTCGAAGTGTGGGATTGTTCGCTTAAGCAATTATTTTAGTGACCCAAAAGTAGATTAGCGCTCGGATTGAGAAAAGTTGATGTTGATGCTGATGATGCCTGATACCTGACTAAGAGTATTCATCAGAATCAGGCCAAAAATGAGGGGTCGACAGAGGTAAAGAGGTAAGGTCACGTGCAATGATCTGATTCTACCTGGGTAGTCTTGGAAAAGGAATAGTATTGTAAAGCTAACTATTAAGGAAATTATTTATAATGCCTTATCGGATAAAAGCTTATGTAATCAGAGAGTGACCTATTCCTGCCTCCACAGTTTTTTCGATATACCATGTTCTCACACCCATCATATATCGTACACATATTATATTCTCAACATTAACCGTCGACCTTGAAAACTTTTATCAACTCATCTAACTTTTGAAGAGGTTGCCCTGGAGGAAGATTAAGCCAACACGTCAGGTTCAAACCGGATGTATCTATTTCGAAATATGCCATTTTTCGAATTATTCATGCACAATACTCAAAGGAAATCGTCAAGAAAATCGTCAAGAACAACAATCAACTTTTCTTGGCCTTTGAAAATGAATGATATTGCTGGAAATAAGACTACATAATAGTATACACAGGCAAATTTGAGTATTTGCTTCCTCCTACCTCATATAATAAACCAGACATGAACTCCATAGCACCATACTAATTTCCAATTCCATAGCTTGTGTTAGATATCATTACTCCAAAAAGAGATCCAAAATTACTTCACCCCCTTTTTTCCCTTGAGTGTGTTTGAAGGAATGTTGTCGGAAGAAGGTTCCGTTTTTGTTTCCATATGTCATAATTCATCAACAGAAGACTGGAACTTCCCATCGTATTCAAAGGGTGTCTAGTAACATCGATGACTCCTGTGTCCCCATACCCCTTCCATACGCCATTGCCAAAATCATACTGAGGTCCTCGCTATGCCTTGAAAATTGACTCCCAGGGTCCGACCATCACTTACCAAGAAAATGTTGTTTCTCTGTACCGTGGATTTCCATCCTCACCCTGTTTCGACGTCAATTGCACCGCCAACCATCTCTCTTCGGAATTTAAATGCAAGTATGAAATCACCCATCTGGATGATTCTGGGATTGGTTGATCATCTTCCTGAATACCTTCTCCCTCTATACTCGAAAGCCATGCACAGATCCTTGCTACGCTAATGGTATCAAAGCAGAGTCCTTCTCGTCTCGCTTTAGACCAAAGAAGTGCTATAGCCTGACGTCGGATTCGTCGATCACGACATTTTACTGCAGTGATCACGAGGGGGAGGATTGTTCCCATATCTAGAGTGAACCGAGATGTATTACTCGCATCATCCGGACTGGAGAGTAAGATTTGAGCTTTGCATATAATCTCCGCAAAGAGATGGTTGTATTCGTCATATAACATCTCCGTATGTGGAACACTTGATGCAACAAGTATTGTGGCGATGTTATAGTAGATGCTTAACATATGGGTTGCATCAGCAGAAATACTTCCAGTGTGTGCCTCTACAGCATGGACGGATTGAAAGGCTTTTCGCCATCGAAGTAATTGTGTGGTGTAGTGAGTATGGAGTCTATTCCAATATGGGGTAGATAATTCTTCCGGTTCGGTTTGCGACTTCATGACAGATTTTCGATAGAATTGACCAATAGCAGCCATCAAGAAATCCCATACTTCTCGAGCTTCTTGGACACTTTCAAACTCGTCTGGAATTTCCATATCATCTTGAAGAAGGTTTGGGACGGGATAGGGCGGTGGAACAAAAAGACCTTGGACATCAAGACGAGCGAATAGCCGCCCCAAGTCATCGACTAGACTATCTTGGATTTCGGACAATGAATCGTGCGACAATCGAGAGCTTCCTCCTCTTCGAGCAATTCTCCAATCAGCCAACAGTCGAGAACCCCCCCTGAGATGGGTCAAAGCACCTTCGTAACTTCCCTGGAGAGACTCAAATGTCATAAATAGTACGCATGCTGTAAGAGATGTTCTCAAATGTCTTCTGCCGTCCGAAAGTATTATCCTCAACGAAGCAATGGCCCTACTGTACTCCCTTAAAGCGAAACGATGGTGTTCATCTAAATGATGATGATCGATTTGAGGAAATCCTGAAAGCGATAGTCGAGTTGGAGAAGATGTGATCTCCAAGGATTTTGCTAGAGCACCCAAGGCAATAGTCGCATATCTGATGGGCGCATCTTGGTGACACAGTTGAGGAACCTTTTCTGTCCAGAAGGTAGGATCGAAGGAACCGCAAATTTCGGCAGCTGTTTTATCACAAAACCTTTGGAAATATCGACGTTCGGCCTGATCACCAAGTATAGCGACTGAAGGGGCATATGACATCACAGACATCGGTCGTGGATGGATGGGTACTGGGGCATTTGCATTCTGTTTGGAGACATCTTCAGCGTGCTCCGGGGCGTATCCACCACATTCCCGACCGAGGTTTTGACACCTGATACATTGTGGTTTGGTTTCATCGCATTTAACACGTCGCTGTCTGTATTGTATTAGTCAGTTGCGGATCTGATGATTGTCCGAAAAAGATTTCCTGGTGGAGAAATCCCAATGGTGTGGATCCGCAACTCTAACTCGACTTACTTGCATGTTGAACAGCCCGTCTTTGACCTCGGACCACTTTTTCTGAGTCCTTGACTTCTCGATGTTTGTTCTGGAGACCCTTGATGCGGGGCAGAAAAATTATTGAGAAATTTATAAACGTTTGGATAGGGAAGCTTCAATGACATTGTTTTTTGTCGTGAAGCCGATCTAATTGCCGCATCAATTTGCCGACTGCCGGAAGAATACTCGTCGGAGTGTCGTCAGGTTTCGTGTGGGTGGTATCGCAATTTTTCCTTCCACTCTTGGGGTCTATCGGCTTCAAATTCCAAAAAGTTTGTTTCTTGGAAAGTTAAGAATGTGCTGGATATTCTAGCAGTTATTGACAAGGAGTCGGTCCGTTATTATTCATGAGAGTAACTATGGAGAAGATTTCGCCTGGGGCTGGTGACTCGGCCAACAATCGACACGACTTTATCGTTTTCACGGGCAATTTATATTAGCGGGACATGGTGCAGGCTTCATGGCAGGGTAAATTAAGTAAACGGTAAGAGAGTTTACCGACACCCAGATTCAATAGATTATCAGCAAGCTTCTAGTCATACCCGGCAAGCATTGTATATCTGAGTGGACAATCCTCTCGCTTTTCAGTGCAGCTTGCAGCTCTTGACCCCCTCTCTCATATTGAAGAAAACGGCGAACTGACTATCGAACCAAGACATAGTATAGCAAGGATCCACACCATTAAATGACCAATGGCAGGTGCCACGGACAAGGTTCTGTACGGAGGCGCCAAGACTTATATCCAGGGAGGTGGAAGATGAACAGGATCCAACCAACACGTGAGAATATGCCTCTCTTGAAGCTTTGGAAGAGCTCTTAAGCTTGGCTTGCTCCATGTATTGTTGTGCGAATCGGCGAGTAAGGAAGGTGTGTGGGCCAAAAATAAATGATTGATTGGCTGTAACATGATACCGCCTCTCTCATACAGGAATTAGCGCTTATTAAGTAACTTTCTCACGGAGAACCTAACCGAAGAGCCGGAATATCAAAAATCCCCAAATGGGACGGTTTGAATTCTCGCGAATAATGCCTGATCTGGACATCATGTGGCTTAAGCCAAAACAAGGTTCTTCAATCCTTACCTCTGAACCATTTGGAATACCACAATGAAGACCTTTGGTTTACTCCATGGGGACGCCACATTTTTGTTGGATCTAGTTCTCTCTCATCTTTGGGACCATAATATGCACGTCGTGTGTATTTCCAGAATTTTCATTGTTCCTGCGTTCAACCAAGGCCGGCAACCGTGGAGGTCCTCGCCAAAATCAGCCTTACCCGTCATCAACTCCCCCATGGGAATAGTCACCACCACGCGGAGTACCGCTGTACATTACATATTATTCAATGGAAAGGAACAAGCTTAAACGTAGAGAATACGGGGTCAAGCGTTTCCTTCACGACACAATTATGATGTGCGAAAAGTCCAATAGGAAAGTCTCCATCGAAAGGCGCAATACTCGGTCAATCATGCAGTAATATGCAGAAGATCTACAGGCGTATTTTTATACTCCCCTACTAAGAGATGTGGCTGGGTTTTCATATGTGACACAATCTCAAGCAAATCTCATCCTAGATGCTTGATACGGCTGAGCGTGCAACACCACACAATCTTATCTGGCCTGGTGGATGGTGAATCGATTATCCACACAAAGCAGAGTTCTAGAAGTAAATACTCCTCGTTTATGCATATCTTTAGAGCAGACTCTATGAGTATTCTAATGATGCCATGCATGATGCATAACAAAATCCCAAATTTTCATATGGACATCAATAATTTACTGCTCGAATTCCAAATAGTGAACCATACGGTCGGGACTGAGATTTCGTTGTTTGACTCCTCGTTTAGTGCTTTAGGTTGCAGTAACACCATTTCCTGAAATAGAGGCATAAACGTCTTTATCTGCAGTGCCATCTTCTCGACTTTTCGTGATGCGCATGTATTCTGCAACAGCCAATGAAAATTTCCCCGCCTTTTGAAGGTCAGCAAATACGAATCTCAACATCCTTTCTGTTCAACATACTGCCGCATGTACTTGTACTACTCAGCATGTTGCACAAATTTCATCGGGCCTTTTATATAACGAATGGAAATGGACTTGACCCCAAAAACTCACTTCGCTCGCTTTACGATATGCCGACCCTGTTCGCCTACTACCAGGCCCCAACGATTACTCACATATGATGCTCATCTTGTGTCTATCGAGAAGCTGGTCAAATTAAATTCTGAATATGCATTACAAGGCTTTGAAATCAGACGGGGCAACAATTTTCCACCAATTGATATCAGTTCCTCGGCTAAGCATGACATTAAACCAACATAAACATACCAACTCTCAAAAATCTGAAATTTTACCCATTGCTACCAAATTTATTCATTCTAAACTCGGTCCTTCTTCGCGAACCAATTTTTTCACAAAACACTAAAGTCCCTGAAATGCTCCTCATCTTCTCTTCCCTCTCTTTCCAGCTTTTTGTGTAACCATCCCATCATCATCTTGTAGTCTTCTCTTTCCTCGTCTCCTCACAAATGCAAACGAAGCACATTGCTCAGCCGTCATATTCCTCTTGCTACACTCATTACAAGGCGGACTTCCCAAACAATCAAATCTCTTCTTCTTTCGTTCGCATGGGGGACATTTTGGTTTGTTCGCTCGCGTGGGGTCGGCTGTTGATGGGCGCCACACTCGTTCGGGAAGCGGAGTTCGGGCTTTACAGGTGTTTGGGTCGCTTAGCGATGGCGCTGATGGTTTTGGTGTGGAGACATCAAGAGCAATCTCAAGTGCGTTCTCTGCTAGTTGGCGAAGTTGCCAGTCTCCGAGGGCTCGAGGGGTTTCTCCATCGGAACATTCGTTGTCTGCGTCGGATCCACTGTGATCTTGGAGTTCTTGATTGGGTGGCTGGGGTAGCTCGGGCGAGGAGTCGGATCGTTCCGGAATGTCAATTTCAATGGGCTCAGGTGAGGGGCTCAAAAGTTGAGGAACCTCAATCTCAATGGTTTCAGGTAAATGTTCCGAGAGTTGAGTAACGTCGATTTGAACGGGCTTGGTTTCAGGAAATTCTGGCTCGGAAAGTTCTGGCTCGGAAATTTCTAGCTCGGAGATATCTGTCGTGGAAAGCTGCAAGTCAAGGTCGGGCGCATTGGGCAGCTCTTCCTCCTGAGTTTCGTTTTCTGCAGCATCGTCACCTGGATTGTGCTGAGTAACGTCAATGTCGTGAGTTTCGTTGGATGGAGGGTTTTCGCCCGAGCGCAAGTCAACGTCTGAAGAATCTTCTTCTGAAGTTACGACTTCTGGAGTAACATTTCCTGAAGTGTTAGGAGCACTAATATCGCAAACCTCAATGATTGGGAACTTTTCATCGGACCGTTCTTCGATAAGTTCTTCATGCTCAGAACTTGGAAGTTGTACGTTGGATGCTTCGTTTTCGTCCTCCATCTTTGTGTCACAGAAGAAGAAGAAAAAGTAGCGAATCAAGAAGAGAAGGGGAAACATGCGCGTATTTAAGTATTACACAGCGTCAAAATCCATGTATCAATGAAACTGTTATGCGGTAGAACCACATAATCGCACCGAAAGGCGCCTTTCACCAGTGGATATGCTGTCAGCGGCATATCCAATATCTTTTACGCAAGCTATGTTTTTTCCCTTGATGCTTCTTGCGATTTCATTCTGTTGGCACACAACGTTGTTGCGGGCGGGTAGACGCTTGGCGGCGGTTGATCGTAACAAGCGATTCTTTTGTGTGTTAATGCAAACAGTAATCTTTCTAGGCAAAGAAGCTTTCATCAATATGGTTTGTATGAACCAAGCAAACCTTCTATCAGATTCATGGGTAGGTAGTATGATCGTGATGCCAAAGGAGTTGAGCAATATCCCTTGCTTGTGTGTCTGAAATAAATGATACTTTTAGTGCAAAGCCTTTGCCGCTCTGAATTCACTATGGTGATAGCAACAAAATATATTCCTATTGCAAACATCATATTTCTTTTTAGTATCGCTGCCTCATAGGATGACATCATAACGTGCATTCAAATTGGACAATGAGCCATGTTCAATGCTTTGAGGTATGGGCTCGCCAATTCCTTTGGACCTGTGACTCCACTCCTCAATTGTTTGGGTATATAAACCAGTATACCAATATTTAAAAAGGTACAATTACAATACCATGTGCGACTCCAGAGATTTTACGAACCACCACGGATGTCAATATCCTTCAAGAAAATTTTCCCATTGTAAGTCATGCACCCACAAATGATGGCTTTGAGGATTCCTGCTCATCATTTGATTGCTGTCACTATCCACCCGTCCATGCTTGTCCATTAATAACAATTATTTTCATTGTCTCATTTATTGTCATTGTTGCTGCCCCCGATCATTCATCATCATTTCCATCATCGGATCTTTTGCATTCCCTGGGAATATGCATATAGAATTGTAAGAACTGACAGAAGCCATATCCGGAAGTTGTCTTCGCACGCTCTCCTTTGCACCCAATGCCACATTTATCAAGACAGGACATCAAATCAGATAGATTTCTATAATCTAGATATCGAGTTCTGGGGCGCTATTTATATCGCAGAAATATTTTATTGGTTCCGCAACCTTGATACCGCAGTAGTAGGATGCTGCGATGGGAGTAAACTATCGCATCTCCATCTTCCCGTGTAAATTACCAGTTTTAGAACTTCGCTCCTTGGTCGGAAGTGGGAATTGTTGGAAGATCAGTACATAAATTGTGTAAAATCCAAATGAAACTTCAAGGCAATCTACAAGAATGATGAAGGGCAGGTGGGGCCCTACCTCTGTCCTAACCTACTGAGCCCGCGGCTCTGCATATTCAGTCCTCTCAGTGAAAGAAGGGTCGTTTCAATGATGCCATAAATTTAGCAGTGGTTTTATATCTTATCGTTGCTATATATTATTATCATCATATGAACTCACGCGCTGTCACATTATTATTGATTCCGAGCCCTTTGCTTGAGTCTTCTCCGTTCGTAATTCTCTGAATCAAATCGTGGCCCTTTATCCCTGTGAGCGGAGTTGTCTTCCATCATCCTGCTTCGAATGACCTTTTATTGTTGTGCTTAGTCTGTCAATGTCTTAGATGATGTTTGTATCTTTATAGCCCATTATTACTTTTCCTATTTTGGGGGATGTTCATTTGTGTATGGTAAGGAGTGAGAGAGGATATCTTAGCATGCTACAATCAATAATGTGATTATATGGAGAAATTTGTTGTTGATGCAGTATAAATAACAGCTATTGATCAGTCATCGATTTTATGGATATGTACAACATACACACGGTTAGACAAATAAAAGGGAGGACATGTAAAGCCCCCTGGTCCGCAACCGCAAAAAGTGCAGAGAAACAATTGCATTTGCGCAAGTAGAGATTTTCTTCAGAAAGTCCCGCGGGTAAGGTGGTAAATGAGAGTGGTTTCTCGCTGTTATAACGATTAGTGTTGTTACAATATCCTTCTCATTGTGAATTTATCAATTTGTCGCCGGAGTCCGATTTATTATGATGACTGTGTTCTCAATTCTGATGATGGATGTGAGTCCCTTCCCCTAAGGCGAATGAATGTTTTGCGATGACCCAGTGGGAACCATGGTTTTCAACCTAGAGATGTGATGACGGAGATCACGAAGGGGCTTATTAGCTATAGAGTCGGAAATAGTAATGTATCTATAGATGTCCAGCGACATTTTAGAGGTAGATAATATTCTGCATTGGGCGTGATGAGCTTTTCTGGATTCTTGGAAATTGAGGAGTTCGAGGACAGTGAGGCTTGCATGTAGCTAGCCGGAAGATGCACAGCAATTGCGTTTCCGTAAGTATATAAATCCATAGGTTTGTAGGATTTAAAAATAGTATGGGATCATAAGGCTTCCCTTTGTTTTTTTCAGTGGTTCAGGCTGTATTCATTCCCCGGAATTGGGGGGGGGGGGCAAAGTATAGATAGATTTAAGATATCATGTTGTCGCAAGTCTTTTGCTACCAGTGCACAAAATTGTCTAGGAAATATACCCTTCTGGTAGTGACAAGCAGGACGGTAGTTCGGTAGTGGACTCTATCTATGCATAGAGTGTACTTAGGTAAGGATGCAATCTTTTCCATGAAAGTGCTTTATTTCCTTGCACAATATCAATCACAGTTTCAAATATTCTTCTCCTCATAGTTCCCAGTCAAAGAAAGTACTCTCCATAAATGTTGTGAATTGGAAATCAGATTGAAGTAGGCATTTTATATGCCTGTATAGTTTTCGGGGGAGAGAGGGGAGTAGATATTGCAGAGCTCCTCAATTGGATGGTGAGGGAAAGCTCAGTACTCCCATGCCTTGCTTTTTTTCTCTCTCCGTATTTCAAAGTCTTACTTCATATCGTGCCGTGTTTGGATGTTGAGTACTGCAATGGCAAGATTCCCCACTAACTTTTTTTGTATAAAAGGTATTTAAGGATTCCTCGCACCAAAACTACACAGTAACAAATAAAGAATCAGCTGTTGCACAGCTACCTTATGAGGTGCATGAGAATCCAACAAATTTCAAGAAATGTTTAGTTTGGTTATCAACCGGCCTTTTCGTATGATTCTCAGTTGAGCAGGTTTGTGCAAATTGAGGTTTTGGTCACTGTTGTCTGGTTGTTTGATCTCGTCTCGCATCCACTGTTGTTTTTTAGATTCTGACAAATGACAGCGAAATTTGATAGCGACTTGCGCTTGATAAAGTATAACATATACACAACTTACTTGCAGATTTGTGAAAAACAACTTCAGTCTAATGCTTAGATCCGGGTATACTGGTGTCATGTAATGGTTCTTGGCGCGTCCATCGAAGCACACCACGCACTCTACCAGACACACCAAGAGATATTGGGAAGCTTTTCTGCTTTCGAATTAGCTTCCTGGGTAACATTCACTTCCTTACTCTGAACAGTGACCTTAGAAGGAGAGGTGATAAGATGGTTGCTACTCAAATTCCCACTCGTAATCCAGTATTATTCCATTCTTCCCAATGATGAACCAAGACTACCTAGGTACCTCGGTATTGAATTCAGGTTCAGCATAGGTCGATATGGAGAAAAACTCTACTTGGTTTCGAAACTGCTAATTGGAGTGCAGAAGATAGACCATTCACTGGCAAGCGCTAGCCGCGCACCGATTGAACTTATAAGACCATATTCCACAAGCTATGAAGAGCTATCCATTAACGGCTGTCAAGCTCTACTCAAGCTGAGGGCAGAATTCGCCAGCCCGGTGTCGAATTTTCCAGTCTTGAATTCTTTGATCTGATTGATAATTTAGGCATGGTCAAGGGTTGTGTGTGGATGATGTCTTGACTCTTACCTGAAGTCATCTACATTGATATGAGAATATGCGACAACAAGAATGCATCCTATATCAATATTGCCGTCAAATATACACGAGCACTGGTATCATCATCTTTTTTCTAGAGGCTAATCATACATGTGCTAGACTATGATTCCCAAATACTATACTGTGGGGACTATAGATTGATTAGCGGCATCTTACATTGTTTTCTGGGACATTCCATCCACCCTACGTTGCCGTTATCTTCATTTTTAACGATAATGGAGTTCAAAGACTTGTCCAGACTTGCAAATTTATAGCCATGAGATCGAACCTAGAGTTGGAGTTTGATCTTCCCCGCATTGTAGATCTGGTAAGCTTGTCTGAAGACTCTCTTGACAAGGTAATATAGAGCGCTGAGGCCAGTGGATCACCACAGACTCTTGAAGATTGCTTAATTCGCTTCAATATGGCTCTGATTGCAGAAGCGAATGATGAACTGCAAGTAAATGAATCCGCTAGTCTAGAACATAACCACAGACCAAACTACAGTCTTTCTCTTCCATCCTTTTTATACAAGTATACTTGCTCGCGAGACATTATTTGCCAATTCATACACAAGTCGGAGAGATTGCAGCACAAAGAAGTGCATCCTAGAGCCCATCACCACGATCCAAATTCGAGCTTCCTTATTCTTTAACTCACCAGAAATTTAAGCTCGAGACGTGCTTATGTTTTGGCCCGGATGGGAATTCTCAAGATATATGACAACAAGGATATCTCCAGATAAATGATTGTCGTTTTACTTCTATCCCGTACCTTCATCCAATCTTATACTTTCGTCTTTTCGCCGTGAGAGCTTAGTTGTGTTACCTGGTTGAGTGACATAGTAACTAATTCATCCAAAATAATCTCTGATTCCTCGAATCCATATGGACTCCCCTATTCATTGTCAACAGCAAACACCTCGAAGGCGCTTTGCCACTTGTCTGTGGAGTTTCTCCCTGTTACGGCTGGTTCTTTTATATTCAGCAGGAAGCCAATTATAAATTTTCCGCAAGCGAAACACCTTTTGCGCTGCGAAGATGGAAGCTGGCATTCTATATTCTTTACGTCTTCCCACTTTTCGTAAAATGGTGCCTTCTGGTTATATCCTTTTGTGATAGATATAGATCAGCCCCGGGGAAGAATGAATTTGAGATTCACCAAGCGAGCTTTCACGTACCTAGTAAACATATTGATTTTTTTTTCACTCGAAGTGAATTTGAACCAAGTCCTTTGCAAGTTTTTAGGTTGTGCAAGTTTTTAGGTTGAGCAATATATAAGCCCCACACTTTCACAACTTGGCTTCCTGTGTAGTGGAATATACAGAGGAAGAAAATGAAGGTCATTGGCTAGCTTCCGAGTGTTATAGCTGAATCCTCTAACCCGAGGCGGTGAAAGTGCGGCTTTATAGACCATTTGCTGAGATGATATCCATCCTAATACTTGATGAGAGTATCATGCATCAACTGACATGAAAGTATGACACCTTTGACATACAAGGTGGAAGTAACTTTCAACGTCTATATTATCTGAGGGAATACTCTGGGTAGTGCTGCCCCTTATTTTCTGTTCTTTTAGGGTTACAGGTTCGACATTAGTTCCCACGTTCTAGCTGTGTTTTGCCTTGGATATTATATCACCTGACGAATCTGAATCGACGGGCTAGATTATAGTTACTACTAGCTGTGTCGATTTGACAGTCACTACATCATACTCTTGGGTGTATTTCTTATTTGGATGAGGCTAATCGCACCTGTCTCTACACCTGTCTCTACTTAAGAGTCAAAGAGAGCATTGTAATTTGTTTCGGAATATAACCAAGTTATCGCAGATGAGGTCGAAAACCCATTTAAGGCCACTTGACCCTATCCATCGTTGTAGTCCTCGATTTGGGAGTTAGAGATCGGAAGGAAATCAAATAATAATTACCTAAGTTTACTTGAACAGCGTCTAACGCAAATGCACAACAAATATTTTTCTTCATTAGACAAAAGAAGAAAGCTACGATTTGTAGGTGACAGTGATATTCATGTATGATGCGACAATCAAATGAGAATCTCCGACAAACAATAGTCAATACCATAATATTTTGACTCTCACTATCCTGAACTAAATTAGTCATCGAAGATATCTGTTCGGCGGGCGTCTGAGGGTTTCTGGATGCCTTGTAGTGATCATGCGATTGTATAAAGCAAAGCTCCTTGATCATATGTCCAAGATATCATGAAGCTTTTAACCCCAAGCTAAAATAATAAACTCAGCTATGACTACTCACTTTTTTCACTTGGCTAGGCGGCTGCGAAGCACAATTTTGAAATCATAACCACTGAGAATCCTTATTCTTGGATTTCAGAAATCACTTTAATGACTTTGTATTCGAGATTTAATAGGAAGGTTTTTACAGAAATGCAAGTCAGAGAATCAGCCTGCGAAGGAAATGCGTGTCTTTGTGCAAATTCACATTGATCGAGTACCGCTCATATAGACCCCTCTGACTTGTCTACCAGGGATGTTAAATAGTCCACTGCCTTGTTTATCTAATAACCATAAAGATATCTAATAATAAAGCAGCAGAAAAACTAAACTCAGAGAAGTACAATATTCAACGGCAATTCGCACATGAAGACCAACAAACATCCCGGTCCAGATGCACTGTAATTAAATTTACTTTCCACGTTCTAGCGCCAATTTTTCAAAGAAATATGTTGCAACTGCGAGGATGAGGTGATTACCGGGCCATACGGCGACACAATTGGGCTTTGAAGCATATCTTATGCCAAGCGCAGATAGAAGATTTATCCCCAAAATATTTCTTGGTTGTGAGATGATTATTGGCTACCCGTGCTGGTTTCGCCCTACTGACTTAGAAACTGCTGTAGAGTCTCGCAGTGTGGAAAACCCTCACCAAGCAGCAGAGAATAATCCTTTTACTATTACATCCCTTCTCCAGAGCTCTGCGCGCTTTGGAACAAACGAGGCATATCTCTAGCAAATCATACCAGTGGAACCTTTGACATTTTAGCGCAACATGGAGATGGTATGCTTTACGCATATATATTTATAAAGCAGGTTGGGCGGAGGTACATGCTTTTATCCGAATAGCGGTTGCACTAGCTGAAGATGACTTAATGATGATTGCGGAATCGATGGACACAGAGACCGAAATCTTAGCGACTATCTCACCGATATAAGATTCTACTGTATACTTTTTTACAGAACTCGCTATATGTTAAAGCATAATATGCCGCACCAAGCCCGAGATCTGTGTGGACCCTTTACGGCTACCAAATACGCAGAGCATTTTGCAACCTATGCTCATAAAAGAGCAGATATTAATCTTCCACAAATTTCTAATCTAGTTTCAAAGAGCTTATACCGATGCTGCCAGGGAGCTGCTTTGGGAAGCTGAGACCGAACTTGCCAGGAAAGCAAGTAGAAGCTGCCGCTATGAATGAAATCCGCGGCAGTAAAATCATCATTTTACGACCACAATTTGACAAGCTGGGCGAAGAATTAGGACAATAACAATTATTGTTACTTCTTGTTGAACATCATTATCACTGCCGTCTGTTCGTTTGCTCGTAAATTCCCGCCATTTTTTCAACGGCAATAAGTTTCTTCTCAGATTTCTGGGGGCCTATCTAAATATAGCGCCTTCAAAATGTGAGAATATACACAAATAGTCATCCATCGACTTTATAATTAAGCTTGCAGCCACTTGTTGTGCCTGAATGTTGTTTTTTGGGGCTAGCCGAGGAAGCAATAATGTGTGAGGGAGTCCTTACATATTGCAGAAAACGATACAGATTCCGCTAAATATTCTTGGGCTGGGGAATATCGATATTATCTGGAAATAGCATACTATGCTGACGGTCAGTGGCTGATAAATACAATAATCCTGCTCAAAAGGAGGGATAAGAAGGCAGTGTTTACTGGTCCGACACCGGAAATTCGCACAATTGAAAGTGAATGGATTGAGATCAACATATTATTATATAGCTCGAATATATATGTTTCCAGGCCGTGCTGTGACGTACTCTACATCACAAGAAAAGGATGCCAAAAGCTGTTCTAGGAGTTTTCAGACAGTTTTTGGATAAAGATGAGGAATGGCCCCGGAGTTGAAAGGGGCTGACCATACCACACCACACTAGACCAAGCATCGAATTTTCGCATATATATACTTAAAGTTTTCATTGTCCCTTTTGGCTTTACATTGTTGTGTTTCACTATTGGTACCGAACTGATATCGTTTCACAAACTTTATTCGACGAGTATGCATTGCCAAATATATTTTCCCCATATAGAGAAAATAATCCCAAACATTGAGCAAGTGCTCAAAAGAGTATTCTCTTGTTGCAGACCGTCTCTAAGCCATTAATCCGTTCATAATCCGTCCTTTCGGACGCTCCAAAACGACATTCGCAATGTTGCCAGCTCCCGCTGCAAACTCGTCCCGACAATAGTATAGCCCAACTAATCAATAATGCCTCTCCGAAAGTGTTCTTCGATATGTGCATTGAGCGCTGCTGGTCTCACAAGTCGAGTGGGTGCTCTTTATACTCTCAAACGGAAGCACTTTTTAGTATGCAGCCGCCATCTAGTCGTCTTTCTTTCAGTGATTCAATCACCCAAACAAATCAAAGTGCTTGTAATGCTTTGTTCCACGAAGAGAACAATTTAAGATGCATTAAGTTTATCATGAGAGTTCTCCCATTATAGAACTTTCAGCGTGCTTATTGATGCTCTAGCAAGGAAGCTTTGTGTGGGCACAGACTCGTAGGAAGTTTATCTCATTTTCTCAGACACAAATTGGTGATACTCCCAACTGTGTTCCGGGAAAGAATGGAGGTGCTTAGTTGTCTAGCAATGGCCAGAAAGAAACTTTAGCGTTTGCAAGTACTTTAAGATGGGAATCTAAAAATGTCTTGTTTTGTTACCATTTCATGCTTTTCATTGCTGTCTTCCTCTATTTTCTCTTTATCAGACAACAATGCATTGATACCCGTATTTCAAAAGTCAAATAGATGAGCATACACCGTGAGAAAGTTTCTTTTTCGAAATAGATGAACAAAAGCACAAGTCCTTTCGTCTTCTTCAAAATTTCTCTGTCTGAGCGTGTGAGCAAGTTGACTGAGCCTCCCTCTCTATATATAGATAAACTCTGAGGGCCTTTAGAACTTGCAGAGGCCCATTCATTTCCTTACATCTGGTCATCTAGTCGGTGGTTTCAGTCATTCACCGCTACTCCAATCATGTGAGTTACTCAACAGAGCAAAAAGCTTCTCTTTATTGATGCCAAGTGATCATGTGAACACAAGAAGGGTGCTGGAGCGGTACTTAACCAGAAAGGAGAAGGGGCAGCATCAGTGTGTGCAATTCATAAACACATCATAAGTGAATCATATCATGAACCATTTCCAAAATCGTGCATAAATCGACAACCAACTTTCAGTGAACGCAAATGCATCTGGCAAGAGTTAGAACTGATGATAAGGGATCTGGGTTAGAGAAAGATATTGAAGCATTGCTTGGTGTGGCCTTAATGCTTGTGCGAGATTCCGCACAGATGTAGCAGCACTTTCCTGACACTTATTTTGAATATGAGCACTGTTATTTACTACCCTCTACCATCGTTGCAGGGACGAGAGATAAACACGAAGTACTGACAAGAATTACTTGGTAATTAACTGTTCCTCGATGCCCACTAGTCACCAACACGTAGACACTTAGCTGCACATAGAAGAATTGTGCCAGCAGATTCTGTGGTTGCTTGAAGAGGTCATAACGCCCCGAGCAAGGTGTTTAGTGATGACTTGGCTGCTTGAAGAGAGGGAAATAGGACATTCAATCCTCCGACCCCCGAGCACGCTGAGGTCGCGAGGCAACTCACAGTTCGCAGAGGACGAGAGGAAGATAGTACGTAATAGAATTGAATCTTCTCTCCAAACACAATACTTGTTATGAGCTCCTTTCGTTCCCCAATTCCAATACGCCTCCATAACTCTCCTTCGACCATATACGGATTGGTCCCAGCCTAGCTAGGGTTGTTTGTTCATCCAGCTTGAATGTTTGAACAAAATTAATGGTCGGTGAGTACGACACGAAAACTTCAGTTTGCGCTGTGTATTTTCGTGTTGGTGACAACGTTATGACTGCGTGGCCATCGAAAAGGTAGTCCACCTCACCGCCACTGGACGGGACAACAATAAACCGGCCCAGTCAAAACGGTCAACCAACAACTCAAGAAACTTCTCGGGTTCGCATTCCTCATGAGAAAAAAAAATTATCAGATGATGCAACAACCAGCGCCAAATTTTTTTAATAAATTAACTGACCTACCAGCGACGTAGGAAAGACGGTGTACACCCGTGAACACCCCACTAGGGTAACATCGTTTCCTCGCCTCCCCAATCAGCCACCAATGCTCCCCTTCTTCATTCACCGTCATTCGCTGGGCATATGCATGGAAAATTTTTGGAAGTTTTAAAAATGCACCCTACATATCGTGATGTCGTATGACATATCTACTCGGTGTTTATGCAAGTAAGATGATTTGATCTCCAACACATCTACAATTTAAGGGTTGAAGATCCAGGGTGGATATCGCTGTAACATTTAGCAAGGTTACCTTACTTTGAAGTTTCCTCACGGTAACGGCAGCGTAGGAATAAGAGGTAAAGATAAACATAAAGCAAGGTATTATAACCAACAACTAACATCGCAAATCATGGAGCACTTTAGCCTCTTTAGAGGATTAATTAAATAGACTTTTAGATGTCTGTGTGTTGATATATGATTGACCCATTAGGTTTGAGGGGTAATGCACATCCCACTTTCGCAAGGCTCAAGAGTCAAAAGTGGGAGAACATTCACACATCACTAATTCTGCTTGTTGTTGTTCAACTCACACGCCTCGTGAAGATGCGAATTAGAAATGAAAGAATCAAGCAGAATATTCAATAGGGCAAGAGCGAGAAAAAAAAGGAAAGCCCGAAGCTGGTCCACAATTAAAGAATGGAGATTTGCGAATCTGAGATATTTGTCGGATATGATTGGCGAATTATTCCCAGTGGAAATTAGTTGCAGCTCACCAAGTAGACGGGTCGCTTACTCCTACATACGATGCGGCATGCAACTTACTCATACAGCCAGAAAGTATGTCATACATTCCTATTATGGTTTATAGTCTAATTTTCACATCAACCCACTTCGGAGTCTTTCGATATTTTGATTGGATATTTGAACAAGGCTCTTCCAAAAGATCTAATCGATCAATTTCTAAATTAACTTTAAATAGTATATCACATAAATAATTTTTCAAATAAATTTTAAATAAAATATTAAAAAATAATCTGAAATTTTTTATAAATAGAACAAATTTAATTCAATATAATAAAATTTTAAAATTTTCAAAAATATTATTAAAGTCTTTATTACTATATAATATAAAATATATAATTTTATTATTTTGAAATTTATATTTATATATCTCTCAATTTTCATTTTTTGAATTTTTTTTTAAATATATATATAATAATCTTTTCAAAGATAAAATTTTGCTAAATTATATTAAAAACTAAAAGATATAAAAAGATAAAAAAATAGTTTTGAAATTTTAACGAATTAAAAATTTATTTCGAATTTACTTTTAATATTAATTATATTATATTTATATGTTTAGATCTTTGATAATTCTTTTTATAGTAATATTATTTATTTATATAAATTTATTATTAGGATATTAAAAAGAAATGTTAAGACTTTTTTTTTTTAGAAAAAAACGATCTGTATTATCAAATCACTTTATAAAAATATATATATTTCAATAAATAATATAAATTAGATTATAAAAAATATATCGGTTTGTAAAAAAATTAATAAAGCTTTAATTTTATCTAAATTTTATAAGTATAAAATACTTATAGATCGATTGATACTGAAAAGAAGATAGAAAATAATCTTAAATTTATATCGATCTAGTTATATTTAGAATATAATCGATTAGATTTTCTTAACGGAGATATCAAAAATCATATGACCGATCGTTATATAAAATCATATATATTCGTTAGATTATGTAGTTTAAACAGAAGTGGGGAAATTCTTCGAGATTCTAAAAAAATATAGATTCTGTATATCTATATTCAATATAACAAGGTCGCAACTTCGAAGCAAGCAAATCGAAGAATTTTGATCATTTTTGTATAGGTTTTTAAAATGGAACTATAGAAAATAATCGATTCTATTAGCTAAACCATCTCTTTTTCAAGGTTTAACGCTCAAAATCTAAATCATAATAGGAATGTATGACATACTTTCTGATCGCACAAGTAATCATAACGAAAGAAAGATATCTCATTTTCTCGTCACATCTAATCTAACCTTTCATACTACAAAAACACTTAACTGCGCAATAGGGATTACACAGACCATAACTTTTCTCAGAAATATTATATGTAACCTTTCAAAATTCTTTTAATTTAGTATAGATCGTAAAATAATTACATAAATTGAAAAATAATAATAGTAAAATAATTATAAGAATTAGATTTTTGAAATGATATAATAAGAATAATAATAAATTCCTCCAGAGGAAAGGACGAGCTGCGAGGTAGGTGAAGTGAACTGATAAGGAGTGAGTCCTAGGTTTTGAGGTGCATTTATTCGAGGAGTGGTACAAAGCTCGTATCTTCAAATTAAATAATAAAACTAAACGACAATATTCTGTATAATGCATGTTTGCATGCTTTTGTCCATACGCCACCTAGTCATGCGAAACTGCAGATGTCCAAAATTTACCCTTTTTTGCGGTTGCCTCTTCTATGCATGCATGTTCTGTTCCCCATGCTCGCGCCCATGCAATGCAATGCCAGTGTATTGTACACATCTGTGCTCAATGACCAGAGAAGTTTTTGACAACAAACTTATTCAGGCCCTCAACAGGAATTAACTACGCATCTCAACCAACATCCCACCCAATCTAGTAACTTTCGATAGGTAACCTGACTTCATCCTGGGCATCGATATCCTAAACGTATAGCTCCCCGCTAACCCCTACAATTTCAGGCGTGGCACTACTGACCCCCCTTCATATGGTACTCCGCGCTCCTGTGGTGTAACCGTCTCATTTTTCTGTCTAACTACCTCTGCAAACCTCGAATCGTCCCCACTCTCATACATCGCCCGACTTGCACTTGTACTCGGCTTACTCTCCGAAAAGGGCCCTCCATAATCTTGAGGGGGGTGCCGTTATTATAATTTGTATTAGGTCTATCGCCACTTCTTCTCACACCTGCAGCATTTCCTCTTGCGTACCTAGCATTCACCTGACCCCTTTGACTCCCATGGCGGAGGTGATTCACAAAGTTTTGCCTCCCTCTCTTTCCCTCCTTTCTTTGGTATGGAGAGGTCGCCCGTGAACAGCGGCGAAATAGCTTTGAGGTCCTGGGGCATGGTCCCAAGATGGGGCATGAAACTGCAGCAGACAGAACTAAGCCGTGAAAGTGAAGGCTTACAGTAAATTCAATGGCAGCTCCTAAATTCATCAATAACATCTGCACCAAAGGCTCTAGCAGGATTCAAAGCACCTCCTGTCCAAGCAAACAAAGAGTGTAGGCACTATCCCTACAGGTTCCACGAATGTGGCTTTCGATTTTTCGGCGGCTAACATGGAAATTGTAAATTCTAATCCAATGGTAAAGAACGTTTCGAAAGACCTAGTGTGATAGAAGTACCGGAGGACAGTGCTCAACGGTAGAGGACATTGTCCCCCTGGGATGAAGCCTCGAACAACGGCGGCAGCGGTGAGGATTTGGTCGATGGATGTGAAAATAGGTCTAGATGTCAAATATAAGTGATTGTGATTTCTAGAACTCTATAATGAACATGTGGGACGGTGTAGGTGGATCAAGGACACTGCTACCAGAAGCCCAGACGGGAGGACCCTTAGTTGTGATGTTTAGTTAGAAACTAACATGTTAGGACCCACTACATCCACCACTACATCCATCATCTCCTCCATAGCAGTAAATTGTCTCCATTCCAAACCCGAACTCCGGAAAACCCTATGCTCGGGCCTTTTACTGATACTCGTGCTGCCAGAAAGTAAAACTCCGAAGGCTAAATCGGTGTTAAGATACGGTTTGATTTAAGAGAGGGGTCGTCTGTTAAGTGAAAAAGCGAAAATCTGAAAATGAAAATGATCACTTTGAGCTTTTCGATTTTTAATAATTCAATAGAATTTTGAAATTTATAATGAACAAGCCTCGAAAAGAAATAACTAAATATTATCAATTGAGAGCTCTCAGAATATATAATTTTTGAAGGGTTTGGCCCTGTAGTTGTTGTTCAATAATTATTTGAAGATAATGATGATGAAAATAATAATGGTGAGGTTCAAAATAAAATTGAAGCCTGAGGTATTAATCCTGAGTGCATTTCCTTATGATCACCACCACCATTATCTTCAAATAATTATTGAACAGCAACTACAGGGCCAAACCCTTCAAAAATTATATATTCTGAGAGCCCTCAATTGGAAGTATATAGTTACCACTTTTTGAATAAATTATATATTTTTAAATCGTTTTTGTTGAATGAAAATCAATGAAATTAAGGTTATGGTCCATGCGTTAAGTTAGTCCTCAATCCTCATCAATCACTTCAATTTTCGATCTTCTACCAGGGCTTTTATTATATACTAGTTTCATATACTCTACAGTGATATTGAAAATTCGATATTTTGACTTTTTCGCTTTTTCACTTTTTCATGTTTTTCGCCTTTTCATTTTTTCAGTTAACGGATAAGAAAGGAAGGGAAACGTTGGAAATGGGGTAGTTTCACCAATAAGAACAGTTACTCCCTAGCGTTCGAAGTTTTATACTTTCTGGCAGCACGAGTACTCGCTGTCAATGCAATGGATATATACACAGCCGGATTGAGAAGTCCCTCAGGTGCAAGGCTGAAGTCGAAAATTAAAGAAATGCAAAGCAATTGATTAATTAGATCCGGACTTGCTATTATCGAGGTACTTGGTTGATACGCCTGATCGGCGGTTTGAGTTCCGCCACAAGCGAAAAAGAAGAAGAGAAATGTTCCGACTAATTCACCTGAAAAAGCAACGAAAATGATTTGAGACCACGACTATTTCCAGGATTAGCCACCATCTGGATCAGCGTAACTTTGCTTGTAAAATGATTGAAATTCAATACTGGAGTGAACCGGAACAAAAACTAGTCTTACTTAGGACCGAACAATCGATAAAATAGAGAGTGAGAGAAAGCAAAAGTATTGAAGATCTCATCAAAACCGGCAAAACTAGCAGGAAACCTGATTTCTTATTGAATTGGAGAGACGGATGGTGTGTATACTCCGTACTTTCCCACTTTTCTAATGTGCGGTGGTTGGAATCTTGGAAAAGGGTGTTTAGCTTGGGCTAGGAGGGCCTGGAAAGCCTGAAAATCGCGTAGGTCGTACACTTCTTTATGTGTTGTCCAACGGGAAAAGACGAGAAAAGACGAGGAAAAGACGTTAACAATAAACACCTTTACTTCTCTCTGTTTCCATGAACTCTATAAAGCCTTCTCCGTGCACCCGCTACATCAATTTGATGCATCGATGGATCGACACCGGAGCCGGATAATGCAAGAAATCATATTAACTTTAAGATCCATAAAAAATCGAGATCCTTTTGAAAAGTAAGATTAAACTCCATTTTTCAAGTCTTGGACACAATACCTTGTATCATATCGGCGGTTGCATACTAGGTGGAACCAGCATTTTGAATTGATGCGTAACACTAAGACTCCTCGAAAACTAGTAAAGTAGCGTTAGACGTCAACGCCCAAAGGAAAAGAGACGCAGGCCTCAAGATCTTCACCGCAATGTGGATTTCCCCATTAGGTTTTGAAACCCGAGTATAAATTTATGAGATACGATTGAGAATCCCTTATATGCCAGCATATAGTTCTTCAAATGGGCTTTTTTCGAAGGATTTCATTGATTGAAAATAACTTCAAGGACTTCGAGAAAAGCCGGATGAGAAGTTTCTCGACTATTTTATCGGCTCCAAAAATGACAGCTGAGTCGCTCGGATTGAGCACGAGAAGATTCCAAAGCTGTTTGTTTGTGGCTATAATTGAACAAGACCGACTTAAGACTACTCAGTAAAAAATAACGGTCTGAGCTCTCAAATCTCAATCTTCCTTGTGGGCCTGAAATTCTTCGGGGATCGTCTAAACTCCAAATTAGAGTTCGAATTCGAATTCGAATTCTAGAGTTAATTCGTTTCAGCATGTCGTTCTCGATGGGCCAATTGTAGGGGTATGTACTCAGCCTACTGGCCACAGTATTTCAATTTGAACGAATTCAAATAGGGATTATTATCAAGAATAACAACATTTTAGCCCCCAAAACATGCTCGGACTATGGAAATCTAGGCAATTCAAGCATCTTGCCACTTGTACCATTGTTGCTTTTTCACTTGCATTGCGGAGAATACCCTCTTGATGATAGAAAGATATAACCTCTGACAACCCTTCCACAATGTTGCATGATTTCTCTTGACCCGCCCTGTTGCGTCAACTAACTACCAATTCGAAGGAGTATGCTAATAACAATATCAGCCCGCCCTGATAGAGCGACGAAAGTTAAAATTCTTCATGAAACGTCCATGACATGGCGCCTTGCCACATGGCTCACATGACTAGTGGGCATTAAAATATGCGGGAGGTGTGAAGGGGGGGTTTTAGCATGTTTCTAGGCCAACATTCGAACTTACCGTATTAGGAGAAACCGGATAGGAACAAATACATCAAATTGACCATCTAAATCAGCACAATGAGTAGAAAAAAATATGTGCATCAGATAACTGATTCGAAGGGAGAGAAGCAAGCTTAAGTAACTATTGATCTTTACATGTTTTCGGGTTTCTGCACCGAAAATTAGGATTACATAGAGTGTTAGGGTCAATCATACGACGGCAATGATATGTAGGTATTTTGCGCAATAAGAAATATAAAGCTGGTGAAGATCTTTAGATTCGTTAGATGCATTTCAAACCCTGAAGTTGCATATATATGTAGGTCCCTTGAAAAAAGATCAATCACATAAGGCGGTTCGGTCAGCCAGCTGCCATTCTAATTGGGTACCCCGTATAGAGAAAATGCATATATCTCGGAAACAGCCTCGGAAAATAATCCTCCCAACCGCATATGTTGTGTAACACTGCTGAAGAAGCCGACGGTCACCGTTCGGGAAATAACTCGCAAAATGTTGCTGAATCGGTGGTCTGTGGCGTGTACTTGCATCTTGGGCTTCATATATTTTCCGGTTTATACTTCATGAATACTAATCCAATTAGGTAGGGGATAAATGGACCCTTGAAGAAAATAAACCTTATTTTGAGGAAGTAGAAACCTTTTCAGCCCCTCTCAACCAATTATTTTCTCAGTTAGGAAGGAAGAACTTCGGCCGAGAGAATTACTTTCACATCACATTATAAGCTGCCACTCACAACTCAACGGTACTTGCTAGATATAATTCATCTTATGAGATGAAGTTCGTTCACAATTGCGAACTTGTCTATACACATAAGTAATCGGTAAGGACTTTTTTGTTTTGAAGTGTTCACCGCAACAGAACTAGATCCGCCCCTCCTCTTCAAAAGATCTACCAACCCACTTATCACTAACCCACAATGACCAATTTCATATCCACCAACGACTATATCCATACACGCCATTGAAAAGCCACTCCATGATCCCTGACGATGGTTTAACGCACTTTCGAGAAACTAGTACTGGGAGCTTTAGAGCCACGATAAATTGACAGAGGGACTAAAGCATTCTAGCTTCGAATATTTATGACTATCTATTGCACCAGAGCAACTCCAGACTGAGTGTAAAGAATAGTACTTTAAAGGCTCGCTCGCTCTTGCCGGAGAACCTCCCTTCCCGGTGTTCCCTCCATATCCGTCGTTGAAACTTGGACTTTTGCCGGTAGACAAACCTACTTAGAAAAGTATCCTGGGCCCTAGTTTTTACGTGACCCATCCGCCCCGCAACTCAAACCAAGGAAATTATAAGAGCTCGAGTGTCAATATATTGGCTCCATCTTCCCCGGTGAATTTAAGCACGCACCATTTCGCGATACCCATCTTCAAGATCCAAATTTCAAAGGTACCCTTTCTTACATCTCATTACACAATCGGATCACAATAGTGCACGACTGGGGAAAGCACTTGGGGAACCCTTAGGACCTTCTATATTATTTGTGGACCATATCTTCGACCTTCTTCCTCTTCCTTCAATCGTCTAAACATCTATCACCATTCATCACAGCATAGAAATAACAAAAAACAAAATGAGTAACGATAACTCTAAAACTACAGCCCCCGTCACCGTCAAAATGGAGCCCCCCCAACTGATTGGAGACAATAAAGCACAGGGTATGTGAATATCTTCATTGACTGGTTCAAACCATCTTCAACACCTCCTTAGATTATCTCTGACGTGAATCATAGCCACTAAAAGCAGAAGAAGTGTACACAACATGAACCCAGTTGCGTTAAAGAAAAAGAGAGAAAACGACCGCAACGCCCAAAGAAATATTAGGGAAAAAGCCCGAAACAATTTGGCAGCATTAGAAAGAAAGGTCAAAATTTTACAGAACAGCCAGGATCCTGAGTTAAGGAGACGTCTTGCCGAATCGGAAAAGCGAGTCCAAAAATTGACTGAGTTGTTGTTGCAACATGGCATTGATCCAGAACAAGCATTGTCATCTACTCCAGAACATGCAGTAGAGATGATTGCACCCGAAAAGCAAAATTTGGGTTTAACGCAAGGTTTCTCTGATGAAAGCATTTTGGAGGGAATAGAGATGGATCGACCCACAGTAGGTTACCAAAGTCAGCAATATTCTCCAGCCAGCCAACCAATGTATCCCACGATTTCCACCAACCTTCATCAACCTATAGTACAGCCTCAACCAATTGGACTCGGATCTATTCAATACATGGGATCTCCGCAACATTTGGAATCCCATATCGGATCACCTCAACTCGTTGGATCCCCTCTATCCATAGGACATTCCCATCATACCGTGTCTCATACCGGATCTCCTCAAATCAGCTCATCCCCACAGTTTCCGGTACCTCAATCTATGAGTACCCTTCAACAAATGAGAGCTCTTCAACAAATGGGACAATCTATGCCCATCTCACATATGGCGCGATCTCATCCCATGCCACTTCACCAAAATTCCGGTTATCAAAACGCTTTTTCGTCTAGTTTGACAGATAACTTCGATTATCCTTCGAACACAATGATGTGGGATAATGGCGCCGATGCCGCATATCGACATAATGTGTCAAGTTATCCTGCAGCCCTTGAGCATATGACAATGGTATAACTTTCAAATGGCAAGTAACACCGTTATCGGCAGCAATATATCACAAAAACAAATAAAAATGCACTAGCCAACGGTTACAAGTCTTACGCTTTATGTTATTAATTCTCTGGATCTAAGGAAAACGGTGGGAAACACGAACATGGAAGGCGTATGAATGAAATTTGGGCCAAACAGTTAGCTGTTGGCATACAAGGTGGCATAGGGTGGAATAAAGGTGTTCAGGATGGACGCCCTATACCCCCCGACTAGGATTGACTACAGAACGGATTTGCTTCGGTTGTGTATTGTTGTGTTTTCTTTTTTCACCCTGAGGTTTTGGGTACTTGGCTTGGACAGATAAGGAATGGTTAGAGTAGAGACGCGTTCTCCTCGTTGGGATCTGATTAGGTGTTTTATAGATCAGTCTTTGTTGACAGACACTGAATAGATCTTTTGAATGAATTCTATACTGCAATAATTGCAAGGTTTCTATTGATTACAGTGACAGTGAAATTGTGATAGTGATAGTGATAGTTAAATGCCAATAATGATCTAATGTTCAAATCTCATATCAATTCAACGACTCAATCTTCTTCACTTGCATCTTCATACAACTCCTTGCACTTTAACCCACAACTCGCTCTGCAAGCAACTCCTAATTTACAGCATCCACCAAACAGAACACTTCAGATATTTGGAGGGGTAATTGGCGGGGTTTCTCCGCTGCGAGAACGGAAGTTTGGGTTCGGGAGATGTATAACTATTCCGAAGTATACCCACGAGAGGACACCTAGAGAGGTACTAGAAAATCACCGGATAAGTGCACTAGGAGATTAGGATCTTGGTATCGGGGTTTGTAATTGAATTTTAGTTTGTGGGTTTGCTGCTTGAGTATCTACTTATCTCTGCATGTTTTTGTCTGAAGGAGGATAATGGATGAGAATGGAAGATTGATGTGGTGAATTGGTCACTGTCATCTTTGTTTCTGTTAAATATTTTGAATTTATATTGATGATAATGATAACAATGATGAAAGAAATCAAAACAATCATCCATGTATTGAGCCGAGGATAAGTAAAAGTACAATAAATTATTCAACGTCATTCCGTTATCGTCGGTTCAATTCATTTCATTTCCTTCAATCATTCATTCATTCCATCTCGACTATTCATCCATTAATATCCATCCATTCCTAGCACATAACATCACATCACGAAATCCAGCTTACAAAACATGCAGGGATTAAAAGGGGGCTAGATCGGCTAGTTTTTGTACCGTCGTACCTCAACTATATATACTACGAGACGGGGCCGTAGTTAGACATACTTTTGAGAAAACGTAGGATTTTATTTTAGTACGTTAGGTAGGTATGTAATTTATTCCAGGAAAGAAACACCCATGTGGCGATCTGTGGTTTGGAAGGTTGGCCGAATGGTCAAATGCGTCCGGTGCTAAATTGGTCCTTCAGTAGTTTCGGAGGTTTGGAAGCTTAGTATTGGAGTTACTTAGTGGTGGGAGAATTATTGCTGGGAGTAGGTTATGGTACTAGAGTTTATTGCATCGAAGATGAGGTCTATGTCCGCGAGTAATGGGTATTTGGTACGGGAAAATATGAGATGCGGCACGATTAATGTCGAGGATGTGGTGCTTGGAGATGAATTTAGTCTTTACTATACGTATGTATATTTTAATATACTTTAGTAAACAAGAGATCAATCTTAGAAAATTTGTATACTAACTAATAGAGCTGCCTGGAATATGTTTTTGCAGCAAACTTGTGATTGTCATTAGAGGTAATTCCCAAGCCGGGATGAATGATTGTATGCTAGTTACTGATATCATCACGTGGCATCATTTACAAATTTGTATTTAATTATTTCCCCCGGAACCAACGCCAATAACTAGTTCATCGTTGTGAGCTTGACGGTAAAGTAAAGGTGTATCTAGAATTTATCTAACTAAGCCTTAATACCCAATCTAGCTTCTTCGATATAATAAAAAGTATAAACCAAGACTTCTGGAAGGAATTTACCTATTCAGAAGAAAAAGATTCTAGACTTAAACACATACCAGCAAAATACAAATTAAAATCTCAATTAACAGTTTAGAAAATAGATCTAGAAGCCTTTGATTTACAACTAGAATCCTATCTAACACATCTTTCACATTCCCTAAAATGAAAAACTAAAGCCAATCCAATACACCTCCTCCCAAACCCATCCAATGCAATGCAATAGTATCAAAAATAAGGCGAGTAGGTAATGTGTTCAAATCAAAGAACAAGGAGAGTAATCGGTACCACCCAAAGCCTATCCGAAGTTTAAAATTTGAGAAAAACGTGGAAGCCACATTTATTTGATCTAGAGCCGAAGATCCAACACCAGACCGACAATTAGTAGATTTAGATAGTTTAAAGGAAAATTGGTGTTGTTTCAGTTGCGTAGTATTATAGTAGTATAGTAGTATGGTTGTAAGAATAATTGACTAGATAACAGGGATTATGATCTTGGATATGAGGGCTAGAATTAGTGATCAGGGTATGTATGGTAAATGGATTTGGGCTTTCCCGATCAGATCTGAGATTGGAAGGATTGATGATGAGTAGAAAACAGTTATGTTAGAATTAGATCTTGTAGATAAGATAGTAGGTAGATTAGATATGGAGATGTGGCGTTTCGATCAGATTTCTGGGGTACATAAGGTCTAAACAAATACAGTACCCCTGATTGATGAGGCGAATATGACCTAAGCAACACAAAGAACCTTCTAAAACATCTTTGACCGCCTCCAAAAATTCTTTAGTATCGTTTGGGCTAAATATCCATGAAAGATCAACCATATAAATCAATTTTCCCCAAAAAGGGATTTCCCAAACCCTATGGCTCGATTTACCATAGCGGAATCACCTAACTCCATGTCTGATCTCCATCAATGTCTGGGGTAAGCTAAGACTTGTACTTGTTGATAGTGTCAGGGTACAAGGTATATGTTATTTAGATGATCGACAGATGGAGTGATGTTTAATGCTTGATGCTTGATGCTTGTTCATTCAGTCGAACTCTGACTTGCGCTAGGGACGGAGCGGAGAAAGAGATAAAAAGAGCATAGGTGCTCCGGATGGAGGAGAGGTGTAGATCCGGGGTTTTGACAAATGTGGTAAATGACCAAGGGTCGGATTGATGGTACTTACTACTAGGTAGTTACTAGTTACTAGTTCTCCGAGAATGGTAGAAACGATGGAAACGGAGTGATTACTTGTTTGGGTAATGGTGAAGATATCTTCGCAATATACTATCGATCCTTGATCTTGAAACTTGGAACTCGAAGTCCGGGGAAAACGCAATGTTTCAACTTCAAGTGGAGAACGGTAGATACTTCAGAAACGCAGGCACGGAGTTGATTATCTATCTAGGTAATAGTGAATATATTCACAACACTCAATCTTGGAATTTGGTAGAGATTCAAGTTGATGGTTTGTGGAGCTCCGGGGCTAGGAGTATTGGTAATGGTAGCTTTTAACTACCGGCATGTACTATGTGCGCAGATATGGGTTCAGTGCTCAGTAGTGGGGAGCGGTAGATGTTTGAGATGTGGAGACGGAGTCGATACTTATTTTGGTGGTGATGAAAACCGGTATATCTACAGGCTCAGGTTTGGAAACGGTACCGGTACTAGATGGAGCACGGTAGATGGAAGATGGAGGATGTACTGCGGAGTGGATTACCTATCTGGTAATGGTGAAAATATCTACACTTTGAACTGGATCGAGCTTCAGTGCCGGAGGGGGGACGTTCGATGTTTCATGGCCTCCGGTGCTAATGGCTGATGTTGATGTTTGCTGGGTATCTACAGGTACTTCTATTGAATGAGATGGAGATTGATAATGATACTCTGCTATGTTAATATCTTGATGGATACATATATCGGTGAAGTTTTACCGGTAGTTCTTCTCCGCGGAATAAGGTGTGGCGGTATTTCATCTTCATCCCCATCTCATCTCTATCTCCATACCCCATTCTTGTAATGGAGGTTAGGTGTATATGGTACAGTGGATCTACAATGTGGAAAGGGAAATCACATGGTTTATTTTGTTATCTGCAAGGCCTACACTAGTCTACATGTACGGAGTAGGCAAGATTACATCTATGGTAGGTATATGGAGCATTCCGGAAATGGGGGACGGTACGGTACGGTACTGTATGAGATGAGATGAGATGGAGTGGATATAATTATACATCTTATACATCAAGTAGAGGAGATGGGCTGAGTTGGATTGGATTTATTTACATTCTATAGAATATTCAAGTATAATGTTCCTGTCTTGGTACTGCAAGTGTATAATAGTACCTATTGATGGATCAATTCCTGATTTCTTGTTATATATAGTACTACATATGAATGGATATGGATATGGATGTGGATAAGAATTTACGAGTAACCTCATGGTTTACATCTGAATATTGATATAGCTATAAGTATAGCTATAAACATAAATATCGATATTAATACAACAGTAAAGCCTCACTGAAATCAATGAAATTAAACATAATGAGTGGTTTTTATGATCTGCAATAAATAAGTTAGAATTTTCTATTCAAATTTTCATTCTAATTTTGGGTTATTCTGGAATCAATATGTAGTATTCTATTTTATTAGAAAGATCTTTTGAAATCTAGAATTTTTCCTTTCAAGTTTTTGGATTTTAATTGAGTTTTTTTTTTCCCTTTTTTTTTCTGTATATAGAATATTTCATTGCTTTTTCTATAGGAAAGTTTAGCCTGGGAATAGTGGTATATTTATTGTATATTAGAGTATAAGCTTTAAACGAAAAGTATGTTTAGATTCCTGAGTTATATTTATTTGAAATGTGAAGCATTTCAATACCTTTGTTTTACTCGATATGATATGGTGAAAGGGATAAAAAAGACACTCGGAATAAAAATCACTATTCTATGCTTTTGGAGAATATTACATGGCTATCTCATATTCGTCTGCTCTACATATCTAGTAGTATATGTAAGATCATACATCAATAATTCAAAGCCAAGGTTCCCTGTACTCTGTTTGTGGATACCTACTTCCAGTACTTGCTGGGCTGGCTGGCTACCTTTGGATGTATTCAAGTTTTTGGGTTTTGGAATGAATCTCTAATGTAAAATCGAACACCCTCTATCTCATCATGCATCATGCATCATGAATATCAATATCGACATTATTCAATATCGCCGAGCTGAAATATAAAGAAAATTTACGAAAGGATACTAATGGCATGAAGAACTATCACGATATACCAGCCATTCAGGTATTTAGTTCATTCAATGCATCATCTTATCTTGTCTTTGCTTTTCTCTGATTCTTCGTATGTGAGATCTTATGCGAGTTTATAATGGATAATATCTTATTGCATTGGTGTAGATATAGATATAAATATAGATATAGATATAGATATGGAGACTGAAATAGAGATAGAGAATGATGAATAAAATATAGAGGGATATATATAAACAAAGACAAAGACAAATAGATGGATGGATGATATAATACATGAATGATATGAAGAATGGGAATTATGATGGATACATACTCGAAGTTGAGGGAAGATCTTACTTGTATGGTATGGATAGATGGATAGCTATGCGGAAGTAAATGCTTTTGAAGTTATGATCTGTGGATATTATATGGTATGTTGATCTCGCGGTTTTGTGCAGACGGGGATGCAGATTCGATGGGCTGATTTGTTGAGTGATATATATGATATATGATGAGTATGCTGATGGTACTAGTCAAATCTCAAATATTATATACGTGCATGTAAACATGCTCGAAGAAGAGAATTACATGATATGGAGTGAAGTAGGCCGAGCACGAGATGATCGAATTGTGTTTCCATTTTCACATGAACATAATTGGAAAATAAGATTCGCAAGTAAGGATGAAGGCCTCATCACATTCCACCCACTGTTCCACCCCAAACAGTTTCCTTCAAATGGTATACCGTGCCACACCTCAATCTTCTACCACATAATTCCCCAATTATTCATCACAAATAATCACAATTCATGACCATTACTATGTGGAGCCTCATGACCATGTTTCAAAATCCTTTGCCCATCTTCATTTGAATCTGTTGAATCTACAACTCGTTGTGCTCCTGTCCATCACCATCAGTATCAGCAAGAGCTGTCTTGACAGCCTCTGCGGCTTCAGAAATAGCGCTTTTCACACCTCCTGTTGCTGCTTCAGTAGCTTTTTCGGTGGCTTTGTCTGATAAAGATGATGCGCTATCGGTTGCGGTATCAGCGGCATCTGATGATGAGGAGGAAGTCTTTTCGATGATGGTCTCAGGTTTGGGAACTCCTTCGATACCCATGAGTTCGGTTTCGAAGACTGGATTGGGAAACGAGGTTAGTATTGTTTGAAAGGTCTAATTTTGAATAGGAACGAGTGGTTGGGATATTCAGTGAAGAATTTCACATACTCAATGTACTCTTTGCTGGGATTGGACCCATAGCTCTATCACCATAGCCAAATTCAGGAGGAATAGTAAGGACTCTCTTTTCGCCGATACACATATCAAGAAGGTTATCATCCCATCTGCCAATAAATAATTAGCATTTCCCTCATCCTTCTCATATACTCATATCTCCAAGCAATACATACCCTTTAATAACACTACCCTTTCCAACAACAAAGCTCAAAGGTTGTCCTCTGTTGTAAGAAGCATCAAACTCCTTTCCAACCTTTCCATCTTCCTCAAGGTTTCCTCTGTAATGAACATGAATCTTATCACCCTTTTGAGTTTTGCGCTCACACTCTACAGCCTTTGTAACCTCAATCTTGACTTCAGCTGCGAGAACACTGGATGCGAGAGCAAGGATGGAAATTGTTGAAAGACGCATATTGAAGATAGTATCGATTGATCAACTGATAACTTTGAATTAATCTAAATGAAGTTATTTCGAGAATTGGATGTTGAGTTTGTATAACAAAGAAGTTTTGGACACGTTTAGGTGAATGGATGAATTGATTCCTTTTCTACACAGTAAGTTGAATTGAAAGGTTCATGCGGGACAAGAAGTGGATAAAAGAAATAAATATTAACCAATTGAAATAAAATACTCAAAAATGATGAGAGATGAACTTACAGATCATTCCACTCCACAACACACAGCTTTTTTGAACAACATCATTGTTACATACAACTCTTTCCTCTCCACATTGTTTGTTTATTTTATTTTTTTCCGTTTCGTTTCGTTTTAATTCGAATTTCAATTGAATTATTCACAATGATCCCAGACTACTTCAATTCCTCATCCTTACACCTATATACACCGATAGCAGTCATATGAATCAATTTGACTCATAGCCTTATCGAATCTTTGGAAGCCTTGGAAATTTCGACCTTTCGAACCTCGGAAGTGAACAACTTCAGCTGAACAAGCTTCAAAGAAACAATCAAAACAATCAATCAAACATATCCTTCCTTATTCAACAGTGCCCAAGCCAGGCAACAATAATATTTCTCGTACAATATTTCAGACGTCTTGCAGGCAAAACTTTCCGCAAAATCTCCATCCGTTTGTTTGTCTATCCAGCACTTGTTTCAAAAAATTCCCGATAGAAAGCCATGGGGCATGGGGCTATTGGGGGTCAACGACACGGATGGCTGTGCTTTTGTACTGCGCCAATGCCTCCACATTCTTTCTACACTCGATGATACTCTATGGCTGAGTCGATGAACTTATGGAGAAAAAGAAGTTAGGCCCCTCCCGTTTCCCGCAATCTTCCCTTCCCAACAATCCAAATGCTTCGCCAGCGGAAGCCTTAAGCTTATTGCTTGACTTCTGTCTACATCATACTTATCTACGGTCGACGTCATCAACTAAGCTCAGATTTTCTTCATCGTATTTGAATGAAACTACTCACCGATGTTATTTCCCGTTAGTTTCGTGACTCACTGGTCCAGAATGATCATTTCGGATCAGTATAGCACATTCAAAGGCAGCCACCCATTGGGTAGAAGTCCCTATCCAAGAGCAGTGAACTGGGCAAATATCCTTCTCGGGCTTTTTCAATCAAATGATTTCGCCTCATTTGAAAGTTGCTGTGCACAACAGGTAACAATGGAATGATTCCATTAGTCAATTTCTCAATTTCTCAGTTTCTCCTTTTTCTATAAGTATGAGGATTTTCATATTGTTTGCTCTTTTCATCCGAAGCAGATTAACTATCAGGTCTATCATACGGTTACTTGACAGTACTACAAATCTCATTATACGCCCTCCTACGAAGCATTAATATCGACTTTCGCCTTGCACATCAAATACATAAATACTCCGAAAGTACTCATCCGAAGAATTCCAATGTCCTACACTGATTCTCGTGGATACACACACACACAAAGAGCTACTACCATACATCATCGAGAATCTTCTCCAAGAGATTCAGAATACTCGTACGAAACTTGTTCATCCGATTATTATACTGGATCAAACGAAAACATGTCATCAC
Source organism: Stromatinia cepivora (assembly GCA_014898415.1). Taxonomy (NCBI): domain Eukaryota; kingdom Fungi; phylum Ascomycota; class Leotiomycetes; order Helotiales; family Sclerotiniaceae; genus Stromatinia; species Stromatinia cepivora. The sequence goes on along the minus strand of RCTD01000029.1, from coordinate 466,147 downwards.
GTCCATCAAGCAGTGGACATGTTTCTAGAGGAAGTGGTGGAGAACAAAATGTGAAATATAGGGATGCCGCTGCTGGTAGTCATACTTTCCGTGTTTCTTTCTGCACAACTTACTAATATTTATTTTTACAATAGATAAGAAATATATTGAAGGGAAAACATCAAAAAGTGGGAATGTTCACGTCATCGACCACGGGGATAGTCACAAACACTACGATCCAGCGGAACCAAGAGCAAGTGAAGGCAAAGAAAGCGATTACAAAAAGACTTCAACACGCTATGAAGGGGGGAGGTCGCGTCCATCGAATCATCATCGTTAAGAACAAATAGGTGGATGATTATTCAAAGTGAGGCGGAGGAACAGAGGCTAAGGGACGCCACTTTAAAGGCAACAGGCGGAATTTTTTGTTAGTCAGGGTCAGATTACGCAGGAGAAATTTTGTATGGTGGGGGTTTATGTTTAAGCTTATTGATTGAGCCTTGGGTATTGGTAGGACACGGGTTCTTTATTTGGGCTGGGCGAAGGTATGGGTATAGGAATCAGTTATATGGAGTTAATGGAGATTTGGATGGATATATCTTATAAGATTTTTGAACCGCAGGGTATTTACTAGTTGGGAGTTTGGGATGGGACCGTACTGAATGGATTAAATAAGATGAGATGGAGCGATATGAAAGTCAGATATTAGGATGAAAGGGTTGGGGGGGTTGTCATTCGGATGGAGTTATCTTGTTTGGATGGGGTTAGGAATTATTTGTGTATATTCTTTTTCTTTTCTCATTATAAAACTTTTGCACTATCTACAAATACTATGATTATTTTAAAGGTCTGCTGTGGATATTTTATAATAAAATCATATCCTAGTATGTATGTATGTATCACCACTTAGTAGTTGATTATCTTTCATTTATTCTCCACGCTTTCACCCAATGCGATATTATCCGAGATAATGTGTGTGACAGGAACAGGAACAGGGTAACAGGGTAACAGAATGATAAAATGATAGGGACCCTACTTGCCTCGCAGTAGATGGATGGGTAACTTAAATGCTGGATGGATGGATGGATGGTTCATGCAGTGTTTAGCGTGGGTTTGTGGGTGTATGTGGATTTGTGTAAAGTTACACGGCAGTAGTTTGTTAGTTCATGAGTTATGAGTAGTTAGTTCATCGGCTCATATTGGTTCTAGGATCTAATCTTTTGGATTTTGGATTTTGGATTTTTAATACTCTACACATTATTTCACAACAGACAGCTCTTAGTCTTTATCTTTTGCTTCTTTGCTCTTTGCTCTTTAATCAGTGATAAATACATATCAATGGCAAGTGGCGTGGATGTTATATCTTGAAATGCGTAACTGTGTTGTTATTCTAATGAGTGGACGAATGAGTAGGGCTAGCTGTAAGTTTAAGGTATTGGTATTATTGTACTCTGTATGAGCGCTTTATTATTTGCTGGCTGGCTGGCTGGCTGGTACTATTGTGCTCTGGGATGTATGGGTGAGGGATATGGGATATTTATATATATAAGTAAATTAAGAATTGAATGATTTGATTTGATTTAGATCTTTGGGGTTGCGATTGGTATCGAGCTATTTATCTATTTGTAGCAGGTCTGGAAAATAAAACTTCTATGTTAGGATTATCTACTGTGGATGTATTGATTTGTTTAAGTTTTTTATTATATATGTGTTGCAGTTTTTTGTAAGTGAAGAATTCCTATGTTATGAGTATTAGGAAGAGATAGAGTTGCAGTTTGTTATTATATATATATAGATGTATAGATATATACATAACCCTGTGAAGTATGCTGACTTCAAATTTTGAAGACCGGGAAAATAATCATGTTGTGAATTACTATTATACCACCGAATTCTAATTCTAATTCCAACTCTGGTTCTAGTTGAAGTTGACGTTAATGTTGATATTGTAAAATCGGAACAAGAATCGGAATTAGAATCGATGGATATATTCTTACATACCCACTCGCATTAGATGTCTTCGAAATCGAGATTACCTCGCAGGATATCGATCTCTCAAGACTAAACTATTAAATGTTGAATTCCTTTTCCTGTACATTCCTTTATGGTAGCGCTCTGAAATGTTGTGTCTGTGTCATTTTGTAACTTATTCTTAGATTAACCTGGGGTTTTAATTATGATATGATACCGTATGTCGAAATTTGGAAAATACCAGAATTAAACTATTAACTGGTTTCGAAAATATCAGTAAGAATTAGCTTGATGAAAATCTTTTGAGGAAGCTCACCTCTTGCAAACCTTATTCTCGTCAAAGGGATATAAAATTTGTTTCATGACCATCAAATCTATTTGTGCATCGTGGAATATCTTCATACTCGCTGACTAGCTGTTTTTCTTCGTATATTGGAGGAAGTTCCACATCCATGCCAGACTTCAAACTCTCTGTCGCGCGAGTAATCAGCGTAGCACAGTGATCTTTGGTAGTATAAAAACCCTCCATATCAAATGCACGACTACCCTTCAACTGCCATACAGGAGATTTTCTTTTGGCTTCGGTATCATTTCCGGATAGCTGCATGTATATCTGCAGCACAACCATAACTCGAGAAGCATATTTGAGGAGGTGATAGAGATACAAGGGTTCCGATTTCGGAGTTGGATTCTAGATATATGGTTGCAAATTTTCTCAGATAGGAAATTTCGTGCCTATTTCGGAGACGGCGTTGCATCCGATAGGATATGATATGGCTCCGTGAGGCGTTCCGGATGGTCTGGAGAGTCAGGACGTTCTGGATTGTATTGTAGCAAATACTTGTGGTTGGTTACATTATGTCGATGTCGCCGTTTATATTGTAAGATAACATATCTTCATTCCGATATAATAGATACGTAGAGAAATTTTCTTTTTCGGGAATCCTCGAACTTGGATGCCTTTCCAATTCCCGGGTCATTTCTGAGATGTACAACACATTGTTTGTGTTAGTATATCACAACCAACAAATTTCCCCTTGTACAAACCAGTAGTAAAAGGTTATATTATAGATATAACATTCGTAGCGCGAGGTCCACGAGCTTCATCCGAGTTTAATGTTGGAGGTGGACTCCTATTTGTACTTATTGGAGTAATATGAATTTGTGAGTCTAGCACTAATGTAAATATTGATAATTTGAGCTTGCGACTGTATATCTTTTTCCGTAGTACCACACTCAATTTGAATTCGTACTTCCGATGGCTTGACGATAAGTCCTTGCTTCGTTCTTATATTTCAAAATTCGTGATCAGGTTCCCCGCACCTTATTTTGCCTCGTTTTGGTGTTGCGTTGTATTTTTTCCCATTCGGCGCGCCGTTTTTTCGCAGTTTTTGTATCCCTCTCTGTACGTCTGCACCCCAAAGCTTCTTTTGGTGTCTCTCCTACCCCTTGCACGGAACACTCGCAAGGGTACTGCACTACTTCGCTACTACATTGTACAACAGAACACCCTTGAATGTAACAGGAAAAGTCTTCTGTTGCACTTCTATGTGCATGGGTGCACTGCATGAAGGTCGTACGAAGGGGGACAGGGGATGTTTCAGGGGTTTAGTTAGTTCGTGGGGCAGTAGATTGTGATTGAGGTTTGGTGAATGGTGAATAGAGGTTTTGCGGGAGGTTGTAGGACGAATATGTGATTGAGCTGGCAAAAATGCGGTTGTGAAGTACGGAAATGGAGGAAGAGTATGGCGTGCTCGTGTTATGGCGGGTAGATGCATACATAGGAAGTTGAAGGCTAGAGAAAGTGGAAAGGCGGGGAAATAGGGGTTTTTTTGAAATGGGGGATGGGACTGTTCCTATTGGCTTGGGGGTAAAGGAACGTGTGGTTGGTCTCGGTTAATGGTATGCATGAGGTTTGTGGGGAGGTGTTACGAGAATGGGGATGTAACGGTCGTACGAGGGATATGGTGGGTATTTATATGGACAGGTAATTAGTGAACAGAGTGAATGGACCTCGGAAAGGTGAGTTTGTGGATGGGACAATATTGGAATTCTTGTACTACTTAAGAGAGCAAGAGGGTGAGTTTGAATTGTTAGTACTTAACTCAAAATATATAGAAATCGACATAGGACTGGTTGAGTTACATACTGATTTTCATCAATCATGATTATGAAAGTAAGGGGTCTACAAAATGGATTCTTTCTTTGATTGTACAAGTTATGTGCACGTGGTATTAGCTATAGACAAGTGTGTAAAAAAGAATGATAATAGAGATGACAATAGTAACAATAAAAACTCCAATTGTTATTGCTTAGCATCAAACCATCAATCAAATACAACAGAATAGGAACAAGAAACTGAACAGAGAAAACAGCTGTGATAAGATATTACCTCAGCACCTCTACGTGTACGTTATCTGTGTCAATTTTCCCACTCAGTCTTAAAGTTGGACTTTTTGTTCAAATATTTTGGTATCTAGTACTATCAATGATGGACACATAAATATGCGACTACTGAATAAAAGTTACGGGCTTCAGTAAGTCACTGAAATGGTGGAAATGAATGCAAATATGAAGTCCTGTACTATTTCAGAGGAATAACCTGAGAAATGGCTTAAATCATCAATATTTTACCCTAATATGGTGAAAGATAACAGGTCTTGCTGGGCTATTTCCAGACTGGCACATTCATCAAGTTGAGGTATTGTAAGATCTTATTCTCAACTGTAGAAAGCTTTTTCCCGTTTTGTACCCTAGTACAATGTTATATGGTATTAAACAAGTGCTCAAAAGATAACAACGGTTATGAGATGAGATAAGATGAAAGATAGGATAGCAAAAGAGTTTGAATAATTATTGATTGTCACATATTCATAAACAAGTAACAGATGAGAAGTGAGATCAAGCAAATCGGCCAGGATAACACGATTCTTGTCAGGAGCCTTCAAGCGTTCTACTCATCGTGCACTTTGGTCTTCTCCTTATAATCCAATCGGCTGTCCCTGGGCTTCGAATTACGTATAATTCAATTTGTGTAAGGAAATCTAGAAATAAGGGATATATAGAAGTTTCTTGGGATTCACTGCATTAACTTCCTAAGCTTTGGATTGAAATGGCTGCACTTAGCATTTTTTTTTCCTAATCGGTGAAGTGAATACCTCCCCTTGATTCTAGTTCCCAGGGAATATTTGATGTTATTATATATCCGGCCTATAGGTGTCAAAAGTCGCACACAATCCAACAAGTTATGATGCCTCTGACTCCAGCTGCGCAGGATTCTCTATCATGGACATGTTCGTAAAATTCGTGCACAAGAGGCTATAAAAATGCGCATTTCCTGACTAGAAAACGCTCATCCCAACTACTTAACAGTAACAGCTACAACAACAGGAACGAGGTTAACAGCTGAAGTTGAGTTTTGTCATTCTTCGTGGGAACAAAAACCGGCGGGCTGGAATGGAGGGCTAGGAGTGTAAATCTGGATAAAATGAGAGCCCGGAATGTAAGGCTGAGTGGCAGTATAGAGATATATTGAGCGAGAGGCAGTGAAGATAAACTAGAACCTCTGATAATGACGAGATAGATCACCGTTTCTCTAAAATTGTAGAAAACTTGGTATTACACTTCATCATAACAATGTAACAATGCGCTCCTATCCTCTAAATATCTTAATATTTGTACTTCGGAAAAGTAGTTCGTGCGCATAGCTCTATAGACTGCCGCAAATTTGATAATTTGAAAGATGTGAGAGTACCAACACTAGTGGATAGATAGAATAACGGACAGCGGTGTAGATGCAGTTGAGAGTGATAATTTGAGGTGATAGTGAAAATATGAAGCTGAGAACATTTTTTCATGAGTTGAAATGTTAAGATGAGACAAGAAGAAAGGTTGAAGATCCTTCCAGAATGCCTGACTTAAACCATGGTTATGAAAGAGGTATCCATGTTTTTTATTGTTCAATTTTTCCTTAATCCTGCTTTGACACACAAATCTATTGCAATACCTTATATAACACAGAAACTTTCGCCTAGTAGAATAATTCTGGGCCTGAAATCTCATTATTTACTATTTTTAGTGAATCAGATCCAGCAAAGTGAAGTAGGTTGAAGCCAAAAGAAGTGGAGAGAAGAGGTGAAGTCCTTATGATTCCGATTCCCGAGCCGCATTGCCTAACTTGACCTTCCAGATCGTTAGGTATTTGAAACCTTTGATTCGACTGAATCACACGTCCGTAATATCGGGGACTGAATGATTCATTCTATCTCAGTGAATACCCGCAGAAGATGTTCTCAAAAATATAATGCCACCGCAACTTTCAACACTTCCTTGGACATAAATAGACCCAACCGGCCAGACCACGAGACACCAATATACATTACAAACCTAAGAGTCCATATTTCAAGTTCCTGTCGAACTGCCTGAATTTCTCGCCCCGTCGAGCATTTGCTAGTGCAAGACTTGCGCCTTATTTTCTAAGGGGTCTTGGAATCCCCTTCAGTTTCACCGTTGCCCAGGCCTGGAGGCTGTTGTCGTCCAGCGGTGATTATTACCGAAGATATTTCTGACAATGAAAATTAGATCTGACAGTAGATATTAGTGTATAAACGGTATCCATTTAATTCTCCACTGTTCTCCCACCTCGAAGATACCAGTACCCCTCCCGGCAAAGTCTTCAGACATTGGTCCTTACTCAGCGTGAATAGTCTTGACTCTGACATTGACACCTTTTAGTCTTGCTGGAGTGAAGATATTTATAGCCAGACATTTTATTCCCTATTGAGATAACAGTTTTCAGGCCGACTCAAGAAATGTGTTCACTCTTTGTTCAGACTTCACGATCTGCTGACAACCTTTAAATTCAGATTTTCTTTGAGCATTCAAATCCCAAACATTACCCCAAACAAACATAGATGGCTGTATAGCCACTAACAGGTAAAAATCGAATTCCATGTTTCGCAGTGTTACGCCTGTATTTTGCTTTGAGAAAATGGCATATTAAAACATCGCCCAGGAAATGCCCATTATCCGAGCCAATCGGATATTCTTGTTTGTCTTCACCGTTTCAACGATCTTGTATTAGAGCTTTCAGCAATTGCATCTTGTTGACAAGAGACAAAAGTTCAGACAAAAACACCAGACAACAAGCTGGACCTCCCGATATAACACCACGTTGCAGATCTCACAGAAATAAGCCAGTAAAGGAATTTATGAGACTTGATTATTCATGATCATCATATTACTGTCAATGAATGTTACTATAATTTGGACCTAATCTTGAACTTATTTTCAAGCCATGCTAGAAAAAGCAATTGTCTGTCACTTCTAAGAAATTTATGATAATTGTCTTCAACCGGATTGTGACAGTCGGCACATTTCTGATGCTAGCGAACATGCATGATGGAATCTTATGAACTCATTTCACCATAGTCTAATGACCGAGTAATGAAAAGTTACAACTGCCTATGAGTCCGATTGACTGAGAAGATCAATTGAATACGTAGGTCCAGCTTGCTCAAGTGATATATTGGTACTATTTGTGGACTTCCATGTTCTACCTCCCAATTCCCCCACCTCCCCCACCTCTAACATTTACACTGTCTGAAAATACGGTACTTTGTATTACTTTCGATATTTTTGTTTTCTAAAAAAGATTTCAATACGTGATAACTGCTCATGTTGTTAGGGCATAATATGGCAGTGCGACTCTAATGGAGATATATATAGTTTCAATCATACGATAATGATAAATCAACTCCCCACACCTACAAGAATAATCCTTTCAACCTTGCAAAAGCTCATGTGATATGATATGGCATAGCCTTTAGTATCCCACTAGTCCTCGATGAGTCTTAGTACAGCACTAGTGATCAAGCTCCCACAACGAACACATACACATTGCACACCCAAATATTTTTGAACTTACAAAATTATCCCTTCTCGAACTTCCATTTCTTCACACCCAGTACTCTATTGACATAACAATCAAATTATCTAGTAATACAAGAAGTAAATACGAAAATATGCCTACAGCCACCTAAACATCCGGGGGACTCGTCGACAATCATAAAAGCGATGAAGCCCCTACACAACACAGTTTACTGGAACAAGGACAGCATTTTTTTAAAGCCATCCAGGAGTCAAGGTTTGGCACTCAGCTATGCTGTGCTTTTGTCAGGCCTCACTGCCACCAAGGGGTTAACCTACCCATGGAAGAATTGTGGTTGAGGGAACTTGAACATAATTATACTGCTTGGGGGGCACATCTCAACCACAAAAACTTTCCAGTTTCGGGTAATCTAAAAGTGTCTTCCTTGCTACTCACTTCATCAACATCTAGAAATTTATGATCCATAGATTCCTAAACCAACACACCGGAGACTTGCAAAAAATAGGAAAGCGAAAGCAAAAAGGAGATAGGTATTGAATACCGGGGCTCAGCCCCCGGGAGCGACCCAGGACACACCTCCGGGTTATCATCTGTAGATATTTTGATAGGTATGGATTCTTTACTTGATATATACACCGGCATACCTATTAAGATAACCATAGGTAAGATATTGATTACTTCGGCAGGTTCTCAAATTGCCGCTTGTTTACGGGTGCCCAACACCGACGTTGAGACATAATTAAGCGAGATCCAAAAATGTAAGACTTACAAAATAGAAAGGTCAGGACTTACCACAGATATCTGAAATGATGCAGGAATTACCTTCCGGAAAAGAAAATCCACTATATGATACCAGCGCAGTCTGTCAGATAAATATTATGATGCCATTTCAAATATTGAAATCATATACGCAAATTCGCAGGCTTTTGCGAAGAACTCGCTAAGTAACTTGCATTTCTTATCTCACCACTTCCCTTCAACGAATTTGAGGCCAATTAAACTCTTGGCCGTTTGTAGCGCAATTGTTAAGTTTGCCCTTTGTAGCAGTGTATAAATTTGACGTTTGGCAAAATGCATGAAATATGGGTCGTATTGGAAAAAGAGGGCAAAAGCTGAGCTTCGAGTTCGGAAAAACATGTACTAGTATAATGTTGATGCCAAGTTCACCAGCTCAGCGACAGTGATAACGAGAGAGTAATATAATCTTAGTTAATGAAGATAAGTTGATGGCCAAAAGCCACACACTTGGTTGTCGTGTTTGGCAGGAAGTGTAACTTTGAAACACCAGTGATTCCAGACACCCTATATGGACAAAGATACTGGTGGTATCGTCCACCGTACGACGAATAGTATGGCCACTATCGATCAACTTTCTCCGTCAGTACTGACGCCAAAATGTCGATACGTGACAGCGCACATTCTAACTGCCAGTCCTGTGCCAACTAACAATATTAGGAATTAGTTCTAACCTTGTTGATACGGGCTACCAAATGTAAATTTCTTCAGATATGCATCAGACTAATTAGACTTCCATTTATTCGCTGATCAAGAGCTACTATCACGCTTTTCTTCTTCCAAAAATCTTGATAGTGTTCTGGAACTGTATTTTCAAAGATACAACAAGAATTTCAACAAGCATCTACCACTTAGTTTCGACGAACATCATATAGTCTACCCGGACACTTTTCAGATACGCAACAGACCGCAGACTGCACAATATCATTCCAATCATATGTCACCGGAGGCCAATGCTGCCGCTCAGTCTCGACGGCATGATATAATATACCGAGACCCTCAATTCATACATCCTACAAGAAGAACTTATTAAACTACCAAGAACCACACCTAATCTCTAGTTTTAACACTCGTGATATAGCCTACCCGGTCTCATTTCAGATGTGCAACACTCCTCAGACTTCATCTTCTCTTCCAATCACATATCACCCAAAACTACCATTATCGCTTAAATCTATCTTCCATATTACAGTCTTCCGAAACCTTCATTTTGGATATGCAACAAGAAGGAGAACCTCCCCCTTGATCTAACCCTCATGACATGGTCTGCCCGACCTCATTTCAGATATGCAGCACTCGACAGATCGCAAGTCATTTCAGTCGTTTGTTATGCACCAACCGAGACAATTTTCGTTTAGTTCTAGGGCTTCTGGGATTATAACATCTATTCGAGCGCACATTTGAAAAGTACATTGTTAGATATGCAACATGTGAATAGCAATTTAACACTCGCTTGGAGTTTCTATAGACCACGAAATCATCGGACAGGTTATTCTTCTCGGTAATCGTAAGCCTATGTCACGAGAAATATAGCGTATAGATGACTTGCTAAACTAGACGACGAAATGACGACCAAATCAACAATATGACCATCACTACTGCCAACTATCGTGAAATAATTTACCAGATCTCGATTTAGACATGCAACAAAATGCGCAGAACCAGCAACAGCGACTAATAAAGTGATCCCACGCCACATCTACTTGTACTGCCAGGAAGTATGCTAAACCCCACTTATATATGGGATACTATTCCATTTGTAGGTTACCATTTTGTGGTATATGCTTTGAAGTAGAATGTAGCATACTTTCTGACCGCACAGCACATCAGCAAGAATGCAGTACTACCTGCAGTTGCCTAATAAACGAAGAGAAGACGGACAAATCACAAATCACAAATCACAAATCACAAATACATGAGCAGGAGCAACAGCTTACTACCAGAACCTAATTGTTGATGGAAAAGCCCAACAGCGTGTTAACGCTTCATGCGGCATTTGAGATATGCAACAGAGTAACTTAATCTCCTTTCCATTCGTTCGAATCTGAGAATTATATATCACATCAACACGCCAGAACCAAACCACTATATCGGTGCTTGCTCGAGCCCCTTTTTTCGAACTTTCCTTGATGGTGTGAGGGGCTATTATATAATTGGTATCTCAATTTCCTCATGTAGTTTGCAATTCAGTCAATTTTTAGATGCTTGAAGGCATCATGACAACAATTTTCCTTCCCTCCACACAAAATTACGAAGCATGATTGTTACTACAAGATATCAACATCATAGACTCGTCTCAGCATGCTCCTATCTACCCACCAAATCGTCCCAAGTTCCCATAATTCCGTTGTACCGAACGATACCACCACAATTGGGTTTCAACGGTGATGAATAATAACTCACCAACACTATTGGCAACGTTGATATCGATGTAGTCCAACCAACAAAATTGTTGATAACGAGTTTCAACGGTGTCAACAGTGATGATATAGCCCATAAATATAACCACCGTCGGGAATCTGATATGCAAAAGAGCTCCAATTCCCCAATCATATATACATATAATACTCGTGCGGTCAGAAAGTACTAAATTTCGAACGCCAAATCAACTACTGAGAGAGAAAGGCAAACCTTAAAAAGAAACAGTTGGACTAATAAGAACTATTATTCCCTAGCTTTCGGAGTTTTTATATTTCCGGGTGTATGAATAGATTTTCCTTAACTTCTAGCTTTTTCGTTTGTGATGTCAATATGCTATTGGTAACGGTCTTATAACGGTGACATGTATTGAAGCTCCAGTACGGTTGTACATACACATTAAGAGGGTATTATATCACTTCTGTAGGCATTGCCAAGTCTAATAATTACGGAGATGTATTGAAATATTGGAATCCAGTCTGGAATGGGTATTCCGGTTAAGCTAGTATCCGGACTTCGCTTTAGTGCTATTAGTAAAGGCTGCATCCGCACCAATTAGAATTCTGATAGTCAATTCACGTGATACTGTTCATGTTGATCTGCTTTAGGGTAAACTTTAAGTAAGTGTATTGGGCTTATCGACAATGAAGAATCTGATATTGATGATTTATAGCACTGCGCCTCATTGTTGCCAGGTAATCAGGCGCCTCTGTGCCCAGCTGAAGATAATACTAAATATGTATTCCGGGCTTTGAAGCATACGCTTTGCTTTAAACATCTTAATAGAACTGAGCACGGCGTCATATCACCACCAAGATAACACAAATAGGTATATTGACCGCTAATCTACTGTGATATTGCCATCAACGTAGCTGGTATACGCCTATAGTGCCGCATCGGGATCGATGCAAGAGATAGAGCATCGATGGCGCACGATGCATGAGTTGCCCATTGGGCATATTACGTTCTTGATATTGTCTTCGCGACTTCGCATATGGCGACTTCAGAATTACAATAGATGGAACGAAAGACAAGAGGATCAGCAGGTCAATGCTAGGTAACTAGCGATATTGAGTCCAATATATTCATGTTCAGATGTGGCAAACTCATCAAATCGTCATAATGACCGATGACAACAAATCTGAGATATGCAACAAAATTTCGATATCAACACCCGTGACCGAATGAGTGATAGGGAAGACCCCCAATAACCTAATACCGTTAATTCATATTTTAGCTCAAACTCGAGTCGACAAACAGAGGTCAGCCTAACCCCTCTAGTCCTCGCTTCGACTCGCTAATGGAATTAAGCTTAAAATGAACACTAGTTCTTCCAATCATATATATTTATATTCAACTAGTGTACCTTACCCCGCACTTAGAAGATATCCGGAGTAACATTTTGCCATAGAATGATAAACTCAAAGAAGGACACTCTGGCCTCTTGTCGCAATTTCACACTTTCTGGCTGTATAACTACTCGCTAGATCACTCAGGTGGCGTTGGAGTTTGGAAATTCATAACCAGTTAAGCGACTAGAAGTTTCTATAATCTTTAATTAATAAACTAGGTTTTGAGTCCTTCCCGAAAGTATGAAAGTCGAACGTTAGAGAAATCAGGTTGTTTCTTTTGAAGTTTATTATCTTCTGGTATATTTATAGACTTTCGGAGTTGCGTAATTTCTAGTTGCATGACCGTTGTAGACAAGTGTGCATAGTAGTTGACTACTTCGACTTGCTCCGCCAGCGCATTGATTGACTGGGTTTAATTTAGTAATTCCATGCCCAGATTGGTAGTCCAATTACATGAATTGAATAACCTGCGACTTTCAATTGGTTGAACTGGGTTATCTGATAGTTTAGTTTGTTTGACGTCAACTTCCAAGTCAATGACTGACTTCGACTAATGGCTCTAGATCTTCTGGCCTCACGAAAATGGTGATATAACTTAAGAAACAAAATGCATATCTGTACGGTGCACCAAAGGACTATCTCCTGACCTCCTGCCAAGTTGCTGATATAATTTCAGAGCTACTTATATAATTCAAAACCCTTCGGAGCACTCCGAAATCCAGACCTGCAACAAACAAACATCATCTGACCTTTCCGTCACGTAATCGAAAGCCCTATAAGAAATCTGGTGAGGAATTGATTTTGTTGTAAGTTTGAAAACAGGGCATGCGGTAGTCCTGAGAGATCCCGCTTGCGCTGTGTGTACGGAGGTTGATGGGGTAAGTATTGTAAGACACACCAAAAAATGACCGTGCTTGGTTCCACAGACAGGGGCTTTGACCAATAATATCATTACGCTGATTGAAAATTTGTATGGTGAAATCTAAGTGATTAAAGTATTGTAAATTCTCAATTATTTATTCAAAATCATTCAAAATCATTCAAAATCATTAATTTTTTATTCAAAAATCTATTCTAAAATTATTAAAAAAGGTTATACAAACTTTAAAAACTTCAAAATCATCAAATTGTTGAGATTTTATTGAAATCTTCGAAATACAATCAAGATTTTCAAAATTCGAAATTTGAAAGGAGAACAGCTCAATATCTATTCAAATTGTTTAAAGCAGCATCAAAAGACAGGAAAAACAGCGATATGTGGGTAAAAAATGTCTTACAATACTTACCCCATCAACCTCCGTAGATTTGCAACTAAATCAACTTTCGGTCACGTTGCTGCACAATTGAAGCTGCCGTTGGTAGTTTTCAATATCTGAGTTTTTAACCTGCAACATATAAATATCCTGCGACTTCTTCACATGGCTGCTAATTTAGTTCATAAATCATGGCCCGTTCCGATTTCGACCCGCAACAAAATGTAATATCATCTGACTTTCCCACTGAGTTATCTATATAGTCCTCATGGAAACTCGCGTGCCCTGAATTCAGATGTGCAACACAAAGCCATGTGTCATGCTTTTCCCCCACTGGGCTGTTGTTATAGTCACAAAGGGCTCGCATGTCTCGAATCCAGACGTGCAACAAATGGGATATCTGCATTGTACATGCATTTGCAACAAAAACAGCCTGCTTAATACAGCGGTGCAACAAAGCCACATCCCATGATATCCCAACCGCACCCTTTCAGTCAGTCAAAGAAGCCTCTGGAATTTGGATACCAGCTGTCGGGTTTTGAAAAGAAGATACGCAACAATAGCCCTACATAAATTTCAAGGGTCATATTTATTCGAGAAGATTCCAAGAAGCTGTTCCTGGATTCCCCATGGCACTTGCCTGTCGTGACTTTTGAGATCTACAAGAAATGCAGGTACAGCTTTATATGATTACCCTCCCTACATACTAGTATACTAGTGGTAGATGGTATTCGGAACATTGAAACACCGACTTCCAACAAACTTCCTTGGAAGAGCTCATTTGATACTCGTGTGCCTCAAGACGGTAAACTACAAGAGGAATAACCTGGTTTCTCTAGCGCCGGACTTGCATACTTTCTGGCAGCACGAGTAGAGTGATTTCACTTGGGATAGAATCTAGACTGTACAGAAATAACCCGCAATCCATAGGTACCTGTGGATAATCCGCTTTGTGAATTATCCATCAGAGGTACTATCCGTTCTATAGATTATTCATTGAGATTTTAAAATAATCCGTTTTGTATGGATTATCCGCAGATTATTTACAGATAATTTATCAACTTGTGGATAGGTATAATTTGTATAATTTTATATAATTTATGAAAATATTCAAGATTAGTATAAAAATTGGTATAAAAATCATAAAACAGTATTAATAATTAAAATTTTTGAATAGATATCTATAAATTATTTGTGGATAATTTATCAATTTATGGGTAAATGGATTATCTGTGGGTTGATAAATATCTGCGGATAATCTGTAAATAATCTATGAGTATCCATTTAGATTCTTCAATTATCCGTTTTGCTAGTGGATTATCCATGGATTATCCACCAAAGTCATTATCTGCCCCGTGGGTACCCGTTGTGCAGCCTAGTAGAGTCTGGTACTATGAATGTTGGTGTGCAACACGGTCATTCACCGAAGTGGGCCCGAATTGGAATGATTCCTCCTGGACTCCCAGAAAAGTAAAATATTAGCATATTAGCAAATAAGATAACTTGTGATATGCAGCAACATCTCTCACCGCCCTGAAACATGTCTACCTGAGTCTCTCTTCAAGGGTTCAATGAGATGTATTGTACACACAGGTGTATATATCATAAAGAGTGCGAGCCAGTTCCTTTGTGAAACTAGACTAATCGTTCACTAGTGCGTGATTTTTCAATAGTGACTAGCTACCAATGAACACCAGTACGGGCACTATAGAGATGAACCAACGAAGCTATCAACAAAGAAAAATTATCCATGACACCGTTTTCGGAGATTTAAAATAGATAACTAAGCAAAAAAATCTATTCATAATCTTACATTCTGTATCTGGTACATCCAGAAATTTAAATCCAAAGCATAAATGTTTATGAGTTAGAAAAAGAACTATTTATGCTATCAACAAAGAACTGACCTTAGACCCAATACTTCGGGCTCCGAAAATAGATATACAACAAACATATTCAAAACATATTCAAAACACCGTATGCCTGATACTTCCAGCAACCTATACCAGATTGAACCAAAGCATGCATGTTTTTGATCTAAAATACAAAGGAACCAATCTATCAACAAAGAAAAAGGACTGATAACTTCCACCAATTCCTCGGGATTTGAAAATAGATTTGCAACAAATATATTCACAAGACTGTGAAGTCTGTATCTGTTAAGCCCAGAAACCTAAACCAAGTCAACTCCAAAGTGGTCAGTCAGCCATCAACCAATCATCAGCGAACCATCAATTTTTTTTAAATTGATGAAATCCCCAAAAATATTTCCAAACCCCATTCAAACTTAAACAAATTTCGAAAATTCTTCATTGATTTACTATTCATCAACAAATTATTTTTTTATTAATTAACTAAACAATTTCTAGAATCTTAATTTATTAACTTGCACTAGTTGCTTTCAATCAATACTGAGTCTCAAGGTATTTTCGTAAGATATTTATACCACAAAAATTGAGAGTGAATAAATTTATGCTGCTTTGAGAACAAGTAAGAAACCTACACCAAAGATCTATATGGTCACATGCAACGCAGCACAGCTACTTATAATCCCCTTCAACTTCTTGACTTCAGAAACTTAAACCAGGGTGACTGAAAGCATATTCGCGAGATATGCAAGAAGAATTAAAAAGCCAACAAATCCATACCCACTTCAAAGCGGGTAGAGAGCAATAGTCAGAAGGTGTATTTTTCAGAAGTGCAACAAAATGCTCTTGGCGATGATGTAAAGCTTACAGGGGAAATTAAAAAAATGGTTGAGTCGAAGCATGTTTTAAGATATGCAACAAATGTATTTTCAAGACTTTCCATTTGATGAACCTGTACCTAGCTGAGGCTGAGGTAGATGCGATGCCGAATGTCTAATTTGTAGATGTGCAACAGAAGCTGCATGTATTGCTCCGTTTGCTGTATGCCTAGAAACTTGATCTCGGTTGACGTGAGGCATATTTTGGAGATATGCAACAATAGATGTTCAGAGTTCTCCTTTAGGTATTTAGCTTTCATGCCGGAAAGCTAGACTGGGTTGGCTCAGTTGATCTGAAAAGTGTATTCATGAGATGTGCAACACGTCGGCTAGAAGTTCTGCATTACTCGATACGGACGACAACCTAGGAACTCTAATGGCTGGGTTGGTAAAAAGTTGTCTCGAAGTATATTTTTATGATATGCAACAAAGATATTGGAGGTCTACATGATTCGACAGTCGCGTAACAGCACTGGGCTGGCATGGAGCATTGTTATATTCAATCGAAATGGGAAATTCTGCGTATGCAACAATGGCAAGAGATTGGGAATCATATTGGGATGAAATGTAACAATGTTCTTTTCAATCAAGATGGAAAATTCTGTGATATGCAACAAACATCGTTCAAAGTGATAATAACGACTGTCCGAATGACGCAGGTCAAGCAGTTGTTGTTGTTATAGTTGGGTTATGAGTAGCTAATTCATGAGGTAAGGTTTATATCTTGAACTAGTCCGAACTGTAAACTTCAATGTATGCAACATGTTTTTCGTTTACTACAGGTATCAACAATAGCATGACGCTAAGAAGGAGAAGGACAGCAGATATTCAGGGGAGAGCTAAAGTGTATTTTCGAGATGAGCAACAAAAGTCCGAGGAGGCTTCATAATTGGTGAGTACAGCGAAGTAGGAGAACTATAACAGACAAGCTGAGGTTACGAAGGATCAGTCTCCGGTAATGCTTCGGCAATGTTGACTAAACAACAGCGATGAAGGGATCATGCGGGAATACTCTCGGAAGAAAATCCTCTGCATTGACGATTTTCCCGCCACCAAAGTCTAAAGATTGAGTTAATCCTTACGAAAGGAATTTGATTGGTCTGAATGCACTTCAGGGAATTCTGTATAAAAAAAAAGGAACTGGATCAAAAGCTTGAGTGAGGAATTTGCGCTTATACTAGCAAAAGATCGAACAGGTTATGGCCTAATGATATCGGTTTTTGAAAGAGACTTCACAGATCTTTGCACGGGTGTGTATTTCTCCGCAGATCGTATGATTCACCCGAAACATCTGATCAAGATCAAACGATGATATTGAAGACATCAAACACAGGCTTATATTCAATACGTACAACAACTCGAGGACACGGGGCAACGAGGCCAATGGTTTGAATCCACGGGCAGTATTTATGTGGGGGATAAAAAGACCTCCAAGGCTTGATTGCTGTGGTTTTACATAAGCACTTACAGGACAATTTTAAGGCCTAACTAACGAAAGACATCAAATTACAGTTCACACTTGTAGGAATTGTAGGGAGTAATCTTGATACTGTCTCGTATTTTGAGTTCGGTGTCAACAATATTTTTCACGAAGAAGCTAAGGAACTTTCCCACTTGGAGTATCTAGCAACAGTTATTCAACGGAAATCATTCTCAAAGGTCCGAGAACTGAGAACTGACCACGTCATGCGTCCTACTTCAATTAATTAGTGATAGCGGGTTTCTAATATATGGAAGCTTTCCACAAAATCAGAAGATTTGAGTTCACAATTGCTTCTTCAAGTCATAATAATGCCACTTTGAGATCTTGGCTACCCAAAATATAACCGACAAGATGGACGATGGGTTGCGTAATTGGAAAGGTGCAAATGTGAGAAGCTTACTAAAGAAATCAATGCCCAAACGCAGTCTAGCATTCCAACATAAAGTTTAGACCACTGCACTCGAAATTTGAACTATAACCAATAGGTCACGAGGGGGTCATATCTCCTCATAAGAGGAAGAAGAAAACAAGAAAACCCTTCCAAGTATGATTAATGCGATGTTGCATTCGCAGAACTCTTTTCCATAGACCCTTGGTGAAAATTGACCGATGAGTCGAGTCGGCGTGAAGTTAACCTGAAGATACCGAGTGTCTGTGGGGCACAGACACTCATGTGCTAGCAATGTTGTGCTGTTGACATGTCAAGCCTCACTCAGGGATGATGTGATTGGTGAAAGTTAACGTCTTTATAAGTCTTACCCCATTGTGATGTAACCCTGAACGTTCCAGAGATAAGGAAATGGATAACTGGTTCTTTAAAGTTGCAAGTAAGTCTAGCAAGGTGCAACCCTAAGATACCAAGGATATCTAATACAATCCAGAACGTGCCATGTCGAAAGCCGAGAAATCAAATTAAAAGATATCGGAAAAGGTTGAATGGCATGAATGTTAAAAAGTTTAAAAAACCGTCACCCACACTAAACCTATGTGTCGATTAGTATATCACGTGTAATGCGGGGTATCATCGCCAGGCCTTTCCAGAACTGGAAGTCTTAGCCTAACATATAAGGCACATATTCTATATATAGTTTACAGGTTCGCACCTAACCTTAGAAAGAGTAGCCCCTCGATAATAACAATAAGACCTGATACCTATAATCTTTTCAACGATAAGGATCAAAAGATTTCTGTCTGCAAAATAGTGGAATTGGTGATTAGAATGGGCATGGAAGCACTGGCTTCGAAGCTTTTACTCTGGAAATCCAGTCATCATGCTAGTCCAAGCTCCCCCTTTCCCTTCATCCTGCCGGAAGGTCGTGGTAGCTGATCACGTGAGACGCATGCTGTAAAGAGAGGGATGACAATATTCCACAGCATACAATAAGAACAGTGCATGATCGATGAATTAATTCCATAGAGCCCGACGGACTGTCCAGGAGGTCAGGGTGCCTCTTCACGGAAAAAATGAACCATTGACCCAAAAACCCTCAGGGTTGGTGAAGATAAATGAACTCCCAGATGTCAACCCGCAGCCGGTATTTCCTGTAGTCACTTGAGCTCACCGGTTTGCAATCAAATTTCCATTTCCATTCCTCGTTTCGTCTCCCATTTTATTATCCAAAATTCTCCTCATTCCATTTATGTGATGTCCTGGAATCTCATTATGGATATCACCACGCTAATTTTCCAAACACTCCAACCATTTTCGCCTCCGGATCCCTTAGCAGTCGCCCGAAATGCCTTCTAAACCCACTCAACAGCCGACCGAATCCAGGCCTCAAGCACTCTTGCAATCACATCGCTATTCCTCTCCATAAACTGCATATGACCGTTCCCATGTATACTGCTGACGAGGTGGTCCTCGTGCCCTCCCCCCTGCTCTCCCTGACCCTTCTCCACTCCCTCCCCCAACTTCATCCACTGCACCTCCACTCCCGCTTGTCTCAGATATTCCACCGTACATCCATCATAAACTCTATGAAAGCTCGCTTCCCCAGTTTCCACTAACACCTTAATTCCCCTCAGATTCTTAAATTGTCTCGCCGGCGCCCTTTGCAACCAACACTCCTCCAACCCGCCCTCTCCCGCATTTTCATTCCTAACAAGCACTTTCTCCAGCACCTCCCCAGCCTTCAATTCTGGTTCATATTGCATTGGAATATCCGTAATCCCGTACTTCCTCGTAAATCCCCCGGGCGTCGTCGGGGGAAAAAGTACGTCTTGGAATGGAGGACCCGTCGGTTCAATCGACACGATAGCTTTGACTAGTTCCGGAACCTTGTCCGCTATAACCCATGGCATAAGGCCGCCTTGTGAATGACTCAATAGAATTGCTGGACCTGTACGATTGAGGAGTGCTGCGCCTGCGTTTTGCATGTTTATCTCTTGGATTACGGTGTCGGATTGAAATTGAACGTTTGAGGCGTAGAAGGCGTCGAAAATGGAGTCGCCTATTGAGCCATTCTATGGCCACAACCGCCTGAATTAGCGTGCCCACTCGTTTGCAAGTACCCAATACTCGCTAAAGTAAAAAGCAATTACGATGGAGGCAAACCTACACCAGGCCACTGATTATGCAACCGCGCTTGAGGCCATAACCCATATTTTTCCGTCGCCGTAAATCTCTGCATAATTCTCTCCGCCGGATAACTTATCAACGTCGTATTACCATTTGGATTCCAAGCGCTTCTGCCTCTTGCCGTTTGGTCTAGGATATATATTTCGTAGTTATGGGATAAGAAATAAGTTGCCCATCCTGGTGATCCATCGGGTTTGTTGAGCCAATTCTGTTCGAAGTTAGATTGAGATACATAGGTATAAAGCTTATGTAACTAAGGAAGATATGTAGCGAGGACTAAAGGAGGGTACGCACAGTGCCGGTCATTCCCTGGCCATGGATAAAGACGATGGGATAAGGCTGTTCGATCCTATTTGGAACAATGTGTTCCACATACATCTGGTTAACAAACAAAGTATTGTTGGTTGAGGTAGTAACATATTCACCACCAACATAAAAATAATCTCTTGACGCAAAGGCTTCAGTGGCTTGAGGTTCACGATGATATTGGTAGACTGGGGCGGACACTACGTCCCGAGGAGCTAGAAAGAATACGAAAAACGCTAATTGAAGTGATGGATGATACATGGCGGCTTATGGAGGACAATGCTCGGATCTTCAGCGATGCAATGATGTGACAAAATGAGTATGAATAGTATCACGATGTTGAAAGAAAGTACTCGCTTACAATATCATGCAGCTATACATTGGATCTGCGAACAAGGAATACTATGCCAAGTAGATCGTCGTCTTACATATCCTCAAAGGGCTGCGTGCACTTTACCCCTTGTCTTGTACGACGCGAGACTATCAAGACGTCGTTTAGAAAGCTACCCCGCACTATCGCAACACGGGCCTAATATGAAGCTGAGTTTCTTTCTTAATTGAAGGTCACGATTGGTCAATATCTTTAATGAAGCTGTGTGAGGATACACCGAATGCCTGCATAATGTGGCGGATGTAAGTCGAACGTTGAACAGCCTATCTATCCGATAATTAAGGTCGGGCCTACTTTATTGCAGGGTTTGGTATACGAAGTCTGGATCACTGTGTGAAAAAAATGCAAATACAAGGCGATGCCATTGCGTATAATGCCGCGCAAATATTCAATGTTGTGATGATTAAATATATTCTGCATACTCTTACGAAGCTAAATGAAAGTGAAGATCGAGACAATGCAATAAGTAATACCGCGGCACTCAATGATGATCCGTCGCTAGAACCCCAAACTCCGTGGCTTGCTTGAACAAAGATGTCACAAGTTACAGAGACCAATTCTGACAATAAAGTGATTACGACGAAGTTAACGGTAGATGACGCAGTCTATCGCTTTAAATGGACTCAGCGAATGAACAAGAAACAGCACACATAATCGTTAAGTAGAACAAGGGAGACTATGAATGCAGGAAGCCTTGTTCCATATAACGGCAGAAGAAACGGGCCTGAGTCATCCGCCGGTGAAACCAAAGACCATCAAAGTAGAATAGAAACGGGCCTGAGTCATCCGCCGGTGAAACCAAAGACCATCAAAGTAGAATAGAAACGTAAACTCCTACGAGGGAAGGCAAAAGTTTCATTCCACAACGCTGCAACAACAGACCCACAACAAACTCCTCCCACCACCAACTGTGGGATTGAAAGGAAATGAAGTCCCCCTTTCAGCTTATGTTTACTGGATAGTGATAAAATCGAAAAATGTTGGTAGGAGAGAACGGAAGTCTTATAGTTTTCCAAAATTCAATGTACACTACTCAAAATTTCGTGCGATTTGGCTTCAGTTCAAATAGAAATCAGGGGCGACCCTGAAATGAAGAAAAAAAAATGCCAAAAAAAAAACATACAACAGTAGGGATTCGCTGGTGGTCACCCACCCAACTACTAATCTACCGATCTGAGGCTTGTGTGTGGCAGAGCGGACGGGATGCCCAATTCTCCTCAGTCTATGGTCGTATGTGTCAGAAATTGCTGTAATTGATGCAATATAGTATTAATGAGAGCTTGATGTTGCTACCAAGAGGAGGTTGTAGAGTCCTAAGATTTTCGACCCAAGCCAACCAAGGGATCAGCCTTCCAGAGCTGTGGACGAGCTTGAAATGGGCTACGCTTAGTGGGGCAGCGGGACAGGTAGGGGATCGAACTGATAGTCAGGATTAGAAAACATCTTGAAGGGCACTCCGAGATTGCAAAAATTGAAGGCATCTTGCGAAATTGTTGAGAGAAGTGTCTACTAAATATGCAACCGCCGAGACCTGACCCTGAGATCGGGGTCAGAGGTGATGTGGTGATGGTTCGAGTGATTGGTTGGAAGAGAGGGGGAGATGTGGCAAATGAGTCTGTCATGCTTGAAATTGTGCCTGGTAGATATGTTGGAGAGTCGAGTGGCCGATTCGTGAAAACATGACAAGAACATAGAAAAGTATGATTCGAGTGTATTCATATTCTGATAAGGCATTAAAATTCGATGTGGGACTCCGCACATTGCGACAAAAAATTCATGTATTCTGTGTATAATCCGAGGGTATCAAATATCGCCGTCCAACGCCTGCCCAACTTGCTTTCTTATTTACATGACCAACGCCGTATAACATAAAACAATTCCCTATTTCTCGATGGTAGTGTCTTGTATTTTGTATGTTCTCGCTCCCATACGAGGAGTGTCTGTTCGATCATGAAGGTTAAACTGGCTCTGGCGCCGTCGTGTTGTCGGTCCATTCGAATTCTGCACAATCAGTCAATATCTTTCGCGATGATCTTCTCGATTCCCAAACGATCTTACTCTGTCTGCACATAGGACACTGTCCCTTAGAAGAATCTTGTTTAATCCACTCTACTATGCAATGCTGAATTTTTGTCAACGTTCGTTCCGTCAATCAGTGAAAATGACAAAACTAACCATATGGAAATTGTGCCCACATTTCCCTGATACTATTTTCGACTAATAATTAGCTGGACTGCGAAATTGTGAAGAATGAGAAGAATCATACACAAACTACAATCATCGCCAGGATATTTGCAAGTAGGGCATGTCCCATCGAAATGTACCTGGCAAATACCACAGACATCGTCTTCGTCAAGATCCCACCTCCAAGTGGCGACCGCATTCCATGTTCTGATCTTTACTTTCATTTTCTAAAAAGTGCGGTTTTTCCAACTGTTTGCGAAGCTTGAGATATTGTCGTGAAGTGGTTTATGATGGTGGTTGTGTTGCAATGCGGCAGTTTGTGGACTCAGTCCTTAATTGTTTGTTTTGTAGGAATTGAGGCGATAGTGCGAATTAAAGCTCCGATAAGCTTTTTGATGCTGGGCTGGTTAACAAGGTTACGTTACTCAAGAAACTCCAAACACCCAAACCACACATTACATACACTCACTCACATCACTCACAAATTTTAATCTTTGTTGTGAAATCAAAACCTTCATTGTTAAAAGCTAAGCTTTGCCTACCCAACAAATCTCGATATTCCTGCTTTGAAAAAGGTTTTGGTAAAGCTCAAGTCAATGATAAACTCTTATTATTAATCTGCGATAACATCATATCTGCCATAATGGCAGCATCTATACTTTATCGACGAGCTCCCACTTTGAGCTCTTTCTCTTACTCACGACAACCTCTCACTTCCACCTTTTCCAAATACATCACCATGACATCCCACCGATCATTCTCATCATATCTCGTCACTCCAGCCGAACTATCTGAGGCCCTCAAAAGGAATTCCCCCTCCAAGATCTCCACATCTCCCCGCACCGTCGCCCTTTGCTCAACATGGTTCCTTCCTACCTCTCCTCTCAACGGTCTCCAAACATTCCGCGAAAAGCGAATTCCCTCCAGTCGTTTCTTCGATCTCGATAAAGTATGCGACAAACGTTCTCCTTATCCTCATATGCTCCCGGATGCTAAAACATTTGCATCCGCCATGAGCGCGTTGGGAATTCGCAGAGATGATACAGTCGTAGTATACGATTCACATGAGCAAGGGCTATTAAGCGCACCGAGAGTAGGATGGACATTAAAGGTTTTCGGACATCCCAGTGTACATGTTTTGAATAATTTCAAATTGTGGGTGGAAGAGGGGTATCCAACTGAAAGTGGGGAATTCTGGGATGTTGATACTTGCGCATATCCAATTCCACAATTGGATGAAAGTAAAGTTGCGGATTTCGAGGAAGTTAGTGAAATTATTAAGGATACTGGTAAAGAGGGAGCAGAAGGTGTACAAATATTGGATGCGAGAAGTCATGGGAGGTGGACAGGAAAGGATCCAGAGCCGAGAGAGGGATTGACCAGTGGTCATATGAAGGGTAGTATTAGTCTGCCCATGGGTGAACTATTGGATCCCAATACCAAGACTTTGTTACCTGCGGACCAATTAAGGAAGGTGTTTGAGAGTAAGGGCGTTGATCCGTCGAAGCCTATTGTCAGCAGTTGTGGTACCGGTGTTACAGCTACGATTATCGATGCTGCATTGGCAGAAGCATATGGAGAGTCAGGTGTGAGAAAAGTATATGATGGAAGTTGGACGTACGTAAACCCCGTCTCCTACTGGTTCTTTCTTTCATACAACTAACATCAATAGCGAATTTGCTCAAAGATCCGGGGTATCGGATGGATTAATCGTCAAGGATGAATAAGTTATTGCGTTTTAGCGTTTGCGAAAAATATACCCACTCTACTCAGGAACTTTGTACATGATGATATCTATGATGCAGTTCAATTGCGCATGTTTCAGCGATGCAATTAAGATAGCACACGGTGGGAATTTGATATTGGAGAGGAATAGATGCATATGAGGGTCAGTTGATGGAATATTATGGAGGACGATCAGAGGATGTATATCGGAGTATCCAAAAAAGTCACATTTCTCCTAGCAGTCCCTGTTTCTGTGTGATGTCTTCTCTATAAAATGGTGAGGTTCCTTGTGTTAAAAAAGCTTAAACACGAAAAAGCCATTTTAAAGAACACTGAATGCGTCCTTCGCCACTTCCTGCTCCGCTTAAAGCTATCGTCGTAGCACATCCTACATACACCAGAGAAACCACCCATAGTTTAATCCTTAACCCTCTTCTTTTAAGCAACAGCAAAATAACGGTTATTGTCAAGTGATGACGACAAATTCCTCATACAAAGTGCATATCTAATATTGATAGCATTGTGATATAAATGCCTATGCTACTCTTACTCTCTTCTCTTACTATGCTCCATCCAACTAGCTAGTCATCTACATGCTCATCTTCTCGAACCATCTTGCTCAGCAGCAATGGCGAGGCATTTCGGACTTCTTGTCGCGACTGCGCGGAATCCGCTTTATTTTTGGTTGGTGATTAGAATGATGAGGGGGGTCTTTTATATAGTAGATCTTTAGGTTCAATGTTTTTAGAAATGGCTGGAGGTGTTTGCTTCGGTTATGTATGGGTAGAAAGTGAATTTCTCGGTTTCTCGCGTGGAATCACTTTGGGCTGGCCGGGCCCTGAAGAGGGAGGTTCTATAAAGTCCTGTGGAGGGACACCTTGATCTACATATTTTCCTATATCATACTAACTAAAGATATCATACAGGAACGAAGAAAGCTATCTGTACTGCCAATTCAGTAACCTCATGAACCCAGTGCTACTGCCAAGTGTTTCTGAGTCTGTGGTGTGGGATTGCGTGGGAGATCCAGTTGTTATTGTTCTTGTCGGTCATTAAAATAGAATGCTAAATGCAATCTCACGTTGCCAAATCATAACTACTGCCAAATAGATAAATTATTATCCCTACAACCCGTTTTCATCAAACTCATATATGACCACCCACTGTCCAACATAAAGTGGCTAGCATAACTTTTACTATCTTCCTCAAGCGCACCAGCAGATTTCTCGGGAAAGCACACCTGATCCCCTATCCTTTGTCTGTACGCAGGGCCACTATCAATTAAGGTTATGAAAGCCAAAGCATAAGTCATACTCTGTCTAAACGAGAGTTAGAGGCAAAACTTTGCAAATTGATGGTTCCCAGATAGAAACTTTCTGGTAAGGAAGATTTCTCATTCTTGCTAGCTCTAGAGATTCTTGGTTTGAGATTTTCGGCTGCTTTTAAGTATTTATTAGTTATAGGTAATGCCATTTAATGATATATTAGTAAGTAAGAATACAGAAGGTAAAATGGCGATGGTAGCTAGTCGTTAACTTATATTGTTGAACTATTTCTCCTCTCCTATTTCTCTTGTGGATCATACCTTCAACGAGAATTCCCAAATATTTTCGTAGCGTCCCATATGCATCTCTCACAGTAGCAAACACCCTTCAGGCTGGCCAAATTTCTGAGTTTTGAACTGTACAGATGATTTCTCGGCGATAGCGTGCGCTCTTTTATGTACAAGTTCTTATAAAGATTGTGTATCTTTCCCGAGGCAGATAAATTCCCACACTTTCTTCCATGTAATCACCAAATAGTGAATATACCTCGTCAACTATTGAGGCGTGTGCACAAAAGCCGTTTTCTGTAGGACATGGAGAGATTAGTAGTAAACTTGAGTGATCCTAAACCTTTACATGTGTTGTGGCGACGGGTGTTTCTGAGCAATCTTAATCACATGACCAGCTTCTTTCGAATTCCAGAGCTCGAGGTTAAAAAACAGGTTTGAGATATTGATATTTCTCGCTAGATTCTTATGGACTCTCGTCTGATGTTCAGCATGATATTTAAGTGACAACAAAACAGTCTAGGAGATAGCAATCAACAGTCAAACTTTTATATCACTGGTGGAATTATATATCCTACGACTTGCTTCAAGCGCTATACCGTCACTAACGCACTGCAGTAATATTAATCAAGCAGCAGTATTATCCGCAGTGGTACCAAATGCAGAAGCATGAGAAGCCAAATCATCCTTGACACCGCAATATAAGCACATAGTTTGCTACATCAACTTCTCTTCTCCACTTGCCACGTTCTGATTCGTTGCTTGCAAATTCTTATATACCTAGCCTAGAACAAGCCTAGAGTATAAAGTAAAACTTTGAAGCTCCGGATACTTCCCAAGACTTGCGGGATCATTGATTATGCTTCAAGCACGATTGAATTGTCGATGTTGCAGATTATGGTTTGGGTTTAGGGGCTGGTTTTTATGTGCGGAGATGAGAAGTCAGAGGGGTTAGATTGAGCGGGTGCTAATTCACTCATCTTCTTAGTCTTTTATTGCTCGATTCGGAGTCTGTGTATATTTTAGTCTACCAGTATGGGTGAATTTGCGCTCTTTTCTGGGAGATATATCTGTAAAAGCATAGACTATGTCCTCTGTCATCGTTCTCACATAATTTACAGAACCAAAGGAGAGAGTAGCAGGAGCCTTGGGTTGTCCCGGGTCTTCCTTTTTACACTATAGTCCTTTAGTCATAGTAATGAACTTCTGTTTCTCTTGTTCCTTGAATATTATTTGAGTATCATGCATGAAGCTTTATATTTGTTGTCATTATTTAGCATCTTAAGATTATGGGATGAGATGTATTTAATGATAGACAAGATATTGGGTTGGTGCTGAGAATACTTACCCACCAAAAAAAATTGTCCTTAAGAGCCTATCACCTGCCCAAGCAAAATTCACGGTATCATCATCATTTTTTACATGTTAGAAATTACACAGTAATTAACCCGATGGCTGAGGAATATACAGTGCCGCATTTCACTCAAGCAAGAACTCCATGGTGCCTGTGTATAGTTGGAAAATTATCCCCCTGCCTACTCTTATATATGTCCACCAAACAAAAAACAAAACACGGAGTGCTTGTGTGCTTGAGTCTTTCATTCACCAATCCCACATCTACTTCTTCTTTCCTTCTTCTTGGACCCTCTTTTCCCTCTCCCCACTACAAACCCCGCGGGGTGCACCTTAAAATTGAGAGTGGTGAATCTTTTCTCCCAGGTTAGGACAGCATGTCTGTAAAAGCATCCTTCATACCCATCTTCTGTATAGTATACCAAACCAGCTTCAACTGGCCCAAGTGCCAGGGCTGTTGGAAGAAAGTTCGTATCAAAATGCAGTAGCAAACATTCCCAGAATTACTTGCTCGTATATGTTTCGAGGACTTGATGCATGTGTAATTTGAGATTTGGTAAGTTTTGGGGGCTGAAATATTGCTGTTGTTGAAAGTTCTCATGTTACAAGAAATTGGTAGACAGCAATAATCCGTTAGAAATCATCAATAGGAAATGGTTCCCCGTTTCCGCACAACTTTTCCGCAAATTTTCAAGGGAAACACAGTGCTATAGCTCACTTGAGGGATCGGTTCCCAACATAAGAGCTGATCAAATGACGTTAGGACATCCAGTTACAATTATTGACCCCTCAACATCTACAACGGTATCTTAAATAACCCTCCAACCCTCTTAGAAATCTAGGAAACAATAGCACCGTAGCACATTTATCTCAATTCCGCATTATTTTTCTTACAATTCACCTCAACTTCTATCATGCACACACAGCATCCGTAAACAATGACTCCATTCACTTTCTTTTAGTTCATAAATTGAGTAATAATTAGTTTTTTGGCTCCGCAGTGTAAGAATTTCTTCATGTATTTATAAATTTATAACTAACTCGTTGTTGCTTGACATATATAAACAATTAAGATATCAAAGAAGTCAATACAAGGCCTTTGTCACAAATATGACTTCAATGACTTACATATCCAATTGACAAAATAACTTATATCATAACCAAGAAATTCACCAGTATTTTCCTAGTAAATAGTTGGCATTTCGATATTGAGGGTCAGATGACTGTCGAAGTTTTAGGACAAAAGATGGCGAAAATTCAAAGTTCGACAGTAACAAATGTCTTCCACCAAGCATCTGAGGAGAACTCCATCCCTCTCCCTCTCTCTCCCCCCGCTGCCACGCCACGACAAACCCAAAGTCCGAAGAGCCGCGGCAGATTCAGTGAGCGTACTGGAGTTCAGCTCTGGGAAGTTCGTTCCCTTTCCGATCTGCGAACGAATGAGTAGCTAAAGTGAGTAGCTGCAACTCATACGCTACTATGAGAAAAAAATTGAAAAGTTTGGGATAAGGGGGTACTGGGATGAGGGTATTGATTCGGGTTTGGAGGAAGCTAGTCACACCAAATCCCTGTACAATGTGTGAATGACTTCATTTCCTCCACTTTGCCGAGTGGTGAATACTACATAAAACCTAGGCAGGTTATTAGACTAGTGTTTATAAAAGTACAACTCACTGCTAATTTGGTGAACCAGAACCACGTCTCCAGGGAAGAAGAAAGTCATCAATATCTGCGGAAAAAACATTTGTGGAGTGATGTGGTTTCCAGCCGCGTGCGGGAGAGTTCTGTTAATCATTGGGAAGGCTTGTTCAAGATTCATTTATTAAGTCTTACATGGTTGAGACGGCTGTATTCTCATCCCCCTAATCTAGCGAGGAAGACAGATAGCAGGAGTGTTGAAAATTTTCTGGCAAATCCTTCATCCAATACGTCCTTAGATTGTTAGGAAAATTTAATAGGCATGAATACCTGTGATGGAGAAGTTATTAACCTCTTCATTCTCCAATTGGCCGGGTAATTTGTTGCTTATTATTACCCATCCCAAGACCTCGGGTGAGAATACTTGGATTCTATGATTATGAAACACGAGACTCTAATGACAATGACAATTAAAGTTCATTCTCGATCCCGCCCCAGTGTTGCACGGTACATCCATCAAGTCTTCCCAAGAAAAATACAAGCTAAATATGTCACTCCAGTGTTGTCGTTCAACTCGACATCATACCCCTTTGATCTTTTGCCTCATCTTCACTTCGAGTTGTCTCTGCAGATTTGCGAACTGGGTGTGTGCTTGTGCTTTTAATACCATACATAAAGACCTTATGTTAGAATGAGCAAGTCTCCTTCTGTGCTGCATTCCATCAACCCATGATTCATTTTAACTCGACATCTTGTTATCTTAAGCACATGAATTCGTGCGTTCTATATGAGCGAGTGCTGAGTACCAGTCTCTGCCTACTCTTCAACCTAGAATATCCCCTTTAATAAAAGCGTCCCACTGCTCATTTTTCAAACCCCCAGCTATGTTAGTTAAATGCCTCTAGCTGTACTTAGCTATGTTACGCATTGATGCGTGTTGTTGCTTAATTTACAATCATGGACCATTCTGCGAATCTAGTTAATCTTATGATTATGCGGTTTATTTCCAAGATACGTTTTGCATTCTTACGAATCATCAAAGAAACCCTGATGACGTTAAAGCCTATGTATTAACAATGGAACGTTGTCACTGCCCTCTTTCATGCTCAGCTATTGCTCTTCATATTATTACCTCAACTCAAAATAATTCTTCAAGATCAAGGCAAAAAAAAAAACACTAGCTCTCCATCCAAGAAAAGAAATACGACACACCATTAGTCTAGCTTTGGCCACCCTGAAATTGCTATATCGTGTATTGAAAGAGCAATAGACTCTCTTATAGCTCTGTATTGATCAAACGCGGGAGCAAGAGACGAGAATATTCGAGTGAATAGGATGGCTAAAGACCGAAACTCATAGCCCGCCTCCACTTTACCCACCCTGTCCCCATGCTTACGGTCTGGACGACCACATTTCCCATCCGCTCTAGAAGCGAATACTCAGCCCTCACCCCTCCTTTTGCTCTAATTCCACAGTCACAAGAGCCAAAACCTCTTGTTTATAAAAGCATCATATGCATATCCATGCTGGTTTTTAAAATGAAAACCAAATATGTGCAGTTGGAATTCATGTGTGTCCTTATGACGTTATACATTTCCCCAACCGATGTTCTCGGATCAAAAGTCTTAGGGAAACTCAAGTAATAAGTACTCATCCCATGGTGATGGAGAAAGTCATTCACAACGTCTATGAAGGAGGCAACAGATACGCTCCAAAATAACAATAGGATATCATATGCTAATCAGCTCGTTCCATACCTGTATATCAACATGTAAATGCATCTTAATCAGTCTACATTTCTCCCCTAAATTTGATTTGCCGGAAAAGCCTTTAAGTTTGGCTTGACATCCCGGGCTTTCCCATCAGTGATCATGAGTCTTTCCTTTCCCAGACCTGGCCTGATTACTTGAAGCTTTCGGAATGGCGGGTACTAGGTCTTTGAATAATACGCCCGTGCAAGAAAAAATTCAATACAGCGGTGAACCACAATACCAATTCCCTCTTTCCTTCACTGCAATATTCACAACCCACTCTTCATACATCCTCTCTCTTACCAAGCCAGTATTTGTTTATTCACTTCCTCTTTTCTACCAAACCACCTACTCTTTCCTCTGACCCTTTTCAAATTTCACAATCTATCCATAAAAGCGCTCATCCAACCCAATTTCCCCAAACCGGACTTGTCCAATTCTATTGCTTGACAGGACAGGCACAGGATTTGGAACAAAGTACACCAACTGTGCGCAATTCCTCATCCAGTATTCCAAAAATGCACTTCGTTCGTTGGCTGAAGAACTTGGTGATGATTTGATGATTATACATCCAATGCGTCTTATCCATTCATCGCTTAAGATGTAAAGATATTTAGCGACAATGAAAAGAAAAAGAGACGACATATATCTTACCAGCAAAAAGATCCTGGATAGCTATTCCTACCTACCTACCTAATAGATGTACGATGCATAATGCTTGGCCCCATAATATCCATTAAAACTTACTCTCAGGGAAAGAGCTATGCGTTCTATTTCGCAGGTTTTCGTACCTACTTGAAAAATTCAACACCCCACAAGCGTGATGTTTCAATAACACTCATATGAATTTGTCCTCTAATGCATAGTGAATCTTAGCTCTCTCTTTCCCTTTCTGTGTTTCCTTCTCTAGCTATTCCATTCATTTTCTATTTACTAATTTCCTCCGCAAGCCTGCTCATACATCTTCTGCTCCCTTCCAACTTCTTTATCTACTTATAAAAAAAGCCAACCAAACCTTTTTCTAGATGTTTATACATTATCTATTTGAAGCAGCTCCTGGAGCAGGTGGTGAATCAGGAGTCAAACTTCAAATTTGGTTGCATGCATAAGTAGTTGGTTACCGCGTCATCCATTCATCTATGTCGTGCTGGTCCATCACTCGAGGACTTGGTAATTTAAGAGCTGCTCATCGATCGTTCACGTTACAAGAATAATGAGGAGAGACAATGATTTTTCAATATCTGATAAAAAGTGTTATCGATAGGTGTTTCTGTTTTTGTCCTAATGGATCTATGACGGGAACATGGGATTGTTCAATTGGTATGACTTTCCTGAATCACAGGTTTGGAGAAAATACCTGTATACAACTGATGATATCTCCTTCGAAATATTCAAAAAGACTCCAAAGCTCCAGAAACACGATCCTTAAATATCATACTTGTCCAATTGCGGTGTATACCCAATGCAATGGTGTAACTTAGCTTCGCGCATCCAATTATTTTCCTTTTCGGGGCACCTTCTCATTCTCTTCCCCGCAATTCAGTCAATCGTAGTAAAATTCACTTCAGCCTAAGATTTGGACTCCTCCTATTTCCACTTTCCGCACAGCCTTCAACGCTTGTACATAAAAAAGCCACCTCAATCATGTCGTCACAAATCAAATACAAACAATGCACCCGTTTTCGAAGCTCTGAAGCAGCACATCTATACAATCTGAATTTAATAGTACACCGAACTGACCTAGCTCTCCCAAATCTCGACTGTTCTCCCATCAATGAAGACTCTAGTACCACAGTTGCTGCCCATGGAACTATCCTAGATACGTATACTAGGTATCTCGGCTCCATTGCGCAATTTGCCATGATACTCATGCTCTTGCAGCAAGTGCATGCTGAAATAGATCTAGAGTGCCGTATGTGGCAATGCATTTTCCGGATCAGCTTCGCTAGTAATATAAAGATTGTTGAAGGACTTTCGAATGCGTAAGCGTGTATGCGGAACTCTATATAATTCACTCCCTCCCCTCTTCAACAGCCTTGCTCTTACCCTCAACAATCTTCAACAGTCATCCATAAAAGTACCAACCACCTGACCCCGTCCCGTTAACACAAATTCAAAGAGAAGAAAGCTGGTTTCGGAGACGTAAACTTGTGGATATGATATTATCCAGAGATACTTTCTACCTTTGAAGTTACTTTTCGGGCTTCTGGTTTGGTTAGTTCAGGTTCACTGCTCTTTCGTCATATGTATCTCATCTTGTGAAACCGCAGTAGAACTTAAGCGATGACAATAACAATAATAGGAGAAACGATGACAAATTACCAAAAATCACAACAGTATATTTCATATTTCATATTTCATAGCAAGTCTTCTAATTTTTCTACTATTCCCATCTTCCTACTCAAATTTCCCTAAACCTATCATGTCACTTTCATCATCTATCTTTCAATATAACTCTGCCATGAAATACAACCACCTATTCATCATTTTGAGTACATTTGAAGAATCCAGAAATTCAAATACCATGTTTTAAATAAGACATGGCGGATATACATATCATATGACTACATTTGATATACCGGCGCTGCACACTTTAACTAAATCTCACTCTTCTCCCCAGTCCAACATTCACCCCTTTGATTTCTTAAACTGGCTCGCACATCCGCTATTCACTTCCCTTTTCAAATCCCCACTTATACTTTCTCTTCATTTCCTCACAAGCTCATCTTTCTTATATCTTATCTATATATAAAACAGCCCGTCCAGTCCTTTAGTCTTTAGTACAGCACAAAATCAGGTTGGTTGATCCACCGATGCATGTACGAGACTAAAAAGATGTCGAAGTGAAAAGCCTATCAACTAATTCATCGCACCTGTACAATTTTTGATGCTCGGGTATGGTAATATTGTCACAGATCTATCTCATCCCATATATTTATTAAAAAATTCGTTGATAATAGTTGAGAAAGGAGACAACAATTATACTATCTTATAACAATGCATTCTCTCCTTTGATCTTTTCCCTTCCCTCACCCCATGTACCAACCCTCCACACAGCCCAGATCACCTCTCCCATTAACGACCAATCTCCTCACGCACCAGCCTCTACTCCCTCACTGTTATTTCATACTCTCCGATATGATTCAATATCTCAATTCGAGCTCCTAATATATAACCGATAATGTAAAATCCAATGGACTCACCCTCGAGCTCATATATCGTACCTCTGAATAGAATAATTCAACATCCCAATGAATCCATAGTTTTTCCGCTTATATCCCTCACTCACTGAGCCACCAAGCACCAAAATATTCACTCATTACTGAACTCCTCTCGCACCACCTTACCTTCCGCCTTACCCCTCACCACCGACCTCATTCCCACACCCATACATCCCATCCACATCCCTCCATATATAAACCTCTACATTATTCCATAAACCATCTCAAAACAACAAAACAATATAAAAAAAACCCTGAAAAATGCCGGTAGCTACCTAGTTACCTGAAAGATATCTTGTACCACATTCTTTGATCTTTGTAGCTGCATACATCATATTTCAAGAATATATCCGTAGAATTATTATAGTTCTGCTCAAGTTTTTGAATCGGGTGTAGTTTATAGATCGAAGTGTATTATTTTGACTGTCACTATTTATAATTATATCGATGTTATTGTTTTCTAATATGAGACGAGAATTTTATATTGTTTATATCTATATTACTAACTTTTATTATTCTAATATAAAAATTAATTTACAATGCAGATTAAACTAACAAATACCCTCCTCTTTCCTCCTCTCTTCTCCTTTCTCCTCCTCTCTCCTCCCCTCCTTTCCCCTCCTTTCCTCTCTTCTCCCCTAATCCAATCACTTTTTCTATCCTACCCCCCACCACCCCCTCCCCCCCCCAGCCCTAGAATTCTATAAAAACCACACCCTCCCACTTCCAAGCTTTTCTTCCCTCAACTATATTTAATTCCTTTAATTAATAAAGGATTTCCCAATACCAGATCTTATATCATTAAAAATAATGAATACTCAAGCGCAATCTAATCAGCCCTTTTATCTCTCTCTGATATTCTCCTCTGTTACTTGAATATTCATCCATTCTCCCACCGGTACCCTTTCCTTATTCATTCCACTTATATTCACCTTCAACTCCCCAACCTCCCACCTCCTCACCCCCCCAAACATCCAAATCCCATCCCCTCTCCCTCCACAAACCCCATCCCACAATCCCCATCCCCATCCATAAAAACCCTCTCCTCCCTTCTCCTCCCTTCTCCCCCCTCCCCTCCAAGCACCCCCTCCTCCACCTTCCACCTCCCAACAATATCTTTTATTTCGAATCCAAAAACCCCCAAAACCCTAAAATCCATCTATCCAACAAAATAATTTTAATTTCAATTTCAATTTTAATTTTAATTCGAGTACTCCGTATCAAGCTACAATTGAATTAACCTTATCTATGGATATGAGTTTGAGTTAGACGGTAGACTAGAAGTATGGTTTCAATTTCTTAAAAATGAGATGCGATGTGATGAGATGCGATGCAATACGATGATATATTTTTTACTGCCAGAATCATCGATAATAATGAGGGATTTTGGGATGAGGGTTAATGTGTGATGTGTGATGTGTGATGTGTGATGTGTGATGTGTGATGTGTGATGTGTGATGTGTGATGTGTGATGTGTGATGTGTGATGTGTGATGTGTGATGTGTGATGTGTGATGTGTGATGTGTGATGTGTGATGTGTGATGTGTGATGTGTGATGTGTGATATATGATATATGGTTCAAGTTAGATGATTACAATAGAAATGGAACGGGATAGGATAAGATGGGATAAGTTGTTCACCCATTTAGATGTAAGTTACCCATGGATTCACTGATTTTTCAGCTACTCATCCTCACATCCTCACATCCTCACATCCTCACAACATGGGGAAAAAATCCATCATTATCATCATCATCACCATAATAATTCTATTTGTTCTCCACATCAGGTAGGTATCAGGTAGGTATCTAATCCATTCAAGTCCAGGTCATCTCATCTCTCATCTCTCAATCTCATCTCATCACCTCATCTCATCCCATCCCATCCCATAACCTCATCCTCATAACCTCATCTCTCATTACCTCATCTCGCCTCATTATAATAATCCATCCATAGTATAATGCAAACTCCCTTTCCAGCCATAATCATAATGAAAATCATACTAATGCGATGCATGCGTATGCCAATTTACCGCAATTCCAATCCCATCCCATTCCAACCAAAGAGTTACCAATGCGAAACCATTGAAACATCCAAATGTATATGCCGGCGCCATATTCTATATGAACTTTCATAATTAACTCCATCATGCATATGTAAAAGGAATAAAACCGAAACTCCATCGCTAAACGAGCCGAAATGAAAATCTATCTTCTTCGTCTTTCCCTTCTTTCATCCTTCTCGTTCCACGACTCCATCCGCCAACTCCCTATTTCCATTCAACCACTATAAACCTCTTCTCTCTACTCCACCTTATTTTCCCCACCTCTCTCCAAACCTCTCGATCCAATTCTTCTCAACAGTCCACATCCTCGCTCTCTTTCCCCAAATATACATTGGTATACTGGCCGCCATCAAAATCAATTGAATAACCCCCAACCAAATAAAAACACTTTTACTCCCACTTCTCTCCAACCATTTCGTAAAGAACAAACTGAATACCAATCCATGAAAGATATTCTTACTAAAGTTCAACGTCACTAATGCTTCTCCTGCATATTGCCTATAACTATCTACACAGAAAGTGATTGCCGTTGTTGAACCAAGAGAACAGCCAAACGAGATAATACCGAAAAATATTGTTGGGACAATCCATTTATCATGAACATGAGCGGACCAGCCAAAACCCATTAGTCCAATGACGGTGGTGGCTGCAACTGGTGCTGCCATTATCAGGCGGAATTCAGGTTCGTAAAGACCTCCATTGCGACGAGACATGGCGCGTACAATAACATCACTGACTTTACCAGCAACAGCCGTACCGAGTACACCACCAACGAAGGGTGAGATATAGATTAAACCAGTTGATAGAGCAGAGAAGTTATAGGTTTCTCTTGTTCGATAGATGACGGCGACAGATTCGGATAGAACGATGAGCCAACCTATTGAACAAGCATATACAATAGAAGACCATAAAACAGCCGGATATGTGAATAAAATGAATGGACGAATGGCTACTATGAGCCATTTATCTTTACTCAATCGACCATTCCAAACCTTGAGTTGTTGTATGAAAGTTTGTCTCGGGGCCTCTCGAAGTTCTCTAGTGTATTGTGGTCCAAGGGATAGTTCACGAAGTGAAGCTCCTTCTTCAATATGTCGAAGAGTTGCACTTGAACGATCTCTTTCCATTGGACGACCTCGATCGACATAATTTCCTCCAGACTTTTCTATATTACTATAGTAAGGTGAGTTGAAATTGTGTAAAGTAGGTACCCCTGTTGAGGGTGAAGATTCTTCTTGATGTATGAAGTCATGATCACGAGTAGTGGGTCGAGTAGAGTTAGGATCAAATGATACACGTGCTATACAGGATATTGTTAGCTTAATCTCGCATTTATTTGAAAAAAATCATCGCTTACCATGATGTTCTAAGTGATTGGGTCTAGTGAGAGGACTTGCAGGCCTAGTAATAGCATCTTTATCTTCTTCTTTGTCTTGCTTATCCTCTTCATC
This sequence comes from Stromatinia cepivora, assembly GCA_014898415.1. Lineage (NCBI taxonomy): Eukaryota > Fungi > Ascomycota > Leotiomycetes > Helotiales > Sclerotiniaceae > Stromatinia > Stromatinia cepivora. The sequence goes on along the minus strand of RCTD01000029.1, from coordinate 428,046 downwards.
AATCTTCGTTGAAGTTGAATCTGAATTCATATCATCTGGAACGAAACCAACATGCATACTTCGAGTTGGTTCAGCTGGCCTCATCTGTATTTGAGGAGATCTCATTGGTTGTTGTTCTCCTTCGGTTCCATCAAGTTGGGGCTGATGAGCTATATCAACTCTGCTGGATGAACGTCTGAACCCTCCCAATGTATGAATTATTTGTGACATGTTAGAATTTTTCCTGCTTCGGCTTCTAGATCGCGCTCTTTTAGGTCGTGGTGTTCGATCCCAGAATGTTTCTGGAACGAATAAGAAAAGGAGTATCCAACAAAAGCCAGCAATTATGGTAACAATCCAAAATACCCATCTCCAACCAAGTGTTTGAATGATAGCGGCACTGACAAGTGGTACCAAATTCTTTCCACCAAGAAGTAACAAAGTATAAATCCCAATACGATAAGCACGTTCGTGTAAGAAGAAAATCTCAGCAATTGTTGCAGATGGCAAACATTCGACTGGACTAAGTGCAATACCCTGAACGATCCTGGCAATGAGAAGGGAAATATATGTAGGTGAAAGAGCGCACCATACACAAGAGAGGATGAAAAGAATTGCCCCACCAAGGTAGACTGGACGTTTTCCGTATAAAATTGCTGTAGGTGAAGCAAATACCGAACCAATGCCAAGACCCATCATATACAATCCAGTTGTAAGTGCAACATCGGCGGTTGTAACGTCGTACGTGGATGCAACATTGGTGAATCCGGCCGCTAAAATTGGTGTCATACCACCTCCTAACATACAGTATAATCCGAGGGAAAGTAATGCTACATCTCTTCTCCAAACAGGCCAATTAAGAGGATCATTACTTGATTCTTCCGGTTGAGGATCCAAAACGGTCGACCCATCTTTTGTCAATTTCTTTTCGGACCAAGTTGAAGCTGCGCGACTTCTATCATATGGAGTTTGAGGTGGAAGTGTAGATGTTGAGGTTCTAGCTGGAGCATTTCGCAAACCTAATGGTTCGTTTCGTTTACCTGTGAGTAAGAGGACCGAGCCTGGGAAGTTGATTCATTAGGTATCGTACGGACTTAAGATGGATTGTCTAGAAATCTTACCAGGAACTTCATGAGTATTAGGCACATTTAAAATGCCCATACTCCATTTCGAAGGTCGACCTTTGGTATCCGAGTCTACCAAATCTCCATCTTCCTTTTCATTTGCTGGAGAGTTTGCAGCAGAATCTCGGCCGGGGAATGATCGTGGTTCTGAAGGTGCTTCCTTGGGGGAGATATCTGTGATTGGATCGTCGCCCATTTTGACGATCGTAGATTAAAGAGGAGGAAAGATCAATATATCATATCCAGGTTATGGTGATGTCTAGGTTTGAAGTAAATGATTCGAAGCAAACGGGCTTCACCAGCCTTATCAGGGAGGCTGGCTGGAAGAAACTGAGGGGTCCTTGGACTCAATCAATAGGTAGTGGAGGTAATTGAAGTAAAATATAAAGATGATCACTGCCCTCAAAAGAATATAGGAATCTGATCTATAGGAAAACGGAAAATATACGAATTTTGTAGGAAGAGGTGGAGGGGGCAATGAGGGAGGGAGTCGGAATGGCAGAAAACCGACTCTCATATGCTTTAATATCGGAAGATTTTTGGGGTGTTTGTACAATTAAGATAAAAGCAATAAGAAAAAGGAAAGAACCTATAAGAAATTTAAAATGTTACCTAGTAACTCAGTCTATGTTGGTAAGGATGAAGGGTTAAATGAGAAAATGATGTTTTCTAACCCCCTTCATTACTTAGTCGGGCGGTGTAGTTGGAAATTGGAAATTAGAACTATTTCCAATGACGACAACCCTCCAGTTTGGTCAAAATTCGAAGGTTAAACCCAAATTAGCGTACTAACTGCCGTCGAAAAATCATTTTAGTGTTAAGAATAAGAGGTCCCTGAAATGTTAAGGAAGGTCATATGGGGTAAATCGAGCGCCACAGAGGTCAAAGTGACACAACAGCAGTGGAGTAATTTCCAAGACATAGACATATATTGATAAAGAGGTAAGAGGTAAGATAAGCGCTCGATCATGATTTTGAAAGTGGGAAAAGGATTTCAGCTTGTGCTCGTGATATCTAATGAGCATGTTGTGGTAGTGATGTAGCCACACATGTTTAAACTACAGGGTTAAAATGTAAACAAAGCTTTACGTATACGTAGATCTTTTTGGGGATCTCAAACCTCAATTTAAATCCTTGTATCTTACCCCCCATCATATGCATCAGTATGTGCCAGATAACGCGCGCTTCCCGGTCTTTGCGACCTTGTTGGCCATGAAAAAGCTTGGTGAGGGTTGTGATGTTAACAAAACTACTAGGTATCTACTTGTTTTGCGCAATCCAATAATGGGACTATCCGAGGTATGATCAACCTTTGGGTATGCTTCTTCACATCTCGTGAAGAGAATATTCAACATGTTGGGCAACATGGTGGGCTACAAGGGATGTACAAAATGGGACTTATCTCTTGAAGTAGGCCCATATCTTCATTGCGCCATTTACTTGATACATTCTACATTCTCGTGAGTACATACAACAGATACATCACAGTACATGTAAAAGTCTTACAATCGAATTTATCACTTCATGATTTTCTTCTATAAAAAGAAGTGTCTAATTCCAAAATTCCCCGCATAGAATGGAACATACTTGTTGTAAAGTCCAATATCCAGCTGATCACAAGTCATCTGTTCTTTAATCATGCACAAACAGTTTTCCTCCTTGTTTTTTGCCTTCAAACAGGATCCATTTCTTACCCTAATCTAACATCTTACGCCTCTTTATGCAGCACGTGTCCGAAAGCGATGATTTGAAATCTGGGGTTTAACAATACGATGTTTCAGAAAAATACCAACAAGAAATTTCCGGGGTAATAAGATATTCATCTATTGTTTGATAATATATATTTGAGAACATACCAACATATAGTTATGTACAAGTTTCAAGTCACAGCATTTGCATCAAAGGTATTTTCACATGTATATTGCATATATATCTAAATACTAACTCCCTCTTCCGAAACTTCATTTTATTTCTATGCAACATAAAGTCGAGTGATCAAAGTTTGTCCCAAGTAAGTTTCTTTCCAATTTGGAACAACTTCCAGCCGGGACATCTAGCAACCTCGAAGGAACGGCTTCTTGCATGAAATTGGTCTTCATCTTCTACCAACTAGCAATTATCTCATTTCAATTCATACATGCTTTATCCCTTCGTTTCACTATTTGAAGCAACGTGGCGATTCTCGAAATTTCGTATCTGGAGAGCCAGTAGCTTGCCAGAATCTGTTGTCGCATGGGGTTAATTTTATCCCCCCCTCATTGACAACCACCTCGATTCAACACTCTTATCAGTTCCTTCGTTCCACTACCTTTCTTTCCTTTCCCGTTGCTTCAATGTAACCTCACAAGTTTCCGAAAATCGACGAGCAAAGCATGCATCAGTACCAAATAGTTCAATGAAGCTTCTTGTTACATGATCTTCAATTCCCTTTGATACCGACAACCAATCCGATTACCATACATACCTCCTCTAATCCGATCTCCCCACCACTTTTCTATCTTTTAATGCACGATGTCCAGTTCCAAAATCGATGAGTAGAGTTTGAACAGCTTGTTGGAGCTTCTTATTACATGTGATTGAGATTGATCTTCTGAATCATTTTCCTCCTACTAAATGCCAACGATCTTCTATTTCGATTCATATCAAAATCTTTCAATTTTCTTTCTCCAACTTTTCCCAACCTCTCTCTCATTACAAGTTCCTGGCTCAAAATTTCAAATCCAAAATTATCGTTTAGTATCGTTCTCTTGCATTAATATACCACTAAACATCACAACGTTGCAAACTACTCAAACCTTTTTTAGGGATAAACCCCAGCAAACTCTACTCCATCTTTCATCTCATTCCATGAAGAATAATTTCCCACTCACATTCTTCTTTCCCCCCATACTCCCACATCGGTTCGATTCATTCATGTATCCTCCTTTCACTTTTCCTTCTCCCACTTCTTTCCTTCAATCTTTCTCCCCGATCTCTCCCTTTCCTCCTCCAACCCACAATCAGCACAACTTCCCACCTCATCTATGATTTCTCATCTCAACAAACTTCATATCCAGCCTACACAACTAAAAGCTAACCCGCATCGGAACAAGAAGCGTAAAATCAATTACCCGAACTCCTTTCAGACTCCTTTCAACGTTCTCCAGATGCCAGCATACCATTTCCATTTCCATTTCCATCCAATTAAATCAACAAAATCTCTACTCCAACTTCCAGCTGCAATAGCAGCAAAACTCATCTCATCTCATCCCCTGTCACATTCTACAAAATTAATCCTCAATATCCTGTCCCCTCGAATCCCAAATCTCTACATACTACTACATAAACGACTACCTCAACCTCAACCTCTCCACACTTTCCCCTTTCCTTTTCCCTTCTATCTATCTCCAACTCCCTTACAAGTATCAAAGCTTCACCTCCCTTCTTCCTAATTTTTCCCCGAGTCCAAGTTCCTCAATCTAATCTACTATCCAACCATCCAGCCTCCTTAATCTCCCCAACCATCCAACCTAACTTCCCAATTTTATTCTAACCAATCTTAAATCCTCAATCCATAATCCTCAATTCCTAAAGCTTAATCCTTAACATTTTCCTCAAATATATATCCTATAACTTCTAAAATATCATCATAAATATTTAATATTATCATCTAGTATTTAGTATCTATCCCAACACTTTCTATCCCAATTCCCTCCACCCAATACCCTCTATCCCAAACCCCTCCCCCCCCCCCCCCCCACCAAAAGAAAGTTTCTAATAAATCTCCTTATATCACATAAAACCCATATAAAACCCATCTAATCACACAGTACAATCATAACCATAACCTCCATTTCCACCCATCCCTCCATTTCCACCCACATAAAAGAACAGATCTCAAATACCCAACAACAAAACCCAATTTTCATAATATAACAATAATAAACAATACACTCACTATTACCCTGTCTAATTTCTCCCCTTATATTTTCGATTTTAATTTAGAGGTTTTTTTTATATCTATATGTGTATATATACTTGTTATGATGAATGTGATGGGTGTAATAAATGTCCCTTGAGCATTTAAGTCTAGTTACTAGAATGTATATATCTATATATCCAATCCAATACATTTGAACCTTGAATTTCTTCACAAGATGATAAGTTGCGATAGAGAATATAAAATAGATAGGTAACGTGCTATTTATTCATGAAGGATGTCATTGATTATGATATTTCGGGTATTTCCATCCATCATCCATTATTCATATCCAAACTCACCATATATAAACCCTCATCCCCTCCCCTATTTCCCCCACCCCCCAAAAATTCCCTCTCCTGCGGGATGCATCTCCCTCCACTCCTCCCCCCTCCTCGCCACCCCCCTAACCCACTCTTCCAACCCCTCCCTCCCCAACCTCTTAATCTCATCCGCGCCCAACCTCCCTCCTCCCTTCCCCCATGCTTCTTCCCCCATCCCCTCCCCTCCACCACCACCTACAACCTCCCCCCTCCAAAAGACCACCAAAGACGGTACACTCCTCACCAAATACCTCACTCCCAACTCCTCAGCCAACACATCCGGGGCATCGGATTCCACCTCCGTGAATAGCACACCACCTTCTTTCTCCCCGACACCCTTATAAACAATTCCATGTAGGAGAGGAGAAATCTTGCGACAGGTGGAACAGGAGGATGTTGTCCAGAGGGTGAGCAGGGGTTTGGAGATGGAGGTGCCGAGGGAGATGTAGGTTGATAGGTCGGAGGGGTAGCGGACTCTGTGCAGGGTTAGGCGGGTGGTGATTGGGATTGGGATTTGAAGGGAGAATGGGATTAGGGAGAGGAACGTACCGGGAGTATATTCTATTTTGGCCTTTGTTTAGAGGTGTGCTTGCGAACCGACGATGTCGAGAAGGGATTTGAGAGAAGGAGATTGATATTGGGGTGGAGGATTTAGGGAGGGAATATGGTATGCGTTTTAGAGGGAGCATGATGGAATATTGAGGTGTAGATTGGTGTGGATTGTTGCTTTTAGATGAGGGGTTTGAATCTTGAATCTTGGATAATATAGGAATTAATAATTGACGAATTCAATGCAATTATTATGTCTTCCTTTAGAAATAAAACTGATAAGTCGTATGGATTCTAATGCGCAGATATGAAAAGTTATAGTAAGAAGAGTATATGGTTTTGAAATTCAAAAGATAAATATCCTTGCTTTTCACCTGCTGCCCAGAGCTCGAGATATTTTAGCTATGACATAATTAGGTATGATTTCTAGAACAAAAGGAAAGCTAAACCTAATATGGTAATATAGCTCTCTCAATAGGATGAAGTTATTCTTGGACATTTGAGTTATATCAATGCCTGGGTATAGGTATATAAAAATAGGGGAGAGAAGTTGAGGATATATTTCTGGTATGTGATGTTCATTGCGTTGATGTACTTGCTGTTATATGGGTAGTGTAACTGACTCAGGTGGAATATATCAGGCATGTCATAGATGTTTTCCCATCATATAGAGCATTGAATATCAATACTATGAGGGAATCAAGCATTGAATACCTATGAAAGTATCCAGGAAGCGAAGAAGGAGAATGAAAAATGAGAAAAGTATTTGAAATTCATATCATTGATCATAACATTTCATTTCATAACCATATTCTTTGCCGTATTCCATTCCATCCATTTCATATCATGTCATGGCATATCATCCTGAAATTTTCATCCTGCTCTTTTCTTCTTATTTCTTCCGATCCCAGCCCCAATACCATTCCTTCTGCTCCCTACGCTTGGATTCCTCTTATCCCTTATATTCCAGCAGCATAGCACCCTCTCCGCCTTATCCGGAAGTCCACACTCCCTTCATCCTCAATGCCACCCATTGTCCCACCCCTCCTCAAATCATGCCACATAAAAAACCTGATCAATACCCTTCCACCATCCCCTCTCATCCGTACTCCCCGTACTCCCCTCAACCATTGTCTCCTGAAACGAATCCGTCATTTCCCACCACTCTCTAACCTTTGGATTTTCCCTCATTTTCTCCATATCTCCCACATAATTATATCCCACATATTTGAATGACGCGAAGAGGATATTTGATTCAGGGTCGTGGAAGATGGAATCTATTATGCGTTTATTAGCCTATATCCCATTCATAAAACATCGATGCAAAGAAGACCGAAGCTCCGGCAGAGGAAAAAGAATAAAACATACAATCCTCAATACAACACTCCTTAATTTGTTTCAATACCTCCGGCCAAACCCGTGCATGACACTCCTTATATTTCTCCACGCATTCCGGCTTCAATTTCACAATCTGCGCAATTCTCTTTCCTTGATATCTTAATTTTTGTGTGGGGGCAGGAAATGTTCCTAAAGGACCAGAGGGTGAAATAGGTGGTAAGGGAGAAAAAGGTTGGGAATGGGATTGAGAAGGTCGATGGGAAGATTGAGGAGGTGGATTGCGTGGTGACCACATTTTGGGGGAGGGAGATCGAGGATTTGTCCACATTTTGAGAGTGAGGAGTGGTGGATATAGGGAGGTTGAGTAGTGAAATATGAGGATATGGATTCGGGTGAACGGTGAATAGATTCAATGAATATCTTCGGTTATAGATATTCTGTCGTGAAGATAGAGTTAAGATGTAATGAAGACAAGAAGTCAATCAGACTCCTAACCCGAGTACGCAATCTCAGGAGCTCCGAAGCAAGGTACGAGTCAATTCCAAGAATTGGCGATGCGGGGTCTTTAGCTGAGCTTACTTGATTGCTTGCTTCAAAGACTCTACAAAAAATGTAACCCTACTCCGTACTTCGTGCTGTTAAAAGTATCCGGAAAAATCTAAGATTGGTTAGAACTAATCAATTGGGTCACTTTGAATTGAATACTTTTAGAAAATACATTAGAACTATATATACACCTAACAATCTATTCTCTATAAGCGCCTCACCGATGCAAAAAGATTTCTAATCGTTCCAACTATCACCACAATAGAACCTTTAGAACTCCGAAAAACACAGGTGGATTTCTCCACTCTCTTGTGTCAGTACATTCATTCCATATATTTAGACCGAATTGAATCCACCCGTAAAGCCATTTCTACCGTAAAAAAGGTAAAGCTGGAGCTAGATGACCTGGCACGCATAGCTAGACCCCACGCGTTGGGAGCTACCTAGGTACTTCTTGAGAATGATGATATGGAGGTTCAACCATATAGAAGCGCGTCTTTTGTCCAGGGAGTATAAAGTCTTGAATGTTTAAAGCTTCAGTGTTCATTCCTTCATAACTTCATTGCTTCATCCCGATAATTAGCTAATAGGGATAGAAAGAAGCTTGACAATCAATATAAATCAAATTCACTCCCGGTGAGCTTTAAGTCTAGGCTCAAAGCTACTAGGTAGTTGGTGAAAATTCCACTATTACAGTATTATATAATCATTCAACCAACCAACCAATCACATTTCACTACCTAGCTACCTTTAACCCCACCATCATCATCATCCCGCTGCATCCCACCAAAATTTATTTTCTCCATCCTCCCATCTTTTCACGTGCAATATAAATTTTGATATTGCCTTCGATATCATATCACAACATATCCATTCATATCACCTACAATCTAACCTCACTCAAAAATCCGAATCCGAATCAAAATGTCCACCACTCGCTCCCTCCCACCCCTCCTAACACCCTACCTCTCACTTCCCTCTTCCACCTCCTACGAATCATCCCTTATCCTTCTAACTAGCGTTTTGGGCGCTGGTACAAATTGGGTTTTGCTAAGGTATTTAAGTTCTTTACTTTCTACCACTGAGGAAAATGGAAATGGGGAGGGGGAGGTAAAGGTAGTATTTTTGAGTTTTATGAGGGATATGAATTTTTGGAAAGAGGGGGCTAGGAAGATTGTGAGTTCTTTTGGTTGTTTTTATATCTTTGATTTGGAGGGGGTTTTGTTTGAAGGGTTAGATTTGCGGTTTTGGGGTGTTTTGAGAGGGATCTTGAAGGGGTTGGAATACTCAGTAGTATTATTCCTGGATTTCTTTTTCTCAAGTGAGAAGAGAAATAGCCAGATATGAAGACAATGATTCCCAATTACCAAAATCTCAAATCTCAAACCTTCCTTCCGTCCCCGTCCTTCCCCCTTCCCATTTTCTCATCTTATTCCATTATTCTCACTCCACTAACACCTCTCACCAGAACCTCGACCTCGACAAAGCTACCCTCCAAAACCGCTTCCTCTTCATCGACGGTCTAACATCCTTCTATCTCCTTCAAACCCAATCACCAGCTTCCGGATCCGGCCTCATGCTCAAAAACCCTTTGCTCCCCACTATCTCCCAGATACTCAATACCGCCATTACATCCCTTTCCTCCTCTTCCTCATCTCAAACCCCCAAAATAATCCTCATGATCGACAATCCCGACTATCTAATCGCAAGTTCCGCCTCCTCAACCATCACCCAAGATTTAAACTCACTCCTCCTAAATCTTCGAGAAAAAGTCTATTCAACCATCCTAACAGTATCAATCGATACACCTCTCCTATCTCCCTCTTCCTCTTCCCAAACACCCCTAGAAACAAATACCTCAACCTTCGCCACCTCCCTCGCACACGAAGCCTCTCTAATCCTCAGTACCAGACTTCTAGATACAGGTGCTGCGAGAGATGTAAGTGGAGTTTTGCGTATTACGGCTGGAGGTAATCCGGTTGAGGAAGCTGAAAATGAAGGAGTAATAGAGGAAAAAGAATTATTGTATTTTGTGTCTGGAGATGGGAGTGTGAGGGTTTTTGAGAGGGGTCAGTGAGGTCGTTTGGAGATTTGTGGATTCCTTAGATGTATTGCGCTCAATTGAGATGAGGAGAGACTGAGGGACGGAGAGATGAAGATGGAGATGGAGAGAGAAGAGGAAAATGGAAGAGGGAAAGAGGAAGAATTGGTTTACTATCACGGTTATGGCACCGATGCTGGAGAATATCATGAGATGAGATAAGAAGGGAGAAGAGCCATAAAAACAGCATCAAGACCAGGAAAACATGTCAGAGCAGATTCTAGGATCATTTGAAGAAGAGAAAACTTCAGCTCAGTTCCGAGGAGGAATCGGAAAGGAGTAAAGAAGTGTAGGATCGAGGGAGAGGTCTAGAAGCCCAAAGGAGTTCTCAATGGATTCTCCATGCTCAATCCTCGGCCCTCAGTTCCTAGTGCATGGATGGATATACCAATTCGGCTATTTTATGATGTCGGAATGGGAATCAGAGACTCGCTTTGTCTTTTATATGAGGGGTGAACTGATGTGATGGCAGAGGGAACAGTATCAGGATTAGTAGGAAGGGAAGAATTATATGGATTGGATTCGAAGTGTATTAGATAGACTGATTGGGATATATCTGATTAGATCGGATTGAACGCTACTACATTAGACATCCTCAACCTAGCCTAGATCAGAGCAGAATGCCGGGCAGGGAACAACAAGCACAGATGCAACGACAACGACAGGAGAAGCGGTAGGCTGATCTGATGCATCCTAGGCTGAAGATGAGGACCACATTCACATCACATTCACATCTACAACAAGGTCCACGAGTACAATAACAGAGAACAGAATATAAAGAAACCATCCATCCATCCATCCATCCATCCATCCATCCGCGTGACTCATAGGGTACGGTAGAGTAGGAAAGGAACTCTATCTACGTAGCTTTTCTACACCAAATGATGAACATAGATTTGCAAAAACAATATCCGGATATAGAAATTAGAATCTAGAATTTAGAATTCAGAATATCTATTCAACTCTTCGACAAACCTAGTACAATATCTTACTGTCTTACCTAAACCTGCTCGAAAACAAAAAACAAAAACAGAAACAGAATCGAAATAATGAAGTTAATAACTGTTGAAATAATGAAGATAATAACTGTTAAAACGCGGTGCGTTTGAAATAAATCCTAGTCATTTGCATTCTCAATCTAAGATCCATCGCACTCCTCGCTTGTCACATTATCAAACCACTTCATTTCACAATCAACGAATTCCCAACCTCATCTCACAGACTGACAAATCATCAAATCTCATCCTCATCCTCATCATCACCATCACCATCAACATCACCATCAACATCATCAAAAATCATGATTGCAAACGATGACATTTTTGCTAGAGAACATATCATGTAAATGATCATGTCTTTTAAAAAATTGGTAGCACCACCCCTAACCCACATTCATAGCCTCCTAGACACGGACCGAGATCGAGAAAGGTCAAGGTATCCGAACTGAGCCAACACTCATAAAAAAAGATTATGAAATTCTCAGTAATGTAGCCCATTTCATTCCCGTCCTCCAGCATATGAAAAGTCATCCATTCGCCAACCCTCGACCCTTATCAAATCCTTCCCATGCAAAGTCAAGTCCGTTTTGTAACATTTTACTCGGAAGATTTGTTGGCTGGTCCTCTAGCTCCCTTGGGTGTACCGGTTTGGAATCCATTCTTGAATCTGCGCGGGACTTCCTTCATGTGACGCATGCGACCGGTACCGGTGGTCTTTCTTCTCTTGGCCTTCTCACCCCAGTTATCTGTTTATGGTATTTGAATTAGCATATATTCGTATTGTTGTATCATTTCATTCCTCGACGTTTCGAAAATTTGGGAGTATATCGTGCGTGTATATCTGAATCGATTTGGTGATAAAGATGAATGGATTGTAATAACGTACATTGACGGGTCTTGGCTGCTGGGTATCCGCATCCAGAACATGTGTGCTTTTGGATGTGGAGGGATCGGCGACCTAAAAATTGAAACCATGGAATATCAGCTCCCAATTCTCCTCTCAAAAATATCCCCAAATCCTTCAATCAAGTCCTCAATCAATTGTCCACCTCCTAATCCCGACTTTTTTATCCTCCTCTCCTTTCCCAAGAATTGAATCAAAACTAACCGCAGCGTCTGCACAAAGTGTGCGTCTTGTTGTGGCGCTTTCCGAAACTGGAAGTTCCCTTGGCTATAATTCAAAATCATCATCAGTTGAAATTCCTCCTTGGTGTTGATATGTATTCTCGAGAATCGAGGGTTTACGCACTCATTTTGAATTAGGAACTATTGAATTAAACTGTCAGCAATTGTCCAGATAATACCTATGATGATGGCACATAAATTGGCGATAACTTACCTTGGGGTTGTCGTGGGGTTATCGTTGGTTTCAATATCTCGACTTTTTTCGATGAGCAGGCTTAATGGCGAAATAGTGGGAAATTTCTTTGGAAACCCTAAGCTAGGGCAGTATCATGTGACCTTTTTACCGAAGCGAGATGTTTAGGACCGTGCGGGGCTAGGATGCCTCAGAACCTGAACTTTTATTATCCCAATCACATGTGGCTTTCAGATATGTTTCATTGTTTATCCGTATCTTTTGTAAAGACTTCATCTTTAACCCCGATAAACAACCCCCTAAGAAAATGCGAGATTATTATACACTGTATGGAAATAGATATAATCAATCAACCAAAATGACGCTCCGCTGGCCCTCCGGGGGCCACTGCCGTGGAGGCAGAATACTTGAATCTGAAGTATCAAAATAACAAAATGACGATAGAAAAAAATTCCCATAAAATCACTACACCAAACCTTACACAGGGAGCTTTGTGGACATATATCTTTGCCATAGACCCGAAACCCATGAGGGTACCGGTGGTGCATTTTCACTCGGGCATTGTAACAATTATGCATGCCATTCACTGCAATCTTGATTGCATTCAATGGACATAGAAACTTGCAGAGCTGAGAGGTGTTGTTTACATAGGAGCTTTCCTCATTCTCCTCTACCCACTTACCCACCCATCCATCCATCCATATATTCTTTACCCCCTCCTCCCTCCCTCCAGCCTAACCTATCCGCCCATTTAACTAATACCAATACCAATACCACGATCTCTGGATACCCAATTACTATACAATATCAAAAAGAATAATAAAAACATTAATATCAATACAAAATCTCTTTATATACTCTCTTACTCACTCTTGTCTCTAAAATCTATAAAATCTATAAAATCTATAAAATCTATAAAATCTATAAAATCTATAAAATCTATAAAATCTATAAAATCTATAAAATCTATAAAATCTATAAAATCTATAAAATAAATTAAAATAAATTAAAATAAATTAAAATAAATCAAAATAAACTATAAACTAAAATAACACTCTACTAACTCTTCGAAACTATTATTATTTATTATAAAGATAAATTATTTTATATTTAAATAAAAGATCTGCGCCCCCCGAATGTCACGAATCGTGAACCACAGGAGGCTAACCACGTGATACCCCTTATCTCCCATATCAATTTATGAGCTGATCATCCGTGCGTATACGTTACGAATCATACGATTTAATATAGTAAAATGGTAACCCTAATAATGTATATATACAATCCCGCAGTTTATAAATAAATATTTATATATATATATTTAGTTGTTCTTTATAAGCTATAATTCTTCAATTATAGATTCTAAGGAACATAATTGATTCTGTTTATTCAGCTTTATTATGGCTTTTGTGCGTTATATTATCTACAATTCATTTACAAATGTTCAGTTATTTGATGGTCTTTCAAATAATATCTTATTTTAATAATATCTTCTTAAATAGATTTTTACAAATGTTATATTTAGAGGAAGAAGATTTATTTTAATCTAATCGACAAAGATAAATCCTTTTAAAAGTATATCATTACTTTTATAATGCAACAAATTCCTCTTCCTGTATATTCCAAATCTTCGAAAATATATTCTGAGGAATCTTCTTTTTTTCTTTAATTGTTTTAACAATTCTTTAAAGAAAATATAAATACAGAATTGGATAACGTTATTATTGGAAAAAAGAAGATTGATAAAGAGAAGATTCCAATATATAAAATCGATATTTCCAATAGTTCAATTATTCCTCCCAAATCATTATTATAATTACAAAATCTTTATGTAATGATTATAAATTTGAAAGAGAAGAATCGATAATTGAAAATTATAGTAACAACGAGCTCTATAATAATATAACCTTCTTGTTGGAAATGAGGCCATCATAGGATTAGAATTGAGGTCACAAAACCACAATGATGTATAGACCATATTTGGGGATAACTTCAATTCTATTTTTATTAGAATTATAGATCCTTAATTAAAAAACCTAAATAGTCAACAATACTACTACTTCCTGTATCAAAAGTTAACAGATTATAAGATCTGGTTACACAATAATAACTAGAAAGCAAAGCAAATCGAGAAAGGATTAGTATAACTAGTAAAGATGGGATAGAATGAAAATCAGAGTTTTTATACAATATTATTGAAACAGAGTTGAAATACGACAATATAGTTTATAATTTATAATATTATAGGCCAGAACGAAAAGCAATCTGCATAATACTGATACAGAATTATAACAAAGACGAAAAACAAGTTCATATAATTATAAGAAAATATATTACAATATGATTTTATGAATTTTCTTATTGTTTTATTTTTATATTTCTTTATTATTCTGAATCTATTTACTATATATTTTTTTTTTAAAATCATCTTAAAAATCTGAAAACTATTTTCGATACTCATCAAATAGCAAAAAATCTTTACAATATCGGAATCAAACAATTCTTCGAAGTTCGATCAAAATAATTATAAGCGATGGTTTAGACAAACGAAGATATAATTGAAAGGGAAAAGATGATTTTATACAATTGATTAAACATTAAATGAATATATACAGATTATAGGATCCAATATAGCATTTGTCTACAAGATCAATGGTCGTATATATTACAATATCGAATTGAAATCGGAATATTTAAAGGACGAAGTGAATGTATTATCATATATTTATATAATATTCAATAATAACGATAAAACCCTTATCGACGAATATTCAACAGTATATATACTTTGGAGATACTTTAAATCAAAATATACCAGAGTCAATACAATCACAATCAATACATATATAACAATGATCCAGAACTTCAAATTCCAATCCAATATCTATCCCGATATAATTATTATCGAAATCTGGGACAAACTGAAAAAATATAGAAAAAAATTAGAAATTACAGATGAAAATTGTCGATCAGTATATCAAGATATTGCTTTGTTTTTGATTTTAATATACAATCTTTTAATCGATTATTAAGAAATAATAGATATATTGGATATTCAAATTAATTTTAGTATCAACAATAAAATCAAGTATTTACAGATTAAGGAATTTTGTTTTAAGAATGGATCAGAATTAATACAAATTGCGAAAAGATTTAGGTATACTTTTCGATATTAAAAATCAGATTTCGAGATCCCAAATAATATTTATGATTTATATCAAAGAGAAGATTATTATATATAAAATTGTTTATATTTAATACAAATTAATAAATTCCTTTACAATTATCTTTATTATCAAAGGAGAAAAGAATCATTGAATCTAAAGAAGATCTATTTCAATAAAAAAGATCAAATATACCCTATTAATAATATCTTTGAATCAGATTTCAATATTGAGGATATAATAAAGAAAGATTGTAATTTAATAAAGGAAATTATTAATAAAACTTCCCCTAACAAATAGTATATCAATACAAGCATTTCTTTATATATATTTGATTAACCTTTATTATTCAAATTAATAGAATCTATTATCAAATAAAGGATAAAGATTGGTAAAGAAATGATATATTGTTATTATTAGAGTTTAATAGATATAGTATACAAAGATAATTCTAAGATACTATTTTCAAATATATTATATATATTAAGGCTAAAAATAAACTTGTTATCAGGAAAAAAGATCTGTGAAATAAAACTGCAAAAAGAATTCAATTTTTATCATATATATTTTAAAAAGGATAATAAGAAAATCATCTATATTAAAATACAAAACAAAATGTATATAGTTTTATATATGATTAAAGGATATGAAGATATAGTTCTTTGTTCTAGTATATATCAAAATAATCAGGAAAAAAGCTTTTTTTTAAAGATAATCAATGATATTAAAGGTATCGATAATGAATTAATATTCAAAAAGAAAAAGAGATATCTATTATAACATCAAAGATACAATCATCTAAATCCAGATAAGATCAAGAATCTATACAAAATATCCAATATAATTAAATCAATAAAAGTCCTAATTGAATTAAATATCTACAAAATATATATATTCATCAAAATAATCAATTGTATTCCAAAACAATTGAATCTGCACAAATCAAAGAGACTCGAATTTATACATTTCGATATTACAGGATTATTCCCAAAATCGATTCAAGGGAATCGTTATTTCATATTGATTATTAACAATTATATAAAAGTAAATTAAATTATACTACTTAAACAAAAAGATAATACAATTCAAATATTGAAAACTTAGAAAAAGAAAATAGAATTAACTACTGAAGAAAAGATTATTGCAATTAGAATTGACAATATATTAGAATTCCTATAAGCTATTTATAAATAATCATCAGGTATATAATCCGAAATTATAATAATTATTTTTTTATACCAAAACAAACCTATAAAACAGAATATAAGGATTACAAAGATAGATATAAAAACAATACTAAAAGAAACTGGATTATTATTAGAATTTTGAAACAAAATTATAAAACATAATATTTATATTAAAAATCGTACTAATATTGATCCTGATATAAATAAAATAGATCGATTTCCTATAAAAACTTTTATAAATATAATACTAGATATAAAGATATACAAAATCTAAAAGAACAAATGTTACATTTATATCAATCCCAAAATTATTCCGAAAAAACAAAGATATAATAAATTGCAGAATATTTCGAGAATCAATGTATTCTTAGGATATTTAAAAGTTATGAATAAATATATCAAAGTATATTCTCCAAAGTTAAATTATATATTTCGATCAAATAGAGTAATTATAGATGAATCTCATCGAGGAGGAGATTTGGATCTTAAATTAAGAAATTGTGAATCAGACCTATAAGGAACAAAGAATATAAAACCAGATCGAAAACCTTATAGTAGACTGGTAACAAACAAAGCATCTTCTTTATTTTTAACATTAAATACGATACCTATATTATCTTCATTCTAAATATTCTCTCTAACAAATATTATACCAAATTTAATAATTGTATTAAATACCCCAATTATCAAATTGAAACCAGATAAATTAGATACATCAATACCAATATACGATAAAAATGAAGATGATAATATCCAAAAAACAAATCAAGAATCTTTTTCCAAGGATACTTCAGATATCGAATCCATCATTTCAGAAGATCCAATCTAAGAATCAACTTTTGCAAACCCTGAATCTATACCGAAAGCAAAATTTAAGATTATCTTAAATTTTATTGATAAGTCCACCCCAATAAAACCAAAAAGCAAAGTAAATCCACAATTATCTGAGATCGAATAAAAGAATGAAATGAACCTTAAAAACGAACTCTTAAAATATCTAATACGAAAACGGAAAAGAGATATAAAATAAAATCCTAAAGAAGAATGGGAAAGCAAGATTATAAAGACATTGATTGCGATATCTATATAAATCAAAACTCAAGAAAGTATAAAACATATTATAATTATAATTCTAACTATTTACAAAATAAACCCTTATATCAAAAACAAGATTGTTTCAGATTTCATGATTTCATTGATAGATATAAATAATACAGAAAATATAGTATATCTAATTAAAGAAGTTCTAGAAATCAAAATACCAAAAACTTATAAGAAAACAATATCGAATCGAAAACACTTTGAAAAATAAAAGGAAACTATCCAAAAGGAAATCATATCTTTAATTCAAAATAATACTTAGGAAAAATATATACTCCCTAAAAAAAATAATCTGATTTCGACAAAATGGGTATTTACAATTAAGACTAAGAATAATAAAATAAAACGATTCAAAACAAGATTAATAACTCAAAGATTCAATCAGATATTAGAAAAGGATTACAACAAAACATTTGCATCAATAATAAAGCTAAATATATTTAGATTATTCCTAATTATCGTTGTAAAGGAAAATTTGGAATACTTATATTTCAATATCAAAAACATCTTTATCGAATTACACTTGAAGAAAAAGATCTACCTTGAATCACCCCAAAATATCAAAATCAAAAAGGGATATATACTACAAGTTCTATAAAACCTATATAATTTGAAATAAACTAGAAAGGATTAAAGTTTACTATTGAAAAAAGAGCTTTTAGATATAGATTTTGTATAAAGTTTGGCAGATTTATATTTGTATACATCCAAAGACTATAATATAATATTACTGGTATATATCAATGATATCGTTATTGCATTATATATATCATTGTAAATCATTTGGTTCGATGAAAAGCTATCGATTCGTTTTAATACCAAAAATCTAAAAAAGATTAATAAAATCCTAAATATTAAAATCATTTGTAATAGAAAAGCGTATATATTAATTATAGATCAAAAAGAATATCTCGATATTATATTAATCAAATACAATATTACACATAAACAATATCAAATCAAAAAACTATCAATAATAGATTATACTTATTTCCGATCAACAACCGATGATAATGAATTAGCAAATATAAACGAATATCAACAACGAATAGGAAATATAATTCATTCAATAATATATACTCGATTAAATATAGTATTTTCAATTAAAAGACTTTCACAATTTATAACAAAACCAGCAAAACATCATATTATAGTTTTGAAGAATCTGATACGATATCTACAATCAATAATCAAATAGAAGTTATAATTCAGATTAAAGAAAGTACAATCTGATATCTACAAAAAATATAATATATTTAATAATACAATAAAGATATATATAGATGCAGATTGGGCTAATAACAAATATAATCGGAAAAGTGTTTCAGGGGGAGTTGTGATATTCTATAAAAGCCTTATATCGTGGGCTAACAAGAAACAAATATTTATGGTTACCTCTAATATAGAATCAGAATATATTGTAATAATAATATTCACTAAATAAAGAAGATGGATTATATAAATGTTTAAAGATCTATTTAGATCAAATTATATTGGAAAGAATGGAGATATGATTTAAATACTTAATAACAATCAAAATGCTTTAGCTTTAATCAAAAACCTACATTTACATGAACGATCCAAACATATAAATATCAATTATCATTTCATCAGGGATTTGATAGAAAAAGAGAAAATCGCCATTAGTTATATCAATACATACAATATAGTTGCCAACGGAATGATGAAGTTTTGTACAAGGATTGCTTTCGAAAAATTCAAGAAAATGTTAGGATTAATAGCCTAGGAGGATCGAATAGGATATCCTCAATAAAAGAGTGTTAGAAATGAAACCATCATAGGATTAAAATTGAAATTACGAAATCACAATGGTGTATAGATCATATTTAGGGATAACCTCAATTCTATTTCTACTAGAATTATAGATCCTTAATTAAAAAACCTAAATAGTCAACAATACTATTACTTCCTGCACCAAAAGTTAACACTTCTTCTGAATTCCAAATAATGTTTACACAGGCATTCAGATTAACAACAATATCTAAAACTCCTTTTATTTCTTCAATCGAAATCCAAAGACCTTTATCCAAGCAAACTCGAAGATCCCGAAATCAGAGGAAGAAAACTTTGATCAAACGATCTGATCATTCAGGGCCCTCCAATGGTTCTCCTTCCCCTTCAGGAAGTGATGATTTATCTAATAATCAGGAGTCCCTTTACTCAAAAAACCGATCTAATCGATTAAGATCGTATTCCTGCGCCAATCATAGTTCGCAATGAAATGTATATATATCAAAACCTATAAATCTTATTACTAAACTTAATGATAATATTAAATTTAAAACTAATTTATAGCAATTATTAATTATAGAACGATTTGAACTATATATTACATCATTTAAAAATGAAACGTAATGCCGTGTATATATAATCGACCAAATCGAATCGGAAATATAAATATATTGTTATACTTTTTATATACAAATACTTTAATTCACAATATTCGAATTGATCGAACAATTTATAGCGATCTATTGGAATCTGGTCAAAATCGATAATGCTCATTTTCAATATAAGATATAGATTATACTTAATATAATTCGATATAGTAATTTCCTAGAATAGTATAGAAAATTCAAATTACTTATTATTCAAACAGAGATTATTGATGATAAAATTCTATTCGGGGATTTTGAATAGAAGATTTCTGATTTTCTTTTGTAAATAATAGTAATATTTATCAAGGATTATAAGATTATAGAAAAACTCGTGAATATATTTATTAAAGTAAATCAAAATGAAGTTTCATTATAAAAACGAAATCGATATTATATTGAATAAAAAGTTTTTATAATTATTTACAAATCAATAATTACTATAAATTCTTTACAATCCTTTTAAAACTTTAACAATTCCAATTTTGGAATTTCTATATTCCCGAAACTGTTTCCACTCTGGAATGCCCCTCCCGGATACACCGACCTCATTATATTCAATAACTATTCGAACTTCAAATACTTATTGCCCTTTTTCTTTCCTGGAGCAGTATATACATCGACACTTTGTATCGATAATCTCAATAAAATTAAGACAGTATAAAAAAAAGCAAAAGAATTCGAAGAATATCGGGATACCGAAAAAAACTTCAATTCAAAAGCTACAATTAAAACTATATAGAATGTTTGCTTAAAAAAAGAAAAGCATTTAAAACCAAATATTTAAATTCTGTCTTTATTCTAAGTGTTATACAGGATATAAGATTTTTTGATTTGTCAAAGCTTATAAGAGGAGAAGTATTCACTTTTCTTTACAATCTTTCGAAAAATGATTATACTTATTGATCAAAAGTATTCATTGATTCTGAAGCAAATAGATTTGCTTTTATTAATATTATATTCTTTAATTATTTATTTCCTATATTTAAATCAAGAATTATATTGTTTAAAACTTCAATTGAAATTAAAAAGTATAATAATATATAAAGCTATACTATTATCTATTTCACATTCCTTAATTTAACAGTCGATAATTATAAACAATCTTTTGTCTCTTTTCTTATTATTGAATTAAGGAATTATAATATTATTTTAAATAGATTTTGATTATCAGAGATTTGAGCAAAGTTCGATTGCTTCAATTGATATTTCGAATGGTCTAAAAAAAGATTTTATATCATTTCTTATTCGAATAATTTCCTTATTACCCAATCATCCCTTTGCAAACAGAAAATTGATCGATTAGCTCAACAAGATATTGATCAACAAAATAACCAACTCGAAGAATATTAGAATCGAAAAGATTCATAATTGAACAGATCAATCATAATTGATAATATACAATAAGAACCTTCAAATATAAATATATTATAAACTTTTATTAAAAAGAAAAAAACCCTAATTCCCTTCGAATTCAATCCATCTCCTTCCCAACCAATTATACCATTATTACAGATCTACGAATACCTCCCCTATATATCGCCCGAAATCCTTAATCTATATATATTCAAATCCGATAAGTTCCAATTAGAATACAAAAAAAACGAACAAATTGAATTCTTTATTATTACTTTAAAAGAACTCGATAATATAATAGATTCCCAATAGAACAAACAATATATAGAAAAAAGAATATTGGTTGCCTTAATCGAATTCAAGAATATAAAAGTTCAAGAGAAACTCGATTAAGTATTAACTGAGATCGATTCAGAACCCGAAATATTATCTAAATATCGATAATATCATCGAGCCTTTTCCAAGTATGAATCAAATATCTTGTTTTTTAATCGATCTTATGATTATAAAATCATATTGGAAAGCAAAGAAGAATAAATCTTGTATTATAATTTGCTTTATAAGATATCCTTGGAATAATTGGAAATCGTTAAAGAATATATTATGAATAATTTTAGTAAAGGTTTCATTGAATCCAATCAAATCTTTTATACTATACCCATCCTATTCGTCAAGAAACTCAATAGTAGTTTGAGATTCTGTATAAACTTCAGATTATTGAATTCCTTAATATATAAAGATCAATATTCTCTCTCTTTGATCGACAAAACGCTTTCTCAGTTTTTCAATACTAAAATCTTTATTAAATTCGATATTCGTCAAACTTTTCATTGTATAAGAATGGATCCTGTTTCGGAAGAGTATATTACCTTTTGAATCTAATATAGATTATACAAATACAAGATTATATCATTCAAATTAATGAATAATCCTGTAATCTATTAGTATTATATAAATGATATTCTATTCGATTACTTAAACGTCTTTTATATAGTATACTTCGATGATATTTTAATCTATTCCGAAAACAAAAAAGAGCATCAAATTTATATTAAACTAATTCTCGAATGATTAGAAGCTGTTGGTTTATAAGCGGATCTCAAGAAATACAAATTCAATATTATATATATCAAATATTTAGGCTTTATTATTTTTATTAAAGAAATAAAGATAGACCCTGAAAAGATTGAGGTAATTGAGAATTGGACCTTTCCGATAATAATGAAAAGGATTCAATCATTCCTCGGTTTTTGCAATTTTTATCAATAATTCATTAAGGATTACAATATAATAGCGAAATCCCTTAATGAATTCATTAAAGCAAACATTAAATTCGTATTCAACAAAGTATACCAAAACATATTCAATATCTTAAAGAAAAAGCTTATCTCCGCTCTACTTCTATAATATTATAATTACTGATTCCTTTGTATACTCGAAATAAATATATTCGATAGAATAATTGCTAATATATTATTATAATAGTATAGCGAAGATTGATTTTCTATAATTTATTTCTCCAAAATCATGGTTACTACTAAACTGAACTACAAAATTTATAATAAGGAAATGCTATCAATCATTCGATTTCTCAATTATTGGAAAACGGAATTTACTGGTTCACTATATAAAATCAAGGTTTATATTGATTATAAAGCCTTCGAATATTTCATAATTATCAAAATTCTTAATACCCGATAAACTCGCTGAATAAAAATTCTAATCGATTATAACTTTATTATATTATATTATTCTAAAAAAGATAACCCTTTCACTAATATTTTAACCCATCGGATCAACAAATTAAACC
This sequence comes from Stromatinia cepivora, assembly GCA_014898415.1. Lineage (NCBI taxonomy): Eukaryota > Fungi > Ascomycota > Leotiomycetes > Helotiales > Sclerotiniaceae > Stromatinia > Stromatinia cepivora. Next base: position 404,798 of record RCTD01000029.1, on the reverse strand, counting down.
TCCAGAATTATATTAAAAAGAAGAATCACTTCTAATAGTTTATTAAAGATAATCAAATTGATACCGAAATCATAAGAGAAGCTTTACGAAAGCATTATTCAGACGAAACAGCGATTACTAATATCGATTTGAATGAAATCGTTCCTCGATTCGATTTAATTAATTGTATCATCGAAACAAATAAAACTATAGATAATTTACTAATACTTAGAATATAAACTATTCAAAATTACAAATATATATCACTTCAAAATAACCTTTTGCTTTATAATGATTATCTGATAATACTTAATATCGATAATCTTCGAATTTATCTAATTCGTAAAATCCATAATTCCATTTCCATTATTCATTCTGGTATAAGCAAAACCTACCTTTTATTATCTCAACGATATTATTGGCCCAGAATGTATAATATTATAGTTAGATATATATGCAATTATTATATTTGTAAATACAATTCCGTTCTATATAATTGTACCCCCGGTTTATTATATCCATTTTCAATTCTTGATCGAGTATAGTAATATATCATTATAAATTATTACAATTTTAATAAGAATAAATATGGATATAATAACATTTTAGTCATTATTAATTGATTGACAAAACAAATTATCTTTATATCTTATTATAAATCAATCGATACTCAAGTTCAAATATAATTATATCTCTACTATATATATTGATATTATAATCCCTTGACATTATAGTATCGGATCGCGATCCTCAATTCATATTATAATTTTGAAAGGAATTCAGTTAAATCCTAGAAACCGATTTCAAATTATCTATTACTCATTATTCCTAAATCGATAATCAAACTGAAATCTATAATCAGTACCTTTAATAATGATTAAGATTGTTTATTAATTATTATCAAGACGATTGATCAGAATTCCTATCTATAATAGATTATACACAATTTACTCTTCTATACGATTCCTTAGAAGGATTCATACCCTATGAAACCCTATATAAGTATACATTGAAATGTATATAGGAATGGAAGGAAGATGCTAATAAACCAATAAACGATATAAATATATATAATACTCATATATATATAGAATATAATAAATTAGTTTTTGTATAAACAAAAGAAAGTTTATTATATACTCAAGCTAAGATGTCAAAATCCATGAATGCTTATCAATATAAGATCGATTTCGATATCAGAGATTATATATAATTCAATATAAAGAGTTACCTTATTCAAAGATTATCTAAGAAACTGGACTTCCCGATTCAAAGAAGATTCAAAATCATTGATCGATCTAAAAGTTCTTTCAAATTCGAACTCTTGATTACAATAAAGATTCATCCTATTTTCCTTTCAAATCGATTATATAAGATATATAACAATCCTTTTTTTAATTAGATATTCGAATTATTTTTGTTTATTAATATAATTAATGATTCGGAATAAGAAATGGAAAAGGTCCTAATAATAAAGAAAATACGAAAAACTCTATTATACAGAATCTCGTAATTTAATAACGATATTGATCTTATTTAATATCCTATTTTCAATCTTAAAACATTATTGTATCTCCTATGTAATTTTCATTTGGCCAATTCAATATTGTTTGGTTCTTTTAATCGATTAATCGATTGAATAAAGCTTTATGAAAGCGGAGAGGATAATTATAATTATATAGATGACGATTTATCTATAAAATCAGGGGAAAGAAAAGTGTTCTTCAATTCAGCAGATTAGATATTATGATTTTATAATAATGTATATATATATAATCACGAAAGGATCGAAAACTTATACAAATTCGAAGAAATTTGATTGTATATATATATAACCCGAACTCTATATAATAGACGAGCTATCATCACCAAGATAATACAAAGGTAATATATTTCAAAAACTCATGCTTATAATCATTTCAAAAATCATACAAAAAGGAAGCTTGAATATAATAAGAACGAAATATAATATCATTCTTATCGATTTCGTTCAATTTGATTGATTTGATCAATTTGATCGATTAACTTGGTTGATTTCGGAATTGATCATATTAATCATTTATTATTATTATATCATAATTCAATCTCCTTCTCTTTTCTATTGAAACTTTTTCCTTTTAGAGATTCCCTAAATCAAGGAAAATACGAATCAATATTAATTTAACCAATTGATAAATGATTTGATCGATTTGGTCAATTCATTCATCATTTTGGTCAATTTGGTCAATTATTTTGATCAATTTGGTCAATTTCCAGTAAATTGATTAAATCAATCAAAATGATTAATCTAATTGATTTAAAGCTTATAAACCTTTATAAAACCTGGTTTTTGATGGAATAACAATGGAATAGAAGAATAAAACGCTTAAAGGCAAGCTTTTCCAAAAGGGAAGATAATATCACAAATCGTGAATTATAAAAGGCTAATTATATAATACCCTTTATCTTCTATATCAATTTATAAATTGATTATCCATATGTATACATTACAAATCATACAATTTAATATAGTAAAATAATAACCTTAATAATGTATATGTACAACCCCGCAATCTACAAATGAGTATTTGTATATATATATCTAATTGCTTTTTATAAGCCATAGTTCTTCAATTGTAGATTCTAAGGAACATAATTGACCCTGTTTATTCAGCTCTACTATGGCTCTTGTGCGTCACACCGAACATCTGACTATTTAAGAAAGTCTTTTTAAATTTAATATAAAAAGGAGTTTAATTTGAATTAAATTTAGTAATATTAAGATTTATACGAATTATTGATTTGAAATTATCGTTCAAATTATCATTTAGATTATCATTCAAATTATCATTCAAATTATTATATAAATCGAATTCTTAATACTTCGATCGTTATATTCGATAGACTTCGTTATTTTATTTAAAAAAAAATTTATATAAACTCTATTATCTCGTTTATATTTTTGATTCCATCTGAAATTTCCTATTTCGGCTAAAAGAATTTTGAAAACCGGAAAACTAAAGTATAATATTATATTATATAATATAAAAAAACAATATATAGTTAAATAAGATAATATATTATATTCGATTAAAATAAATAATTTCAAATCTTATATTCTTATATCTTATAATAATTATAATAATATTGATATATAATAACTTCGAAAAAATTCGGATTTATTTTATTTTAAATCAAATAATAATAAAATTTAAGTATTATATAACTTATATCTTATATAAACTTCGATATCATTTATAAATATTTTAAATAAAGATTCAAGAGTATCGAAATTGATAAAAAAAAGAACCAATTCTATATTATAAATAATTAAAGATTTAGAAAATTAAAAAATAAATTAAAAAGTAAATCTGAATTATATCGATCTATTGATTCGAAATTATATATAATTTAAAATATAATCGATTATAATAGAATTTAATTATACTAGATCGAAAAATTCAATTAATCAAATTCGATATAAAAAGATTTCCGATATCAAAATGTATATATAAAATTTTATATAAAATCTATGTAGATTTTGTACTTGAATTCTATCTTAGAATTTTTAATTTTTATAAATTAATTATATAATACTATATTAAAAGAATTAAAGATTTCATCTCATCAAAATTATACCGGATTTAATTAAAAGTCGTCCGGTCTTTTGATATTTATCAAAAACCCGGTATTTCGATACAAAAATTGAATAAATGGAGAAAATTTTACGGTATAACCAGGTTTCTGGTATATCGGAGTTCGGTATAACCAAGTTCTACTCTGGAAGAGTTCGCTTAAAATATCCAATCGGAAAGCATAAAAACTCTGGAAGAGGGTCGATGTGAAAACTAGATTAGCCGGAAACTAGGGTAGTTAACTTACAAATAACAAATACAATCTTCGACAACTAGTCCTAAAAACGATTGATGGGGGAACAGAGCCCCTACCACTTGCTGGCAGATCTGTACCTGTGGATCTGTACCACTTTATAAACCAGATTCGGCAGACACATCCGCACCTCCTCCATAACTCCCCCATCCCCACCCGCCCACAGCATTATACTGCACGCGATGCAATGGCGCCCAACCCCAAACTCCCAATTGGACAATAATCATCCAAGTTACTAGATAACAGCCTAGTGAAGCTCAATCTACAAAAACCCGGTGGGATCTATGTGCTCATAGATGCTTTAGGTATTCAAATTTGTAATGTATTTGGATATCATATCATACCAGGCAATGAATATTGGAACGCATTGAAAGAGGATGGGGGATAGTGTAGACTTCAGTAACGTCCAATCCATTCAAAAAGCTCGTGTAGTGAATGGACTTGGGGTTACATGTGCATGTATTCCACAAAGAAAAACATGAAGAAAATTGTGTACACCGAGCCAGCAACCTAATGGACTCAATGTGCATGAAACAGCAACAACATTAAGACAAGGATTAGATGTGTAGCCAATCATAGCCATAGAAGTACAGATTATACTCTCAGACGTCAATAACAAGGAGCATCGTAACCATTGTTACATCAGGAATGTAGGTTTCAGCAACGCCCGATCGATCCAACCAAGGGTCTGACAAATATTGGTTCGACATACAGTGTACTATCATATGTATGTCAAATAACAAGAAGCAAGTTACATTGTTGTGCAAGAAGTAAGATAGCCAATCGTGATGATGAAGGCATAGACTTCAGAGACCCCCAATCTATCCAAAGGTCTTAAAAACAGGTATATTATCATGTATCAACGAGAACACGAAACGGTGGCCGGTCGTGGAGGCGATGGTGTAGATCTCAGCAGCTTTCCAGTCAATACGGCATTCTTATCCCTGAAGCTGCTCTTAAATACCTCATAATATAGAGTCTGGTGATGCAATGCAATGCCACACCAAACGCAGCAGTTATTGAAAACATCAGACCTCATGATACCCGCCACGTACTCTCATGCTACTTGGAAGAGCAACATAGCAAACTGTCGGATGAATTGCTCCGTCTCTCCTTCCATTGTAGCTCAACGTTCTAGCATAAGTTATAAGAATGCTGAGGGCCTCTTGAAATTTGAGCTTCACATCACAGCATCAACACTTCCTTCTTTATCACAGCATCAACACTTCCTTCTTTATCACAGCATCAACACTTCCTTCTTTATCACAGCATCAACACTTCCTTCTTTATCACAGCATCAACACTTCCTTCTTTATCACAGCATCAACACTTCCTTCCTTCTTTATCACAGTATCAAAACTACTAAAATTGATCTAATTCCAAAATTATCAACTGTTCACAATGGCCATGGGTCCACAGGATATAGTAAACCTTCTTACGAAGTATCCACCAGCCGATCAGCCGATCCCCTACCAAATTGGTAGTGGTACTATGACATTGTTCCAGGGCGATTTCAACAGTACTGCCACCTCGATTGCCCTCGATGACTATGCCCCTGACCGGCGTCATGTTATCCCAAGTCCACAATACCAACAAACCACCTATATACTATTCAACTTTCCTGTCGGCACGGTGGTAACAATCCTAAGCAATATCAAACCCAATGAAGGGAACATAGCCGACCTCAAGGACTGTGGTACATGTGCTGATTTGGTTGGCACTGGGAAAACAGAGTCCGTCAACATGATCCCGATCGGTATGAATGATCATGGATCGATGTTTTTCTGGCGAACAGTCGATCTCAGCTTTGGCGCCATCGAGATGTGGGACGGCGGGGATGGTACTATATTTACCGGTAGACGTGCGACAATATTTCTCAGCGAATGGGCTCCTGGAGTGGTTCACTCACTCGACGGCTGGCAATTAAACAACACCGCTAGCTCCTTGTGTTGGAAATCACTTCTTGATCGACAAACAGCTACGCTGTACGACTCCTCGGATGGTACCGGGCAGACATACTCTAATATTAAAGGGTGGGGATCTATCAAGGAAATCCCGCTCCTAGGGGGCGTACAATTCAATGACCGTCCAAGCGCATTTAGATGGGACAGTGTCAATCCTGTCAAGGAGATCATTGAGCCATTTACGATTGTAGCAAGTAATGCGTCGAATGATGGTGGACTGACCTCTGTCTCGAGTGGAACAAACGACAGCTCTGAGAGCCAATCGATCGACGTATCCCTCACTAATTCAACTGCGCAAACTGTAACTGTTGAAACTTCGGATCAACATGTAGTCGGTATTTCCACGACATTCCAACAAACAGCAACTGAAGGTGTGGAAGGAATCGCATCATCTCAAACACAATGGTCGGTGTCAGCCAGTTACTCCTACACACACACTTCCACAGAATCAAGAAGTGAGACGAAGACACTCCAGTTGGTAGTCTCTCAAGGTGTCCGTGTACCACCACACTGTCGTTATACTGCTACTTTGCTGGTAGTTCTGGGCAGACTTCCTCCCACTGAATATCATACCACAGCACAACGCTGGTATAGAGATCCAATCACCGGCTCTAACCCAGATCCACAGAATAATGGCTGGTACAAGCGGACTGAGGACGTCAGGCTTACTATGACAGGCACTCTGGCATGCAGAAACCAGGTTACCATGAAAGCAGATCCGTTGTAAAGCTGCCTGAAAGTCGCATAGGCATTTGTTGCTTATCCGACTACCACATGTCTTCTTTGTTTTTGAACCTTTCAGCGCTGCGATTAGGCTGGGCAGAATGGCATTTTCTGGCAGCAAGCAACACTTTCATTCATGCTCGCAATCATCAATTCGTAGCCATCACATTTTTTGTCAATAAGCTTTTCGCTCATGTTGACCGAAATCTCCTGTCATTATGGTTCTTACTACTAGCGTAACTAACTTGAACGCTTCAACGGCTTTGCGCGTCGTTCTGTACCTTTTTTTATGAAAATCATTTATAGGAGTTTCATTCCTAGGCTCCGCTAAAATGTCTCACATCAACTGATATTTGGTGACTCTTCTCCGTGAAAACATGACATTAATGCAATCCCTTCAAACCAAGTGCTTAATCGACAGTGCTTTTACAAGTGCTTTTACAAACTACTTGTAAGAGTTGAATGTTGACGTTCCCTTGATGGTGCTCAGGCATATATATCTCCCCTCATCCATGGAGATTTAGATCATCCCAAAGTCTCTCGACCGCTAGCATTATGCCCCATAACTTTATCTCGCTACTAGACTCTAGTGAGCCCTGTACCACTAAGTCGGAGTAGAAGGCGACTAACCTACATCTAATTTTCGTTTTGATAGTGTTTAATGCCCACTCTTCATCGTTCATCAAAAATGGAGGCTCCGAGCCGTTTTGAGACATGTCCAGCGTTCGCAAATCCTCAGTTTGCCATTGTACAAATCAATAATTGCATCTGGTATTTAGAATACTTTTCTAGAAGCTCTAGGATTGAAAGCCATCAAATTATCGCCGGGAGCTTAAGTTGGAATATGGTATATTTTATTTTACCATATAGGCCTCATGTTCCAATCTCAAATAGGAGCTTTTGGGAAAGTTGCGAATGTAGCATTTCGATATATATATATCAAACAATTGGGTTCATGATCATTACGCCACGACTTACGTTAACCTTACATATGAGGGGCTCAGTTTTGAGATTGTGTCACCACCTGCAGGGGACTCCCCAACCAAAACTTGAGTAACTCAACAATGGTTCGCCGGAAAAGCCAGAATGCAACTGAACTCGATACGTATTCAGACCAATAGAGTCATATCAGGAGTCAAATCCGGGTTATACAAGTTGGTGTACGAAGCTGCAAAATGACTTAAGTTTTGGTGTCGATAAGTCGACAATTATACTTCTGAGTCTTTAAATTCCAAGATTGGTAAAGCTCAATATATATAATCGGAGATTCAAAAATCTCAATTTTTTTAAAATAAGGATTAAAAAGAAAAGAAAATATATATATAAAAATATAAAAAATAAAGAGAATAAAAAGAATAAAAAAGAGTTTATATAGATAAATAAGTTTTTATAATAAATATAGAATCTTACTATATAATAAACGATATCTGATATTATCTACTATCTAGAATTGATTATCTTGAACCTCCATCATTTGAATTTAAAGAATATTAGATTTGAAGGGGATTGAACTGCTCGATGAGTAGAGGTTTTTTCAGGGGCCGATTGATATATAATATATAGAGTAGCTAAATTGATATTAATATATAAAATTATATTCACGTTCACGATATCCACGATTCACTATAGATGTAATTGAATTTGTATTTCGATTAAATTAGATACTAGGTACTCTAGAGCTACTCGGTAAATATAAGTATATATATATGTGTGTATACTACCATCTATCCATTAATATCTTTTCCTCCTCCTTCTCCTTCTCCTCTTCGCGTTAAAAAAATCATTAACATTATCCTCAGAGGTTCAATCATGGGATGGTAGCACATCCCCACTCCTCAATCACCCGAAAAATCCAAGAAAAAAGAAAAAAAATATATATATAAAAAGACCCCTACACCCCTAAACCCCCGAATCCTCCTGATGAACCGGATGACCATTCCACTGATCGCACGTCCCCTGCAACGAACCCGAATCTAAGATCCCGGGGATCTCACTCGCGCGCTCCAAAAACTGCATCGCAAACCCCTGACTAGTATGCCACCCAATATGACAATGCGCCAACCACGCCCCCGGATTATCCGTCTCGAAAGCTAGAACTAGATATCCGCCTCCGGGTAAGAAAGCAACGTCTCTGCGTGGTGGATTATTAAGATTATATGTGGAAACCGCGGTAGCGGGATCATAAAGTGCAGCCTGTTGGGAAACGACGAAGAAATCGTGGCCGTGGAGATGGATGGGATGGGGGACGGGAAGAGTCGAATGGATTATTAGGTAGACCCATTCATTTGCGTTGGGGAGTTCGATGAGATTGTTTGCGGTGGTGAAGGTGGTGATGCCTTTTTCGACCATGAGGACAGTGGGATCTTCCCATTCCGTTAGGAAGGTTGAGTTGTTGAGGTACCATCTGAAGAGTTTGTTTGCGTTTTGCGCGATGGTGACGGCTTCTTCGGCGTTGATGGAGGAGGCGGATACGGTTTTGGGGACGAAAGGAATTAGTGATGAGGGGGACTCGTCGATACATTCGTCGGTGAAGTTATAGCCAGTGGTTGTGGGGAGGCCGGTTGAACTTCCGTAGTGCAGAATACCTTTGATATTATTTGGGTTGTTATTCTCGGAACAAGAAGCTTGGGGAATAGTTCGAATCCAGAAATCAGAGGCGATGGAAGCTTGGTTTGCCGTTACGATTACATCGTAGCGTTGGCCTGGGAAGAAAGCTGTTAGTACGTATTCTCTGATCATGAGGAGTAGAACAACACTAACCAATGGCAATGTTGAGAACCTCAGTTTGGTAAGGTACGATAGGAACAAGGTCATTCGCCATAATAGTTAAAATGTGATTGTCAACAGAGAACTTAAAGTGAGTATCGATAGCACTATTCACAAGACGGAGTCTGTATGAACTGCCTGATGTAACACTAGTTGAGAAACGTGAACCAGTCTGATTACTAGCACCATCTTCTCCAAAAACATTGGTACCATTAATAAGACCTGTATCCATGACTGGTGGACCAGCAGTTTGAGCATATTGATATTGCTCATCAACGGTAGTGTGACCCCAATCAGTAAGCAAAAGTGTTCCCTTGTCAACGTCATAGTTGGCTGTGGAAGGACCATTGATAATGATACCACCTGCTACACCTTCCCAAGCTTGTAGTCCAACGTGAGAATGATACCATGATGAACCATATTGAGTGGCTCTCCATTTGTAAGTATAAGTAGCTCCATATGCGATAGGGCATTGTGTAATTGATGGCACTCCGTCATTTTGATTGGTATAGTTTTGACGCATACCATGGAAATGAATAGTTGAACCATTGACAGAAAGACTGTTGGTCACATGTACCACAACATTATCACCCCAATCAGCAATAATAGTTGGACCTGGGATACTTCCATTGATCGTTTGAACGTATCTTGAAATTCCGTCAGGTGAAGCGATGCCATCTTGAACATTGAACCAATACTAAAATATGAGATTAGAGAAAGATATTAGCTGTTTGGAAAAGTTTCTTACCTCACGAGTGACACCGGTATTTGGCACCTCATTGTAGTAATCGGTGCTGGTAGAATAGTTGCACCACTTTGATCTATCGGCGGCAGTATTACCCGCACATGGAGTTCCTGCCGCGGAGATCGAGCTAACAGTCTTGCTGGTTGAAGATGATCCCGATGCAGAAGATACTGATGAAGAAGATATTGTCTGTGTCGACGATGCCGAAGAAGTAACTTGGCTAGTGATTGAAGATGCTTGGGCTGTTGTGGAACTTGCTGTTGCAGTTGAAGATTTAGTCTTTGCAGTTGTGGAAGCCGACACTACACTCGAAGTGCTCGAAGCAGTTTTAGCCGTTGTGATAGTGACACTCGTGGTAAGGATGGGAGGAAGTGTAGTGGTTGTAGACAATAAACTCTGAAGCGAACTCCATTTAGATAGAGCTACAGATTGGAGAGAAGAAACGGAAGTTTTGACTGCAGCACTAGTGGCGGTGGTACGTCCGGTTGATGAGCACTTGTTTGATGTAGCGGCGTTGGTATTGCCTTTGGTAAGAATTGCGGGGATAATAGAAGCTTTTGTGCTAAGCAAGCACTCGACCTCATTGATGATTTTAAGGATATCTGCTTGGAGAGCAGCAATGGGATTGAAGAATCCAAAAGTAGGGATCGCCTGAATTTGGAAAGAATAAAGGCACAAGGCCAAAAGGATATAAAAGCGCATAATGGAACCCTCTATGAGACTTTCCTGGTATATGAAACTTGGCCGTTGAAAAGTATGGAGGATAAACTGGTCTTGTGGTCCTCGAATGAGGATGCCAAAGTAAAACAAAAACGAGTGTAGAAGGGAGAAAAAGACAAAGAGTTGTGCTGGATGATAAATAATGAGGTCGTACCAGTGGGAAGGGATAATCTTCCTTAAGAAGAGTTTTACAACAACGAATATCAACAGGTAGAACCGAGCACGATGAACTACTTCAAATCCACATAGATGCATATGGTCAAAGTCCTTTTCCAAGAGCACCCAAGCCGACTTCTCCTGTATAGTGTCAATACAAAGCCTCGTAGAGACTTGGGATATAAAATATTAGTCTTATCCACCATGTGTATCTCCACCATGGTAAGCTTCAGTTTGGCACTAAAATTGACGCTACAGATGAAAAGACGATCTGAGTGCTCCAATAATCATAAGATTGGTCTGAAATAGTATTGGGATGAACATTTGACAAGTTCAGTAGTCGATAATGAATGCCCCCAGCCGCATTGGTAGCCAAGCAGAAACGTCCTTGGAGAATACGAACATGAGATAGCATCGGCGACAAGCTCACAACATTAACTTGAAAAGGATGGTTGCATTTGAATCTCTTCTAGGTCCAAGGTATCGGGAGTGCACGTTGTCCGTGCATCCATCCTCAAATGTTTTACCAGTAAAAGTAGCTGAAATAATCCGGGGTCACTAAGGTTAATAAGTGTACAAGCCTCGATAATAGTTTCTTCGTTTGTTTTAAAGTATTCGGACATTTAGTTGTTGGAACCTTGCTTCAGATACAGTATAATTATACTATCTGCAGCCAAGATCCCTCCACTTGCCCTCAAGTCTCTTCGTGTGCTTGAGTAGGCGTTTGTACACTTAACTTGGGCCGGTGGCCTATGTACTGGGTTGAATGAGGGGGGGGCGGGTCCCAATGAGGAGAGCTGTGAAAGTTTTTTAACCCCTCTTTTTGTTTATGGTAGGCGAAAAGACTCGAATCCCGATGGTATTTACAAGGTTCACTGCGCATGGTAGTTTCGTATTGTACCGCTATGGGCAGTACGGTACCTTAGTGTCTCTCCTCAACCGTCGACATGCATTTATTCCTTCAATATGTTGTACATCGGAGGTTTTGGTACACGCCGAGTATGGGTAACAATTTCGAGCCAAAATATTATGTCAAAATATTACGTCAAAGAATAGAATGACTGCTGAAGCGCTGATGTATACAGCCTACAAAACTAGAATGTATAGATCTAGAACTTGACATGTAGTAGTGAAAGGTACATGTACGAAAGCAGAGAGATAGTTCGTCTAAGCTTGAAAAAGATCCAAGGAAGTATCCGAGAAAATGTGGATGAGAATGAAGAGGCTGAAAGAAGAACAAGAAGAGAATATGGAACAGGGAGAATAATAAGTTTCGAAACATGTGGTCCAAGTGATGGGATGATCTGGCGGGAGATCGTCGTGCTTCCGTAAATTTAACTTTAACTATGATCATGGGGAATTACATAAACAAAATAGATTACTAGTACACCTATCTAATCTGTAAATGGCTCATTTAACATCGGGTAAGTTCTGCAGAGGTACTTGGCGCATCTTCCCGATATCCCTACAATTTCACCTGCGATTTATTCATTATCGATCTCAAATAGGTATTTAAAGACGGGAGGATATTAAAATGTTTCGACTAGACTGACTTCAGCTAACCCCCCACTCACTCTATAGACAAGTTTATATTATATCTTCGGGATTTCAGATCCGAATTAATTAAGCGATATCTGAATCTAAATGTTCCGGACAATTCAATTAGCTAGATACCTGTTGTAGCTCTCCAACAAGTTCAAACTATTCATTCTCATCACAATGTTATGTTCACATCATATATTTAATAATTATTGTGTTGATTTCGTATTTCGAAACATCACTTCGGAATTGTCTCGGCACCGTGCACATATTTGCCTCCGAATATCCTTCCTGCTACCATGCGCTTTACCTTCAGACATCCTCGCTTCTTTCGAGTTTATTCTTTCCCTCCGATGGCTTGGACTATCGAAAACTTTTCTGTTTAGTTACTCATGCCCTTAAATTTAGAATATTCGAATTTGGCGAGGAAGATCCCTTTTGGAAGAAAATCATTCCACATGCTTACCTCCACACTAAATTCGTATAGAGCCGTGTACAATCCTAACCACCATGTGGCGTTCAACTAATTGTTCCAATTGATCGACAAGGCCGATGAAAACACTCCTGGCTTGCTATTGCACTGACTATAGTCATGCAGTTCTTGTCATTCCGCGTTATTGGTTTGTGTACCTATTCCCATTTACAGTACAAGCTTACATCGACTCAGATATCTTCCTCTGGCTAGTCAAGGGACCAAGAAAGTGCTTGGTAGCTTGAGAATGCAAAGCTTATGATGAAGGGCCTTTGAAAGTCAGCACCGAGCTTTTGTGCTCTGACATTTACTTTCTTATCGATATAACATTAACGGTGAGTTCTTCGTATTTCAAGTCAGTGATTGTTTCTCGATATATTCATTCTCTCTGTGCATTCGTTGCATCCCACCATTATCCTCTTTTGGCATAAAATATCTTCATTCATTTAGCCATCACATACACTCTTAAGAAAACATGAAGTTTTTATCTTCTCTTTTAGTCCTCTTTGGAGGTTTGACAGCATCTGCTGCAGTCATCGGAAAACGTACTGACAGCTCATTCCACCTGTATGCGTACGGTACCGGTATTGGTGGACTTCCAGTATACTACTCTGATGGTAAGTTGATAATCGTACTACGATGCATGTATTTCCCCAAAACTAATTGAATATATAGGAAATGCATTTGTCGGTAGCAAATTCCCATCCGGATCCAATGTCAACACAAACATTATATGTAAGAACTCTAGTAACCACAAGTACTACAAGTACCACTTTAGACAGCAGTCATACTAACACCGTCCAAGTCGCACCAAGTTCATCCAATGAATGGGTCATCACACCAACCAGCAATATCACTCTCACCAACACCACATCTCCGGCACTATTCATCGACCCGTCTGCCACAGGTCTAACCAACGTTGGATTCACCGGACCCGCTTCATCGAACGGTACGACTAAGGGTTTCATTTCTTTCGGTAACTGGGCTATGTGGGAGAACCCAAGTACATCGAAGATCGCCTCCAATTTCTATGCGACTCCAGTGTCGGATGGTATTTGGCAGTTGAAATGGAATGCGGAAGAGATTGATGATGGATCGAGTGTTAGTGTGGCTGTTAGGAAGGTGGCTCCTAGTAGCTATTAAATGGAGAGGAAGAGGAAACTTGGGCTGGGTTGGGTATGGGAATTGTGGATTATGAATGGGGTTTTTAAGGGGAAAGGGGGAGGGGAAAGAGGTGGGGGGAAGGGATGGGCTCATAGAAAGGGGATGGAATTTTCTTTAGGAGATTCTGTAGAGAGAGGATTTATATATGAGATTCTTAAAGATTAATAGTGTTCATCTTGACACTAGTAATATTTCAATTCAATAGTTTATATAGTTTATAAATCAATGTTTATCTTTTCTTTATGTAGGGAAAAGCTGCAGATCCACGTGGAAGTGTACCTAGTATCCTGCTGCCACATGTCGAAGTTTCAGGGGTTAAAGCCTGAAAATCCAAGTTTTTCATGCCTGAGCTGCGTAGGATTAGTGAGTGGTGAGTGGCTCACTGCCATGTCTAGGATTAAATATTTCCGATGTTTAATGGCGACAGTGGCTTGATTCTTATTTTTATATCAACCTATCATTTCTATTCTTTATATATGATGCGGAGTACTGTAGTATTTTAATAATAACTATCTATGCCTCGCGCCAAAGAAATCCCGAATGAAAAGAAGGTTACGGACAGGACGGACGGATAGTATAAAAATAAAGATAAAGTTCTCATCATAACATAACCTTAAACGCCTTCTGTATCATCTTTATGGCACTTTGACTAAATGAATGGTAGGCGTTAATTCTTTGATATGCGATAAGCGCATTCCCCTGAATCTTTTATACTTGGTAGAAAGATGAGAAGCGCTTGAGAAATGATGATTGATAACGAATTAACCGTAAAGGAAACAAGAAATTTGTAACATATTTTTATACGTATTTTGGCATCGTGGAAATCTTGTCTCGGGTGCATATCGTTTGAACATGGGGATTCCAATTTTTTAACCAGTTTGATTCGTGACATCATACTTAGTTTCCTAATATGAATCAAGATAAACCCCGTATGGTTTATATCCATGTCGAATTTCATCTGGGTTAAATTATTTATTGGCGAATGGTTTCATTGAATTCTGGAAATCCTATCCCCATATCAATAACTCATAAGGCAAAGGACAAACAAGGCCAAGTTTTGAATGGGCATTGGCATTACTGTACCCAGGTAGTATTGAATTATTGATTTCCAGATGATTCATTTGTATTCATATTCTTCTTACAGTATCTTTTCTTCTTCTTGTTCTTCTTCTTCTTCTCCTTCTTCTCCTTCTCCTTCTCCACCCACATCCATATCGATACCGATACTGAAATCGATTTCGTCCTATTAATGATATCACGATTACCAGCGAATACGACCACCATATCTTACGTGGAACAATACATAATTTCTCTTATGCATCGATAAGGTGTTGAACGTTACTCAACATGTCTTCAACCTTGAGTAACAATCCGACGGCGACTTCTGCCACCACAGTCGCAACTACATCAATTGTGGCTGGGTCGGCGCAAGGCTCTGAGGGTATCAGTCTGGTGGCTCTTCTTACGGCAATGGCATCTTCTGCTATCATTTTTGGTATACAAATGATAGCTTTTATGCTTTTGAAGAACAAGCTTGCACGGATATTGTAAGTTTAGGGAGATTTACCATGGAGCAATTTGCTATCTGCGTATATTCTTTAGGGGCTTCACTGACTGAATTCTAGCAAACCAAAGACCTATCTAGTCCCCGAAAAAGAACGAACGGAACCACCTCCTAGAAGTCCATGGGGATGGCTATTCACAATCTTCCAATTTCGAGATCGAGAAGTTATCAATAAGTGTGGACTGGACGCCTACTTTTTCCTTCGATACCTCCAAACTCTATTGGTTATCTTCATACCCATGGCCGTTGTCATAATACCAATTCTTGTACCCATGAACTACATTGGAGGAAGAGGTGGCGATTGGGCTTTACAATATGCAAACGATAAAAATACTACCGAAGTTTCCTCGAATCCAAATGTGACTGGGCTGGATCAGTTAGCTTGGACTAATATACAACCAAGCAAAACCAATAGATATTGGGCACATCTGGTACTTGCCTTGTTGGCTATCATTTGGGTTTGTGGTGTATTTTTTGCGGAGCTACGAGTTTATATCAAAGTACGACAAGATTATTTAACATCCGCAGAACATCGACTCAGAGCTTCAGCAACGACTGTTCTCGTTAGTGCCATTCCGGATAAATGGCTCACGAAAGAAGCACTCGCTGGACTTTACGATGTCTTCCCTGGAGGAATTAGGAATATTTGGATTAATCGAAATTATGATGAGTTGTTGACGAAGATCCATCTTCGGGACCAGATCCATTTGCAGTTGGAGGGGGCCGAAACGGAATTGGTTAGGGCAGCAAAGAAAGCCCAGAAGAAACAGGTAGAAAAGCAAGAGAAGATTAACGCAAAGAAGTCGAATCGCAAAGCTCTCACGAAGGAAGAGAAAGCTCAAAAGATCAAAGAAGAAAATGAGCAGGCAGAAAGACTTGCCCAAAGTGGTGGGATAGCTACTGGCGAGGAGGCTCCTCATACAGTAGATGATGCGGTAGATGAGGAGGCAGAATTGGAAAGGCAGGAAGAAGACCGCCAACATAAACGACACAGTTCGAAGAACAAATTTAAACTTGGTAATCCATTCGCCGCCGTGGGTCAAGGCTTCGAGGCAGTCGGACAAGGCTTGAATAGAGGTGTAGGTGCCGTTGGAAAGGTCGGTGAAACTGCTTTAGGGGGTGTCATGGGGTTTGGTAGAGAATTGGATGAGACGATTGAAGAAACTAATGGTAATGGTTTCGTGAATCTTGACACACAGTCAATAGCGGAGGATGACGAATATGATCAATACGGAAGATATAGACAACGACAACCACAACCGAAACCTTATGGATCTGGCGTTGACGATGAAAAGAATCGGGATCCTGAGAAGGAAGGGGTAGCAGGAGAAGATCGCCCTTCAACGTCAGAACGTGACCCTCGAAGCTATGATGGGGATGGAAAGTTGGCAGGCAACACAGTACGAAGAAACCGCTTCCAATACGGAGGTGATGGTGCCAATGATGCCTTTCAAACCAATAATTGGTGGAAATTCTGGAGAGGCCCCGCTGGCGGATTTCCTTCCCCAGTTCCAACAGGATATGAAGATGACGAAGAATTTCCTCTAACTCAAGGCGACGGAGCGAGGTCGAGGGTTGCAACTGGTGCTCCCCCAAAGAAGAGTGCTTGGGAAATAATCAAATCTATTATTCCTTTCCTAAACTCGGATGATGGACCGGGAGTAGAGTATCCGAAAGCTTACAATGAGGAATACAAGGAAGATGCGACACCTGCAGCTTGGCAACAGTATCTAAAGGAAAAGGATAGGCCAACTCATAGATTACCTAGGTTCAGTTGGACTCCTGGTTGGTTCCCCGGTATTCCTGGAATTAGTCCAAAAGTCGATACGATCTATTGGTGTCGGGAACAACTCGCTCAACTCAACCTTGAGATTGAATTGGATCAAAAGTCTCCCGAGAGATTTCCACTCATGAACTCGGCTTTTATTCAATTCAATCATCAAGTTGCTGCGCACATGGCTTGTCAGTGTGTTACCTATCACGTCCCCAAGCAAATGGCACCTCGTACTGTGGAGATCTCACCTAATGATGTCCTTTGGGATAATATGTCTATCAAATGGTGGGAATCTTGGCTTAGGACCGCTGTTATTACTGCTGTCGTTCTTGGTATGATCCTGTTATGGTCTATTCCTGTCGCATGGACATCGACTTTATCCCAGATTTCCTCCCTCGTTAATACTACGCATTGGCTTCATTGGCTTAAAGTCATACCCGAGAAGGTCCTTCAAGCTATAGCAGGTGTTTTACCAGCTCTTGTGCTTAGTATCTTGCTATCATTGGTACCAACGATCTTGGGATATCTTGCATTTGTTCAAGGCTCACAGACCGGTAATGAGAAGCAAGGTTCGGTTCAAACGTATTACTTTGCATTTCTCTTTGTCCAAGTTTTCTTGGTCGTGTCTATATCCGGTGGTGCGGTCGCTGCATTGGGCTCATGGTCCAGTAATATTACTTCTATACCTGAGACACTTGCACAACAATTACCAAAGGCAGCGAATTATTTTTTCTCTTACATGATTCTTCAAGCATTTTCTGTGAGCTCGGGTACACTCTTACAGTTAACCACACTCATCTTTTGGTTTGTTTTACCGAAAATTTTCGATAATACTGCTCGACAAAAGTGGACAAGAAATACAACACTTCCATCCGTATCATGGGGATCATTCTTTCCCGTTTATACCAATTTCGCCTGTATTGGTTTAATTTATTGTGTGGTTTCCCCGATCATCATCATTTTCGTCATTATTACATTCACACTTCTTTGGATTGCGAATCGTTATAATATGCTTTATGTGTCTCGATTCAGGATTGATACTGGAGGACTTCTTTATCCACGTGCTATAAATCAGACATTTACTGGTTTATATGTCATGGAATTGTGTCTCATTGGTTTATTCTTCTTGACGAGGGATGAGCAGGGTGAAGCACTCACTGCTCAAGCAATCATTATGATTGTTGCTCTACTATTAACTGCTCTTTATCAATTCCTTCTCAATTGGTCTTTTGGTCCACTACTTCGATATCTACCAATTACATTTGAAGATGAAGCTGTTCTTCGTGATGAAGCATTTGATCGGATGCAAGCCGAACGTTTAGGTCTCACCATTGCAGATCCTGAAGCATTACCACAAAATGATGGTACTGGTATCCAAGGACCTGGATACATTGAGATGGAAAATCTAAATCCATCTACCACGCACGGAGGTGGTGCATTTTCCAAACTTAAATCATCAAACCTCGTTCATGGTGCTGCCGTAGCTGGTGGTTGGGCTTTACAATCCGGTCGAAACCTTCGCCATAAAACATTTACTCGTGGAACAGGCACAGCTGGTCCCCAACCTATCGACGAACCAATAATCCGACCAACCATCACACGGAAACGTCGTCACAAAGACATCGAAGCGCAGCAAAAAATCGCAAATGCTCTCTACGGTGGCTACAATGATGAAATTGAAGATTTAGCCCCGGAAGAAAGAGATAGTCTTGTCAAACATGCGTTTCAACATTATGCTCTCCGGGCTCGTAGACCGGTGGTTTGGATCCCCAGAGATGATATTGGGGTTAGTGATGATGAGGTGAAGAGGACGAGGGATTATGCCGGTGCCAATATTTGGATCAGTAATGTGGGGGCTGCGTTGGATGCTAAGGGGAGGGTGGTTTATGGGAGGAATCCGCCGGATTTTTCCGAGGTCGATTTGATTACTTTGTAGGTTGTTGGGTTGGTGGGTGTTTGATTTGGGGAAGGGAAGGGGTGGGATGGCGTTTGATTTGGCGGAGGGGAACGGAATCGGTGTTTTTGCATACTCAATGATGGGGAAGTGGTGATGGTGATGGTTATGGTGCTTGTGTATACCTATGTAGCGATGGTGGATGGATGGATATTATGAGTGAGTGAGTAATTGAAGGAAGGAAGGAAAGGAAGAGAAAAGCATTCATTGGGTTGGACATAGATTATTCATTCATGAATGCATTCATGTATGCATGGGAAACGGCCGGATCGATTGCAGTGGAATGGGATGGTCCACAGATAAATAGACCAGGCAAGGGTATACGAGGAAGGAAAGGAAAGCGAGGATTAGTTCAAGATACCCTGATACTTGTGTGATTGATTGATTCATTGGGTTAGATGATAGATGGTAGAAAGAATAGAGAATACCTATGAACATGAAATATGAAATATGAATACTTACTAATAATCTGCCTCCAGAATTAACTGCATTTCATTTCCATCAATCAACAAAATAGCAACTAACTTCTGCATTTCATTCCCATCATCAATAAAGATCAAAGTATAAAGTATAAAGTATAAAATACAAACGAACGATCATCCATCCATTCATACATACATACAATTTCAATCTCCCAATCTCCAACCCTTTATTCGAATTCCTCTTGTTTATCTTCTTAATCTTTTATCCAATCTCAAATTTAGAATTCAAAGCTTTATATAGTAAAGCAAAATATAATTTCGATATATTATAATAATAATTTCGATAAAATATAATATTATAATTTCGATAAGATTATAATTATTATAATTATTATTATTATTATTATAATTATTATTATTATTATCATTATTATTATTATTATTATTATTATTATTATTATTATTATTATTATTATTATTATTATTATTATTATTATTATTATTATTATTATTATTATTATTATTATTATTATTATTATTATTATTATTATTATTATTATTATTATTATTATTATTATTATTATTATTATTATTATTATTATTATTATTATTATTATTATTATTAATAAATTTATTTCTTCAAAAAAATCTTAATTGTATTTTTATATAGGTAATTAATTAATTAATATATTTATATATTTAGATTATATTGAAGTTATTTAGATTATGTTTTATTTTTTATATAAAAGATGGGTTTGATTGGATTGAATATATATTTTTTATTATATGGATGGAAATCAATAATTATAAGTTATTTTTGATGTTTGGGATGGGGAAATGTATGTTTCTATCTTCTTTACAAAACAATATATCACATCACATTCTTTTGCACAGAAATAAGCTGATAAAGTTGATAAAGTTATCGATGATGATACTAGAGTATAAAAGCTTAAGAATCAATAGGTTTTTGTTTTGTTAGTCTATAGGGTGGGGATAAATTCACATGAATTTATTTCGTGACTCCTTGTGCGATTAATGCATGATTTGATTGTTATTCTCTCATCCCCTCTACTTATTCTGTTCCAGAATCCCATCGTATCTAGAACTATTCATCCATCCATCCTAAAAACCTAAAATGAGAGGCAGACGATCGACCATCTATTCTTCATTTCAATCAAACCCGATGAGAAACAACGCCTATTTCAACCTCCCAAAATCCACACCCTTATTTGAACTCCCCTCCCCTTTCTCCCCAACACCCCATCCAGTCTCAAATCCCACCTCCCCATCCCCTCTAACAACCTTCCCTCTATCCCATTCCCTACCCTCCCCTCTCCCCCTCCACCTAACATCCTCTTCCTTCTTCTCCCCTCCCCTCTCCCACTTCCTAACTTCCTCTTCCGAAAATCCCGCATCTCTTAATCTATTCGCACCCTGCATTTTCCATTTCTGTCTATCACGCAACGCTTCTAGCGCTTGATCCCAATCTTCTCCTTCTCCTTGAAGGGAATCTTCAAGTTGTACGTCACTTTTTGGATCATAGTCTGCGTGGAATCGGGAATCCATTATTGATGTTGAGCCGAGGGAAGTAGCGCCACGACCACGGATTCGAAGGGGTTGTTTTTCATGGGCGGGACGGGGACCAATTATTGAGTCTAGGGGGTCAGAATCGGATGATTGTTCTGGTTCTTGGTCCGAGTATCGTTTCATGCGTGAGGAAGAACGTTTATGTGGTTGATGGGAGGATCTTTCTTCGTCTTCTGAGGTTGGTGAGAGGGAGCGTTTTCGGTTGCGATTGGGTGATCGATCTCTTTCCCTGTAACTTGATTCTTTACTTCGATGTTCTCTAGGTGAACGTGATCTCTCCCTATATCTCCTCCTATCATCCTTTGTGCGCTCTCTATCCTCGGAAATACTTCTTCGTCTATGTTCTCTTCGCCGTGATTTATTGTCTTCTTCCCCCGAATCATCATCATGATATTTTCTCCGCCTATCTTTAGATCTTCGTTTATCACCATTAAGTTCTTCATCTCCACCTCCGTCTTCCATACGTCTTGATTCTCTCCTTCGATGACCTATTAATTCTGCAGAAATATCTATATCCTTCCTACGACTTCGATGATCACTGTCCTCCCCATCCCTCACCTTTCGTATCTTCGTATTTTCCACCCCCGTCCTCTCTCTTGAACGCAATGAACCCCTCTTCCCCTCACTCTCCCTCCCAGAATCCTCCCGTTTCCTCTTCACTGGTCCCCCCAAAATCGCCTTAATATCTCCCAATTGTCTCCTTCTAATATCACCCGGCGCAACTTTGCTTTCTACCTTTCGCTCTCTCCCACCATTCGATAAACCTTCCAATCTAGCTCTTGCTTCTGCTGCCTCTCTAGCTAATAACGCGCTATTATGATTATCCGTATCTCTAATGATATTGCGTAGAAAACGGGTATTGGGTTTTGGTTTATTGGGTGGAGGTTTAGATTCTTTGGCATATGCTTCGAGACCCATGGATGAGTATTTTATTGAACTAGCTTTGGCATCTTGAGCTAGGAGGTTGGCGACATAGTCATCGGTTAGATAGGTGTCGTTTGTCATGGTTGTGGTGGGTTATGATTTGTTTGAGGTTGTAGGAAGATAGGATATGTGGATGTGGAGGATTGGGAATTATTTGTATTCTTTATAATATTTGGTAAAGGGCTGTATTGAAAGACATAAAATAGTGAAATACAGATGTTGCTAGAATGTAAGTGAATGGAAGAGATGAATAAAACGTGAATATAAAGAAGTATGGAGATTTTGGGAGCTTTGCGGTTGCTATCCGTATTTTCTGAAATTTGATGCATTGACCCCTTAGTCGGATAATATCATGTACTTCTTAGCGATTGGCGCTTAGAAAATCTAAATATAACTACTAGAAGGTGTGAATTTATATTAAATATTCACCGCCGGCAGAATAAATCAAAGTAAACAATGCAATGAAATGCAACAGACACCCCTCTAATTTCCAAAACCTCTACTAAAACCTGCAGCTGCAAATATACAATCAGCAAAGATATAGTTTCTGCAATATTCCACGCGACATTAATATTTTTCCAGATATACACAATTTATAGTCCATAATATCTGCAAACAACACATCACATCCTAACAACATGGCGCTTTCACCCCAAAGTACCCTCACCACCCTCCAAAAACTTCAAAAATCCCACGAATTGAGTATCATAAAACTGAGCGAGCCAATTTCTGCCCCTTTGAAACCAGGAGATCGCACATCCAATGGATCTGCAGCTGATCCCCTCGAAAATCCATCTCCTGCTAGTTTAGAAGCTGATTTGGCGCATTATAAGGTATTTCTATTTTTCCTTATAATACTCACTTATGCATTTATCTATATATTTACACATCCCTAAATATTTCTTCCCTCGGAAAATAAAACATAAACAGATACTAACACCCTCCCACAGGAACTCTTCTCCAAACTCCGTTTCTCCTACCTCGAACAAGTAACCAAAGAAAAATTCATCCGAGCCATCGTCGGCGATCCACCACTCGTAGTCGAACATCAAGAAAACCTCGACTTAGAAGCCTCCTTACTCATCTCCAAATCCTCACTCAAAGCCCAAAAAGTCGAAGTAGCAGAACTTGTTGAAGAGCTCGAGAAACGTGGTCGAGAATTATGTAGAAAATATGAACATATCCAACTCCAAACTAAACAACTTTCTGAACTACCTTTGAAGATATCTGGATTAGAGGAAAATATTCAAAAGTTGAAAGATGAGCAAAATGGGATAGATGGGGAGGGAATAAGTCATCCGAATCTTAAATTGGGATTAGATAAAACGAGGGAGTTGGTGGAAGAGAAGGAAAGGGAGAGGAGGAATTTGGATAGGCAGTTGGAACAGTTACAAGTACAGGTTCCGAGGAAAACTAAGGAAATTGAGAGGTTAAATGCGGAATTGGTGCCGTTGGAAGCGAAGAGGACGATTAGTGTTGCAGCAGCGAGAGAGGCGAAGAGGAGGAAGGAAGAGGGGGTTGGTGGGACGGGGGATGATTTGGAGGAGAGAGGACGCTGGTGGAGGGGTGTAGAAGGGGGATTAAGGGGAATGTTGGGGGTGGAGGGTGATGCGTAGATCATTCATTGGTTGGGAATTTGTATTTGGAGTTTTGTACGGAATGGAGTTTATGTATGGAGATTTTGGTATATCGGAAACGAGAAAGGAGAAGGAGTTGCGGTTCCAGAATTTATAGTTAGTTTACCTAGGAGTTGCGTTTGGATTGGGTTTAAGTCTGGAGATAGATATCCTTTTCACAACCTACAAGTTACAAATCAAGCAGGATATTGGCAAGATCACCATATTTTGTTAGTCCACCCTTTGGATGTTTATTTACCTTACCCACCTAGGGAGGTACCTATTGTATAGAAGTGAAAGTAAATCCTCAAAACATATATTGAAGTAAATATCGAAATAAATACCTAGGTACCTAGTTCCTTTCTTTCAACGGTTGAAATGAGATGAGATGATCTAGAATGAAAAAGAGAGATATGAATATAAGATAGAATTGAATGATGGCTCACCCATACCTAATACTATGCGTCAATCCCAGGGCAGTATTATAGATAGATATATGGATATGTATGACTTTATATCACTTCATATCATTACATTACATTGCATTGTAATACATTGCATCCACTTCTTTCCATCCATCCATCCATCTTTCTTTCCTTCTCTCTCTCCGCCCATTTGTCTATCTGTCCGTTTGTTTATTTCCCCATCTCTCCTATTCAGTTCAGTTCAGTCTCTCATCCACCCATCCATCCGTCTATAATCATCTCTCTTCCCACACCACTTTCCCGCACCCCTTTCCCTCACCTCCTACCAGAACTCATATCATCTATTCTCATCCATCCATCCATTGCATCCCAATCCAATCCATACCATCACTAACCCAGAGTATACAGTATAATGAACAAAGAAGTCCTTTCCTTTCCTTTCTTTCCCTTCCACTCATCTCATCTCATATTCATCCCCTCATCTCATCTCATCTACATATCCCAACCATCCCTTATACCCTCATACCCATCCATACACACATTCCCCAGCCAATCATCCATCCATCCACCCAATTCCCCACCCATTCCTCATATATTATTAGTAACAAAGTAAAAAGAAAACAAGAAAGAAAGTAGTATTGTAAGCATGCATCTCCCCATTCCCCTTCCCCATTTGACGAATCCACACCATATCTTATCCCAAAACCCAAGCTACCTCTTACAAAAGAAAAGTACATCTCGCCCTCATCCCATACCCAGGCTTTTAAAGGAACGCATTCGCAAAAAAAAGTGTTTTGGACAAGAATGCAAGGCGGAAAAGAATTGTATTGATATTACATGTAATTCGAACTAAAGGACCTTTACTATGAACGAAACAATGCGTTTCCTCTAACAAGCTACGAAGCTAAGCCAAGCTTAAGCATAGTATAAAGCTTCGACGAGATAAATAATGCCGAAGACTAAAAAGGCGATTGCTCCTCCTAATGTTACTATGAATTTGGTTAGCTTTTAGACGTTCAGAATAGTATTGAATGAAGAAGAACTTACCAACTCTCAAGCTGACTTTTCCAGCAATGGCTCTTCCTCCAATAACAGCCACTCCAGTACATACAGCATGACCACTAACCGCACCACCTGTTACCCACCAATAATCTTGACCAGCAGCCATAGCAATCGTAGCAATTTGACTTCGATCTCCCCATTCACCTAGAAAAGTCATGACGAATGTTTGAACCCAAGCTGGACTTAATAGTAGAGAAAGAAGATTATTCAAACCACCTGCGGCACTTTGAAATGCTGATCTCTTAGGAGAAGGAGATCGATCTGATGAAGTCGAAGGACTTCGTGGTGGAGATGGTAAACGGGATCCTGATCTAGATTTTCTTGTGCTGGTTCGTGTTCCTCCACCAAGACCCATTTCGAGAGCATATGGAGAAACTGATGATCGACGTCTTCCTTGTTGTTTTGCCAAATGTTCCTTTTCCTCAAGTTCCATTTCTACTTCCTTCATTTCTTCCGTTACACCTTCATCTGGACTCATGGCTAAACCTTCTTTTAATAAACGTCCTCCGAAGATCAAGAATAATCCTGCGGCTAGGAAATTCGTGAATCTTTTTGGAATTAAGGTAGGAACTGCATGACCTAATACTGCGGATAGAATTGTCATAGCTATTAATGCAGAAAATGCGGCAGAAAATACGAGGAGTCTGTCATGCTTCATAGCCATCAATGCTGCGATCAAAAATGTTTTGTCTCCGATTTCAGAGAACAAAATCATTGTGAGTGAAAGAAGAAATGAATGTAAAGGTTGAATGAGACCCTCATTGCCCTCTCCTTCCAATTCAAGCTTTGGAATGGCCTTCGAATCGGATTTGGTAACATCTAGGTGATCCTTGTTGGCAGAATTAGGAATTGGATGAGGATCATTGTTTGGCTTATGTGGAAGATCTGTAGGTTTATCCAATCCAGCGAGATTGTCAGTGGTACCAGTCTCCTTGTCACCAGTGTTTTTCTTAGTCGAATCCTTCTTCTGCGAATCTTTGCTGACACCTTGTAACTTTTGTTCGGTATCATGAGGTATTGGAGGTGCCTCTTTAGGTGATGCTGGCTTCTTTTCCACCTTCTCTCCCGTTTGGCTTTCTTGACCCTTTCGTGTCTTTTCTTTCTCACTCACACCTCCTTCAGTACCTGTTGTGCCATGTTTAGGTAATTCTCGACTTGGATCGTTCATAACGCCGTCAATGCTCTGGGGAATTTCGTTGCCATCATCATCAACCATTTTTTCCTTCTTCTCTGTGGAAGTCTTGGTTGTAGGTGGCACAACCAATTCTCCATCCTCAAGCTTGGACTTGGAGTTCTTAGAATCTTTAGAATCCTTGGTATCCGTTTTTTCACCTGTTGTAGCATCCTTCTTAGAGTCCTTTTTGGTGGTGTCTACGAATGGGCCAGCATGTGGTTTTCCATCTTTTCCATCGACTGGCGCATCTTTCGTACCAACATCATATTTTGCTTTATTATCGGTAAGACCTGTAACAGCTGATGATGAATCGTATCCAGAATCAACATTTTTATCTATCTTTCCAGTTGGCGCATCAGTATCTTTCGAAAGGGCGGATTGTATGTTGTCTTGTGCTGCAGGAGATAGAGCCAAAGCCAATGATGGTAATAAAAGTAAAAGTAATGGGGATTGCTTCCTCCGGAATCTCATGTTGGATTATATCTTTCAATTGAACTTGGCAGATGTGATGGAAGTGTATTTGAGGAGAAGAAGTATGATCAGGGGAATAGGGATTGTTGGTTGTGAGGCGTTCAATGGGTAATTGTATCGGGATGAGTTCCAATGACGTGTCTAGTAGATTTTGAATGTAAGAAGCTATCAAGTACTTTTATAAAATTGAATAAAACGTACCTTGTTTGGATTCGCAGATAGCTGTGCTGTGGAGGATAAAAGGTGTATTAGAAGAAAAAGGTTTCAAATGGTTTTGTGAAGGCACCGCACCCCGTACCACAATAATGAATAATGATTATAACAGATTATTTGTTAGAAGCACCACCGAAAGAGGGAGGAAAAGAGATCCACTTTCCACCTTGTGGCTTATCTCTTATGGTTAGCTTCAATTCTGATTGGCTGCACAACTGCACCAGTAACTTATTTATTAATAGATATTCATTTTCTAACATTTTCTTACATTTTAGCGGTTTCTGGAAGAACAAGGGGTACGTTTTTGGGGGATCGGGGGATTCTCACGGTTCAGATAGGAGAGGATTTAAAAACCCCTGAATATGAACACTTATCGATAGTTGAATTACATCACGGAGTGTATATTATTATTGTAAGATCTTATGAGGATTGAAAAAAAAAAGATTCTCTGGTTGATTTATTATAAGATCTTACTATCTAGCTAGTAGATATTCGGATTTTCATCCGGATAATCACCTCGGTCAAGTAGCTAGAGGTGAGAAGCTAGGTAGTAGGTACTTACGCATCTAGACCGGTTCTTCGATTTGACCAAAAAGACAACGAAGAGGTTCCTACATTGGCAGAGGGTTAGCGAATTGATTGGTACCAGCAGAATTTGGTTGAAATGGTACTTTTCAAACCACGGATACTTATCGATTATGTACCTACTTCAACATGCCTACCATTTTTCAAGTTGTTTTCTGATTGGGAGAGAATAAAGTACAGAGCCCACACGTGACCGCGTGATTTATAGCCTCAAGCATCAGGTCTCAAGTCGTGCCCCCACTTCCATTTACAACTTCACCCACAATCTCCACCTAGTAACACAAAACAAAGCGCGTCAAATCCATCCACAGCACAACAATATAAACTCCACTCACCTACATTATCAAACAACATCAAAAGATTCACGATAACATACCAAATCTACTGTGCGAAACATATTGGGGTACGACTCATAATTTGATCGTCGCATCAGGATATTTGAGATGGCTCGATCATCTGCGCGGTCGGCGTCGCAAGATATCCCCTCTTCACCACCCAAACGCGAAAGTCCTATTCGAAGAGTGACTCGATCAACTCGTAACCAAAGTGTAGATTTGGATGAGCCTCGGAATAATGAAGAGAGTGTTGAGAGTGCGGGTAGTAAGAATGAGCAGAGAAATTCCAAAAGTGCTCGCAGAGTTGCTCGCAAATCAGGTTAGCGTTCTTTGCATTGCATTTGTTAATTATTCCTCACAAAGTTTAGACTTGTCAATACTTGCAGAAGATAGCGAAGTGTCACCCGAAGAGGATGAAGAAGAAGACGAAGATGAGGAGGATCCTGAAGCAACCAAGGTCGCAGATTTTCAAGGATATGATTTAGAGAATGGTGATCGCAGCAATTTGTCAGGTGAAACGCTCAACACATCACATACCGTACGGATTATGCAAGCCATCGACTCCATATCAGCTATCGAGACCCTTCCGGAGCTTTATGATACAGCTTGTAAGATTATCAACAAATCCACGAAAAAAGACGTTCGTCCAAAGGAAATGGGCCGCCATCTCAGATCTTTGAAAACATTTTTTGATACTTTGGAAGTTAATAAAGAGCCATATGGAGGAGAACAGTTCATTGAGGTTGACATCGTAAAGAAAAAGCTATCTGAATCAATAGATTCTATGGATCATGGCTCAGAAGGCCTCGGAGATAAAGCTATTCCTGTTACTGCGATTCTTCAATCGGCAAATCTTGCAACTTTGATAGGCCAAGTTAATCAACTGCGCAAAGATGTTCAAGCTCCTGAAGAAGAATTGAAGGTATTCCTTCAGTCTTTAGATAAAACGTTCCCTCGCCCATTTGTATCTGAGTTTGCTGAGCCTTTGGACGAGGATTCCGAAAACAGCAAACTAATCAACAAAACTTTCGACATGGTTTTAGACATACGAACTCAGCTGTTTATAACTGCCTCACATCAGCTAGAAACGGACCCGGGGTTCGATCCAGATCATGTTCTAAGATCGTATTTTCTCGATAGCGCAGATGGGGAAGAAATTTGTGGTGTCGATTTCAAGGTTATTGGTCTGGAAGGGCAAATTAAGAGAACCGACGAGAGGATAGATCTCATCCGTGATACGTTCATGCCTGCAGATCAGGCTACAGGCCCAGGTGAATACATCGACTTTGGCAGATTGGAAGTATTGTTCCCCAGGTCTGAGTTTTTCAATAATCTTATCGGATATAGCCAAGACCGTTTGGCAGAGGTCGAGAAGATTGTAGACAGCCGAGGCGGTATCGAGAACGTGATGGAGCCACTTGAAGATCTTGTTAAGGATCTTGCATCCGATGGCGAACCTTCTATTAATGTAGACTACAAACAGGATGTTGTGGATCGTGATGATAGTTCAATATCGAAAAACAAGGCCTCCCCGCCACCTCCACGAAAACCAAGGAAAGAGTAAGAATTCCTTATCAATTTATCATTCCATTCAAACAGCTGAAAGAAGGATTCCCCACTAATAATCTTTTAGACCTCATACCGACCTAAAGGCTATATCGAGACTTATGAAATTCAGAAATCAAGGTGATGGGGGAGGCTCCTCTAGACCTGACTCTAGCACAAATGCTAGGCCTACCATCCGTGGTCCATCACGGGTAGGATTAGAGGCACAACGGGAGGACTCTGAAATCACAAGGAATTTCAAGAAATTCACAAGTTCACAGAATAAAGAGAACCGACGTCCTGACCAACACCAAGGATCCCGAGGTGCTCCGTCGACAACAGATACTTCAAAGCGCGCAATGTATAGAAAGCATCCCAATGGCGAAAGAGTGGAGTGGAATGAGGATAGCCAAGGGTTTCTGATAGACTCTCAGCCAAGAAACAACAAGCGCAAAAGTCCCCTTCCTCCAGACGATGAAGCCGATAGCTCAGATCAAGGCTTTCAAACCGATCAGAGAGCACCTGAACCTACAGCTCGTACGCGCAGGGTTCAGGCAGATGATGAGGAACTCCGTCAACCAAGAAATAACAAGCGCAAAGCTTCCGCACCGCCAGCAGTTCGAACAAATGATGAGGAAGTCCACCCGCCAAGAAACAACAAACGCAAAGCTTCCTCATCTCCAGCGGTCGAGCCGGAAGACGAGGATTATAGCTCGGATCAAGGCTTTCAAAACCATCAGAGATTATCTAAACCTACAGCCCGCCCTACCAAACGAGCGCGTACCGAGGCAGGTGAAAGTTCTCGAGCACGAAATTCACGTGGTGGAAATAGGTCTCGAGAAGTCTACTCACCACTTGTCATCGATGGCGATGTCGATGAGGTGCAAAATCAATTTGCCTTGGTACGACAAGACCAACGCAGAAGAGAGCAATCTCGATCATACCAAGTCCGACGCATGTCACCAGGTCGATCAAGAGGACCTTCGGGGGCAAACCAAGACGATGATGAGGGTAGCCTGCAACTACCTGCGGATGAATATCCAGACGACACTTCATTTGCATTCACCCAAGCCACTGCTCGTGCTAATGCAAGAGCACAAGCAGCCAAGACTGGCTTCAATAAAGTACAAACTCGTACAGAATGGTCTGATGGTGATACCCAGCTTCTCATTGATTACATCAGTGGAATTGGACCACTGTGGGCAGAGATTGAAAGACGTGGTGAGTTTGAACGTGCAAACATTAGCCAGGTTGGTTTGAAGGATAAGGCAAGGAATATTAAGGTTTCTATGTTGTTGTAAGTGGGATTAACCCTAACCCTAAACCTAGCCCTAGCCCTACCTCCGAATATGCACATCACAGGTACTAACATTCAAATCAATACAGGGCTGGTCAAAAACTTCCGCGAAACTTCGAAGGGGTTAAACTAAATGTAAATTTGATCAAAAGGGTGAAGACTACATGGCCAAATTATGATCCATATACCGAAACTGGGTATGGTGCATTCTAACTACAATATCATCGCCTATAGTGGCAGAGCGTATTTCCATGGGTTTGCGGGTTTTGTTGGTATACCGGGTTGAGCAAGGGTATCTACTTGGGAAGGTGTAATTGTATGTTTTCTCGATTCCGAGCCGAATGCACAGAACGAACCTTTGGATAGAAAGGATCAGTATTTATTGGTTTCTAAATGTATCACATATGGCGGATTGGGTGAAGTTTGACTGGATCCATGGCGTTTGGATGGATGGGATATTGGTAGGGTAATTATGGATATGGATATGATTTTGTTTTGCAGGCGAAGGTCATTGTATCTTGAGGGATTGGCATGGCTAAATGTTTGGGGGTTTTGAGGAGTTTGTCTTGGTGAGAATGGGCTGGGATTGGGAAGGGACGGGATCGCGGAAAGCGGTGCATTTTCTTTGATACCACATCGTCATGATTTCATAAAATATCTCATGAATGCTTATATGCAAAAGCCAATTGATAAAGATGTTTACAACTAAACGTGCCTGGTAGCCTCACAATACCTAGTAAACGCTCGGGCCATTATACGACCAGTCAATGCCTACCCTTCACAAGGCTGAGTGTCACAAATATATTTTCCCGCCCTCACTTCAGCCTTACACATACAATCCACGCCATGCACTCCAAACCATGTCCCAACGTCTATTCTCCGCCCTGAAAAAAGGTTCTCCCACCCGTCACTTTCTCAAAGAATTCTCTTACTGTAGTCTCATAATCGTATCATGGATGCCAGCCGTTATCTTCTTTCAAGAACATGTCGCCGCGCTGCACACCATCAAGGGCGCTTCCATGTATCCATTTTTAAATGGTGCATATAATGAGAGTCAGACGAAGGATGTATGTTTAGTTGATAAGAGGAATCCTACTGTGGGTTTGGAGAGGGGAATGCTGGTTTCTTTTCGGTTTGTTTTTCTTTTCTTCATCTCCTCTGAAATTTAAATTTAAATTACAATTACGATACTAATTTTTACCATTCAAAGATCTCCCTACCGTCCCGAAACCCTAGTAGTAAAACGCATCATAGCACTCGAAGGTGATCGCGTCTACACGCGCTCTCCATATCCATATCCGATTGCAGATATTCAGGCGGGACATGTATGGGTTGAGGGAGATAATAATGCGGATGCGAGGAATTCGCTCGATAGTAATCATTATGGTCCTATAGCGGTTAATTTGATTACCGGGAGGTTGACACGTGTGCTGTGGCCTTGGGGGAGTAGGGGTGCTATTGGGTGGGAGGGGTGGAGGGGGAGGACGAGGGTGGTTAGGGGGTGGGATGGGGGTGTGTGAGGTGGGAAGGGGAAGGGGAATGGGGAGGGGGGGGAGGGGGAAGATGGGGCTATATGTCGAGGAGCCTGATAGAGAGATTTCAATGTGGATAATCAGGTATTGTATTGTAGTTGTGAACACTTACACTTGACATACTCCACTAGGTAATCCAAATATGAACAAAACACAAAGGCTCTTGTAAGATTATATTGACGTCTGGTTCTATCTAAAACGGACCTGGGAATAGAATAGATAATCTGGACATTAATTTTTGTCCTTTATAATTATAATCATACAGTTGAAAAAATGTTATCATTGAAAGGCCGTATGAACTTCAGGGTAACCTATATACTAAATAGGGAAATCTCGAGAAGTAAATTGTTTGATATCCTTTAAATCGTCTTACCTACCTACCTAGTATGTTTAAGAAGCTCATGATAATTAGGGATATCTGATTTCGAGGTAAGGATTTCATTTCACCATAGACACTTCGGAAAATCCTCGGTAGTTATAGGTCACATCACCTGACTACCCCTCCACAAGACCCCGCCCCCACTACCAAATACAGAAAATATAACTTTCTAACATCATCATCATCATCACATCAAACCACTTCCCCCTTCCCCTCAGGAAAAAAATATCCCACAAACACAAAATGGGACATCTAGCCATCCTCGCCACCTGCAATCTAAATCAATGGGCCTTAGATTTCGACGGTAATCAAAAGCGCATTATTGAGAGTATTCGACGCGCGAAGAAGGCTGGTGCTTCGCTGCGCGTGGGACCGGAATTGGAGGTTACGGGGTATGGATGTCAGGATCATTTGTAAGGGGGATTTTTATTTTTATTTCTCATCGTTTTCTTTGATCTCATTTTTGTGATGGAGGGGGAAGGAAAATCTGATGAATTGGAATGGAACTGATGATCTTTCAGCCTAGAATCCGACACTGAATTGCATTCGTGGGAGTCGCTGGCGGAAATTATCGCCCATGAGGAGTGTCGGGATATTTTGCTGGATATTGGGATGCCGGTTCGGCATAAGAATGTTAATTATAATTGTAGGATTATTGTTTATAATGCTAAGGTTAGTGGAAGTATTGTTTTTTTTTGTTTGATTTTTATTATTTCGTTGGTTTGGAGGGATGGAATTTAATGATGGATTTTTTTGATATGTTGGATTTGTTCTGTATATTCTATTGTTATATTTTCTACTTTGTTTTGAATTCTACTCGTTTTTGATATTGATCCTGTTTGATATTTTGGATTCATTTTATACATTGGATTCATCTTATACATTGGATTCATCTTATACATTGGATTCATCTTATACATTGGATTCATCTTATACATTGGATTCATCTTATACATTGAATCCTATTGGAACAATGAATAGATTCGGAATTTGACCTTCTTTGGGATATCGCAATATGTTCAGACATTCATACCTTTTCAAGCACTGAATGATTTCGGATGTTATTTGAGTCTAGACTATTGAATATTCTGTTTATGAATTGCAACTAATGAAACGTAGATATTACTCATTCGCCCTAAGCTCTCTTTGGCTTCGGATGGAAATTATCGTGAGCAGAGATGGTTCACACCATGGAAAGGGCAGAGAATAGTAGAGCAGTATTATTTGCCAAGACTGATCACCAAAGTAACGGGACAACATAAAGTTCCAATCGGAGATGCTGTTATCAGTACTTACGACTCGTGCTTTGGTGCAGAGACTTGTGAGGAATTATTCACACCAAGGGCACCTCATATAAACATGTCATTGGATGGTGTTGAAATCTTTACCAACAGCAGCGGAAGTCATCATGAGCTTCGTAAGCTGAATATTCGCCTTGAACTTATCAAGGAAGCTACTTTGAAGGCTGGAGGTATATATCTATATGCTAACCAGCAGGGCTGTGATGGAGATCGTCTTTACTATGATGGATCAGCCATGATTGTCGTCAATGGCAGAGTTGTCGCTCAAGCAAGCCAATTTTCGTTAAACGATGTTGAAGTGGTGACTGCCACTATTGATTTAGAAGAGGTGAGGGCTTACAGAACCTTCAGATCCCGTGCCATGCAAGCAAGGGAAACAGCTCCATACGAAAGAATCGAAGCCGGTATGAGTCTTTCGAGTGATGCTGAGGACGTAAATCCTTTGGTGCAACCTACCAAGGAAATCTCAATCAGATATCACGTTCCCGAGGAAGAGATTGCACTTGGCCCAGCTTGTTTCTTATGGGATTATCTTCGTCGATCTCGACAAGCTGGATATTTTGTACCACTTTCTGGTGGGATTGATAGTTGTGCAACTTCGGTTATAGTTCATTCCATGTGTCGAATCGTCTATGCAGCAGTTGAGAAGGGTGATAACCCACAGGTTATTGAGGATTTACTTAGAATTGTTGGAGAAGAGGAAGATAGCACATGGCGTCCATCCAATTCACAGGATATCGCTAATCGAATCTTCCATACTGCTTATATGGGATCCACGAATTCTTCGTCAGAAACACGAGGTCGCGCCAAGGATTTAGGTGAAAATATTGGTAGTTATCACCTTGATTTTAATATCGATAATGTTGTTTCAGCAGTCACCACACTGTTCACAACGGTCACCAGTTACACTCCGAAGTATAAGATGTACGGAGGAACACCAGCATCGAATTTGGCATTACAAAACATCCAAGCCAGACTTCGTATGGTTTTGGCTTATCTCTTCGCCCAACTTCTCCCGACCGTTCGCGGCAGAACGAAACCTGGATCTTTGTTAGTCTTAGGCTCTGCAAATGTTGATGAATCACTCAGAGGTTACTTCACGAAATATGATTGCAGTAGTGCAGACATCAATCCTATTGGTGCCATCTCCAAGACTGATTTGAAGAGATTTATTCTTTGGGCCAGTACAGAATTCGAAATGCCACTTCTACAAGATTTTATTGATGCTCCACCAACTGCAGAACTCGAACCTATCACGGAAGATTATGTACAAAGCGATGAAGCTGATATGGGTATGAGCTATAATGAGCTATCAATATACGGTCGTCTTCGGAAAGTGGATAAATTAGGACCATATGGAATGTGGACCAAGCTCCTGCATGAATGGGGTCATGTTCTTTCACCACGCGAGATATATGAAAAGACTAGATGGTTCTTTTGGTGTTATTCTATTAATCGTCATAAGATGACTACGCTTACACCAAGTTATCATGCTGAACAATATTCTCGTATGTCCTTACCCTATACCTTACTCCTTTTTTCTATTTTTTACCACTCCGTGTCTCAAGAAATTCAAGCTAATTACTAATTTTCTGAAGCCGACGATAATCGATATGATCTAAGACCATTCCTCTATCCCAGCTTCTCGTTTGCATATAGAAAGATTGAGAAGGCATTAAATGCCATGGGGGTAGCTGCAGAGAAGAAACCGGAGGTAGAAGGAGAGAAAAAGACAGAGTAGATAGATATTCATTTCTTTCATCACGTATCGATTAGAGAATCTGGGGAATTGTGTGTTCATTTTATGAACACTATTTGATTTGGGAGGATACAGTTCTTTGCTCAACGGAAATAAAGTTTATAAAATGCGTCGTCAAGGGCCAGATCAACATCTCGTATGGGAACGAAGTAATACTTCATAGATTTAGAAGTTAAGTAAGAGGAAAGTTCATCTTAGGATCCCTATCAAAGAATATCCATCTCATCGCACATACAACGTGATTTTGAGAGCGGAAATCAGAAAGCTAAAATTTAAATGGAATGCAAAACCGGGGTAATTAAAGAGAACAAAGTTGCAAACATGGAGATCAGTATAAATACCCGAAGTCTTATGGCATTCTTCATCTTAGTAGCGCATGACTATTTGGGCTTGGTATACCATACCTTAGTAGGTGTACTGATACTCCTAGTGGTATTAAGTAGGAGGAGTTTATAAGATGTATTGTGTTGTGATTGTTTTTTCTTTCATTCTTTTGGGAAGGGTTTTGGTTTGTATTAATTGTAAGGTCTTATATGGGAGCAAAAGAATGGTAAAGACGAGGAAATGTGCGGGAGGAAAGAAGGATAGAAAGAATTGAAAACTTAATACTTAAATAGCAGTCTGTGATTTTGTAAGTATTTTGGGGGGATTGGGTGTTGATGTAATCTTATGATTGTAAGGATATGTGGGTATGTGGATATATGAATATAAAACCGATAATTGGTATGGAATTGATCATATTTGAAAGTTATGATGGATAAATGAATATCATCAGTTCTGTTTTTGTTAGGGAAGGAAAAATAGAGGTTAAGTTTGAGTGTGAGTGTGAATGTGAGTGTGAATGTGAATGTGAATATTAGGGCTGGGCTGGGCTAGGCTGGAGGGTATGGAGTATGGAATATGGAATATGTATGTATGGGTAGAGGTTATTCTTATGGAGTGGGGAGATAGAAGATTGAGTGTTGGGAGTTAGGGTTGAGTGTCTTGATGGATGCAATGTTATTTCGAGGAATTTTTCAGATTTTTCTTTCTTTCGCATGGTGGTGTTCTAGCTTCTTGTTTATGAAAGGAAAGTAAGGAGTTCATGCAAGTTTTCCTATATATTCCAAATTTCATATTTGAGATATTGAACAACTTTTGAGCTCATGGTTTAAGATGTATATATGTGTCTGCTAGATATAAACTGGTGATTAGTATTGGAATATAAAGTTATCGGAGGAGGAAGACGAACGATATTTCCATACCTATTCATCAGTATGTATCAGGCTATATTAATGAATGAATCATGCGGAAAATGGTGATGTCTAAGTGGATATTTATGAGGATGGGAATGTAAATGAGAGAAGGAGAAGTCCTGTCTACTTGTTCAGTATGAGTTGATGGAATTATTTGGTGTCGTTGTGAATATAAACAGGGAAGAGATATTGTTCGAGCATTATCTTCGTATCTTTTGCACACTGTGTTTAATGTTTAACCTTTAACCTTTAATCGGGAAGTCTGATTGCTTTTAAAGCTATACTGGAAATATATCAGGAGAGTGGGGAGCAGATATTTGGGTTTGATTTAGAAAATGGAGATTATTATTTTATATTGTGACTTGCGGATTTGGCGGAACAAAGGCAGTCATTTTCATATAACCAACTTCTGATGTATGAATGATGGATGGATATCCCGAATCATAACACAATCTCAGGAGGGAAAGCCTTTGAATGATTTGGAATGATTCATATACTTTCTGGTATGATGATACTTCAAATGGCGGCTTTTCACACATAGATTCCTTTTGATATTTCGATGACTGAAAGTAGCAATGATATCCATCTTGACACATAAATAATGTGTCAAATGGCAATTTTTCATTCAAAGCTCCTTCTCGACTACCGCAAACAAGTGGTCATGTTGTTCATAGATTGATTTTAATGAATGAAAGTTTCATTCATATCAGTTGAAGTGTCATTTCATATTCACTTTGATATTAATCGTGTTTCAAAGAGCATTTTTTTATCAATAGATTCTTCTCAATGACTGGAAGTAGTGGTTATATTATTTATAAATCTTGCTCGATGATTGGAAGTTTTATTCATATTAGTTGAAGTGTCATTTCATATCATTTTCGATATATCAATGATGCATCAAATGGTATTACCACTCATAAGTCCTTCTCGGTAGTTGCAAATACCAGTCTACAAAGTCATTTCCTACCCTTTTTGACACATAAATGAAGCTTCAACAGCAATATCATTCACTGACTCCTTCTCCCTGACTCTAAATATTAGTAACATCATTTTACACAGTCACTGCATATCCATTTTGATATTTTAATCATACTTCAAATGATAATTTTAGTCAATGATCCCCCTTCGTGACCCAAAATATCAGGAATACCAGTCTACAAAGTTACTTCAAACTCTTTTTAACCCATTAGTGATGTGTCAAATGGCGATTTTTTTTCATTCATGAGTCCTTCTTGGTGACTGATAGTGGCCGTATCATCATTCTACATAGTCATTTCATGCCCACTTTGAGATATAAATGATGTATCGAGTTCCAGTTTCAATCATAAAATCCTTTCTGGTGATTGGAAATAAAAGCAATATCTCTTTGCGCAGTCATATCATGCCTATTTTGACGCAGCAATATCATTCACTAACTCTTTCTCCATGACTGTGAATAGCAGAAACGTCAATCTACACAGTCATTTCATACTCTTTTTGACACATAAATAACGCTTCGAATAGTTTCGATGACTGGAAATGATATTTATACCCAGTCAGGATGTCATTTCATACCCATTTTTGCACATTAATCATGCTCCAAAATGTTTAAATCAGTCAGAATCCTCTTGATAATTGCAAACGTTAGCGCGGAATCTGCCTCTCCAAAGGCTGTTAAGGCTCGAGGATCCCCCGCTTCCTAACCTTTCTTCTTCTTCTTCTTCACACAACAAGACATACATCCTCCAGCGAAATCAAAAGTCAAACATATCAAACCTGTTCCGGCACTCCCACTCACTCCAACATTCCATCCCACTCCATCCCACTCCAGCACTCGATCCTACTCCAATACTCCATCCTACGCCAACACATCCTCCTTCTCAACACTCTGGTCTACCGCGACACTGCGCCTGCTCGACAATCCAACCCTATTCGGATATCGCATTTTGCTAGATCAGTTTAGGTACGTACTGAGAGTTTGAGCTCCAAAGTTTAAACACAATAAACTTATGGTTATTTTATCAGCAGACTTCTGATTCTTCAGACTACAACTAAAGGCCTCGCCTTTACTTTGCATCAAGACCCTCGATCCTACTTTAGCACTCTATATTATAAGAAAACTCTCTTCTATGTGAGCTATCGTTCCTTTATGTACTGGGCTCTAATCTTTGGGTGCTATAAACTAACAGTTGTCCCAATAGCAAGCCTCTGATTTACCACCCTAAATCTACCTATTCGTTTAACATCAGGAGATATACATCCCCATCGTGAGTAACTTTCTCGTCTTGACATATACTATCGTCATTTTAACATATTATAGATGTGTTGGCACGACGTTGCAAGATACGCATGCAGCACCGCCCACAAGAATGCAGGCCAGGATGAATTGAGAATCTTTCGAACTAATCAGTGTTTTGAGGCAATCAGTCAGTCGACTATCTAGGGGAAATGTGTCCTTTGTACCCCGCAAGCGGCCGGCCGTTCTGCCTTCCATATTAAGGCCCATGATAACTTGCATAACAACTGTCCAGGGTGCGTGTACACTGAACTAGGAAATGTTTTTTAAATACTGCACCTGATGCATGAAAATAGTAGATAGCCCAACCTTAAGAAAATATGACCTTGCCACTACCACATATTCGCTGCCCAACGTGACATGACATCGCTGTGGAATCAAAACAAGTAAATGCAGGTCTGAAAGTAATTGATGAAGTGGTCAAAAACTCAGTCTGCTTAACGGCGCTGACTGACAGCAAGTAGCAAGTGGAGCTAATTGAATTTCTACAATCATTCGCTCAGTCAGTCATCATTTTCTCTTCGCTGATCAGCAATAGATCAGTGGGATACTTCTCCGATTTTCTCAGTTTGGAGTCATCTTGTAAGGGTTTCGTGATATTTGGAAGGAATTTTCTGAATACTTGTAGTAAAAAGTATTCTTATACATTTTCATTTCTAATAATGATTAAATGATTCGTATACTATGCTTTTGAGAAAATAATCGAATTTGATGAATTAGAAAAATGAAAGATCCAGAAAGGAAAAAAGTATATCATTTTTTCAATCATTTTATTTCTGTACCAAGCAAGGATCACACACCAGCTAATCCATCAATTGATCGGAGTTAAGTCAGTGAGCAAGAAAGTCATTTTTTATCAGTCAGTCAGTCAATTGAAAATGAGAGGCTCGCTGATAATTGACTGACTGACTGACTGATTGACCACTCTGACAATTGGATAATTTACCCCTGAATCATTTTAACCGGAAGCGAGTTATGTCATGTATGGTAGGGCATAGAAGACGACTTGACTGTATATTAGAATTGTAAAAAAATGATGAATAGGATGGAAATGTCAATCACTCAGTCATCAATCAACTCTTGATTTCCCATAATTGACTAATATCACTGATCAACTAATCAGTATATATTCCTTCAACTCTTCAACTCTTCAACTCTTCAACTCTTCAACTCTTCAACTCTTCAACTCTTCAACTTACTTGAACACTCTACTCTACTTCAACATCCAACTCCATTTCGATTCAATATTTTACTCTCCTAAAAGAAAATCATATCCACCTCGATCAGACAT
The DNA here is from genome assembly GCA_014898415.1 of Stromatinia cepivora. NCBI lineage: Eukaryota > Fungi > Ascomycota > Leotiomycetes > Helotiales > Sclerotiniaceae > Stromatinia > Stromatinia cepivora. Next base: position 363,983 of record RCTD01000029.1, on the reverse strand, counting down.
CGTAAGTAACATCCTCACCTAACCTTACATACAACCAATAGTTCTAACAAATCACAGATGTGTATCCGATTGTATTCAGAGTTTGATTGCAGCGAGTGGCACGAGAAATGCAACCACGAACCTCGCCAGAGAGTCGTCTATATCATCGAACGATGTTTGAGTGCGCAACGTACGGGCTGCAACGACTTGATTTGTCGAGAGGATTGGCATGCAAGCATTCGACAATATATTCAACATCCGATTCAAATTCGCACAAACATGCGAAAATCATGTCCAGGGTGCGTAAAGGAAGCGCTAAAAATTGCGAAACTTTCAAGGGAGGATGACCTTCAACGACTCACGCCAGAACTTCAAGGATACAGACCAGCTCCACAGCTGGCGCCAGAGGAAGATATGGATGAGGCTGCAAGATCGGAAACGCCGGAAGACCTTCAATTCCAGGAAAACCCTCAATTCCAGGATTTCCTTCAAGAAACAAGAGATGCTGGGTTTGAAATCGAGACCGATAGTGAGTAGGGAATCGAGGGAGAAAATCTCAACATACCAAGGCCTGCAAGCTCTAGCAGAGGCGGGAGTGAACGCGGAAGCAGAGAATAGAGGTCCAATCTCTTTAATCATTCCTGGCATGGATTCTGGGCTCCGGGGGCAGCTGATCATGAACTTAAAATCGACGGAGTGAATCTTTACATCAGGGTCTGGAGCTCTGGGATAGTAAATAATAATAATAGCCTGACTTTTCAAAACATAATTTTATAACCCTCATATTCATACCTCAATTTATCATCGCGGTGAAATTAAATTTAAATCAAGCAAATGAATAAGTGAACTAGCATGAGTAATTGATTAATACAACCAACTTGCTGAATCAATCGAATTATGATAGGTAGAGACATAAATATAAAGTAACGGTGACTAGAATGGATATTCAATCATTAAATCATTCAGTCAGCCATCAACAAACTTTTGATTTATTACCGATCGACGAATACCATTATTTGGTTTAGTAACTGATTCATCAATATATGATTTGTATTTATAAGAGGGTAAACAGTATTTCATTTCTTCCCTCTTCGAATTCTTCCCCAACACTAAAAAATTCTAACACTTCAAACACCCCATCCTACTTCAACAATTTATCCACTTGAATATTCGAATTTGCTTCGAGATCTGTCCACTTGGCTGGTATTCAGATGTGTATTGAGAATCCAAACCATAAAGTCAAATATAATAAACTTACAGTACCGGTACTTAGTTATAGTTATCCTTACTCCAAACCAAGAAACGAATGAAAAATCCCCTCCTCTTCTCTCCTCTCCTCAACTAAAGAAGAAAAAGAAGAAGTTAAGAAGTTCATCAACTTGGATAAGAGGCAGATTAAGGATAAATGAAAAACAAAAAATGGCTAAGATTTCATAGGATTTTTAAAGGTTCAGAAGAAAAGGATTTCCAAACTCCTCACCCCCTCCTTTATAATCATCGTTTTAAACTAGAAACATGAAATTTGAAGTTTGTACATTCGTTGATGTAGAAAAAGATAATAATTAAATAAGGATTTTGTACATTTCATCCTCATCCTGCTGCTGCGTAAAGATTCGACGGGAAACCTCCGATGATTGTGCTTCGGCTGGATCCAGTGTTTAGATACTATAAAGAAAAAGATTAAAAAGGTTTCTCATTTCAATAATCCTTCATACTATCCATCCCAGTTCATTACAAAAACAAGTACCACACATATCATACTGCGCTGACTATAACTATAACTATAACTATAACGCCATACCCTGTAAACCATCTCGCGACGTATAGAGTTGAATTTACTCTTAATATTAAACCGATGACTCCCATCCATCCATCCATACAAAACCCAGCCTCCACCTCATTATTCCTTCATTTATCATTAAACTCCTCACTTTACACTCCCATACCCTGTCCAATCTCTGATTATAAGTATTATCTCTCAAATTTCACCCTGTCGCACCTCCACTTCCATTCGCGCCCGACCCCATCACACCCGCTCCACCCCTCATAGCACTCTTCCTCCCGTTATCGACCAAAGTCCCCTCACTATCCCTCTTATCCCTCCTCACCCCATCCACTCCCGATCCACCCACCCCACCATTCTCCCCAGCAGCAAACTCATCCGCATGCATACCTCCCCCATTCAACCCCGCAAACTGATCATTCGGATGTGGTGGAGCAGGACTATCACTGAACGGTCTCCTCTGCGTTCCATATTCCTTTGGAGTCCCAAAATTCTTGTCCGTCCCATGAACATGACTGGCTCCACTTTGATCTAATTCCCTACCCACCATTCCCTCTTCCGCGAAATTAACTTTGTTATTCATAGCATGGCCTTGGGGTTCAAAAGTTTCACCGACTCGACCAGCATCTTGACCTGGATTTGCGGTTTCGTATTCGAGTACCTTTATGAATTTGTAGAAGGCAGAGGCGAGGACTGCGCCGAGAAAAGGTCCGAGCCAGTAAATCCAGTGGTAGCCAGGAAACTGGCCGGAGACGACGGAAGGCCCGAAGGAGCGAGCGGGGTTGACGGATCCGCCGGTGAAGTAAAGGCCTGGGAGTTGTTAGATTCTTAGTTGGATGAACTGTAAGGGGATATAGGTAAAAATGTATTGAAAGGTAGGCAATGTGAACGTGAGTGAAAGATGATGGTGTATACCTGTAAGTTCAGCAATGAATAGAGCAAGACCGATACCAATTGGTGCAATAAAAGTTCCCTTATGTTTTTCAGCCGCAAGCATAAAGATCGTAAAGACCAATTGAGCAGTAAGGAACATCTCAATGAAAAGACCTCGAACGATTGATGTACCGCCTCCCAAAGTGGTTCTAAATGTTACGGGACCGGGGAAAAGAGCAGAAACAAGGGCAGCAGCTGTGATACCACCAATGATTTGAGCTATGAATAGAAAAAGACCCCGAAGATATGGGAGAGCGCCGACAAGACACATTCCAACTGTGACCTATGGATTATTAGACGGCATCCCATTAGGCAAGGAAAACCGAAAAGGGGAGTGAATATTCTTACAGCAGGGTTAAAAAGACCACCGCTTATACGGAAGAAAACCCAAGCATTGACTGCCAGAGAAAAACCAAAACATAAGGATATATAGAGTAATTGGGCAGGATCGCTTGGGGTTCCGACGATGTTGGAATTGTTGGCTGGTGTTGCTAAGAGAGCCACTTGGGTACCTGAGAAAGCAAAGAAGAGAAAGAGGGTCGTTCCGGCAAATTCTGCCGTTGTTGCCACGAAATGATTTCGTGTATTATTGTGTAAGTGAAGCCATTTATGGCCATTTCTGAGTGGAGTTGTTGTATAATTGACTGTATCTGGTATCCAGCCAGTGAAATGATTTCGATTTGACTGTAATGAATCTCTGCCCGCATGAGGCTCTCGCGACTTTTTACTGTCGTTGAAAAAAGGTAGCACAAAACCACCACCGCGTCTCGGTTCGTTGATGTTCATGATGGTTAGTCGAGTGATGAAGAATTGAATGAGGAGAGCAATGCATCTGGGTAGAGAATGTGAATTAAATAAATTGTCTATTTATATTGTTGCAACTCAATGCAATGAAAAACGAAAGATGAATGCAGTAACAAAGAGAGCCGAGGGGCCGAAATGATATAAAGAAAACCCCGCATCGCCGAGACCAAACTCCAGATCTTGAATTACAAAGCAATAGCATAACCAATTGCAAATATACAGATACGTGAGGGGCATTGCAGATACGTCAGATGTACGAAGCCGGAGACTTGATAGTGTTTTAACGTAGTAGTACGAAAATTCTACTCCTTTGTATGGTAAAAAACGTCGGAAAATTAGACAAAGCCGCGGATAAATTACACTACGGAAAATGATGATCTTGTGGCAGATATCTCTTCGATCCGCTTGTAATCAGATAGGTGAATGCGGAAATAATTGAATTAATTGCGGCTTGAAATGAGCCAACTGTAGCTCAAAGCGGGTGATGGCTTGTTCTCAAGCCTCGATGGAGATCTAGGCGATCAAAAGAGGAATTGAAAGGCTCATAGACAACATTGAATGAAAAGTATAGAAAAGTAATGATAGGGAGGTATTTGGCAGATCGTGCCACGTCTGAACTTTCTATATAGAAGTTTTCAAGACATGGAAGGTTGGCACGGATGGGGTCTTGATGTGGCTGGGATAATTACTTAGAACTACTAAGTAATGACAGTAACCATACACATAGAGCATGCGAGAAAGGAGTCTGCGCGAAATTTGAAGCTGTACGTATTGATTCAAAGTCATTGATGTAGTGTCAAAGAGTAGATAGTGGATGGCTAAATGACCTTGATAATACGGAGCAGTTGACGAATTGGCCCAATTGATATGTGGCATATCAAGGAATGCAGAAGCAGATCGAGTGAGATATGACAGAATTTTGGAAATAATGCCAATCTTTTGTACAAGACTCGTAGTCTGGCTCGCCGACGATAGAGATGGCTGTTGTTAAATTATCCTGTGTTGGGGGAAGGAGAATGTAAATGTAAATGTGAATGCCAAAGCCACGGGATTAATATCTTTCATTGAAAAAGAAAGAGGTTTCATTCTGTAGTGCCTTCATCCAGGAAGGATCGTATGGATCCGCCTTACTATGTTGGAAAGGGGTCGCAACCGAACTTGTAGCAGTGAATGTATGCGACTGAAAATATAAGCCAAAATGTAAGATTAGAAATTCTCAATGTGCTTTATATACTCCATCGGTACCAACTTATGAAAAATGATTTTAGAAGAAATACGAAGATGAATGCAAAACATGCAAAACATACGAAAGAAATATGGATATGGGTAGTACTAGTTCAAAGATCCACAGAAACAAGCTTTTCGTACATCGTAAATGTGGGATATCAAATAGTTGTTCTAAACACAGCCACAAAGATTTCCTATTTGGAGGGGGGAGTTTGACCCGTATTACTTATAAGTAGTAATTAGGGATTTTCACTGGTCAAGGTCATCTCCTTCTTTCTGTTTATTGTAAACAAGCCACAAATCCACAAATCCCCAAATCCCCTTGTGTGACCCAAAGGTGTGATCGATAACAACTGATTCATCCCACTCGCCTACCAAACAACCTTTTTGTGGCTCAAATCCCGCTGGTGTATTTCAACCCGCGACGGCTTTCACCAACTTCAACCTTATTAATTCTCCCTAACAACAACGGTTTTGTTTGTATTTTGCATCAAACATCTTTTACGACGGTCCTTTTCTATCAAGTCGGATGCGATCAAGTTGGTGCGAAATCCAGCTGAAGAGCTGAAGGATTGTACTGTCGGGCGCTTTCAAGATATTTGAGCTTTGAAGTTTAGCTTAAGAATACGATACCCATCATGCGACCACCAAGAATTGTGATAATTATTGCCTTCCTCCTTACTACTTTCTTTCTTACATTTTTATCTCTGCGGTCCTCTCATTCGCCACAGAATGTAGCTGCTTCCACGACAACCCCCAAGAGTGGCATACAATCATTATTCTCCTTCCGAGCTCCATTCTCGCTCTTCCCTCCCAATGCAATCATAACTCTCACGAATGATAATACGACTGCTTTCCTGGCAAGGCCTGCTGCCTTTGGGCCTTTATTACCCAACGAAGGATTAAAGGGACAATTATGGATAGGGAGTGGGTTTGGAGATGATAGCATACGGCAAGGTCCTGTTGCCTCCGGGGCTGAAGGCGAGTTAGGTTGTAGTGATGTGCCGGGTTGGGTCGATAATTTTGCGAAGTCTGGCGCGATAGAAGGAGTTAAATCTGGAGATGATAAATCTGCGACGACTGCGAGTAAATCGAAAACAAACAAGAGAGCACATGAGGATGACAAAACTTTCATCGATCGAACGTCGAGCAGTTCTGCGAAGAATAAACATAATGTAGGAGAGCCCTCGGCTGACGATGGTACCGACGATTACCTTCACCATCCTCTGCCGGGATCAACAGTATCAAAACATACCGACAAGCAACCCACGGATCTGAAGGCAAATCATGCAGACATTCAATCTATACAGGAAGGTGCAGAAATTGCTGGTAAGGTTGTCTTATTGAGCCGTGGAGGCTGTGGGTTTTTGGAAAAGGTCAAATGGGTACAGCGTAGGGGTGGAATCGCTTTAATTGTCGGTGATGACAAAAGTGGCGGACCGCTAATTCAGATGTATGCTCGGGGCGATACATCAAATGTGACCATACCAGCCATTTTTACATCCCGTACCACGGCACATTTACTTTCTTCTCTGATAGGGCCGGGTGCCTATAAGGAAGATGCGCTGGATGAAAGTGGTAAGGCGACATTGAAGGTTCAAAAGAATGACAAGTCGAAGAACGTTTCGAAAAAGAAGAAGACGAAGGAATCCCAGCCCACGTTTACAGCTACCCCAGCAACACCCAAAGCTACAAAGGCAGCTCGAACGAATTTGAAGAAGTCGTCTAAAAAAGCATCTTCAAAAGTTGAGGAGAAAACTACAACAATCGAAACACAGAAACCAGGTTGGTTTAAGTCGTTGTTCTATGGAGCCGGTGGACGAGGTTCTGTGAAGGACAGCAGTAGACCACCGAGCAGTGGTCAACTTGATTGGGTTCTTGTTGATGACTGGAAGGACGATGACAATGCCGGCACGAAGAAAATATCCGCCGCCAAACTCACCGGTCAGGAAAAGGTGGATGCAGACAAGAAGTCGCAACAAACTAGCAAGGGTTCAAACAAGGCTGCATCGGGGGATGATTTTGTTATTGGTGTTCAGGATTGGCGTGATCCAGATTTAGTAGGGTCATCTGATAGCAAGGATTCGGAAAAGAACTCGAAAACAAGTACCACTAAGACAGGCGGAAAGTCTGACACAAACAAGGCAAACAATGAATCACCACAGCCGACAAAGGCAGGAAAGAAGAGCTCAGGCAGTATCACCGAAGAAGAGAATGAAGTCACACCTAAATTACGAGGCGGTAGTATTACACCGGGTAGTGGAGAATACGCCCCTAAAGCCGCTTCAGATGTGGATAAGGCCAAGACCAAGGCTAAGGAGACAGCAGAAAAGTCCAGCTCAATTGGTAGCAAAACTAAGGGTATTTTGACAACCATTTTTGGTGATGATGAAGAGGATTTTGAGCTCATTGCGCCAGGATCAAGCAGTACTGGCAATGTTGATATGGATGATGAGAACGAAGAGGATGATAATGATGGAGAAGATGAGGAAGATGGACTTTGGGTCACACTAACACCCACCAGTGGAGCTAGTCCATTCCTTGACACTCTGTTAGTACTAGTAGTCAGTCCATTGGTCACTTTGACCGTGGTTTACGCATTACTACTACTCAGATCTCGCATAAGGAGACGTCGCTGGAGAGCACCTAAATCGGTTGTCGAAAGATTACCCGTCAGAACTTATCAAACTATTAATACACCTGGCAATCGATCCCCGACGGTGCTATCCCCAACCAATTCCTCAGCAACTACCCCACTTCTTTCACATACCACACCTAGCAGACCTCGTCCGAGATCACGGACGACAACGGGCATACCAGAGCCTGGAGATATTGCTCGTGTTAATTCAAATCCATTACAAGTACCCACGCTCACAGCATCTCAGCCTAATGAGCATGAGAAAAATGTTGGATCACCTAGTCAATGGAAGAAATATATGGGCAAGCAAATAGAGTGTGTGGTGTGTTTAGAAGAATACGTGGATGGCGTTAGTCAAGTCATGAGTTTACCATGTGGCCATGAATTCCACGTGGATTGCATGTATGTTCTACCTTCTTTATTCCCATTGGTAATTCTAAATAACTAATAAATTTGCTAGAACACCTTGGTTAACAACACGTCGCCGAACATGTCCTATCTGTAAGGGTGATGTCGTCCGTTCTCTCGCTCGAGGGTCACCTTCTTCTCCACGCTATGAAGCGTACCATGATGATGACGACAGCGACGATGATATACAAGCTCAAGCAGCAGAAACTGTAAATACATCCTCTTCATCAGCCCTACCCATTTCCCGCAATCTCGAAGATGAAATTGTAAGGGACCTAGAACAAGGAATTTCTTCCCCTACACCAAGTCGCGCTAGCAGACATGTTAATAGGCGAGGAGAAAGTTGGAGGAGTATGTTGGTGGATAGTTCGATGAATCTGTTAAGCGGGAGTCTAGGATCAGGATCAAGAAGCAGAAGTCCCAGAAGGGGGGAAGAAGATAGGAATCGGTGAATATTTTTGTGAGGAAGATATAACATTTTAATGGATGAGAGAGAAAGGGTTATGGAACGGGAAATGGAGTTAAGCAAGTGGGAAGTTTATCTATGTACTAGGTAATCTTGTAACATCTCCATAACTGTTGACTCTTAGACAGTGCAGGAAGAAGTATGGAGTAAAAACGAGCGTCATTTTTGTATGGTGTAGAGGATGATACTAGGTTAAGAAGCAAGGAAGGGAAGGAAAGGCAAGGAAATGGATGGATGGATGAATGGGTATTTTTGAGACCTACTCTAGGAGACTCTAAGTCTAAGAAGGGATAAGGGTTTTATTGGGCAAGGCATGGTCATGATCATGGTCATGGATGGCGTACAGTATATCATTCGTTTACTTATTTAGTTATTTATTTATAACTTATTACCCTTTTACTCACTTCAGCATATCGCTTGTGCACTTGTGATGTAGGTAGGTATACGATGTTCTCGAGTAGAATTAATTGAAATGTACAGATGATACTTAGATATTTAGATAAATGGATGGGGAATGGATAGTGGATAGTGGATAATGGAGAATGGATCAAGAGATTTTATCAACATACCTCGTCAGATGCTTATCTAGATCCTAGTAGGTATCCTGATGCAGTTGATACATAATGATTGACGGTTGATGTGATAAATGATGAATGATGAATGATCATAATACGGGCTAGGAATATTAATATAAATAGAGCACGACCAATCGGGTAATCTCCCCGCTCCCATGTGGCGCGTAAGACGTCGGAGTGGAAAGTACCGGGGGTGTGCGATCGATGATGTAGTTCCTAGGTGTGGACTAATTGGGGGGATGGATGGTTTGTTGAACTTTGATTAACATTACTAGGTAGGTATTGAAGTTTATTTTGTTGTGGTGAGCTAAAGTGAGCTAAAGTGATGGTTGATCTATCAAACTTGGAATATATTTATTCGTATGGAGAAAAGTAGGAAATGGTTCATACTAATGACCGATGACTTGAATTCCTGAACTTACGATAAGGGTTTCTTTGTGTATATGTATACCTAGGTAACAGGTAACCTTATCCTACCAATTTGATTTTTTGGATCTTTCTTTCGTTTTATACGAAACTTTTCTTCCTTACGAGACCTGGATTGGTCTTGGGTTAAGAGTTACTAGGTACCCTACGGACGGATTAAATTGATAAATGAATTATTGGTGGGGTGGATGATTGATTGATTCATTGAATTGTGCACGAGCGGGCTCTGCATGATCGATTATTGCTTGGTGATTTGGATTCGGTGGAACGGTAGTTGGTATTTGAAGGGGAGGTGTTGGAGCTGGGGCGCGGACTTGGGTTTTGTGATTTGTGGTTTGGTTTGAAGTGAGAAGAGCAAGTAGAGAATTAAGGGAAAGAGAAAGCAAGGACGATTGCGCTTACGTTTATCGCGACGAAGAATTTATTATATATACCTTGGGGATTTGACTACAGGAGACGAAGTAGGCTGGCTTACAATTGGAGTGAGGCTTAGTGGAAGCTGGATTCGATTCGATATCTTCGCGGTTGCGCAGCGCGTCGAGGTCGGTGGCGTATCGAGATTCGCATATATTACGATACGGAAACGAATATTATACAGGGTGGTATATAGGTTTACTAGAGCCTGGACCTGAGATTGGATTTGAGTATCCGAGGAAGTCAGCCAAAGTGGAACCATGGCCGTGGATAAATCGACCAATACAATGGATGAGGAGAAGGGCTTCGCGAATGATGTAGGTGCTGAGACATTGGGAGTTAAGAGGGGATGTGGATGGAGGAGAAATGCTACGAGAAAAAGGTTGCCTGGAGCTACGATTTGGTTAGAGGTATGGTCAGTCCCTGTTGCGGACTTCCCCTCCCGATTTACTTGGCTATTTTCGTCACATGTTGGGATGAATTGTCCGACATAAGATTGAACTTAAAGTTGGAGGTAAGAAGCTAACTCGTGTCTGAAAAGCTTATCGCAATTGCTCTATTAGTCACAATGTTATATCGACAACAGCATGCGTTGGGATGTTTGTCATTGGCGATGCTAGGGTTTGGTAATACGTCTGCGAGACCTAATACTACGCTACCATCGTTTGTATTTGATTATGGTAAGGAAGTTCAGTCCATGCATCAAATATGCATATCATTACAGTACCCACTAACATGTGGTTTGTTTAGCACCACTTGTTTGGCTGGACGAAGCAGAAATGTATTTTCCCTCTGACATATACGCCCAAATCCTCAATACTAAACCTTATGTCAATCTCACTTTAATACCTAATGATACGCTTCCTTCTCCACTCAACCTCGAAAATCTTGATTTATTGAATAATTGGGGCCCCAACGTCTATCTAACCTCCAATATTGATGTCACCACCTCCCCTGCGTACCTTACCGGCGTCGTCCCCTCTTCAGCTACCGGCCGTACCCAAAACGCCATCTCCTGTTCCGTAATCCTCTCCGATCACGGAAATGGTCTCATGGATGTCTTTTACATGTATTTTTACGCCTATAATCAAGGAAACATAGTTTTTGGTCAAGAACTAGGTGACCATATTGGAGATTGGGAACACAATATGATTCGCTTTGTAAACGGTACCCCTCAAGCAATCTGGTATTCCCAACATGGAAATGGTCAAGCATTCCTCTATTCCGTTGTTGAAAAAAGTGGAAAGAGACCTATTGCCTACTCGGCTCGTGGAAGCCATGCTAATTATGCTATTCCGGGTACTCACGACCATACGATCCCCGATCTGAATCTTCCAGCCGGCTTACTCCAAGATTATACATCAAGAGGTACACTTTGGGATCCAATTTTATCGTCATATTTCTACACATATGATATCCCGAGTAAAAATTTCACGGCCGCAAGTGAGGGAAGTCCGGTTGGGGCGATGGAATTTGAGGGGAAGTGGGGTGATGCTCAGTATGCGAAGAATGATAGGAGACAGAGTGAATTTTTTGGGTTTTGGAAGTTTGTGGGGGGGCCGACGGGGCCCGGGGATAAACAGTTGGGGAGGAAAAAGGTTTGTCCTGATAATGGGATTCTTTGTATTGTGAGGGATAGGTTGGGTCCTTAGGTTTGGTGGGAGGGTTGGGTGGGGAGGGTGAAGGTTTATTTGGGTTTGTTATGGTTCTTAGAGAGTTCTGCTTTGTTTACCTAGGTATGGAACGGCATAGAATGGTTGGATTGCTTCTGCTTCTGGATTCGGATTTGGTGTTTGTTTGATTTTTTTGTTGGTTTTTGTCTGAGGAGATGGGAGATGAGGGAGGTTAATGTGTTTCGTTATGATATAGATGGATATGGATATGGATGGGTGAGGGTGGGTATGACTCGAACATGATACCAAGGATGGTTGCGAAACGATAGGAAAGTGTAGGACATGACAGGACGCAGTAAGATCATAGATCGTATGTTTAGGATATGGGTATCTAGATGGTTATGATTAAAGACCGGGATTGAATGAAACAGTGTCGGATGGGCGAGTTAGGATGGGCTGGGCTGGGATAGATGGAGCGGGATACTAGATAGAGGAATTGGAATTTGGGATGGAGGAGCATTTTGGTTTTGAGCTTCTGGCTTTGGATTGGGTTTTGGTGTAAGATGGGGTGAGGTGGATGTATGGATGGATGGATTAGATCAGACTGAATTGTTGGATACGAATAGCTAATATGAGCTCGAGAATAATGAGATGATTATAATTATGATTATGATTATGATTATGATTGTAAGATAGTATAGTATATTATAAAGTAATTAAATATTAGGAGTAGATACTAGATGGATAGTAATATATTTATTACATTTATTACATTTATGATTGAAGAGATCAAATAGAGTAAATAAAATAAATCCCCATCTAAATATAATATAATACAAGTACCTAGTACAGTATTCCGGGTTAGAATTTTATAATCTTTATATTGAGATACAAAGATGAAAAGATGGATGAATAAATAGAAAAATGAAAGGACACTTCGCCTGGCAAGAACTATCTATTTTGCACAGTTGAATATAGATAGTGAGGGAAATGAATATAAGAGTTACCTACCTACCTACCTAGGTAGTATTTGTAGAGTCAAGATACTAGTAAGAGTAAGCGTAAGAAGACAGAGAGAAGTTTTCGCTGAACATCTTTAGAAGAGTATGTTTTATGAGATTTTCACGATACTCAATCTCTTCATCCAATGACTTGACTCTCTACATAATAGGTACCCTTCTTTGCATCCTGAGGTCACATGAGAAAAGGAGATCTTAAAATCTCGTTTCCATTGGTCGTTATTTGCATATTTGAAGCTATTATCGCTCTACTATGCGCCTACAATGCAAACAAATCCATAAACCGATTATTTGGCTTAATTAGAATACTTTTGAATGCTTTTGATATCCCCTTTTGATATGAAACCTTTTTACATGACCTCGACTTGGTTCTCATCACTCTCACTCATACTCTCATCTCCACTAACTTCTGCGTTTTCGCGTTCTCTCTTCTCCATGAGTGCCTGTAATTCAGCATCATCGTTTTCAGTGACTGCCTTGGGTTCCATCTTGACAATTAATCCACCTCCTGCGGCTTCAATGTTCTTTCTGATATCCACGATTGCGGCTTCCAAGGTCGAGATACCAACAGATTTTTCCAGACATGTGCTTGTAAGAACGTAAAGTGGTGGGGAAACGAGCTTGACTTTGACTTGGTTATCGGCGGTGTTTCTGGCTTCAGCAGTTCTTAAAGCGGTTTTGACGGCATCAATTCCCTCATATCCAAAGCATGTAACTTCGACATCTGCACGAACTTTTGTTGGTTGTGGTGTAAGACGTTTTCCAATATAAGATTTTAATTCCTCAGCAACGATTTCGTTAGGGAATGAGACGTCTTGCCAAGTATCAGCGTTTCTATGTTAATGTCAGTTTACATAGAATATCAAAGGAAACCAGAAATTCCATACGTTATTGAAAGCTTGAAAGCATCAACAGCATGTCCATATTTCTTGTTCAATGGCCACACAATCTTCTCATACAAATCCTCGATAGGATGCTTTGTCTTCTCTGCAACGTGACGCATAATCGAATGAACCATTTTACCCTTGTTGTATCGTTCTTCGCATCTTACAATATCTTCAGGTGACACTCTTCGTTTGGAAAGATCAATATAACCTGCAATCGACCAGATCAGCCTTCCGCGACAACGTACTATTTGAGGATTTTCTGCATACCCTTCTCCTTATCGACTCTGAGAACAACCACAACCTCATTACGGCCAACACGGATAAGCTTTTGAATACTTCTAATACGACGTCTGGATAATTCGGAGAGGAGAATCATGCCATCGATGTTGTCATATTCGAGGAGCTTAACATAAGCACCCATCTCTGCGATCTGCGAAGCTAGATATTAGCATTTTTCCTGCAACTTTGTACACGCCTATGATTTCCTACCTGCTTGACATTAACCATGACGAAGCTATCGATCTCTGGGTATTTTTCTTCATAGAAACGGCAATTTGTGAGAGACATGATTGCGATTGTTGCGCGACTGGGCGCGGGGTGAAAAATTTGTGGTTTCCGTTTAGCTTCGTTGCCGAATTCGAGATATTCTTTTAAATTTCAAGTCTTATGGATCACTATGTTGATATTGTTGTTTTTTGTACAAATTTGAATTGGTGATAGATTTCTCAAATGAGGCTCCAAGGTTGAAAGAGTCACAATCTTTTGGTCGGATTTGGTTTGATGGGGAGGGGCCGTGGTGGGATGGTCTCGCTAAATAAAAAAAGCTGGAGAATTTTGATTGGTGCAATGACGTTTAGCAGTGCCTACTCGTAACTACCTGGTATCTTACTGAAGCTCATGAAATTGTTCCCTGTCTAAATTCCAATGTGATTTGATTCCTTCTTACAATACAACAACTATTGGTTGTACTTCAAATATGGAATTGTCGGTCGATATGCGAAAGTGGAATATTTATGAATAGCAGGAGATTCTGCTAAATACTTTAAAATCTTTCAACACAAAATCATGTCTTCTGAAACTGTTTCCTCCCTTGTGGCAAGCTCTGTGAGCTTCATGGATTCGACAATAGCTTCAACCATGGCCTCGGCAACTGGCATACCAACAAATCAAATGGATATTGAAGTGGCAGGATCATGGTTTGGAGTCTTTGGCAAGATGACTATGTTTTTCATCAGAGTGATTCCGGGAATTCTATACTGGGTTATAACTTTCACGACAATTACAATACCTACTTTCCTCTTCACAATGTTCTCAACTAGCTTGACATTTACCATGAATGCTACTACTTTGTATGTGCCATTCACTCTACCTCACTATCAGTGCTAATTACTTATCTTAGGATGTTGATTATGGTGGCATTTGTGTCAACCATTAGTTGGTTCGTAAGATACCGATTTCTCAATATGTACTCTCGATTACCTCCGGAACCTCAGCGAAAGGAACCTCAGATAGACCTCTATCCAGATACACAAGAAGAAGGATCAAAGTCAGGGTTCTCAAATTACTTAGATGAGTTTCTGAGTGCTATTAAAATCTTTGGTTATTTGGAACGCCCTGTTTTCCACGAACTTACACGGTCAATGCAAACAAGAAAGCTCATAGCTGGTGAAACCTTGAACCTTGAGGAGGAGAAGGGATTTTGTTTGGTAGTCGATGGATTAGTGGAGATTTTTGTCAAGTCGGCTCGAGAAGGACGTGAATCAGATACCGATCCTATGTCGTATGAACGAGAAGATTCAGATAGTGGATCTGGCCCTCACCGAGGTGGTCATCATCAGGGTTACCAGTTATTGACTGAGGTCAAGAATGGTGCACCTATGTCATCTCTCTTTTCTATACTTTCACTCTTTACCGAAGATGTCAAATTGAGACATTCTGATGACGAGGATTTTGATGGAAGCGCTTCTGGTACTCCTTATGGCAATTCAGATCATCACGAATTTGGAAATAGCCATGAAGCGCCTCCATCACTTCCCACAAGTCCAATATATGGGGCCCCTACTCAAGATGGTCAAAGAGATGGTAGGGATCGTCGTGCTTCAGTGACAACTGTTAATGGAAGAATACCCCCATTGTCATTAGATGCTTCAGCCGAGATTCATCCACGTCGACCTAGGCCTAAGAGGTTGAATACAACTTCTGTTCACCCTGATATTGTGGCTAGAGCTACAGTTGATACTACAATTGCTATAATACCTGCTAGCGCTTTTCGTCGATTAACAAGAGTATATCCTAAGGCCACAGCACATATCGTTCAGGTCATTTTAACAAGATTACAAAGAGTCACTCTTGCGACTGGTCACTCTTATCTTGGGTTAACTAGCGAGGTTTTGCGCACCGAAAAGCATATGAATAAGTACACGACATACGAATTGCCGAATTTTCTCCGTGGGGATGCATTGAAGCGCTTGAAGGAGAAGTTCATTCGCGAGAAGGAGAGGATTGGCGCCGAAGAGGGTAGCAAAGGTATTGCTTTGCATAACGCTGGGGCCGGAAGACGACGCAGATCCAGTCATAGCCTTAGAAAAGAAGCCACAATACATGCATCATCGGTCAGCGCCTCTATGTCGATGTCCAAACAAACCTTCGAAACACACGGTGGGGATTCCAGTGTCAGCCCTAGTCCTGGAGATCTCCTTACGAATATTCAGATGTCACGATATGGTGATAGGAAACCTGCTTTAAGTGTGAGACAAGGTTCTAGCCCTCAAGTATGGCATCATGATGCTCAAAGTCCTCTTTCTCAAAGGACTTCAAATCCATTCAACGGTCCTATGAATTCACGAATACCTCTTCATCGTCAAGAATCGATTGATGAAGACGGGATGTTTAGGAAATCTATATTGGAATGTATATTCAAGGCTATTGGTCTTACGAACACTAAGAATGCCTTGCGTATGTCGGATTCTGTTGAAGGCTCCCCTCGAATGCTTTCATATGATCAGAAACGTCAAAAGGCATTTTTTACTAGCAATTCCTTTACTACCAATGCCTTCGGCCTTATTGATCCCTATGAAGGTTCTGTTGATGACACTGAATCAATGACATCCGGTGGAGTCAGTGCTGGTGGCTATCCAAGTACGCAAGGGCTTGCCCAAGAACTCAAGGATGAGGTAGAGATTGTTTACTTCCCAAAAGGCTCGGTACTTGTGGAACAAGGAGAGAGGAACCCTGGGCTGTATTACGTTATTGATGGCTTCCTAGATGTTAGTGTTCCTGTTGATGAGAAATCCGATTCTATGGTATTAGGTCAATCTTTCCGACACTCTTCGAACGCCAGGAATGCCAATGATCCAATGCCTTCACTATCTAGAACGAAGACCGCCTCATCGCGTGCTTCAGGATCTGGTTTTGGTAGTGCAGGGCATGAGGGTAAAAAGCGAAAGACAACAGACCGAAAAAGTTTGGCACTTATCAAACCAGGTGGTATTGCAGGCTACATCGGCACCATATCCTCTTATCGCTCATTCATTGATGTTGTTGCAAAGACGGATGTTTATGTAGGGTTCTTACCACGAACATCACTGGAAAGAATTGTTGAGAAGTATCCGGTTGTACTCCTGACTATGGCTAAGCGTCTCACCAGTCTATTACCTAGATTAATCCTGCACATAGACTTTGCTCTTGAATGGGTACAGGTGAGCGCGGGTCAAGTCATCTACCACCAAGGCGATGATAGTGACGCAATTTATATCGTCTTGAACGGCCGACTTCGACTTGTAGTCAATAATGACGAAGCTGGAATGAAAGTCATCGGCGAGTATGGACAAGGCGAAAGTGTTGGAGAACTAGAAGTCATGACAGAATCCGTCAGACCTGCTACACTGCATGCTATTCGAGATACCGAACTCGCCAAATTTCCAAAGACACTATTCAACAGTCTTGCGCAAGAACATCCAGGTATTACGATCAAAATCTCTAAGATTATTGCATCCCGTATGCGAGCTTTGGTAGAAGAGCCTGTCTTCGTACAAACTAAAGAGAAAGTTACTGGTGCTACAAATGATAAGGTATCTTCGACTGTCAATCTTCGTACTGTTGCTATACTTCCCGTTACTGCTGGAGTACCTGTGGTCGAGTTTGGTAGTCGTTTGATGAATGCTTTGACTCAAATCGGAGCACCTAATGGTGTAACTTCTCTCAACCAAGCAGCTATTCTCAATCATCTTGGCAGGCACGCTTTCAGTCGTATGGGAAGGCTTAAACTTTCGGAATATCTTGCTGATCTGGAGGAGAAGTATGGCTTGGTTTTGTATATTGCTGGTAAGTAGTTTATTCTTGGGACACGACGGACTATGTTCATTCTCCCTAAAATCATCGCTAATGTCATTTCTAGACACAAACGTTAATTCGCCTTGGACTCAAACTTGCATCAGTCAAGCTGATTGCATTCTCCTAGTAGGCATAGCAGATGGTTCGCCGGCCATTGGAGAGTACGAACGCTTCTTATTAGGTATGAAAACCACTGCAAGAAAGGAATTGGTGTTATTGCACGCAGACCGCTTTTCCTCACCTGGTGTGACTCGCGCTTGGCTTAGAAACCGAGTCTGGATCAATGGCGGGCACCATCATGTTCAGATGGACTTCAGGACTAGTGCTGTCCCAGTACATCCTCAAACAAGAAAGTTCGGGACCGCATTGAAACAACGAGTACAAGTGATTCAGGCAGAGATTCAAAAATACACATCTCGCCGTGTACGGCAATCACCGCTTTACTCTGCAGAGACTCCCTTCAAAGGCGATTTTCATCGGATTGCTAGACGTCTATGTGGCAAGTCTATTGGTCTAGTTCTCGGAGGAGGTGGTGCACGTGGTATATCTCAGGTTGGGATTATCAGAGCTATGGAAGAATCTGGAATTCCGATCGATATCATTGGAGGAACTTCTATTGGATCTTTCATTGGTGCATTATATGCTCGTGACGCAGATGTAGTTCCTATGTATGGACGCGCAAAGAAATTCTCGGGTCGCATGGCAAGTATGTGGAGATTCGCATTAGATTTGACGTATCCATCAGCTTCATATACTACTGGTCATGAGTTCAATCGTGGTATCTTCAAGACATTCGGCAATACTCAGATTGAAGATTTCTGGCTGGAGTTCTACTGCAACACTACCAATATTAGTAAAAGTCGATCTGAAATCCATACCAGTGGATATGCATGGAGATACGTAAGAGCATCCATGTCTCTTGCTGGACTTCTTCCACCACTATGTGATGAAGGAAGTATGCTGCTAGATGGTGGATATGTAGACAACCTGACGGTTTCTCACATGAAATCTTTAGGCGCTGATATCATCTTTGCTATTGATGTTGGCAGCCTTGATGACGACATACCACAGAACTTCGGCGACTCGCTTTCTGGATTCTGGGCATTTGCAAATCGTTGGAACCCATTCTCATCATACCCAAACCCTCCCACTTTGGCTGAGATCCAAGCACGCTTGGCATATGTATCCAGTGTCGATGCTTTGGAAAGAGCGAAAACAACTCCAGGATGTCTTTACATGAGACCTCCAATTGACGAATATGGAACTCTGGACTTTGGTAAATTCGATGAAATTTATCAGGTTGGTTACAAATTCGGACAAGAATATTTGGCAAAGATGAGAGATCAGGGTATTCTTCCTTTGGTGGATGAGACGGAAGAGAAAAAGGCATTGAGGAGAACTATGGCTCCGAGACGAGCAAGTATTTAGTGTGGACTATCTTAAGCCAGACGCTATAGTCTTTGCGCTCGAATATTGCCGGGGCGTTTTGGTGTAGATCAATTTCGATGATGACGGTATTCCCAAACATATATTGGTATAGGCGGTGATCTTTTATGAGATATGTATAGGAAATGATTGAGAAAATATCATTCAAAATGTGTATTATATTTCCCTTGAAGTGATCATCAAGAATGTATAGTATTCTTTTACTCTCAACTGTAATTGTACGAATTTCCTGTGAACGTATCCGCCATTACTTGTAAATTCAAAAAATGTATCGGTATAGCTACAAATTCAAACAATTGAACTTGAAGGGTAAAAATACAATTTTGGAGGCTGACCGGGATGTGGAGGGGACAACCCCACGTCAAATAAATGCCTTGGTCTTATCAGGCACAAACAAATGTGGAAAGTTCCGGCAAAAAAAGTTGAGTTGCATCAAGAAAACATTTGTGATACCCAGCTTAATGATTTGTATTTGCCTACCAACGCCGTAACGAAAACTCCCTCTTCTGCATATTTGGCGACCAGGTAGGCGACCAGCTTCTTAAATTGAGGAAGGGCCATGTCCCTGACCTCTCGTGTTGTCAACCTGTTTTCCTTCGGATCAGCAGGTTCGCCAGCAGAAGATCGCACCAAATTTGGGATTGTTGATAATGGAGTGGAAGAGGACGTCAATGTTAGAGTTGGAAACGGGATACTCAGGTCGAAAACCATGGCACAGAAAGAGGTCGAAGATGAGGGACGACCGCCATATTTACATGTGAGATTTGTAGATTTTGGTCTACAGGCAAATTACTGATTGTTTGTAGGCCATGATTGCGGGAGGAATTGGTGGAACCACGGGGGATCTTCTTATGCATTCTTTGGATACGGTCAAAACTCGTCAACAAGGTGATCCACATGTTCCGCCAAAGTATACGAAATTATCGTCCTCATATTCTACGATTTTGCGACAAGAAGGAATTCGGAGAGGACTATATGGAGGATGGGTTCCTGCTCTTCTTGGTTCTTTTCCTGGCACAATTATATTCTTTGGAACATATGAGTACAGTAAGAGGCATCTAATAGATAATGGCATTCCCCCATGGTTTGCCTATTTATCCAGTGGTAAGTCCGAGAAATCTAGGTTTGATTTATATCATTCTAATGATCCTAGGTTTTGTCGCCGACTTTGCAGCCTCGATTGTATACGTACCTTCTGAAGTCCTCAAAACTCGTCTACAACTCCAAGGACGATACAATAACCCATTTTTCAACTCTGGCTACAATTACAAAAACACAGCACATGCTGCCCGAACAATAGTTAAGCAAGAAGGGTTCTCGGCGCTATTCTATGGTTACAGAGCAACAATCGTTCGAGACCTACCATTTTCGGCATTACAATTCGCATTCTACGAGCAAGGTCAAACTTGGGCGAGGAAATGGAAGGGAAGCCGAGATATTGGATTGCCATTGGAACTCCTAACAGGAGCGGCAGCTGGTGGTTTGGCTGGAGTAATTACATGTCCTCTGGATGTTGTGAAAACAAGGATTCAAACTCAAGTCATTTCCGATCCTGAGTCTACTTCTAAGCAGACCTCAAAGTCTACGAAGAACGCCTCCCCTAAATCTACCCGTACGAAGCCAACATCTACAAAACCTATAAAGCATCAGATTAGATCGATATCCACATCATCCCCTTCCACGCATACCCCGCGTCCTGGTAGCATCATTCTCGATACATCTTCCGTCCCAACTGGCCTTAAACTTATCTATAAGACGGAAGGCATAGCAGGCTTGTTTCGCGGAGTAGGACCTAGATTTGTGTGGACGAGTACACAAAGTAGTTGCATGTTGGTATTATACCAATACATCCTGAAGCGACTGGAAAACTCCAACTTGCAGCGGGATCAGGAATCGATTGTATAATGGTAGGGACATAGAGGAACATAAAGGATCATAAATGATAGGGAAATGTAGGATTATGTACAGCAAAAATACGATGGTTGCATTGGGCGGCGTTTGGGAAGTCTTAAGATTAGACGAATAGATGATCTTCACTTTTGTATATTGGTTCATGGATAGGTAAGTTTGAGTTGTGAGCACGAAAGAAACTGTGTCACACGGAATGGCTGTTCCGATGAATTTTCGACTTGTACGACTCACCCAATCGTACCCGGCAATATCCATTCGTCTGTGGATGCAGCATGAGGTACGACATTTATCTTGGCTTTCATTCGTCCCAAATTCTTCAGGGTCGTATTGGACCCCTGCCAACATCAGGTACAATTTATTTCGACGTCGATCAACATCCACATGGTACTTTCAGTCCCAACACCTTATTCCACCCAACCCCCAAGAAGACGGAAAACAGAATCCCAGAGTCAATCCAAACCCCGGAATAAATCCCAACGCCAATTCCCCCCACTTGGACCCTCTACTCCGCAATCAAAGCTCTCACGGTTAACTCAGGGATACGAAAAGCCCATGACTTCATTTGTATAACGTATCAGCACATATCAGCACGAAAAAGACGGGAAACTTACGCCATAGTTGAACGCTTCAAGTAAGTTGCACGGCATTAATACGGTAATTGCATATTTTTCAGCTAAAGTTAATGAGGGTTCAACGGTAGTTTAACTGGGTTTACCTGGGCAGTTAGGTAAGTGATAAGCATATGGCACGGCTCATGGCAGGCTGAACCTCGTATAGGATGCGGCATTCCACTAGAAGCCAAAGTATGTACCTACGAGATTTCTGTTGAATGACTGTAGAAAGACCGTTTGGGGGATTTTTTCTTCAGCAATAGGGCTTGGCGCCCAGTGTTCAGGTGAGCCAGTTCAGATGTGTTGTGTGAAGTCATGCAAGACAGTAGTTGGTGTAAGTATGTGTGCTGTGTGTATAAAGGTAGGTGATTCTCTTCGTTGTTTGTTGTGAGTTTTTTCGTTTCCAACATTCAAAGTCAAAGTCGAATTCATCATGAAGCTCTTAAATCATATCTCTCTTTTTGCTGGATTGGTAGGTGCGGTTTGGGGGCAGGAAAATAATAGTTGGATTCAGGAGCAATGGGATGTTATAGTTGTGGGATCTGGGCCTGGGGGCATTATTGGTATGTATTTGAGCTGTGTGTAAAGAAAGGTGCATTTGTTAATTGTCATGTTACAGTCTCTTCACGACTTGCAGAAGCAGGTCTTAAGACTTTGTTACTTGAAAGTGGTGGACCTTCGTATGGAGTTACGGGTGGAGATTTGAATGCCAGGAGGCCGGTAAGTTTAACTTCCAAGTTGGAAATGATTTATGGTTTCTGATTCTTGATAGGGATGGTTAAATGGTACAAATCTTACGAGAGTTGATGTACCTGGACTTTACACAACAATCTTTTCGGATCCCACTGGAGGAGGTCTCATGTGCAGTTCAGATCAGGTACATGCTTATGGAGGTTGTACTATCGGAGGAGGCTCGGCCATAAACGCTGGACTACACTTTGAGCCTCCGGCTTCGGATTGGGATTTATACTTTCCTGAGGAAGTAAGTAATAAGCTTTTGCAATTTCAATACTTATCAAGGTGTTAACCCCACATCTAGTGGAACTCCCAAAACATGGATGCTGCTATCCAACGTTTATACGACACACAACCTTCAACGAACCTTACTTCTCAAGATGGCATCCGTTATATTCAATCAGGATACGATGCCGCCAGGAAATGGATAGTCGAAAGATTAGGTTACAAAGATGTGGATATCAATGCTCAAGCTGATGACAAAACCGATGTATTCGGATACCCAATCTTTTTCTACTCCAATGGTGATAGAGGAGGTCCTGTTACCACTTATCTACAATCTGCTCTTCAGCGCAGTAATTTCCGTCTCCAACATGGAGTTCGCGTAGTAAGAGTTGAACGAGATGGTGATACAGCCACAGGAGTCACAGCTCTAATCAACGGTGTCGAGACGTTCATTTCAGTTACATCAACAGGAAGAGTAATATTGTCAGCTGGAGCCATTATCAGTCCCTCACTCCTTATGTACTCCGGAATCGGCGATGGAGCAACCCTCTCCAGACTCAACTCCGCAGGGAAACTCTCCCCCAACCTCACAAGTGACGAATGGATAATCAGCTCAGAGATCGGAACCGGCCTTTTCGATAACCCAAATACATTCATCGAACTCGAAGGCGAATCCATACAATCCTACAAGTTTTCCTACGAGTCCCCTCCACCAAGAGACAAAGAACTCTATCTGAATTCCCGCAGCGGTCCCTACACCTTCGCATCCCCCACCTCCGTCTTCTGGACCACCATTTCGCACGCCGACGGTACCAAAGCCGGTATGCAAGGCACAATTGGTACAGCCGGCTACCAAAACTTCACCTCCAACCACACCATCACTCTAAACGTCTACGGTACATCCGGACTCCTCTCCACGGGCTCCGTAATCCTCGACGATAACTTCATCCCCGGTTCCAGCTCCAGCGTCTATTATTCGCATCCGCGCGACGCGCAAGATATATCACAATTCATCCACGATATATTCGCCGGTCTCCCCGCCGCGGGTCTGACTCCTCTCAACATCCCACAAAACGCCACGCGCCAAGAAATCGAAACGTATATCACGACATGGTCAGCCTACGCACGCGGACAAGTCAATCATTGGAGTAGTAGTTGTCGACTTGGGAAATGCGTAGATGTTGATACGAAAGTCGTGGGGACGAAAAATATTCATGTGGTGGATGCGAGTATTATTGCGCCGGTGACGGTGAATCCGCAGTTTGCGGTTATGGCGGCGGCGGAGAAGGCGGCGGAGTTGATTTTGAGGGGTGCGGGGGTGCGGTGTAATTTTTGTGTGGGGGGTGTGCGGGGTGGGAGGGGCTATGAGGGTTATGGGGGTTATGAGCGGGAGGAGATGTAGGTCAGTGTTCTCAGGTGATGGGGAAAGTATCGGGAATGGATGGATGGATAGGTAAATGGGAAATCAGGCGTTTACTATCAAAATTTCGAATTGAATACTGGATTCAAAAGGATATATTGGAATATTGGAATTGGAAGGTTTTTTCTGGCTGGGATGCCATCAACGGGATAGCGATGGGATTGAGCGTTGGATACGGATACATTCATTCATCCATTCATTACTGTGTTTTTGAATTCTTAATCTCAAAAGTTGATGTTCTTATGGCTTGTTTATGGGTGTGAATCTATTTTATTGTTATTCTTATTCTTATGATTGGGCTTAGGAGTGTTATGTGCTTATTTATATTTCCTATCCTTTCTCATTCTAATTCTCCATTTCTAATTTCACTATCCAAACTAACCCGGTTAAAGTTGCATTCATTCAAGTCATTCATTCCATTCCCTTCCATTCCATTCCATTCATTTCATCGAACAGCACTGCACTGCATTGCAATACCAACCCTATAACCTACAATCTACAACCCTACAATCCATCATCTATCTACCCCTCCCTCCCTCCCCCGATAAACCAACCTCCCCCCAACCCAAACCCTCACCGTATTCCTATCATCCCCACAAAAAACCCACTTCGCAACCTTTTCTTCCCAAGTTTCCCAGCCGAAAATATCGACGGGTCCTTGTGCCGATTGTTGTACTGCTGGTTCATTTACGCCATTACACATACCCTCCTCCTTACCCTCACCCTCCCACTCCCCATCACTATTTTTCTTCATAAGTGGTCTCCCTAATCCCACAAGTTGGGCATCCCATAATTTTCCTATCTCAAACCCGCCGATTGAATCTTGCATTCCTACTACCTTTGCGCCGCCCCTCGTGGCTAGATATAGAACTTCTGGTACAGTGAACGAATCTCTTCCATTTCCTTCCCCCTTTCCCTTCCCCACCCTATCTCCCTCTCCATCTCCCTCCATCCCCCCAATACCAGCCGCTACACACCTACTAACACAACTAGCTTCCCTCGCCGCCACCAACACACTCGCACTAAATCCACCACTAACATCCGTCCCCAACCCCACATTAATCCCCCTATCCAACATCCACCTCACCCTCGCCATTCCACTCGTCAACGCCGAATTCGAAATCGGACAATGTGATATCCCGCTTCCTCTCTCTTTAATCAGATTTGCTTCTTCTTCTGAGATATGTACCGCGTGCGCGAGGATCGTTTTGGAGGTTAAACATCCATATTTATCATATACCGCGGCGTAATTTGCGCATTCGGGGAAAAGTTCTCCAACCCAGTTTATCTCGGCTCGATTCTCGGAAATATGCGTTTGGATCGGGAGATTTTTTTCGGTGGCTAATACACCCAGAGAAGTCATTAATTCTCGCGAACAACTGGGTGCAAATCTGGGTGTTAAAATAGGCGTCACGAGATCTCTTCCTGGATCAATTTCCTCGCAATGTTGAATACATTCCTTCGATCTCTGTAAACTCTGACTAGCATCCTCATCACGATAATAATCGGGATTAGCCCCCGATGAAGAATCCATACAACATCTCCCCACCAGCGCTCTCTGACCAAAACGTAAACATAAATCCGCAAGGAGATTTGTAGCTTCTACGTGAATGGTAGCGTAATACGCAGCGGTTGTTGTTCCATGCGATAGCGTACGTTGGATTACGCGTGAGTAGATGGTGTGAGCTTTGGGAAGAGAGGTGAATGAGGATTCGAGGGGGAAGGTGTACGTATTTAGCCAGTTTAGGAGGGTGGAGGAACCAAAGAGGCCGCTGTTGGGGTATTGGGGCGCGTGGATGTGGGTATCTGGGAGTTTGTTAGTTGGGTGGTGTTTGAGGTGAGGATTATCGTGATATTATATTTTTTCCGTGATAGATTTATGATATCTCTCCCTTGAATGAAGAAACAAACAAAAGTAGAAAGGAAAAGAAAAAGAAAAACTAACCAATAAATCCAGGGAAGAAAAATCTTTCCTCTCCATCTCGCGAAGAACTTATATACTCAATCCCATAATCAGTATTCGTATCCGTATCCATATCCCAACCCAATTCCTCCACATCCTCCCTCACATCCTCCCAACCCAACTTCCCCTCATCCTCCTTCAAATCCGTCACACCGCCACCACGATCCCGACGAGCAATCCTCACAATAACCCCATCCACATCCACAAACACATACGTATCATGTAAAATCTCCAATTCCGTCAGACTTTTACAATGAATAAAAGTTCCATGGAAAATCTGTCGTTTACGTGTTGATTTCTGTTTCTGTAGTGATGAGGAGGACATCTTGGGAGCCTTGCTATCTTGATTCCCGTGTAGGAGTGCAAGATTTAGGAGTTATTCTTGCTGGTTGATCTTGAATCTTTACTGAGAGGTGTCTAGCTTGTCTAGCTTGTCCACTGGTGAGCTTGCTTATCTGAAACGTCAACCTCAACTCAACACAAATTTGAGATCGGGGTCAAATATAAATCAGAAATCTTCCAATCTTCTAATCTTCAATCTTCCAACCTAATAAACCAACAGATAAATAAAAAAGTAAATAAAAAGTGAAAGTAAAAGTAAACCCCTCAAAACCTCATCCAGAGACCAAGTTCTATCTAAATAAAGGTATTATCATTAAATTAACTTGTTTGCTTCTTGCTCAATTGCATTAGAAGTTAAGTTTGTTTGTGGATCATATTTCGGCCGTCTCCGACAACCTATCGGAAGCCGGCTTTTACCATGGAGCTCAGCCCGGGATTGGATCTGGCTCGAGCTCAGCCAGCTTAGCCCCTATGAAAGTCGTTTATTTTATGGTGAATCTGAAGGCGTATTTATTCTAGGTGGCTCGGGTCGTTCGTTATTGGGATTTTTGAGTGTAGTAGAATAGAGTAGAAATGATGTTATTTAGATTTTTTATGGTGGTTTTCTAAGTCAAATGATTTAAGCTTACGGGTTGAAAAATTCAAGGAGCTAAGATTAAGAAGTGAGGCGCAGGAGGGGGAACCGATATATCAAAACAGAGTGATTAAGCTAGTGGGCTTATCCCATGGTATGTAATGTATGATGTTATGTTAAGATTATTTCTATTCTTTATTACCGTCCATCTATCTATCCAATAACATGTCTTCCTCGAAACTATCAAAATTCTCTATTCTAAACAAATGCGAATGAAACCAACACTATTCAATTCCTAGCGGCGAACAAACATCCATCCTCAAATTAACCAGAGGGCTAACTTGGATGACGAAGTTACACCAAGTGCCTCTAATCGCCAGGTATCCAAAATGTAAAATCCACTAAAACCCTATGATTATCCAGCTGCATTTATAAGTCGTCGAAGGAGATCTATCGCAGAAGTCCAGGCTGGCGTCAAGTTCTAATTCGTAGAGAGCTGGAGATTATTAAAATGATAATATAAGAATATTCCGAAGGAGCTAGCTTCGGCATAATAGTGAATAAGTGTCGATTTTGTGAGGTTATGTTGATCGATAGAAATATTTAAGCTTTTGGAGAAGTCGGCGAGGACGAGGAGGAGATGAAACGACAGTGGTTATCAAAAATGCCTAATTCGAAAGAGACTAGCCAGAACCAGAGATTGGGATGAGGCATTATCCGAGAAGTCCAATCAAATATATAGAATTATATTGACTGATGAGGGGATGAAGCTGTGGTAGAAGTACACGTTGGCAGAGGCGATGATACAAGTAGACGGTGGCGAGGAGAAGGTAGTGGTAGAAGTAGGCGGTGATGAAGGAGTCTCAAGGAGGTGGCGGTGGTAGACAAGAAAATCGTTTGATCTGGAATTGCAAGTGGTTCTTTGCCCTCTTCTCTCAATAAATGATATGTAGTTGGACTTTTGATCGAGATTTGCAATCAGGTAATGAGCTGAGTAAAAGCCACAAGTTTTGACGAATCAAACACTGCAGTCCTTTTTCTATTGCCGTTGCTAAAAGCATTTATGGTTTTGCCTAGCAATTTCAGGTTATACCATTGGCCAAGGAAGGTAAGAATGTGGTCGTTCATAGCTAGAGAGTTCCAAAGAAGAGGAATAATCCAGGTAGGGATTCGTATCTCTAATCGGATCTTTTGAGTCAGACCTGTAATATAATCTGAGGGGTTCAATTGTGGTCCGGATGGAGTTTTGTTAGTCATTACGACCATTCTCCCAAGCTGCTGCATTCTCAAGATCAAATTTCCATCAAGAATCCACCTTAACTTGCTACCGATTCAAAGATGGCTTGGGGGGGCTCTGTAAACATAACGGCCATTCTGCCAGGCCATTGTATCCCCTACATAAAATGTTCCACCCCAAGCCGCATGTAATTTCTCAACAACATACATTAAACTCTGAATAGTCATACCAGAATTCCCAGGAATGTTCTTCAGTATCTCTTCATAGCTCGCGCCACCAGTAATTCTAAAACCTCTATCACATCTCCAAGTTTGTAGACTACATAAAAACCTTAAAGTGCCATAGAATCTGCGCGCTTTCTCGGAGGCAGTTTTTCTCAGTAGATCGCGTATAATGTAGCCAAGCATGAGATGTTCTATCACTAGATTTATTGCTTGTAATTGTCCGTGTCGAGCTAGTGAGTTCATGATTGAAATTGCGGGACAAATACCTGAATTTTCCCAGTACTGAAAGTCGAAAGATCTTACATGAAGTTCGATATGCGTGATATGTTTGATGAAATCTTGACCTATGGATTCAAGTGCATCGATTGCACGAAATGGGGTCGGCAAAACAAAGAGGGCACGTTTCCAGAAAAGTTCCTTGGCTTCCCGATAGATTTGCGAATGAACTCTCAAGAAAGATGAACCAAAAGCCTGACAGTTCGGAAAAGCTAAATTCATCGTATCATATGAAGATCGATTGCCATATGCATATAAAATTGGCTCGAGATCAAATTTCCAAGATGTTTTTTGTGGCGCTTCATAGTAAGGCGCCAGATAAAATTTGGATGGGAATATGTAGGCATAGATTATCTCGCGAATTTCAGGAGGAACACCCATTAGAGAGGCCGTTTCGTACTGCGGTTCTTGGAAATTCGCACTTTCTATCTCTGTTCTTGTCTTCGGTACTGGATTGGTCTGAATTGGAGGGATGGTGATATGAAGCAGAGGAATTCGAGATTTTTTCCCAAATAATTCCTCCCTTCTCCACAATACAGCTTCCGAAGGTAGGTCCTGGTAGCCGATGACACTATGTCTGCGAGTAATTTGAGATCCAATCGCGGGTGATTCCTCCCTTCCCCACACTATAACTTCCGAAGATATGTCAGTGATACTATGCCTACGAGTAATTGACACTTCAAATCTGGAGTCTTCCCCCGAAAACAAGGCTTTTTGCTTCCTAACATTCATGATTGAAGAAGTTGTATAGGAATGGGAGGTTGAGTGATTCAGGTATTAAGTAGAAAGGAATTGAGGTAGATATTATAAATAGGATGAATGGAAGAATTGGGTATTGAATATCTAGAAAGGAATAAAGTAGTTATAAATTATGTACGAATGAATAACTTGAAGTATTTTATTGAGAAGAAAAGAATCAAAACGTTGAATACGAATGAATTAAAAGTATTATTGTATGAATAAGATGAAATAATGTTCAAAAATAAAATATTGGGTTGTGGGAAGTTTAAGAGGAGACCAAGATCGTTGCTGACATAAGCGTCTTCCATTTAAGCTTAGATACCTAGTCGCTGTTAGCGCAGATAAGCGAGAATGAATCCATCTTTTCATCCCGATCCCGATCCCGATTTCGATGTCGTTTCCGAGTTCGGAGACATAATGATTGAGGAGCAGAACATTGAGGAGATATATGGAATGTAACTTTCTATCCCTCGATTCAACCCAATACAAGCCCCGGAAAGAACTTCTCAAGTCCCGAGCAAAAGTTGCATCTAGCTTATACAACGGTGAAATATGGTGAAATATGAAATCTGAACATATCACGTGACTCAGAAACCACAATCTTATCTCGTGACTATCCCCCATCCCACAACCCCTCGTTTCCGCCGCTTGCACCATTCCACCTCTGGTCCATTTCCCCCTTTCTCCCAAGGCAATCATGAATCTCTCCATACGTCACGTCCTCCAACCCCCATTACCCTCTTTCCTAACGCTTACACCCCGCTACAAAACTTTTCCAAAAGTTTTACCATCTAATCCTTTATACCAAGTACGCTGTTTAAAACTTCCCACACTGACAGATTCCTCGGGAGAAGAGTGCTCTTTGGGAGAAGAGGCCACTTTAGAAGAGGATACCACTCCCAGAGTGCATACCCATCCAAAAGAGAACACACCCCCAGAACTCACATTATCTCCTCCTACAGACATCACTTCTCACTCTTCCAAATTACCAAAATGGAAACCCTCCAGAGAAGCAGGACACTCTTCCAATCTTTCTGATACCACAATACAGCAATCACTTAAACCCCTTTCGAAGGAAAATGGTGGGAAATGGGTTTTGACGTCTGATGGGATGGGGATGAGGAGGATTTTTAGGTTTAAGGGGTTTAAGGATACTTGGGTTAGTTTTTTTAATGCCTCTTTTTTTTTGGAGTGCTGAAAATGTTTGATTTGGATATGTATTTGGGGGTTTAGATGGAGGGCTTTTGGTTGGGCTTGCTAGAGTTTTGTGTGAAGATCTCCTTAGGAAGGGGGTAGGGATGATAAGTAATCATCCAATTAACCTCCTGAATACCCTTTCCCGAAGAAAACCAGGCAATACTTATTACTTTCCATCTCTATATTTCACCCCTTAAGAGAAACCAAGTTAGCAACGTCACTAATATAGCAATTAACCCTCAGAACTTCATGAGCGCTATAGCAGCAAAAAGCAAACAAGAAAAACATCACCCAGAATGGGTTAACGTGCGTCTCCTAGCATCCCCTCCCACTCTTCTCATCCATCTAACACTCCCCCAGATCTACAACAAAGTATTCATCCGCTGGACCACACATGATCTCCCCGGTCTAAGTTCCACCGATATCCTCATGGCCACATTTTGCGACGAACAAGCTGCAATATACAAAGAAATCAAAGAACAAGAAAACCAAAAAGATGTACCCGAAGAAATTGAAATTACCAAGAACGAGGAATTTCTCAATCATGCTCGTGAGGTCGAAAACGAGAAAGATATCGGCGGGGGGAAAAAATAGCAAAAAATTGAGGAAGAAGAGGAGGTTGGCGACGGTGGTACATGAGAATTTGATGAGGAAGCAGAAGGAGGATAAGAGGTTGAGGATTTTAAGACATCAGGAGTTGTCGAGAGAGCATAGAATGGCAAATAAATTGAAGATGGAAACGAAGGGAAAAGAAAAAGATTGAGAGGATGAAGTATGAGGAGAAGGAGAAGGGGAAGGAGCATGAAAAATGAAGAACGAGATTAATGTATAGATAACCATTGTAAGGTATCCCAAAACCTGTACAAACGAAAGAGCGAAAGTTGTTTCATTCGAACATATTTATTATTAAATACACCATTTCCCAGCCCCAAACCCAAACCCATGTTAAACCTATTCCCCTATTTCCGAAACCCTCAAGAGCAAAAACCATTCATTAATCAATAATTAAGCTTTCTTCCTCTCATTCCTAGCAGCAATCTCATAGAAAAGACTTCCATCATAAATCCTCCTAATATCTTCTTTTTTCATCCTTCCATCTTCTGGCCACAACAAAATCCACGTCGCGAGCCCTTTTAACCATTAGCACAACCTCCCATTCACCATCACAGATTTCCACCTCTCACTAAAAAAGACACAAGTAAACTTACATTCAAAAAGCGCACCTCCCCACCCAATCGGATCCATAATACATCTCTGCCCCTTCATGTACTCAAACACCTCACCCATAGAAATCGACTCCTTATCACCCGTCGCATATTTGCTAAAAATGTCCTCAAACTTCTGCGGGACAAATCGACCCTCATGATCATACGTTCCCGAATCACTCCCATGTTTGTCTTTATGAATTCTTTCTGTCCAGATGCGGAAGAATATATCCGGAATCCATGATCCGGGTGGGAGAGTCGGATAGGAAAGATTGGCATGGATGATTAGGACGGCGAGGAGGGCGAGGAGCGGAGTGTAGGTTAGACGACGGAAACCGGTGTAGGTGTCTTGGGGCCAGATTATGCCGTCGGAGTCAGGGTCGAAGAAGGAGATGTGTTGTTGGAGGACCTGGGGTGGGGTTAGTAGGGTGGAGATGAGGAGGAGAGGAGAGGATATGAAGATATGAAGTGAGGAAGAAGGAAGCGAAAAAGGAGGAAACGAACTGTTAGATGTTTATTGCGATTAGCGTAATTGTCTTTCTGTGTTCCATATGGTGCTTCAACAGATGCTGCTTGATTTGCTCTCGCAGTTCCTATTATCCCCTCAAATTAGTAAAACTCTCTTACATCTCCCTTCTTTCAATCCTCTCTCAAATACTCAGATCCTCCACTCCTCATAAAAAACCTCTCCTCTCCTCCATCACACAAAACCTCAAACAAAAAAAGCACCCACCCGGATCCCTCAATTTCTTCTCCTCCCCCCTCTCAATAAACGGCATCCGCTCTTCCGTAACCGCACACTCTTTAATCGCCATCTGAAACCCAGGTCCCTTTCCATTCTTCTCTTCTACAACTGCTGGTGCCATTTTTTCTTTATTTTCTCCTTTTTCTTGATCTTGATTTTGATTTTGATTCCGTGATCGATCCAATTGAATATTCTCTTTCTATGACTTTTTTGGAGAATCAAATATCGATATCAAAATGAATATCAAAAATTAAAATCAGAATCAACTTTCTTCACTTTCGTAATAATATCTCCACAACAATTTCGTAAAAAGAAGTACTAGGTATTTCAATTCCCTCTTGTCCTTATTCTCATTCTTCAAAAGGAGTAAATGTAGGAGGTAGTCATATATAGCGATCCCATTCCTTCTTCACATGCTCTGTCTTATTGCACATGTGATGTCCTGCATATGGGTTCCTCCGATGGAGAAAAATAGTGATGTAATGCCAAACAATAACCTCACATGTGATTCCCCTCTAAAATCATCCTATCATTTCTATGTACTAACAAAAAGAACTGCCATGATTGGTTTAGCCAGGTACGCGGGTATGTAGGCTAGAACTGCGACTAATGCATGACGTAACCTTTGTTAATATTAATCTTACCTTCCTCAGCACTTGAGTACTTGACATGCGAAATGTATACCTCGAAAGCGTATTAGAGTTGAATTTAATGTCATCGTCCCGATTAAAATGAAAAGTAAAAACCTATATCAAACATTTGAAGTGCGTACTAGGTAGGTAGTTCTAATATTAGACTATAACCTTTTCTGAGGAAAAGAAAAGCTCCGAAAACATTGTTGTATATGCAGCTAACATCTTACACGATGTGTAACATAATGACATATCAGTAAAAGCACTAGAAACATAAGAACGCCAGGGCATCGATACAAGCTAAGTAAGCAGTTCAATTCGTGATGAGGAATATAATTCCTAAAATCACTCCAATCCAGGTATCAGGCAAACATCGAAATCCCCAGAGTTTATCCACAGGATAGATTCCATTGGAAGTTCCCTGTAACATATCCTGGATTGTACCTTTCATTATCCTAATCCTAATCCCAATTGGACAATTTAGATATCTATTATTAAAAAAAGGCTGAGGTTAAGCTTCCTAACATCGAGACTACCTTATTATCGAGGGTAGCAATAGTTTTGAAGGATTAAGAAATCAATATAGAACTATTATAATTACTCGTAAGACTTTTCAATATCTAATCTAATCATCACTATCATCGATACTTAAAAGAAAGTAATTATGAGTGAGATATAAGAAAACATTGCAGAAAATTAGAAATTATACTTATAAAGCTTTTAAATATCTGGGGTATTATTGATGATTGCAAGTATCTACAAGAGAAAGGGTGATGAATAAGGGCAAATGTCCAACGCAGATTATGGTGCGAAAAATTACATAATTCTTATGGTATATTTGTGCCTTCATATTCTATACCTATTTATACTTCTTATTGTTCCACAAGAGATTGTACAGTACACCAAATAGCAATTCCGGACTATTCTCCCTTGGCCCATCTCTCAAATTCCTCCACCATATCCGGAGTTATCTGTCTCTTAATCTTCGGCATGGCCGTCAAGAAGTCGTTCATAACTGCCGGTTCCATCGTCCCATTCTTTTTACGTCTTTCAATAGCCGCATCAAAGGCTTTCTGACAAATACTCACCATTTCCGCTCCAGAATACCCCTCTGTTAAACGAGCAAGTTCGGCTATATCAACGTCTTTTGCCATAGTAGATTCGCGTTGTCTAGCACGAATGATGGCTTCCCGACCAGCAAGGTCCGGTGGCGCAACATAGATAAGTTCATCGAAGCGACCTGGTCGAAGAAGTGCTAAGTCGAGATCTTGGGGTTTATTGGTTGCAGCGAGTACGGTAACACCCTTTAAACTCTCAATTCCATCCATTTCGTTGAGTAAAGTAGTAAGAACGTTGACTCCATTATTCGAATTCTTACCATCTCTCTTCCCACCAATGGACTCGATTTCATCAAAGAAGATAATACTTGGAGCTGCGGCGCGTGCACGGGAAAATACGTTTCGAACAGCTCGTTCGGAGTCACCGACATACTTGGAAAGAAGTTCGGCACCTTTGACAGCAAAGAAATTGAAGCCCATTTCAGTAGCAACGGCTTGGGCGGTGAGTGTTTTGGAACATCCGGGAGGTCCATAGAGGAGAAGACCTTTCGTTGGGGAACGGCCAAAGTCTTGCATGATCTCTTGGTACTGGAATATTGTTAGTACTTTGGACTAAGAACGTGAAGCCTTCAGATAGAAAAGAACTTACGTGGAAAGGTGTCTCGATTGCAAGCTGAATAGCCTCTTTGACTTTATCTTGTCCTCCAATGTCACTCCATTTAACCTTAGGTGGTCGCAAAGTAATATCATGCATTGCACTTGGCCTTACCTCCAGGAGTGCATGCTCGATATCCTCTTTAACGATGAACTTTTGCTCCGGCAAGTTCTCTCCATCTAACTTATCTTCCGCAAAAATGTGTGCTTCATCTAACAGAAGGGCGAGATCTTCTGGTGTATATGCATGTGTTCGTTCTCCAAGATCATGGAGAATCTCATCCCGGGTTTCAGGGCACATTTGAGGATTTAGAGACTTGAGAATAGCTTTCCTCGCAGCTGCATCTGGAACTGGTAGAGAAATAGCTGTAGTGAACCTACCTCGCTTTCGTAATGAAGCAGGAATTTTAAGCATATCAGATGTTGCCGCCGCCACGACGACTTGTGGTAAAGAGTTTAAAGGCTCATCCTTAGCAAGATCTTCTAACCCCTCACAAATAGCCTCTGTAATATCTAGCAGTGGTTCACCACCCTTAGTAACCACAGATTCAAGATCATCTATGATTATAATACTTGGCTGGTTGATCTTTGAGTCCTTAAAAATCTTCTGGACTTCCGAAGGTTTGGTTTTACGATCGATTTTGCGAACCTTGCCCCATTCTGTACTGGCGAGTTTGTCCAGGACGAACGTTTTGCCCGTTCCCCTTCCACCATGTAGAAGAACAGCAGGTGACCTACGAACTTTGGTGAAGTGAAACTGACGGTTGAAATTACTCAAGAATTTGTTCAGTTTTCCAAGAGCTTGATCGATGCCGGCAATGTCAACAACTTGAAGAGGTTTTTGCTCAACATTGCTTGCGGCCAGTATGGCTCCACTGATTTCTGCAATTGTTGCAATCTTAACAGAAGATGATCCATCATCAAAAAAGCTAGAAACACCAGATTTCGATCCATCTATAGAGAAAACTTCAAAGGTTCGCTTTTCTCTTCTGTACATCACATCTCTAAATGTCATGCCAGGGTAAATCAACTCAGCGCGAGCTGCAATCTCGTCAGCTCTGCACTGAACTTGCAGTAAACACATGAAAACAACGACCCTCGACCCTTTGAAAGTGGAAAATGAAAGAGAGGAAACAATAGAAGAAATCCCTACCAAAAAGATCCTCCAAAATGCAGCGCCAACCAATTCTAACATCCCCACTCAACTCTCGCATAACCCCTTCAACCATACCGACATCCTTAATCAGAATATCCTTCGCAACCTCCAACTTTCCTGCTCTAGCAATGATCACATCATCACTCAATTTAAACCCACATGCCTCCTGGAAAGCCTTACTGACTTGGACCACTTTCCTACTTAACTTTTCCGTGGCCAACCAAATCACCGCCTCTCGTCTTGTATGTTCCCCCTCGGAGCTCTTCCATAGATAGCATGTTTCCCCATTTTTGATTTGAAGATCTAAAAGAACATCTGTACAGACATATACACGTGCTACGTTTTTGAAATCCGGTCTTTCTTGAGATTGTGCTTGATATGGGCGAACTTTTAATTCCAGAATTTTGGGTTCAGGTGCCATATTGACCTGCTATTTGAATGTTCCCAATTGAATCAAATAATTATAAGATCAATTTCCTAGATTTGAAGAAAGTAAATAAAGGAGGGGAAAATAATAAAAAAAGCTCGTCAATAATGGAGGGGCAAAAGTAAATAAAATTATCATTAGCCTTGCCAAGGAACATGGGTATATGCTTAAAATTTCCATCACTGCTTAGTTCTGCCATCAAACTACGGAGTAATCTTTGAATTTAAAGGCGGTGAACCAAAATACATCCGTAAGGCCAATTAATTTTCCCCATATCTGCAGCCTTGACCCCTCCTACATTCATCCCCTCATTACCACCAATGCCCTTCTCCCGCTCACTACCCCCATCATTCCTCATCCCATCATGGACCACCCGCCAACTGCAATGTCTCTTTCAACGCCGTCACATATATCAAAAGACGCGCATTCACAAGCGCAATGGAGAGCCCCCAAAACCACGAGGTGAATCTCTCTTCGGAGCGCGACGTCTCGACCTTACTTCCCCTATCAAACCACCCACATCTCTCTTCGAAGAGCTCTTTCCCGAGGAACAACAAATACCTCCTCCCTCTACAACACCATCAAAACGCTTCAAACATCCTTCACCTTCAAAATTTCCAAAATTACCTACATTTGACTGGACATCTAATATTGAGACATTCGACGAAGCGGAAGTGCGGCGACGAGCTGCAGAGAAGGAGAGGAAGGATTGGAATTTAGTGGGGAAAGAAAGGGGAAGGGAAGAGGAAGATGCGGTTCAGAGACGGGAAGCTAGTGTTTTGATTTTGAATTGTGCGAGTAAGACTTTGGAGGAGAGTGATTTTTTTAGGTTGAGTCCAAGAGGTGAACATATTGAGGGATGGACTAGTGGGATTATTAAGAGTAAGTTGTTTATTTCTCTGACCTTTTACTCCCTGAGTTTATGTCCATTGATATGTGTACAAGCTCGCAAACTTACCTAACTACTCAACCAGTAATTCCCGGCCGCGATCCTCAAACCCTCGAAGCTTTAGGTCACTACTTCATACTCTTCTCCTCACGCGCTGCAGCCCTTGCCTATTTTCACCGTACCATCGAACTGCACACCATGTCCCGAACCTACCAATCCAACAGCGTCCCCCTCCCAAATGCATTCCCCTCAAATCCCAATCGCCCCCCTTCAACCCTTCCCCATTCGCCCAAAGAACTTCAATCGCTGCTGCGAAATTTCACCCTCATCCCCCCTTACACTCGTCTCTCTCTTCGCATCCTCCCAAAACCCTACCGCCCAGCTATAACCACCCTCCTAACAACTGGTTCCCCACTCACCCTCACAAACTCGCGCTCTCAATCTCAAGCACAAGACACTATCCTTTTCACCATCACCATCCCATCTATCGGGCTCAGTTCCTGGGGCCTCCGAGAAATTCTCGACACAGATGGAAAACGTCGTAACCTGCATTGGCGTTTCGCCCGCGAAGGAGCCATCATTCGGGTTGGCGAAAAATTAAATGTCGGATCTGAAACGGGATATCGAGGGGAAAATAGTATTGGAAGACAAAAAGCTTATAATACAAGCGCAAGATATATATTATCGTTTATGGATAGAGCGGAAGCGAGACGGTTTGTGAGAGAGTGGCATAAGAGGCCTTGTCCGCTGCAGAAGGAGTATAAGGAGGGGGATGAACCTCCTCCTATTGTTAATGCTGAGATTATGTGGTAGGGGTTTAGAAGGAATAGAGGAGATGTAGGAAATAGAGGACATACTGGTATAGGAGAGAAAGAATCTTTGAAAGAATTCTACAGAAATGATATCAGTAATGAGTAATTACTTGTAAACAAGTTAAAGTCGAAGGAACTTTTCCTTTTGGCATTACAATACTTAGACGGATAAAACCTAGATGGTGACAAGCAATGAGAAACATTCTGAGGAAAGGAGAAAACATCAATAGCGTAATAAGATATAAAGATGGACAAGAAGGAAAGAAGACTTGTATACCATATATCATGCAATGAATACATTGTGACACTACCTATATTTCACACATTACAGAGGTAGATATTAAGATCATCTATCTACCTAGGTATAATTTTGTAACTTTTTATCCGGAATATAGAGAAAATCACAGACTATATACTATATATAATACTATTACAAAAAGAAAAGCAGATTTCATTAAAATATATATCAACCTCATATCCCACTTCATCCCATATCCCCCTTCCCACGTCCTCATCTCATCCTCATCCTCACCTCTTTCCCACACCCACCTTCCCATAGCCCCCTTCCCCTATCCTACATCCACAATATCTAATACTCATGATCCCTCCTAACCATCATCACCATCATCACCATCATCACCATCATCACCATCATCACCATCATCACCATCATCACCATCATCACCATCATCACCATCATCACCATCATCACCATCATCACCATCACCACATTATAATCACACACCATCACAAAAATCACACAAAAATCCAAAGAAAGAAAAAAAAAAACACAAAAAAAAAACACGCCAATCAATTTACTACCATATAAAATACGCACATGACCCAACTCCGGCTCTCATAAACTAAATAAGCTGCTCTCTTAAAAAGGTGTAAAGTAAACAAGTAAGTAAGCAAGCAATGGTTACGTTATGCACCACCAGCACAATAGCACCATTATCTTACTTTTGCACTGTGCTCAACCATTTCCTCGGTCTCTCCTCTCCTCTCCTCTCCTCTATGAATCATAAAAGTATTTCTTCTTGTTGCCCTCCTCCATTTACTCTTCTCATCAGAACTTCATATGACGACGTCTATCCTCCATCCACAAACATACATAGCCCCTCTAACAACATTTGCTCCCATTTCCACCACCCTGACCACCTACATCTACACCCTGCTGCGTTGCCTGATCTATCTTACTCGTATCCACGATTCTCTTCTTGATATCTGCCGCCAAACTATAGAATGCTTTCTCCACATTAATGTTACTCTTGGCCGAGACCTCAAGGAAAGGAATGCCAAGTTCATCAGCTAATTGTTGACCGCGTTCAGTCGATACAACTCGTTTATCTTCCCAATCGCATTTGTTGCCTATGAGGATCTTGTTTACGCCTTCGGTTGCATGTTGTTCGACGTTGCTGAACCAGGTGCGGATATCTGAAGTGGGTTGTTAGTAGAGTTTCTTGTGAAGACTGACGCTCAAATCTGCCATCCCGCCTCAATTCGCTAATTGCTCAAACAGCATAACATTCATCCATTTTGTCTCCACAATCCCATAACATCTTCCTCATTTCCTCAAACCCTATCCCCAAACACAAACGAAAAGGATAACCTACTAGTAAAAGACCTCTCATCCGTAACATCATAAACAAGCAAAATGCCCATAGCCCCCCTATAATACGCCGTGGTAATCGTCCTAAACCTCTCCTGACCCGCCGTATCCCAGATCTGCAACTTCACCCTCTTCCCATCAAGTTCAATCGTACGAATCTTGAAATCAATTCCAATAGTAGTGATGAAAGAAGGTGTGAAACTATCCTCACTGAAACGCAAGAGACAGCATGATTTTCCAACGCCCGAATCGCCTATCAAGAGGAGTTTAATCTGTTGGTGTACATAATGTCATTAGAATTTGTATTTGCATTTGTATTGTTATTCGTATGTGAGGTTGGGAGTTGGAATAGGATAGGGGAAGTAGAGGGTAGAGATAGATAGATTGATAGATTGATTAGATTGAAGGGTGAACAACAAACAGCAACCACCAAACCAAGCAACCAAATCAAACCAAAGAAAACAGAACATACCAAAAAATCGTAATTCCTCGTCCCGGCCATCTTGTATTAATCGCACTCGAGTAGTTGACTCAAGTACCGTCTTTCGTATATTTGGATAGCCTTGTTGGTGCGGCGTTGTCAAATCCTCAAGATCTGATCACTTCGTCCGTGTCCTTAGTTCTCGGTCTGGTCTGCACCTCACCAAAGTAAATTCGTCCACCGTATTAAGATCGCTGGAAGGGTGTGGGGTACAGGGTGTTGTGGGTCGTAGACAGGTACTTTAAAGAAGTTTATGAGTAAAAGGTAATATGAGATATCGAGATATCGATTTCGAAAAGTTCGATTTGGATGATTCAAGATTCACTATACGGCACTTCCCTTCCGCCAATGTTGTGATTGCTCTTTTGGCCGTATGAAGAACCTTGATTAATCTCAACAGAATATGATTGAGGTAATAAGTAATCGTAAGGTTCTTTCCTGATAATTGTTGATAGAGAGCGGGATATGGAAGGTCCGGTTCTAGGTCGTGAATTCATATCATATCAGTTAGGTATGTCTACCGAGCATGTGGCGTCTACCAAATTTGGCTGTGGCGTTATGTTGGCCAACGTTCAAGATCTGTCAGGTACAAGGGGAATATTTGAAAATGGTTTAAAATGAAATGTTATATAGTCAGTTCTTTATCTATTCATTAAAAGCTTATATAGCATGTCAAGATTACGCATTGAGTGCAATCTCACTTGTGTAGCAACAGTACTGTATCAGAGTTATACTGATCCTAACAAAATCTATATTAACAAATATGTACAACGTCAGGAAGTGTTTCACATATACAGTAGTAATACACTTTCACTCGAGGACGACGATACCCAGTAGTTTGGAATCTCTGAGCCTTGCGACCATCACTTCATTATTCCTTTATCCCATCCCATCATCTAATCGTATAGTTATCAATATCACCTCGCTATGCATATGTTCTTTCGGTACTGTACACCCCTAAATCTGTTACCTTTCCTTTTCCTTCCTTCAAGCTATCTCAACCATTTTCCATAACTCCACCTAATTCTCTCCAGAACTTTAAGTTGCACCTGTATACCACTATTGATGTTACAAAGATCTCCCACATCCTCCAAAAACTCCCTCTCCACATCCCCAGGAAATAGACTATGAGCTCTCTTCCTCAAAACATGAACCTCACACAATAGTAATCCATGGTCTTTGTATGAGAGTAGATTGTTTTGCGTAGGCGTAGCAATCGTTAAGATACGATCGATATTCCTCAAAACTCTTGCTGTTCTTCCAGCCCTTTCGCCTCTTCGAAGCCCCTTGCGTGAGCCGAGTAAAGTTGCAAAATATCTGAAAGCTGCAAAACAGACCATAACACCTGGTGTGAGACCTACAAAGCCAAAGACAAGTTCTTGACTTTTAAGCAGCGAATCAATACCACTAAGCGCAACCTCGACATCAACTTTGGTCTTTTGCACTTGAATTAAAACTGTTCTGATCAAATCTCCTCTGACCGTTCCTACAAATGGACGTTGCATATCCTTTTCATAAGCACGAAGAACAGGTGTAAGATCACCTGCCTTGACTTTAGCTCTGATTTCAGAGATTTGAGAATCAGTTAAAGCGCCAACTCCATAATTTGCAGCTTCAGGATTGTCGCGAGCGAAATCTACCACCATACGTTCAAGGCTTTCCATGTCACCTCTGAGACTCTCTTTGCTCATGATGGCTACCTCGCTATCTTTGTCATGACGAATGGTCCCAATGACTTTCCTAGTAGGGTCAACTACCCAATTCATCCAAAAGTCTTGAATGGTAGATCCGAGTTCTCTGATCCAGGTAATGATCTCTGCTTTTCTGTGTACTAAGATCCGCAGTATAGTCGAAGAGGAAAGTAATAACATGCTAGCTGGTAACCAGTATCTAACGAGTCTTGAAGGTCGTCCATATGCTGAAGCAAGCTTTTGTGAATTCGCAATATGCTTTGGTACATGCGTAGAGAGAATATGTTGTAATCTTCTGGACAACTTGCTGGTTCTTGTCTCCGGTGAGATATCCGTACTCGAGATCTCTGGATCGTCCTCCACACTAGCAAACACAGTATCCTCGAAATCCGAAACTCCTTGTTCGAGAGCGGTAACATTGCGAAGTACATTATCCATCAGTGCTACACTCCTTTCCACCACATCTTTCCACTCAGAGTTTTCTGACTCTTCGGCCTTTAAAGCCGCACCCTCCTCATCGATATCAAAACTCAATGCTTCATCCATCAAAACTCCCAATCCACTAGCCCCCATCTCTCTGAACCTCTTTAACCTAGCCTGATTCATCTTGGCCTTAGCCCTTCCCACCGCAACCGGACTCATCACTCTCTTTTGGACCTCCACCACACTCCTCTCCCTAATACTCTCCCTCACCAACCCATAGAAAACGCTCCACTGCCCCGCAACCCCCTCTTTCACATCCCTACCACTCTTCCTAACCGCACTCCCAGGCGCTTCCTTCAAATGCACCAATCTCTCCCTTGAATCACTATAAATATCCTTCCCCCAATCCCATAACCTCTGCGGCGAAGTCTGTATAGTGTATAACCCCGAATATGTGTAAGAGCCTAGTACTTCATCCCAATACCAAATATCATCGCTCAGCGGAATCGTTTGTTCCAACAGCGTATTCAATATCAACCCATACGTCTGCACCGTCGCCTTACTAACCAACAACCACTCCAATTCCTTCTCATAGTTCCTCAAATATGCATTTACACCTGCTCTACTAGCCCCGTATTCTCTTTCATCGTCTTCCTCATCTTCATCTTCATCCTCATCTTCGTTTTCTTCAACATGCACAGCACCCTTCAAATCAGCCTGCTCCAACAATCTACTAATCCTCGAACCCGAAAGCAGCGCGGTAGAACTCGACGTCGTACTCAGTGCCTTAACTAGAGCTTGTAACTCAGCTATCCGCTGCGAAGAAGCGACTTTGGCATGTTGCGCAGAGACAAGGCTCTCATCTGCGGGGTATGGAAAGGGCGCAAGTTGAACGCGGTCGAGTTGGGCGTCGACTTTTCGAATTTGGCTGTGTGGCAGATATTGTTAGTGATTTGTATGGGAAGTTGAATCAAGCAGCATTATAGAATTGAAGAAT
Source organism: Stromatinia cepivora (assembly GCA_014898415.1). Taxonomy (NCBI): domain Eukaryota; kingdom Fungi; phylum Ascomycota; class Leotiomycetes; order Helotiales; family Sclerotiniaceae; genus Stromatinia; species Stromatinia cepivora. Next base: position 320,795 of record RCTD01000029.1, on the reverse strand, counting down.
TGAATCAACGAGTTATAGGAAATTCAAATCAACAAATAACTAAATCATCAACTCTCCAAGCTATTCCCATCCCCAAAAAACAACCCCTCATCTCACAAACCCCCCCGCGCGAAAAAAAAAAACCCAAACAGAACCCAAACAAATCAAAAAAATCAAAAAAATCATCAACCATCTCCAAACAATAAATCACTTACTCTGCAACAATCGACATCCTGCCACCAGCAGCATCGATATACGAATTGCTTGTTTGCTTGCTTTCTCGTGTTGTATCTGGGCGCTCAGAATTTAAGTTCAGATGTGATTATCCAGACCAAGGCAAGCAGCAAGGTTCCAGGATGATTGATTTGATGGTTGGGGAGCTCGTTCGCTTAACCTTACGATCGTCTTATTGATAAATTAATGATAGAGAAGCTTGAAAAGGACGGGAAAACAAATGCAGTAAATATAATTTTATTTTGGAGAAGGCTGGCCGCTGGGTTGAATTGCAAATATGGTTTGATGAGTGAGATATTTGGAGTTTGGTGTTTGGTATATCTTTTTTAATATAGACACGATTATAACTTACTCATACTTACATGATCTCGAAGCACCAAGAGCTGTTATCATGTAGGTGGGGGATGCGAGGGGTCAAAATATCTATCTATTTATCCTTGACAAAGGAGCAGAATTGCTTCTGATATTCAAAATCTATATACCTAATATACTTAAAAAATTCTATACACATATATGTACAAATTTCGTTCCGAGTCCTCAAAACGAACCTCCAGCTATTGGTCCCTGAACAGATTGATCTCGTTCATTCAAGTCTAAACTTTCGTCCTCAAGGTCATCCCAGTTGTTAATTTCTTGTTCCGGAGGTGGTTTCTGTGCATCAAGAGCAATAGCTCTCTCCATGATTTCAAGAGTTTTGCTTCTAGCATTCTTTTGTCCTTGTTTTAATCATTTTCTCGCATCACCGCAAAAATCACAAAGGCTTCTTCTACAGCCTGAAGGAATTCATGCTGTCTAGGATTAAGCTTGCTTTTCCGCATTATTTGTCGCGTGTTTTTCAGTATGCTCCTCATTCGCCCATCCGGTACGATTTGATGAACAGATAACATCTTCGTGATCCAGATGATGCCACTGGGTTCTTTGATGGCAATATAAGCCTTGAGAAGGATGGTGAGGCTGACCACATTAGGTCGAACTGTTGCGCCATGAGTCCGCGAGGCTTCTGTCCAGAACACTATTGCGTCTCGAAAAAATGCATTCTGAACAAGGATATTGGTGACCTCATTGAACACGTTTTCTGTGACAGTAAGCCCATGCTCTTCCGCCTTGGCAATCGCTTCTCTGGCAGAAGTTAAGAACATGATTAGACGACTACTTCCAGCGGACTCCATGAATTTTGGCAGTCGATGAGTAAGAAGCGTAACAAGAGCATCGTCCAAAGGGTAGCCTTTCCGTTTAGCATCTCTCAGTAGTTCAATAGCCATGTGAGAATCGCCGTCGTTCAAGTGTAACAGCGCTTTTACTGTGGCTCCTAGAACCGAGCCATGGATGTAAACACCCTGTTTGCAAGCAGCTTTATATATGTCTACGACCTTTTCGAAACTACCCTTTCCCATCTCTTCAAAGATTTGCCGGCGAGGGTAGTTATCATCCGTTATAGATCTAGTCCCCTTCGGGATAAGCCTTAATTTCCTAGCTGCAACTTCTCGGCTCCCTTTCGAATCTTTAAGAGCAAGTTGACGCAGATGCGCTAAGGTGAAATCATTTGTATAGTCCACAGAAGATTTTAACATCGCACGATGTACTTGATATACTTGCTCGAAATTGAAATCCCACGTCTTATAAAGCTGGCTCAGGATATTATTGAACGAATCAGCGTCAAAACATGTAGAAACAGAGGTTGCGTATTCTATCCAACGAAGAATGGAACGAAGTTCTTTGGCTTTTGCATATTCGCTAATCATGATGTTGGAAGCATAAGGAGTCAAAGGTACTTGATATTGTTCAAGGAAACAACGGAGGAATTCCTCTGTCTCAGCCACGGAATGTGATTTGGCAAACAGTTTAAGTATTGGTGGAAAGATATCACCATAGACTTTGTTTCTGGGGTTGAGTTTTGCCATTTCAGCGAAATTGGTCTTCACATCGTCCCACTCCTCACACATCGCTTTGCCACGGGCGATTTGGCCACGAATGAGAATATCGTCTTCACATGGACCGCTTATTTGAAATAGTTGTTCGTGGTATTTGCCAGCGGCTTCAAAATCTCCTGCTTCTACACATAATTGTATGATGACGGCATATGCAGCTTGTGGGCGACAAAGAGCCGGTATAACAGTCTTAAGGCGATCGAACCTCTCTTGAGTTTCACGGATATTCCTTTTTCTGCGCCATTCGGTGCCGAGCAGTTCTTGAAACCAGTTATTCGACCTTATGAACTGGTCGCTTTTGATCAATTTCGTCACCTCAATCAAGACCTGTTCAGCTCTGGCAAAATGCTTCAGTTCAAGCGCTCTCTCAAATACAGCATTTGTAACACGGTAGAGTTCTTCTTGGCTTGGTGCTGACTTGAGGAAATATCTGAAGAATTGAGAGACAGCACCACGGTATTGTTTGGTCTGTATTTCGGCGATTATAAACGATCCGATAGCGGAATTAGGTGTTTTGCCACGGGTAGCCTCAATTCGCCAGAATAGTTGCTTGGTCAAATCATACATGTCGAAACGGCAGGTCAAATTGCAAGTTTCCACTAGGACAGGTCTCATTTTGTTTGAAAGTGGCCCCGGCTTCTCCTTGAAATCCGTAAGGCACAAAGCAGAAGCTTTTCGCAGTTTAGAAAGATAGATGTCGAGGCCAGCCTCATCATTCGGATTCTTCAACAGAGATTCAATGATGATATGTGGTTCGAATCGCTTGAAGTCAGTCTCAGAAAGCGTAGTAGATTTTAGAACAATGTCAAGAATTCTCTCCATATTTTCCACCATAGAATTTGTCCGACAGGCCGTACATAGTACAATTGCTGCTTCCAAGAGACATGTTTGCATGCCACTAGATCCTATATCCAAACCTTCCTCGAATGCCTCTGAGAACCGCCGCAATGCGGAACCAACGGCAATCGCGTCCTTCTCATCTCCAAGAATCTGATGTATATCATTTGCAAGACGTAGTTGACGATCCCCATCAACATGCCCAGGCTTCTGCGTAGGACCTCGTTTTTCCGGGGAGGGTAGTCTTTCGGTTCGTGGCGGTTTAAGCGGAATTGAAGGTGGTATTGAAGTTACCGGCTCTGTCATCTCGCCAGCTGCTGCATCACTGACCACAACCACCTCAGAACTTTGGGCATTGCTCGAGGCGGTGCTGCCAGCCTGCCAAAACCCATCATCCTTATATCTCAACACCTGCTCCTCAAACGTTTCCGCCAAATGTGCACTCGATTCGTGATAATGCCTTGAGGATTTAAGTTTCTTGGCATTGTCGTGTACCAGTTTCGCACCGTGTATTCGTCGTCGACGGTCCTCTGTTAGCATACCAGTGCTGAATGCGACTGTGCAAGATGTTCCAAGGGCGATGTTGCGAAGTGCTCGCAATGCACCTTTAGAAGGCACAGGCAAGGCGGATGGCATTTCAGTGGTAATAAAGCCATCGCATCTCTATTCAACAGAAAAGTTGTGGGTGATGCACTTAAGTTTTGCGCAGAATGGTCCGATCTGCATTGAAGTGTGGTCCCAGCAATCTACAAACCTAGAACTTTTCGATCGCGAGTGCTTAGTCATCAACCCCGCGGTCAGTTGTCTCGTTTTGCTCCCGGTAAGCTTGGGATTGGAAGAGAACAGACAATACTAGGCGAATTTCCAACTTCTTCTGTTTTTGTGTAATCAACCTTGATAGTTTGCCTAGCATCTTTGTAAATTCTCGCAAAAGAAGTCATATATCGAAGTATTTATCATTTCCAGAATCGATATAGAATTACTGTTTTCATCATCATAGTTACAGTGCTCATATCTATATCTTCAAATTATTCCCTTTCCTACTTTCTACTAATGTGAATTTCTAAGACCCCCATACAATATTCCTCTGATAACTCCCAATGATGTTTCTATACTCATCAAACAAATCTCCATTTCCAGTAATTTTCAGGGCGATTTACGCTGCGCCACGGATTTACCTTTATACGTCTTCTTTAGCAGATCTCCGAGAAAGTCAAAACATCAGCCCCCAGCTTCACTTCCTCTGTGACCACTCGTTCAGTTTATGATCCAATAATGAGTTATATATCCAGAGACTCAATTCCCTAACACGTTGTCGACTCAGGTCCTGAGACATGGAAAGAAAGTCTCACTTATGGAAACAAAGAGGAAGACACTGTATCCAACAGAATAGCCCGTGTCACTTGACTAGTAGGTATAATACATCTTTTGTTGCATGTCTGATATTTGACATGATCTTGCTCAAATCTTGTTCAATATTTGAACAAGATCATGTATCAGACATGCAACAAAACTTCAAGTCTTGGCAAAGAGCTCTGTACCTTTCATTGCATATCTGACTCGACATGATCTTGGAAGTCCAACATCATATCAAACTATCAAATGATGAAATTTGCAAGAAACCCTCAGATGCGGGGAGCTGGAAAGTAGCCTGCCCTGGAACACCCAATAGAGTAACTCGAGTCATTTGACAAGTAGATCTAATCTTCTATTGCACATCTGAAAATCGAATTGATATCGATACTACTCTGACAAGATCGATTCAAATCATGGCAGGGTATTTACCAAAAGAAAATGGAAGTTTGAGATCAACCAATAGGATTGTTTGGGTCACTTGACTCATAATCTATGTCTTTTGTTGCATATCTCATAAATCGATCTTACTGGAGTAGAACTAATTCGTAGTTGCAGTTGTAATTGATCTTGCTCCGTAGGATCAACTCGCTCATCTGATTTGCAACGAAGTGACAATGACATACTTGACAAGAATATCCCCTCTTTAATTGTGAAAAACCATGGTTGATGATAGCCTAGTAATTTCCATTTCAAGTCAGTACTAAATTGCGTTGACTTATAACGCAGCTGCCCTTCGTACTTAAATAAAGATGAAAATCATAACAAGTTAGGAATATCGGTTATTTGTTGTTCTCACAAAAATAAAAAGTCAGCTACAGCGTATCAACAATATCCATCGTCGATTTACCGACATCACCCCGTACAGCGATCTTGGTGTCTATATTAAACTCTGCTTTCAATGTTGACATACTGTATGTAAGCCATCACAAAGACTATGGACTTATAGTCCAATGATCTCTCACCTCCCACCTCCCACCTCTCGCACCTCGTACCCCCCCGGAAATCTCGGTGACCGAGCAAGAGCTCATCCTTGAGGCTCGCACGAAGCGAAACGGTAGTGCTGATAGGGCTGAGGTGGGACTAAAGTCCTACGTGATGGTATTGTCCACACGCCTCCAGGTTGTACATGTCATCTTGAAGCTCAGAAAAGCTGTTGACACACGTCCGCACGGTGAGGCGTGTAGGAGATTCCATCACGATGTTACTTTACCTCACGTGAATATAGCTAGTCAAAACAGATGAGACTGTGTGTGAAGAAACGCATCTCGTAAGGGCTAATTGGGTAAGGTACGAAGGTACTTGGGGGCTGATAATTGTGTTGCGTGATAAGGTAGCGACAACTCGATTCTATTTATCCCAGATTTAAGGATGATATTTTGCATTTAGTACAATACCGGAGTATATTGCTAAGCTTAGCGTGCATATCAGGTTTTCTGATTAGGTTGTAGACGACATAGTACCGGAAACTAGTTTATATATTACACATGAAGATGTTTCAAAGGGAATGTGTAATGTCGCATCAAACCTGTCGACACTTCAGCTATACGAAACAGCCCGAAATCTTCCCGCTCTAAAATCATCCAATTATCCACGACAAGGAGATTGCGTGCAGTGTGCTCGCCGAATGTCCGGCATAGAAATTCAATGGTAGAAGGCCTCAAAAGCATGCAGAGACTCTATATCTACGATCGGAAATTTGCAAAATGCCAGTATGTATGTAATCTTGCCGGATATGGTATGTAATTTAAAGCATTTCAGGCAAATGTGATAAGTTTGGTGCCCCATTATTAAGCAGTTGAAAAATACTACCAATGATCATATTCTGCGCTATGATCAATGTCTCATCGTACTCAAATTTTATCGATGCCAATCAATCTTTCATAATTTCAATAGCACCAACAGACAGCGCCTCCACACGTGACATGAACTTTGAAATGCAGTCAGCTTACTTCCCCGCCCGCGGGGGGCAAGTGATGATTTGTCGTATCCTTGTGTTTCCTATATAATCGGCGTTAATCAAAATAACTCCGCAGGGGTTGGGGGCGGCATATTTGAAGCAAATAAGTTTCCTTACAAGAGTGTATTGTGTGAAAGGGCAGGTAAAAGAACAGGCTTATCAGTAATCATTGTCTCCCCAATTCCCGGTCGTCTGTCATTTTTATCTTTTCCTGAAGAACATAAGTTGCAATTTATCGACATTAGCATCGACCTTTTGCGTTACCAAAAGGAGTGCAATATCTTCAGGTGCTGATGAAGAAAATGCAGTGTACAACCATGTGCAAGAAAAAGTCAACGTTGCAGTATTACGTGGTCTAAGATCAAGTATACATTTTTATCATTTTGGTGCCAGGGTATTATATATCAAACTGTTGATTTTATAATTCTACCATTCGCCGCTGAACGAACTAGATTTTTTAGTAGAATCCTGATCTAGCTGACAACAAGGGGGTGTGGAAGCAATAATGAAAGAAGTGCAATGATTCGGCTTGAATATCTCGCCGACTCCGAGGGAACAATTCCTCAAAGTGTAAGGGCAATCATTTTGCAATTAATGGGAACGGGATAAACTTTAGTGGACTTCTTGTCGAAAGCCAAGAATTGGAAGACATACCTGAGAGTCAGACTAACCACTCAACAGGCCTTTCAGTATCCGCCCAAATGACAAACAATCGGTAAATCTTAAATTTTGTGTATCAAGAGACAAATTAATGAAAATTAAGATATTTTGATTGATTGATAAAAAATAATATGAAATAAATAGAAAAGAATAGAAAATTGAGATAATATTATAAAATTACTTATTATTCAATATCTAATGATTGATATATTTTCCTTTTTTTTATCAATTGTTTCTATCTTCATATAAGAATCATATATAACCATAATGATTTCTTTTATCTTTCTCTCTTTCATCCCCCCCAATAGATCTCCTCTACTCTTGATACAAATAACAGTATAATTCCTCAATTAGTAATTGCATTGATCAAATTGAATCGATCGGCAGCTCAAATAACAAAGCCAAGAGCGAAGTTATCACTCAGCAATCGGCTCCGAGAGCGAAATAACAAAAGACAACACACTTGACACACGCCCTTCTCGACTGGTAAGGTTAAGAACTATGCTTTGTAAGGCTGAAGCGCGGCAATCTCTTCAAGCAAGTCCCCATTCATCTCCATGAGTACTATCATATAGCACATTTTTTGTACATGATCTCCCATCTTTCAAAGCTCGGCACCCTAGTTGGAAGGAGATGGGTAAATGGAAGGATTCCGGAGTGTGGGATTCGGAAATAGTAGCGAAAGGCCGAGCGCTGAAAGGACAACTTCACACTTTCCCTATTATGGAATAAGGTTTGTGGGTATATGATTGGAATCATTGGATGGATTATAAATGTGGATTGATAAGTTGAAAATTTTCGATCCACTTTGCTGATTCTCCACCCGGAAATAGGAAATAATGAATAACCTTATTCCATAATAGGGAAAGTGTGAAGTGAATCTGGTGAGTTTATACGGTATGAAGTTGATTCTTTGTGGCAGGTATTGTGCATACATAAAAATGAAAAACGATTGTGTACCTCCTCGTGTATTTGTAGGTGAATATAAAATTTAATCTACTACCCTATCTAACTGAAAGGAGTGATTGACCAAATCAATCAATAACAATTGTATGTCAACAACGTTCAATTTTTAGGAGGGTACTCTTGAGTCTTGATGACAGAGATGATTACTAATCGATCATTAGCATGAAATCCCGATGAAAGAAACGAATCATTGCGTCAACTCACTCTGACTCCGATGTCACCCTGTTTCCATAATGGGCCGCAACGAAACCGGAAAGGTCGGAGAAAGGAAGGACGAATGAGTAAAAGATATGTAAGCAATTAAACGATTACTCGATTACGTTCCAATGCGAAAAAGCAAAGAAATTTATTAGTTCTTGAAAGTAACGATCTTATTAAGTTCCTTACTCATCATTTTCATCCTTCAATCTAAAGAGATAAAATCAAATAATCAATATTATAAAGTTCGTTGCGAATTGATAATATAGAAATAACGGAAAATACCTACTTAATACCTAAAGAGGGAACAACTACAATCACGTGTTTTATTTTCGGAAGTTCGCGGTTAAAGTAGTACTACTAGCTTTTTACGCCTTCAATTTCAGAACTGGAGAGGGAAGAGGGAAGAGGTACTCCGTATAAGCAACCCAACCTCCATCCAGCCAGCCCGGATAACGGTGAAATCATATAATCAACAAGGAGAATAATCCAGCGTTTTAAATCATTTCCGTGGTACCGATTTACGAAGGTTTACCAACTTCCTACATATTACATACTACACACTACAATTATTAGTTATTCTTGACCTTCCCTTAACTTACCCCAGTCACCCATCGAAGGTCACGTCAATTTTCTGATAAATCCATTTGTCAAGCAAATCAAAACTCAAGAAAGTCCGAAAATCGTCAACAACCCCTCAACTACTAAAAAGTTCTAAAGCAAATATCCACTACCTATCTAGGTACGCTTTTAATAACTTTCCAAACATGCAATCAATCGCGCCCGCGCCTGTAGCACAGATGCAGAATCAAGTTCGTATTTCCCTTTTCATCATGTTTACTTTACTCATTGTCATTCCTTCACATCTACCACTTTACCTATAACTCCGGTGGTCCATGGCAATTGACTTACCTCACTTGTCATACCCCTCCATTCAATTCCTTCAAACATTCAATTCCGAAAAAGTCTCGAGCTTCCCCATTCGCGTGTTCGCAAACATAATATAACCCCCAAAAAGCTATTGCATCTTAAAGCTGACTCAGTCGCGCAGGAAATGAGTGCAGACAATGGTATAACATCCCCTTCCTTTCTTTGATATCCAAGCACAACAACGGTTTCTTGTCCCCCATCCCAGTATAGGTATATGCGGCTGTACGAGTCGAGTAAAACAGAATTACCTTCATATAATCTTGCGCAGCGATCTATACTTCCGTCCACTTCCATAGCACCCCCCATGCTTATGTTACTTTCTGCTGACACGCCTCACTTCTTCCTCCAGATTTAAGAGCTCAGCTCTTAAACTTGACCTCCCAGTCCCAGCACCATAATACTCAGACACATGGCTACAACCACGACGTGCAAGCTTCGAGCAGCGCTTCACCTCACGACCATAATATAGATCCTGCCATCGGTGGACAAATGATGTCGGAAAGCGGAGGAGATGACGCAGATGGTAGAAAGGGTGGAAAACGCGAGCTTTCTCAATCGAAGCGCGCTGCTCAGAATCGCGCAGCTCAGGTTCGTAATTTCAATTCGTATCGTGATTTTTTTCCTCGTCGGCGCAATGTTGGTGAAGTTGTTATGATGCGAAGTATCGCTCGTTTAAAAAAAAAAAAGTTACCGTCGGGTTGAGATTTATGGTTCTCTTGCTTTGTCAATTCTCATGTCATCCAAAAAAATCACCTCCAACACATCACCCAAGCTTACATAATCTATCACACAGAGAGCATTTCGTCAGCGTAAAGAAGGATATATCAAGAAGCTTGAAGAGCAAGTTCGTGATTTCCATGCATTGGAGGATAATTACAAGGCAATTCATGCCGAGAATTACTCCCTGCGCGAGTACATTATCCGACTGCAATCCCGACTCATTGAATCCCAAGGCGAATTTCCACAACCACCACCAAACATTAACTTAAGCCATACATCAACGCACCCACATCCCCAACCACCTCAACAAAGGCAAATGGAGCCATTAGAGCATATGCATCGACATGAACCGCCCATCGCCCCAATGGCCCCAATGGGTGCACTTCAACCTTCTGCCGCCAGAACTCTAGCAGCAGCCAGTCTTAAGCACCCTGGTGAAGAGCAGCAAGGTCAACAACAGCAACAATCATATCCTCCCCACCAAGAAAACAAACGCTTCAAGGACGACGACGCTAATGATGAGAATCTCATTCGCTCACAATTGGCCGCTGGACAATTGACCAATGACGGTCTACCAACTTCCATGTCCATGTAATAATCTCGCACACAGGGTCCAGCTTGTTCTTCTGCTTTTTTCGGCGTTGATAAAGAGGGAGGCTATTTGGGATGGTTTACTACGATCGGGCACATGAGTGGAGTTTCTACTTTTATATAAAAAGTGGTACCTCACTCTTCACGGGTGTTTTATTCAATCAATATTCTGGCTTTGCTTTTGCCATTTTTCCCCGTCATGGCGTTCATCCTTCTTTCTTCCTTTTCTACTTTTTCACTTCTGTCACATGTGTTTATTCAGTGTGTTAACCATATGAAGGAGTGTGTTTCGTTGAAGGTGGATTGCGCATGCTGCGGGAACTTCGGACGTGTGCGTAAAAGCGGAGCAAAGTGAGTCGTTCCGATGAATCAATATCAATTAACTTTTCGGCTTTGTGATGGGATGGACGGATGGAAAGTCCGGCATGAATGAATGGATGAGATGTGGGTATGTGCAATTACTAGGTCGCTTGCTTGTCTTATAATGAAGGCGATGAAAATTCAAAGTTTTCAAACACAATTTCAACGGATCTAAAGTGTCATTTTGGTCATATATTTTTAATTGCCTAGATCCTTTTATTTCTCCTGTAATATTCCCATCACATGTAAAAAGAAGACATCCATCCACTGGTGAGCCCGACGGAGGATAAGAAGCCAGACTGACTGACTGAATGACTGAATGACTGATATCGACCGAGATATTGAAAATAAGAACGCCTAAACTAGCCTAACCGGATCCCCGACCTAAGTGTCTCATCTCATCTCATCTCATACGTAGCTACTTGATATCCTCCTATCTTGGCGCGATGATTGAATTGATCACGAATATGCATTTCCGAGATCATGTTCCTGCAGGTGAATTAGTTAAGTTGTTAGTTACCTTATTACTTATTACTTGTTGCTTATTACTGCTCTCCACTCGAGACTCGGACTCCAGGGCTTCTCCACCTTGTCCACTTCTTCCCCCAGCAATCGTACGAGGAAAAGAAAAGGAAAAAAAGAAAAAGGAAAGGGAAGAAAAAAAGGAAAGGAAAGAAAAGTAGACATGAAAAAGGAAAACATAAGACAAAAACAAAAACAAAACATACCTTAATATACTCCCCACCCTTCTCAGCATACTCCTCCCTCGTAATCTTCGCCTCCCTCCACCGCTCCCCACAACTCCACTTCGCAGCCCCCCTCCACGCATCCAACAACGGATCTTTCGCCCTCCTAATCTTCACTTCTGTGCTCGCTTCCAAATGTCCCCTTAATCCCTCCCTCAGCCTCTCGTCAAAAGTTTGCCAGAGTGTATTTCCACCTGTGAGGAAAATATCTTTAAGGAAATCCTCTTGTTTCATCCCGGATCCCGAGATCCGCTGCGTGAGTATATCGGCTGCGATTTCGACGAGGCCCGCTTGATCTAAACCGGCGATATTGGGTTGGAAGATTACTTCGGGGACGCGGATTCGTTCGACGTTTAGATGGAGCTGATGGGCTTCTGCTGTACTAGCTGGGTTAAAAGGGCGAGGGCCCCGGAGAAAAGCATGGATGAGTGATTTTGTCCAATCGGTTTGTGCGTCTAGGGTATGCTGATCCGTGAATTCCGGATCGTATTTTAGGAGGTCTGCTTCGAGGGTTTTAAGCATGACGCTAGGATCTTCTTCTTCTTCGTCATCACTGCCGCCATCCCCGGTTTGGATGGTGCGATACACGCCCCAGTCATCATCATTTTGACCGAAATTATCGTCATCCCCTCCGCGACGACGTTTTTTGGTCGGATTATCGGATGCGAGGTTTGCGATGCTTTTCATGCGGATTTGACTCGCGAGACTCTTTCTATTTCCGAGATCCGCTTTGAGACGTTCCTTGTCTTTGATTTTTTGAAGCATGATTGCCCGAGCTTCTCGACGCTCTTGAAGCCAGCCTTCGAGATCATTTTCTCGCTTTTCGTCGTCTATGCGTTGTTCTTCGGCGATACGGGCTTTCTCTGCTTGTTTTTCTGCTTTAGCACGGGCGCGGGCTTCATTGTTAGATTTCATGAGACGTTGGTGACGTTTTTGTTTGAGACCTGCTTCATCCAGTTGGTCGTCCGGAATTTCAAGCATAGAGTAGTCAGGTTCTTCGACCTCTTCTTCGATTTCAGGCCCACCGACATCCTTGGTCCTGGCTTTGCGGATACTTTTATCGAGTTCCTTGATGGTTCTCTCCAGAGCGGCTTCATCTTTCAACTCTTCGGCGTCAAGTAATCTTTTAATTTCCTTCTTCGTTTGATCTACTAATCTGCCTTGCAAATGTCTATAGTAGTCCAATTCCTGTTCTTTGCGAATCAATCTCTCTAGTCGCATTTTGGCGGCTTGTTCTTGTAGTCTTCGACCACTCTCTTTTCTCTTCTCTGCAATTTTTGCTAACTCTTCTTCACTTTTTTGTACCTCAATTACCTCTGTATAAGGGTATTGGATTACACGATCTCTATCTTCCAGTCCTGTCCAATCGAGATATTTGCTCACTTCCTGATCATAATCTCGTGATAAATAGCAATGGTCTTGTACCATATATTCCATTTGAGTAGCAGCTAGCTTCCCTGGAAAACTAGGATATTTGAGTCTGATGAGCTTCAGGAGATACTCAGCACTTTGTGATGCACCCCAATTTAATCTTGTTGCTTGGGTAAGTATAGCCTTCGAATTGTAAACCGGAATGAGATGTGTAGAACTATGGGAAGAAGATACAACAAGACCTGTCTTGCCACCATTGTAGTCGTAAGAAAATAGAGAATCGATTCCGTAGGCCACAGATGGTGCTCCATAACATTCGAATATGATTTCCGTCATAGCTATCCCATATCATTAGCATAATCCCTCAATTCCCGGGGAAATCCATACATTTCCTTGAATATGGTAAGTTTGCGACAGCTTCTGTCATAACAATAGGCATATCCACTCTCCCTTCTGAATCAACCCCTAGTTTGAGGAAGATACAATCCAACACCTGCTCCATAACATCCCAATTGCTCACAATTCCACTTCCTGCTTCAAAGGCATTTCTCATGTGGCCCTTAGCTGTAGTATCTGCGTATACATCGGCGCCAACAAACGAATACGTTTTGCCCAATTTTCTGTCCCTGTATTTCGAGAAAAGTGGTAGAATATCGAGACGTGGTGAATCCTCAAAGGACCAGCCAGCTCGAGTCACCGATGAGCCTGCGACGAGAAGTGTTAGTATCCGTGAGCTGTATTGTCCCAGCCATAATGCGCGGCGCATAATTACCATTGTCAATTACTATCGCAGCTTGACCAGCCCCCCTCGACTTCGCCTTTTGATACCCATCTAGCTGTGGTTCAACGTATTTGTCGAAATGAAGATCTTTAGCAGGATAAAGTGTAGGTGGAGGCAATGAGTTCTGTTGCTCTGATGCAGGCGCATCAATATCCATGGCTGAGGGCGACATCTTCCTGGAAAGGGAGTTGTTGACTTTGGTTGTGGTTTAGATCATTCTTTGTATGTCCTTGCGACCGAAATAATTAAGAAGATAGTATATGGATTAATGGTAAGCACTTGACTTGTAATTATTCTTCTTTATGATGTTGCCTCTTCACAAGGCTACATTTTTGTAACGAGGCTGAAATGCATATATAAAGATATCAATTACATGTACATGTGGAGAATCATGATTACTCTATCTGCAGCGCCAAATTTCGTAGAATATCCCCCAGTCATGAAAAACATTTTCATAAATCATTAAATCAATAGCCACTCTGTATTCAACCTCCACTACAGAACGCCTGCTCCCTTCCCACGAAAATTCTCTTCAGTACTATCACGATGGCTCCTTGAGACTGTCGGTAGCTTTCAATAAATTAGCTTGAATCTTATGATAGGAGGAACTGATTACCTTCTAAATGGAAGAGAACATTGGATTGATAGTTCTTGAACATATCTGCAACTAAAACAACGTTTGTGTTTGCGATATTGATCTCCTAATATCGGTTCAGCTGAAGGTAACCAAATACAGGAGACTGAGAGACCACTCATACCTGCAGATTCTTGTTCAGAAGCATAATTGCTTCATTGAGCTTCTCCTGGGAGTGAATTAGTATGTTACCATTGTGGGCGTCCTGAAAAATACTTACTACGTTGGTGATGATTCGTGATAGTAGCAAATTTTGCTGGTGCTCATGAGGATTTTCCTATAAAATGGTCATTATTTTGTGTAGAAGACTGGCATACTGCGACCTTACCATATTCTCTATCTTCTTTGCTATGATTTGATTTGTGAAATGTGATGTTTGACGCGGTCAATCTTTTGCTAGGTGGGCATGGAGTAAATATCTCTATGAATTTCATGTGTTGCCTGATTGGTCGGCTGTTGTGAAGCTTGAAGCTCAATCAACAAGGCAACTTCAAACAATTAACCAGAACAACCACCAAAAGTCATCAACCATGGCACCAGCAACTCCAGAAGCTGAAGCTCATCAAGCACTCATCGACCAGCTTGATGTTCATTCAATACGAAAACCATTTCGCAATCCACATTGGAGACCTAATCAACGTCGCAACAAGAATATCAAGACAATTCTTGGTGACGCGGTTCGAAAGGAAGCATCACTTATGCCGACACAAGACAACAGTGGTGCTGCAACACCTTTCTCTGAAGATAATACTACTTCAACAGATGGCGATATGACACCTGCATCTACTAGCGCGCCTACACTTCAGCCGAACCTTGCGCAGGCTTCCAAGAACTTATCGAAATTGGTGTTGGAAAGGAATATGAGGACGAACGGCTATTCTAATGCGCCTACTGCGACATATACAAATATCGAATCGGCACCATCTTTAGCACATGCAAAGCATTATTGCGATATCACAGGGCTACCAGCACCATATACTGATCCCAAGACGAGGCTACGATATCACAATAAGGAAGTGTTCGGGGTTGTTAGATCTCTGGGTCAAGGAGTTGCAGAGCAGTATTTGGAAGTACGAGGAGCGCATACTGTTTTGAAGTGAAAGGCGATGGTAATTTACCACGCTGGATCATTTGGAGAAGGTGTAATCATCGGCCAAGGTTTCACTCATACACACACTTCACCACCTCCAAGGATTGGCAGATGACGCACAATTTGGAATGATAATCTTACGAGACAGGTGTATGTACAGGTAATAGAATCGAGCGGGGAATAATATATGATATTAGGGAGAAATTATGTGATTGGGAATAGAACCAGCTTTTGATGGTTCTTAAAAAGAAAGGGCCAGGAAGGGTCAAACCAGTACGAGGATATGTCTGACCGACAAAGTCAAGCTCATTCTACCCGCCAACCATCTTTCAATGATTGGTTCAGGAATACGCTCCGGCTTAATCGCGATCATGGATGATATCTGCCTACTCGAGTAGAGATGACGGGGTACCGAGAACATATAGAGAATGAAACTCAGTCACCAGGACTAATTGACCTGGTTCGTCGTGGCAATCATAATACTTTACCTCATGCAAGTGTTCAATAGCTTGAGATGAATACCTAAGACGTAGGTGGATGGTCCTTTCTTTTGCATCCCAGTTCGAATCCTACTGGGAGGCAAATTGGCCTCAGTATCATCTGATGTTTTAACTTGAGATTTCTGGTTGACCCATTCGATTGTGATTCTCAATTCA
Source organism: Stromatinia cepivora (assembly GCA_014898415.1). Classification (NCBI taxonomy): domain Eukaryota; kingdom Fungi; phylum Ascomycota; class Leotiomycetes; order Helotiales; family Sclerotiniaceae; genus Stromatinia; species Stromatinia cepivora. Next base: position 304,801 of record RCTD01000029.1, on the reverse strand, counting down.
GACAATCAATTGATATTTTTGGTGAAGAAGTGTCTGACAACACGGACTTGAGAACATTGAGTAAAATTTATATTTAAGCTTTTGTGGTCCGCATATGACGCTAATTTCAGTCCTGAGCACGGACGCGCCCAAGCTGCGTTCTTTCAGTAAACTCCAAAAAAGAACATTAAGGACAACTCTTCTTACTTTCTGTCACCAGTTGTTGAAGTATTACGAGAAGGCTTTTTAAAAGTACCCAAATATACTCGCAGATTCTTAATTGCTGGTTCGCAAGATATTCAAAATGCCTTCTATGTGGTTATCAGATTCCCAGAGTAAGTACTGAATTCCAAACAAACTGATGGCTCCGGACTACTTTGCGCCGGGTGGAATTAGTTTTGTTCAGAACATACTACGCTATTTGACAGGATGTATGCTAATAGATGCCTTGTATAGAAGTTGGGGTGGCCTTCTGTTCAGGTGGTGGGTACAATGCTGTGGTTTGTGCTTCGAGTTTAGCATAGCTAATAAGGTCTTAAAAGGCGGGTTCTTCCTGATCGGTGGTGTCATGATGTTTTTTGATAGAGCTATGTATGTTTTTTATCTTTTGCAAGAATATTTGGGGAAGGTGATACTAATAAACTTTCAGGCTCGCGATGGGAAATGTGCGTGCCTAGATGTCCTCTGAAGCTGGAAAGGGAGTTTCCAAGCTTACAGTATATCGATATAGATTCTCTTTTTAATCGGGTTAACCATTATAATCGGACCTCAAAAGACGATGATGTTCTTCGCGCGGAGACAAAAGCTTAAAGGAACCGGAGCTTTCTTCGCTGGCCTTGCACTCATCCTCATGAGGTGGCCTTTTACGGGATTTCTGGTGGAACTATACGGCATATTTATCTTGTTTGGCGACTTCCTAGGGACTATAGCTGGATTTGCGAGGAACATACCAGTCATTGGCCCATATATTGGAGCCATGGTTGATAGGAGCGGGGTTGCAATGAGAGGGGCAGAGTTGCCTGTTTGAAGAGAAGACGCAGGGAGATACCCACGAAAACCTTATAAGAGCTATGAAGGAACATGGAACATGGATACGATACTATGAGATGAGCTGGAATGGGACTGGATTCCAACGCTGTTACGAAGGTTTAATTTGTATATGAAAAGGGAGCACGGGCACGACATAGATTCGGGCTTCCATTGAGGTACAGACTAGACGGCAGGTTGTAGAGTAGAGCACATGCTCCTTTATAATTCGCCAACGAAAGATGAAGAGATATTGAAGACCGCCAAAGATTTGTATTTGTACCATTGAAGTATTAAGACGTTGCCTTAAGCCATATTGACACCACACTGCCCAATATTCCCAACCTCGAACTGCAATTTACACTCTCCAATCGAAACGTTGTCTGCGAGAATGCTATCAAAAAAGACGAGAACGCCATAGCCAACCAAATATATCCGTTTACATAGCCACGCAGCATGAATTCTGCTTCTTTGCTTGTGCTATTTATGAATTAGTAAATGCTCTCCCGTCGATTCTAATCGTATCCTAATAAACTCACTGTAAAACATCTTGCTCTGCGCACTCAAGCCATCACTCTTCGCCACCAAGGTATCAATCTTCTCGCCTCTCTCTAAAACACTCTCAATAGTCTTGTGCAACACAATCTTCGTCTCGTCCAATTCTTTCTGGATCTTCATGATGCTATCTGCCTGTTGCGGGTCTTGATATTTCACAATATAGTCGTTTAATTCGGGAAATGAGATGGTGGGGTTTGAATCCGCCCATTCTGATCGAGGGTGTGCGTTTAGGAACTCGTCGACGACTTTGGAAAGGAGCTGATGGGCGACGAGGGCTGGGTATTCGTGGTCTGAAATTATTATGCCACAGACACCTTCGGTACGTCCGTAGGCATGGAATGTGTTGCCTGAAATTGTTAGTTTGGGAATGTTGTCGGATTGGGAAGAGGTGCGATTTACTGTCTTGTTCAATATCTTGCCTTTGGCCAGGCTTTGTTCGTTCAGCGACTGTCTTACTGAAAACCGTCATGAATTCGCCATAACTGTGCATTAATTCTATTAGCCAAACTCCCCCAAGAAACATCATGGAATTAATCTAACCTCGCCCGTGTGAATCGACCATATGCGCTCAACTCTTTCACGCAACAAAGCTCGTGTGATGGCGTCTCCGAGTTCTTGATTATCTGATAGCGGTCAGCCTGATAACATCGTCATAGTTGGATCTGCGAACGAACTCCAATGTAATGCAACTTCATTTTTACGAATATCTGTGGGTTGTAAAAGTCCTTGGAATCTCAATGATAAAAAACGTGCGGGTTTGGGAGGGTGTGGTTTTGCTTTGTTCTTGATGTTGAAACTCGGGCTGGGTCGTACAATTCTGGGTTGTACAATCACATGGGGGGTTTTATGACGGCGGAAGTTCTTATGCCCGATTGCCCCACTGATTACTCCCCGCCGCGAGAGTCAGCTAGCTTTATTTACATTTTGTGACATCTAAAACTAATCCACGGTCAAGGCAAGGTTTCTGGAGGAATTAACAAAGATTCATCGGAAATCATGTCTTCTTCAACGCTGGATTCAGCTGAGGTACAATGGCAAACCCAACTTGCTGCTATGAAGAGTGCCTTGGCGGAGTTGAATTTGCCCCCGAAATCGACCAACGGCGAACCTAAACCATATGATATCGACGTCGATTTTGACGATGATGAGGAATTTACCTCTGGGAATAGTGGGGATGATGTGTGGGACTTCATTAGTGATGAAGATGACGATTTATCCAGCAGCGATATCAACGATGACTTTCCTAGTCTCTCGGATTCCGCTGGCGCAGGCAGCTATGGACCCCAATGGTTGAAGAGCAAATGTATGGATATTGCTCAGAGGAAGCAGGGACTTTCAGGGAACGACCTCCAGGAACAAATTATGGCAATCTTGGCGTCTGATAGTGGAGAAGAAGAGCTTCAGTCTACTTTAATTGACATGATTGGCTTTGATGATATTGACTTTGCTATTGAAGTTATTTCCCATCGGAAGGATATCACTGCCGCCTCACGTTCTGTTGGGACTATAGATGATGGTATTTTTACTGGAAAGTTACAGACTAGAAAGGAACGAGAAGCGGCGTTAAGGCAAAGAGATTATGAGCATAAGCATGCTGCGTTAGGACCTGCCCTTAATCGAGATGAAGAGAGGTATCCTCATGTTTATAAAACGCATCATGCAGGTAATATCCTGGACTCGAGAGGAAAGAAGTATGCTTTGCCAATGGGCAGTGAGAGAACAGAACACGAAAGATATTCAGAGTATACTGTTCCTGCTAGGAAGGTTGGAACGCTGGGTGCAGGTCGAAGACTAGTCGAAATTTCTGAAATGGACGGCCTTTGCAAGAAAACTTTCAAGGGCTACAAGACTCTCAACCGAATGCAAAGCTTGGTCTATCCGGTGGCATATAAAACCAGCGAGAACATGCTGATTTGTGCTCCCACTGGTGCTGGTAAAACTGATGCAGCAATGCTTGCGATACTTCACGCCATTGGAGAAAATGTCTCACCACATCCATCAGAGAACCCTGATTCCTCCGACTTTGTGGTCAATTTCGAAGACTTCAAGATTGTTTATGTTGCCCCAATGAAAGCCTTGGCAGCCGAAATTACACAAAAGCTAGGTAGTCGTCTAGCTTGGCTGGGTATACAAGTTCGCGAATTTACTGGTGATATGCATCTTACTAAGAAGGAAATTGTTCAAACGCAAATCATTGTCACAACCCCTGAAAAATGGGATGTAGTCACTCGAAAAGGCACTGGTGATACAGAGTTAGTTCAGAAGGTTCGACTTCTGATTATTGATGAAGTCCATATGCTTCATGATGACAGAGGTGCTGTCCTAGAATCCTTGGTTGCACGCACTGAGCGTCAGGTTGAGAGCACCCAATCTCTTATTCGCATTGTCGGACTTTCTGCCACCCTTCCAAACTATATCGACGTGGCCGACTTCCTTAAAGTCAATCGCTATGCAGGTCTATTTTACTTCGACGCTAGCTTCAGACCTGTACCTCTCGAACAGCACTTCATTGGTGTCAAAGGAAAGGCTGGAACCCGACAGTCTCGAGAAAACATCGATACAACCGCGTTCGAGAAGGTCCGAGATATGTTGGAACAAAACCATCAAGTCATGGTATTCGTTCATTCCAGAAAGGATACTTTCAATACTGCTAAGATGCTGTATGAAAAGGCTGTAGAACAAGTTTGCATAGATTTGTTCGATCCTTCTAATCACCCTCAATATGAAGCGGCTGTGAAGGATATGAAGAGCTCACGAGGTCGCGAACTTCGGGAGCTACTACCAAAAGGTATCGGTATCCATCATGCAGGTATGGCTCGTTCCGACAGAAACCTCATGGAGAGGCTATTTGGAAGTGGTGTTCTCAAAGTTCTTTGCTGTACTGCTACCTTGGCATGGGGTGTCAATTTACCAGCTGCGGCAGTAGTCATCAAAGGCACACAGGTTTACAGTGCCCAAGATGGTAAATTCATTGACCTAGGGATATTGGACGTTCTTCAGATCTTCGGTCGTGCCGGTAGACCACAGTTTCAAGATACTGGTATTGGTATGATTTGTACAACAGCAGATAAACTCGATCATTATCTACAAGCTGTGACATCGCAAGTTCCCATCGAATCTCGATTCTCGAAGCATCTTGTTGACAATCTAAATGCCGAGATTGGTTTGGGAACAGTTACATCAATTCCCGAAGCAGTTACATGGCTCGGATACTCCTATTTGTTCGTTCGAATGAAGAGAGATCCTTTGACTTATGGTATTGACCGGGCTGAGGCTCGCGAGGATCCGAACTTGGTACAACGTCGACGACAATTATGCATTCAAGCAGCAAAGACACTTCAGCAAAGCCAAATGATTATCTTTAATGAAACGACCGAAGAGCTTAGAAGTAAGGATGTCGGACGTATTGCCAGTCAATTTTATGTCCTGCATACTAGTATTCAGATATTCAACACCATGATGCAACCTCAATCATCCGAAGCTGATGTCCTCACTATGATTGCTATGAGTGGAGAATTTGATCAGATTCAATCAAGAGACAGCGAGTCAAAGGAACTCACCAGTTTAAGAGAGGACTTTTCTCCTTGTCAAATGAAAGGTGGAACTGACTCTTCACACGCTAAGACGAATATTCTCTTGCAATCTTACATATCTCGAGCGAAGCTTGAGGACTTTGCTCTAGCCAATGACTCAAACTATGTTGCTCAGCAATCCGCTAGAATATGTCGTGCATTATTCATGATTGCTCTCAATCGTCGTTGGGGCCACCAATGTCTCGTGCTTCTCTCACTATGCAAGTCTATTGAGAAGAGAATTTGGCCATTCCAACATCCTCTTCATCAATTCGAGCTAGCCCAGCCAATTCTAAAACAGCTTGATGATAAGGAAAACCTTTCCATCGAAACTCTGAAGGAGATGGATGCAGCCGAAATCGGTGCCATGGTACACAATCCCGGTGCTGGAAAGACAATCTCGAGGATCCTTGACAATTTTCCCACGCTGAGCGTCGAAGCCGAAATTGCGCCTCTTAATAGAGATGTTTTGAGAATTCGTCTTTACCTCACCCCTGAATTTAAATGGAACGACCGCCATAATGGTACATCAGAGAGTTACTGGATTTGGGTTGAGAACTCAGAAACTTCTGAAATTTTCCATCATGAATTTTTCATTCTTAATCGAAAGAAGTTATATGACGACCATGAACTCAGCTTTACTATTCCATTATCGGATCCGCTACCTACACAGATCTACGTGAGAGCGGTTTCTGATAGATGGTTGGGTGCAGAAACAGTGTATCCGATTTCTTTCCAACATTTAATCAGACCTGACACCGAGAGTGTTTATACCGATCTTTTAAATTTACAACCTCTGCCCATTACAGCTCTCAAGAACCCGGCTTTGGAAGAGATTTATGGCAAGCGTTTCCAATTCTTCAATCCCATGCAAACCCAAATCTTTCACACTCTGTACCACACACCAGCGAACGTACTTCTCGGATCACCAACCGGATCTGGTAAAACTATTGCTTGTGAGTTGGCCATGTGGTGGGCATTTCGAGAAAAGCCTGGCTCTAAGGTTGTCTACATCGCTCCCATGAAAGCACTTGTGCGAGAACGAGTTAAGGACTGGGGAGTTCGATTAACTAAGCAGATGGGCTTGAAGTTGGTTGAGTTAACTGGTGACAATACACCTGATACACGAACTATTCGAGATGCGGATATCATTATCACTACTCCAGAAAAGTGGGATGGTATTAGTCGTTCGTGGACTACGAGAGGTTATGTAAGACAAGTCAGTTTAGTTATCATTGATGAAATCCATTTGCTTGGTGGAGATCGTGGTCCTATTTTGGAGATCATTGTTTCTCGTATGAATTATATTGCAACTCAAACCAATAACTCGGTCAGACTTATGGGTATGTCGACTGCATGCGCCAACGCTATGGACTTAGGGAATTGGCTGGGTGTCAAGGAAGGCCTATTTAATTTCAGACATTCCGTTCGACCTGTTCCATTGGAGATTTTCATCGATGGTTTCCCAGAAGTTCGAGGCTTTTGTCCTCTAATGCAGTCTATGAATAGACCGACTTTCCTGGCTATCAAGACCCACAGTCCAGACAAACCAGTGATTGTTTTTGTTGCTTCTCGAAGACAGACACGCTTAACAGCCAAAGACTTGATTAATTTCTGTGGTATGGAAGATAATCCTCGTCGGTTCGTTAAGATGTCTGAGGATGACCTTCAATTGAATCTTGCCCGTGTGAAGGATGATGCATTGAAGGAGGCCTTGAGTTTTGGTATCGGTCTGCATCATGCTGGTTTGATTGAATCCGATCGTTCATTGGCCGAAGAACTATTTGCCAACAACAAAATTCAAATCCTCGTTGCAACATCCACTTTAGCATGGGGTGTCAATCTTCCAGCTCATTTGGTTGTTGTAAAGGGTACTCAATTCTTCGACGCTAAGATCGAAGGTTATAAGGATATGGATTTGACAGATGTTCTCCAAATGTTGGGTCGTGCTGGACGTCCTCAATTCGACACTTCAGGAATTGCTCGTATTTTCACTCAAGATTCAAAGAAAGCATTTTACAAGCATTTCTTACATACAGGTTTCCCAGTAGAATCATCTCTTCATAACGTCTTAGACAACCATCTTGGAGCTGAAGTATCCGCGGAAACTATCACCACCAAACAAGACGCCTTAGACTATCTAACTTGGACATTCTTCTTCCGACGTCTCCACAAAAATCCTTCATATTACGGTCTCGAGATTTCAGCTGAAGAACATAACACTATCGCAGCTCAACAAATGGCCAATGACTACATGATTTCTATGGTCGATAAATCCCTTGACGAACTCGCCGAATCCAAATGTCTCGAAATCTACCCCAATGGCAATATCGATTCCACTCCCCTGGGAAAAATCATGTCCTACTACTACCTCTCCCATAAAACTATCCGTCACCTCGTCACTCATGCCAAACCCAACGCTTCTTTCCGTGACGTACTTTCATGGATGTCTTCGGCAACCGAATACGACGAGCTACCTGTTCGCCACAACGAAGATCTCATTAACATTGAACTCTCCAAGAATCTACCTTTACCAGCAGACGCAGCTCATTTCAATGGTCTTCCCATGTGGGATCCTCACGTGAAAGCGTTCTTACTCTTGCAGGCCCATATGAGTAGAATCGACCTACCTATCTCCGATTACGTGGGTGATCAAACAAGTGTGTTGGATCAAGCTATCCGTATAATCCAAGCTAGCATCGATGTTCTCACCGAATTAGGATATCTCTCAAGCGTAATGCAAATGATAACTCTACTCCAATGTATCAAATCCGCCCGTTGGCCAGAAGATCACGCTCTATCCATTTTCCCGGGAATACCCCCCGATTTCAAATCTGCCACAGGAAAAGAAAAACAAAGGCAAGAAATTCCAACCACACTCCAACAATTCTCAGCACTACCTCAAAACGCATATCAAAACCTCAAACAAGCATTACAGATTCCAAGTAGAAATATCCAAGCATTTGATAAAGCAGCAAATATGATACCGAATTTAAAAATCGAAGTTCAAAATGTCATGGCGTTAAAAATGGATGTGGTGATTAAGAGAATCAATGGATTAGCAGATAAAGAAGGGAAAATGTACGCCCCTCGATTCCCCAAGAGCCAAAGCGAAGGCTACTTTGTAATTCTCTGCAAGAAAGGAAGTGACGAAGTCATCGCCATCAAAAGAGTGGGATGGAGCGCACCTAAAGCCAAAGCCAAAGGCAAAAATTCTCAAGATGGCAACGGTGGCGCTACGGGTAGTGCAGAGGAAGGGAAACAAAACAACAACAACGGTATAATAGGTATAGGAATTAAACCAACAGCAAAAGCAACGATTAAATTTCCGGGGGTAGGAGAAGGGGACGAGGGAAATGTGGAGGATGGGAGGGTTTTTGATATAAGGGTTGTTAGTGATGGGTATAGGGGGTTTATGGAAGGGGTGCAGGGGGTGCAGGTGCCGGATGTTATGAGGGTTGAGGAGGGGGGGAAGGGGAAGGGGGAGGGGGAGGGGGAGGGGAAGGGGAAGGGTGTTTGAAATGGGAAGGTGTAGAAGGGAAATTTGGGGGATGTGAGGGAAAGGGTGGTGAATAGATGATAGATGATAGATGATAGAAGATTACGATAAAGGTAATGATGATGAGTATGAACATGAATAAAACAGACATCAATCATGACGACATAGTAGATCATAGCAGAGTAGAGTAGGGTATAAAGTCTTATCATATCATATCATATCATAACATACCATATCATATCATATAATACGGATAAGATAAAAGAATAGATGAAATGATATGAATAGACTGCTAGTGAATGATTTCCAAGTAAAAAGCAATCAGTGAATAGCAGCGAGTAAGGAGGAAACAGTGTTTAATCCAGGGAAGACAGAGTTTAATCTATCAATACCCATGAATCAAAGAACAGGAAGTAGAATACTCCATAATCGTAATATCGTCATCATTAGCATCATCATCATCACTATTGAGCATCAAAACAAAAATCCAACAAGAAAAAATTACAAGTGCTATAATCATAAACTAACCACCATCTAATCTGCGAACGATCCACCTATCTATCATCTGATCTAAGTGAGATGATTCATTTTTTCATCTATCATGCAAGCATATGGGCGCTTATAGGATCCCCGACGCCCGCAAAGCAAAGCTTAATCAATACCCACCCATGATCTCATCTCATCTCATTGTTTTTCTCTCCCATCTAATCCCCAATCCATCTAATGCGTACCATTAACACCATTTGTCTCAACCTCCACTTCATCACCACTAGGTTCTTCATATCCATCTTGATATTTGTGCCAGTTTGCCAATACATTTCCGATTTTTGGACTATTAGTTAGACGATAAACATCCTCAAAGTATTCCTTAGTCAATTCGAAAGGTCTAGCAGTAACGTTAGGAATATATTTTCCAATTAACTTGCTAGGATCGATAGTTGTCTTGTTAATTTTCTTAAGCAAGAAACTTCTGAATGGTTTGACACCGCTTCTCAAGAATGTCGAGTGGAAAGGTACATCGATACCCTTGAGAGGGATTGTAGCGAAACCTCTTTGAAGATCGAGGGGTTTGGGCTTGGCTTCGGTTTGTTTGGCACATTCGCGGATGATTTCAACGAGATGTGCTTTGACGTCATCGAGACTCAAAGTTTGCATGAGCTCTTGAATATCGATTCTTTGAGCTTTCAGGTAGTTGGTGACACCAGTGAGGGTGTCAAGAGCTCTGAGATCACCAGCGCAAACGTATTGCATGTTGGCAATGTTGTAGTTGACGATTTCCAATAACCAGCTAGTTTCTTCAGCAATGTTTGCAACAACATATTGAAGAGCTTCTTCGTTGAAGGTCTTGGAAATTCTGCTAGGGTTAACAGCGCACATAGAGTAATTGGATCGTCCAGAAGCATCACGCTCGACAGCGACTTGCATAGTCAAACCTCTGTAGAAAACGACAGAAACCAAACTTTCAATTGGCATGACATCTGCCAAAGCAGCAAGAGCAGAGTACTCTCCAAGGGAGTGACCAGCGAAACTGCTGTCACGTTGAACGAGACCCTTAGAGCGCATATCTTCGAAACTTGCCTTCTCCATCAATGTCAAGGCAGGTTGTGTGAATTGAGTGGCGGAAAGAAGACCAGTTGGTGATCTGTAGGTATAGGATGTTGTGCGTTCGTCGACTTCTTTGAACATCTTCTCGGATTTGATAGAACCATCGGCACCAACAGTTTCGAAAGTCATAGACATATAATTTTGACGAATTGCCTTACCACGAGGACCACCAAAGTGAATAGTGAGTTCTTTAGGGTTGTTCTTGACAATATTGGTGATAGCGAAGCCTAATAATGTTAGAAATGAAAATGAAAGAAATAGCTTGAGAAACTTACCATAGTTGTCCATGAAGTGCTTATCAGCACGGTCCCATACTTCCTTGGCAACAGGGCTGCTAGCATACAACTCCATACCCATACCTTGCTCTTGAGAACCTTGACCAGTGAAGACGTATGCTGAGACTGGTTGTTCGACCTCGGCCTCTCCAAGTAAGACCTTATCTTCAGTCTCCTTATTGCTAGCTTCAACTTTGATGATCTTACGACCAGCAACCATACCGACATGCTGTAACTTGACTTCGATATCATCGTTTGGAAGAACCATACCGGTCAATTGAGCATGGAAGCTGCGAACGCGGCCAACATGGTTCTCTGCAGCCCAAGTCTCAACCAAGCTACGGACAGCTGCACTGGAGTACATACCATGAGTGATAGTACCAGGCAAGTTTGCGTAGCTAGAGAAGACACGAGAAACGTGAATAGGGTTATAATCCCCCGAAACACGAGCGTAGGTCTCATTGGATGTTGGTGCTCTGAGAGAGAGTGGAGTCTTGCCATTGAGAGGGATGGGATTCTCAAAGTTGACGGGTTGTTCAATTGAAGATCCATGACGTTCAAGGTAATCAATGACAGGGTTACCGTGTGAAACACCAGCTCCGTACTGGACACTAGCAACTTGAATAGTCTCCTTGGTTGGAAGCTCCAAGAGAACTTGACCTCTAGTCTCGACACTTGAGAAAACGGTCTTGTTCTTGAAGCGGACAAGACTTTCAAGACGGAAAGTCAAGGTTTGACCAAGTAACTCGTGACCTGGCTCGTCTAAGTTGAACCACTCCTTAGATCTCAAGACAGCGACGTCCTTCGAGGTAGCGAGATGAATTTGCATAGGTGTCTCAGTCTTTCGCTGGAAGGTGTTCTCAAAATCGGTATATGCACCTCTGTACAAGAATTGTGAAGTAACCTCCATTACTGGACGTCCTTCTCTGGTGATGGTACCGCATACCTCGACCATTTTACCGGAATCTTGATTGAGAACAGCATTGATCTGAGCTGTAGTCTCAACTTCATCACCCTTCTTCAGTGGCTCGGCCCCAGGAATCATGCGGAACCCGTTAGAAAGATGCACAAGCTTGAGAAGATCACCGTCAATTGTTCTAGGGAAGATTGGCTTGGTGATGGCTTTCCATCCAACGACAATAGCAAAATCCATAGGAGCGAAGACCTCCTTACCAGGTCGATCAACAAAAGCTTCCCCAGTGTTGCCGACAGCATGAACGAAGTCATTGATAGCTTCACTGGTAATGGTTGCCTTACCACCATTGAAGATACCAGTGACTGAGGCGTCGAGGTCAAGAGTCTCATCACCAAACCAGGCTTTCCAGTAAAATTCCTTGATACGGTCATTTCTATCATCCATGACTTCGCGTATTGGAGCATAACCAGCCTCAGGGTGGTATGTGAACTTCAGTGGAAGAGATACCGGCTTTCCGACTGCAGTGGTGTCCTTGATCATGTTGACCGAAATCTCGTTCTTGCCAACCAATTTCACATCAATAACAGTGACGTAATGATTCGGTCTGGGTTGCTCCTTGACGGTGATTATGGTCTTTGAAGGATCATTAGGATGAGTGATCTCAACAAAAAGTCCTTTCACAGGAGAAAAGATTCGCTTCATTGGATTCGTTTGGAATTTTTGTCCTTGGACAAATACCTCCGAAGTGAAGAGAGCATGTCTCCAAGATCTCTTGCGGCCCGCAAGCAATGAGAGCCAAGCCTCGAGAGATGGGAGAACCGCGGTGGGGGAGTATGATAATCGGTAGGTGGTCTTCTCAGCATCTTCCGAAATTGTGAGACCTTCAACGTCAACCTCTTCCTCAGTCTCAATCAGCTTGCCGCCGAAGTATTCAAGCACCGGAATGGAAGCTTCATTTCCACCGTAGATATCTTGAGTCAAATACTTGATGTGTGAGTTGTGAACACCATCGAGGATTTCCTTGATTGGCTCATCTACAACCTTCGAGTATTTGACAGCCATTGGTCCTTGCAAAATACAAGTTCTGCCTACATCTTGCCCGATGACAGCCTCGAGATCCTCGGATTGCCAGAGAGAATCCTTCTTGAAGAAGAATTCAAAGTTTTCATCAAGCGATGGCACAAAAGTAGTTGGCTTCTGACCTCGACGTTGGCAAAGCATGAGGAAGTGTTGCACATCTTGGGCATTGATAAGTTGTTTCTCGGACTCTGGGTAAGCAGCTAGGATTTTTTCCACAGCTGGGTATGGATCTTCCAAATCTGTGTAGCTTTGGAGCATGGATGGCTTTCCTTGACCAGTTGTGAAACGCTCCTCAACACGGCGAATGAAGTCACCAGTGAGCTTAATGTATGATTTGTCGATCCAGCGAGACTCGTGCTTGACATACATCAAATCCACCATTCTGCGAACAACTTCACCATATGTCATATCCTCAAGATCAACGGTTTCTCCGGCTTTGTTTCGTCCAAACCACACCTTTTGGAAGTCATCGTTCAACTTCCTGATGATGTAATCACGGTTCTTCTTTAATTCAGGTACTCGCTTCTCCTTTGGTAAACTGAAGATCTTGGCATCCATCTCAGCCCAAAACTTAACACCACGAGTCGCTAATTTGTGAATTGGCTCACCCATCTCAGATCGGACAGTGATAACACCACCGGCAGGGCCCTTGTAGGTCTTCTCCCATGCGGCATCATCAAGACCTTCGGCTTCGGTGATGGCTTTCTTAGCGTTTTTGCTAGTATGTGCTTCCTTAGCTGTCATGACGCGACTACCAAAGAGACATCCATCAAATGGCATTGGTGGATAGCCATAGTTCTTTGACCAGTCGCCAGTGAGGTAAGGATAAGTATCTTCTGCGCCGCCGAAGCCACTACCTGCGACCAAGAGAACATTCTCTTGTCTTCGGATACGTGAGTACATCGAAAGAATTGGTTGATGGAAATCTTCAAAGGAGTGATGTCCACCTCCACGTCCTCCAGTCCATTGAAGAATAACTGGGAAAGTTGGGTTGGCATGTGCGATGTTGATAACAGCTTGAATGGCCTCCATGGATCCTGGCTTGAACGCAATATGTTTTAAGCCCAGTGTTTCAATGTATTCCTGTGCAACCTCAATGGATGGTACACCAGCACCAATTGTTAGACCTTCGATTGGTACACCTTCTGCACGCAGCTGTCCAAGGAGCGGAATTTGCCATTGCATAGCACGTGGGTTGACGTAGATAAGGTTGACAGTAATACCACGACCAGCTGGAATGGCATTCTCAATCTTCCTCAACGCTTCGGTCATAGTCTTGGCATTGTAGTATCCACCTCCAGCCAACTCAATTTGGTATCCTGCGTTCATGGTTGCAGCCACGAAATCCCAGGGAACAGTACATGGTGTCATACCAGCAACCATGACAGGGGGAACTCCTAAGATTCGACTCATCTTTGTGTCCACGAATGTCTGACCGCTTGAGGTCTTGACCAATTTTGGACCATGCTCCTTTACCCAATCAACGGCATACTTAACTGCATGTTCTTCATCACGGTCGAAAAGCTCAGGTTTGTAACCGACTTCGGGAACGGTACCACTGACTGTGCCAGCCAAGATAACACGAACACCGGTTCCATCCTTGTTGCGGCTGGTTAAAACACCAAGGCCAGACACACCACCAGGACCAAAATCAAGGACGTGAGTTGCATTTGGGAAAACTGTGGCCTTTTCCCATTCAACTGTGTCATGGGTGATCAAACGCACCAAAGCTGGCACGATATTGCCCTGAATATCACCCCGAATGTCCTTTCCAGTATTGGTGTCATAAACGGGAATACCCAATGCTTTGCTATCAATCTCAACGTCATTTAGGTCTTCATTGATATGAGTTGTGGCCTCAGCAAGATATTTGCTATGGAAAGGAGATGTGATTGGCAAGAATCTGTTTACAAATCTAACTTTGCGCTCTGTGAATGGGATTCGAGTTTGGTCGAGACCGGTTGGAGCCTTGACTTTACGCAGTTGGAGGTTAAGACCGTACAAGGAAATTGGAGGACCTGAAACAACCATATTTCTAGCACTGTTAATCAGAGAAATGGCAATTTGTCTATCTTCTGGAAGATATTTGTTGGTCTTGTCGATGTGTTCCTGGACCTGAGCCTTTGATAAATCGCGAATGCTCAACATAGGCGTGGGTGTTCCTTCACCATGATCCACGGAATCCTGGAGGATATTGGGTGCCAGGGAAGTTCTTGGGAATGTTTGTTGACTTCTGGACCCAATCCAGAACAAAATTGTAAGGGCTGAAACTGCGACTTCATCGAAAGACTCCCAAGAGTCTGCGGCAGCAGTAGCAGCGGCTAAAACAATACCTTGAGAGTGACCAGTTGTTCCACTAATCCTTTCTCTGAATTGCCCAGGAGTGAGTCCCAGAACTCTGCAGGTTACAGCATAATGACAAAGCTGGACCAACCCAATCAATGGGAAACTGACTGGCGCAGAAACCAAATAGTCGATATCTGGAGTGGACTCGGGGTCATGAAGCCAGGCCATGATGTCCAAACCCTTTGGGTATAATTTCTCGGCTCTGGGGTCTTTTGACAGGCTCTGCAACAATTCAGCAGATCCAGTGATTAAATCCTCCACAAAGACTGCATATGTGTTGTACAATTCTCGAAGCTCATCAAAGTATTCTTCGATATTTCCTTGTCCACCAAAAATATTATAAATCTTGGCTTCCTCATCGCTGGCTGCTCTAAACAATGCTGATTCGTGAGGGCGGATGGGCCTGTTGCTAGCCGCACGTGCAGCGTAGTAAGATTCGACCACTTTGAGTTTCTTTGCATCAATTCCAGGAAGAGTAGCAACCAAAGCATGAGCTTCGTTGCCTCTCAAGAAACCACGTTCGAATTCGTTCAGAACGAGTTTCAAGACTTCTTCATATGATCCTTGAGCATCATCTTCTCCCTCGTCGACTTCTTGCGCTACAAATCCCAGATATCTGGCAACAAGTTCAGCCACGGATGAAGGCTCGTCATCTTGTGCGAGTTCGTCTGTGGGCTCGGGAAGCGATGCGAGAAAACGGTCTTTGATCTGGGAGGCTTGGAAATGAATATTTGTGGGTATCAAAAATGAATGCTCTAATGAGCCATGTGAGAGAACGAGTGGTCGTAGAGATGATGAAGATCGTGGTGTTGAGACGCCCGTTTGAGGGCCGGTAGCAGTACCGTACATGATGGCAAGTGGTAGATTGTGTAGAAGTGATGAATTTGTCTCTAGCTAGTTTTGCAGAAATCAGTAAAGGGTACTCGGTCAAAATTGCAATTTCAGACTAAGTATTAAATTATTGGATTGTACTTACATTTTTCTCAGGACTCCAGGAACTCAATGAAGAGCAGGAGGAAAGGGATTTGAGGTGGTGTTGTGTAAAAAGTTACAGACAAGTCTTTTCTAGCAAGGATACAATCGCTCCACCAGAATGCAAATATGTAGGTAGGAGAGGAATTTATTAATTGAAGGAATGAGATTGTGAGATATGAACAGATGAACAGATGAACAGAAGTATGAAAGTCTTTCAGCAGAAGATAGCAATCTGCATTAGGTTCTGCCTTTTAAGATGTTATATTTTGAGAAGAAAAGGGAATCCCGGGTTTCCTTCCTTTTGAAAATTGGTAAATGGTGGTGCTGTAGGGAGTACTAAATTGGAAAGCTCTTTCCATCAAAGCTTCGCTCTCAACGTAACGCCAAAAAATCATTCACCCGTGCAGGGGGAATAGACCCAATTTAGTTAGAGATTTGTTGGGGCACCAGGCTTAGCCGCGTAAGGAGGGGTTGAAAATGCATCCAAGGGTTCTGGTCAATTAAATGTCAGATAAGTCAGCCTTGGTCCCGTTTGTTTTGTTATCTTTGCATGAACGTCACTTGTAACACAACCTCAAGAATTTTATTTATTTGCTTGACTTAATTCAAGGAGGACAAAAATTGATGATATGATATGGCAAACAGAAAGTTAAGTTTATTAGTACGGTGCTCAAGTTAGTTTTCCCATTAGAACTAGTAGAATTTAGAAAGGTACGGGAAGGTCGGATTCGAAGATATGCTAGTAGCTACCTAAATTACTAAGTATTCTATCTAATGTTTAGTCCAGGAACCGAATATCTCATTCATTAATGTGTCCTCCATAGAAAGGGATATTCTCCAAAGTCCTAGTGTGCAGTAACTATTATTTGACCCTCTTTCTTCCTTCCCCCCCGAAACTTCGTGGCACCATAGTTTATCGGGGAAATAAAAATTAAAAGGGTCTTCTGTCATTCATGGTTGGATATTGCGGTTTTTCAATAGGTACCTAGGTATGTACTGTGTAGTAAGTAATCATTTGTTGAGTAGGAATGTCGATATATTTGCTTTACATACAACATTCCAAATACCCAAAATGGCATGACATTCTTCTCTTGATGGGAAGTTTAATCTAGATATTTTGATCCATAGTCTTGACATTTGCCAAACCCCTGTGCGGACGATTATCACATCGATATAAGATACAAATGAGGTCTCTGACTATAATAAAATCACTAATCAATGAATCTATTAAAACGGTCTAATATTCGGAATTTAAGCTGAATGCCAAGACCTCGAATCTCTCAAGATTAGTACACAGAACATTTATTGAAGTGAAAAAGAGGGCTGATCAGTGATCAGTGATGAACTTTCTTCTTGGACAAACCACCTTGAAGGCAGGGTTTGTACTTTTAACCCTGGCTTATGCATACACAAACGAGGGGAGGAAGGAAGGAATGTGCGGACTTTTTCTCTCCTTCTTTTCTTGCATCTCTACTATGATCTCGTTCGATATCGGATTGCATATGTAGGTAGGATAAGAAGTGTGTAACAGCTGGTCATATAGATACTAGGTATACTGTGCAGTCCGTACTTCTTGAACCCTTGGTATTGAGTCAAAAGGTCGTTGAGATGATGTTTTGATGCCTACCCGTGCTCTTGAGGGGGGGAAATTTATTAGCAAGGATAAGCTGATCAAGCTAGACCTAATTCGTAACTAGTCTCAATCCTCACCCGTCTGTTGGGAGGAGGGCCAAAAAGTTGTCAACCATTGAGATGGCTCCCCTTGTAATCCTAAGACAAATAATGTTCATACCCATAGCAAAGCGAGAAAGCTTCTTTCTCTAACAATTGACTTGACAATTTGTCTTTTCTCCGCTCCACCAGAAAGAATAGAACATTAGAAGGTCCCCTCTCTTCTTATTCTGTTCATTGATTTCATCCTCATTTTCAAACCCTCCATTTGATTTCCATTTCCCCAATCAAAATCAGTCATCTTGTTTTGCTGATCTAGAAAAAGAAAAGTCTCTATATCTTTTGCATTACTGGAGATAGACTTTAGAGGAATTCTCAAGGTAGTCTTTTCTTTGCTACTTAAAAAAAAAAAAAAAGAACTGTCTTGAGATTCAAAAATTTGAATTTGACAGCTTGACCGGCTTTCAGAATCCCTTCGCAGAAATTCTTTTTATGATACCCCCCTCGAATACAGTTTAATTTTCCTCCACCGCACAATCCTCCACCATGCGTCCCGAAGTCGAGCAAGAGCTCGCCCATACGCTCCTTGTTGAGCTTTTGGCATATCAATTTGCATCTCCCGTAAGATGGATTGAAACACAAGATGTCATTTTAGATGAGAAGACTACCGAAAGAATCGTCGAAATTGGTCCTGCAGATACCCTTGGTACCATGGCCAAGCGGACACTCGCCTCTAAATACGAAGCGTACGATGCGGCAAAATCTATTCAGCGTCAAATTTTATGCTACAACAAGGATGCCAAAGAGATTTACTATGATGTCGACCCAGTGGAAGATGAGCCCGCGGCTGCCCCAAGTGATTCTACACCAGCACCTGCAGCATCTTCTGGCTCAGCACCCGCACCAGTTGCAGCAGCCCCTCCACCAAGTGCAGGTCCGGCCGCACAAGTCCCCGACGCCCCAGTTGGAGCCATAGATATTGTGCGATCTTTGATTGCCCAAAAACTCAAGAAACCACTTCTGGAAATTCCATTGACCAAGGCCATCAAGGATCTTGTTGGAGGTAGGTGTCGTCTTTTTCAGTTACTTGAGTCGCAGAAGCTAACCATGGGATTTGTATAGGAAAATCTACACTTCAGAATGAAATATTGGGAGATTTGGGCAAAGAATTTGGATCAACGCCTGAGAAACCAGAAGATACCCCTCTAGACGAATTAGGAGCTTCGATGCAGCAAACTTTCAATGGCCAACTAGGAAAACAATCATCATCCCTTGTTGCGAGATTAATATCCTCAAAAATGCCTGGTGGATTCAATATTACCGCGGCACGAAAATACTTGGAAACACGATGGGGTTTAGCATCTGGAAGACAAGATGGTGTCTTGCTTTTGGCTCTGACAATGGAGCCAGCAGCACGTTTAGGATCTGAAAACGATGCGAAGGCATTCCTCGACGACGTCTCACAAAAGTATGCAGCAAATGCAGGCATTAGCCTTTCAACGGTATCTGCCAGTGCTGATGCAGGTGGTTCAGGCGGTGGAATGATGATGGATCCCGCTGCCCTTGATGCTTTGACCAAGGATCAGAGAGCACTTTTCAAGCAGCAGCTTGAGCTTTTTGCTAGATACCTTAAGATGGATCTCCGAGCTGGCGACAAGGCGTTCATTGGTGCGCAACAATCAGAAAAGGCGCTTCAAGCGCAACTCGACCTGTGGAACGTCGAACATGGAGAGATTTACGCTTCAGGTATTGAGCCCGTCTTCACCCCATTAAAGGCTAGAGTTTACGATTCTTCCTGGAATTGGGCTCGACAAGATGCCTTGACAATGTACTACGATATCATTTTCGGTCGACTTCAAGCAGTTGATCGAGAAATCGTTAGCCAGTGCATTCGTATTATGAACAGATCCAATCCTACCCTTATCGAATTCATGCAATATCATATTGATAACTGCCCAACGGAGCGTGGCGAGACTTACAAGCTTGCAAAAGAACTCGCGCAGCCGCTCATCGATAATTGCAGAGATGTACTCAACGAGTCACCTGTTTACAAGGACGTTGCATTACCAACTGGACCACACACAACAATTGATGCTCGCGGCAACCTAGAATACGCCGAGATCCCCAGATCTAGTGTCCGAAAGCTTGAGCACTATGTGCGAGAAATGGCTGACGGAGGAAAGATCTCAGAATATGGAAACCGAACCAAGGTCCAGAACGATCTTAGCCGTATTTACAAGCTTATCAAGCAGCAACACAAGCTCTCCAAGGCATCACAACTCCAGATCAAGAATCTTTACGGTGATGTTATTCGCTCTTTAGCGATGAGCGAAGGACAGATCATTCCTAAAGAGAACAGCAATGGTAAGGCCTCATCCGGCAAAAAGAACGGAGTCAAAATGAACGGCGGAAAGACCAATGGCATTGCAAAGGCTGGAAAGGTTGAGACCATCCCATTCCTCCACTTGAAGAGAAAGGACGAGCATGGTTGGGAGTACAGCAAGAAGCTTACTGGCCTCTACCTTGATGGCTTAGAGCAAGCTGCCAAATCTGGTGTCACTTTCCAAGGTAAGAATGCTTTGATGACTGGTGCCGGAGCTGGTTCAATTGGTGCCGATGTTTTGCAAGGCTTGATCAGCGGTGGCGCTAAGGTTGTTGTAACCACCAGTCGATTCTCCAGACAAGTCACTGAGTATTATCAATCAATGTATGCTCGCCATGGATCCCGAGGATCTCAACTTATTGTTGTTCCCTTCAACCAAGGTAGCAAACAAGATGTTGAAGCCTTGATCGATTATATTTACGATCCAAAGAAGGGCCTTGGATGGGATCTCGACTATGTCATTCCATTTGCTGCCATTCCCGAGAACGGTCGTGAAATTGATAGCATCGACTCCAAATCAGAGCTTGCTCATCGTATCATGTTGACCAATCTACTCCGCCTTTTGGGCTGTGTCAAGACCCAGAAGTTCGAGCGAGGATTCGAGACCAGACCTGCTCAAGTCGTCTTGCCGCTCTCTCCAAATCACGGTACCTTTGGAAACGACGGTCTTTACTCCGAATCCAAGTTGGCATTGGAAACTTTGTTCAACAGATGGCACTCGGAAAGCTGGGGTAGCTTCCTCACCATTTGCGGAGCTGTCATTGGATGGACTCGTGGTACTGGTCTCATGTCTGGCAACAACATTGTCGCAGAAGGTGTCGAAGCTTATGGTGTACGCACATTCTCTCAGCAAGAGATGGCTTTCAACTTGTTGGGTTTGATGGCTCCTAACATTGTTGACCTCTGCCAATCTGAGCCAGTTTTCGCTGATTTGAACGGTGGTTTACAATTCATCCCTAACCTCAAGGACTTGATGACCAAACTCCGAAAAGACATCATGGAGACTAGCGAAGTCCGACAAGCTGTCACCAAGGAGACCGCTATTGAGAACAAGATTGTCAATGGTGAGGACAGTGAGGCGCTCTACAAGAAGGTCACAATTGAACCACGCGCAAACATCAAGTACGATTTCCCACCATTACCAGACTGGAAGAAGGAAGTTGCTCCACTTAATGAAAACCTCAAGGGAATGGTTGATCTCGAAAAGGTTGTTGTAGTTACTGGTTTTGCTGAGGTTGGACCATGGGGTAACTCTCGGACTAGATGGGAAATGGAGGCATACGGCGAATTCTCTTTGGAAGGCTGTGTTGAAATGGCCTGGATCATGGGTCTCATCAAGAATCACAATGGTAATCTCAAAGGCAAATCATACGCAGGATGGGTCGATGCAAAGACTGGAGATCCGGTTGATGATAAAGATATCAAGAGCAAATACGAGAAGTACATTCTCGAACACTCCGGTATCCGTTTGATTGAGCCCGAACTTTTCAATGGCTATAACCCAGAGAAGAAGCAATTGCTTCAAGAGGTTGTCATTGAGGAGGACTTGGAGCCATTTGAGACCTCCAAGGAAACAGCAGAGGAATTCAAACGTGAGCACGGTGACAAGGCTGAGATCTTTGAGATCCCAGAATCTGGAGAGTATCTCGTCCGCATGCGCAAGGGTGCTACACTACTCATTCCAAAGGCTCTTCGCTTCGACCGACTTGTCGCAGGTCAAATCCCGACTGGATGGGATGCTAAAAAATACGGTATTCCGGATGATATCATCTCACAAGTTGACCCTGTGACCTTATTCGTCCTTGTTTGTACTGTCGAGTCTCTATTGGCATCTGGTATTACTGATCCATATGAGTTCTATCAGTATGTACACATCTCCGAAGTAGGTAACTGTATTGGATCCGGTATTGGTGGTACCACTGCTCTCAGAGGAATGTACAAAGATCGCTTCTTGGACAAACCACTCCAGAAGGATATCCTTCAGGAGTCTTTCATCAACACTATGAGTGCTTGGGTCAACATGTTGTTGATCTCCTCCACTGGTCCAATCAAGACTCCTGTTGGAGCTTGCGCTACATCAGTCGAATCCGTCGATATTGGTTACGAGACTATTGTTGAAGGAAAAGCTCGCGTCTGTTTTGTTGGTGGTTTCGATGACTTCCAAGAGGAAGGTTCATACGAGTTTGCCAACATGAAGGCCACCAGCAATGCTGTCGATGAGATTGCTCATGGCCGCACACCCAAGGAAATGTCTCGTCCTACTACCACCACTAGAAATGGTTTCATGGAGTCGCAAGGTTGTGGTATCCAAGTCATCATGACTGCCAGACTTGCTCTCGACATGGGTGTGCCAATCTACGGTATCCTTGGATTAACTACCACTGCTACTGATAAGATTGGACGATCTGTCCCTGCCCCGGGACAAGGTGTTCTCACAACGGCTCGTGAAAACCCAGGCAAGTTCCCATCACCACTTTTGGACATCAAGTACCGTCGCAGACAAGTTGAGCTTCGCAAGAAGAACATCAAGGCATGGCAAGAATCAGAACTTGAGTATCTTCATGAGGAGATTTCTGCTATGAAGGCTCAAGGAAGAGACTTCAACGAAAGCGAATATGCTCAAGACCGGGCACAACACATCGAGCGCGAGGCTTTACGTCAAGAACGCGAGGTCTTGAACAGTCTTGGTAATAATTTCTGGAAGAAAGATCCTACCATCGCACCGCTTCGTGGTGCCCTTGCCACTTGGGGCCTTACCATCGATGACCTCGATGTCGCATCTTTCCACGGTACTTCAACTGTTGCAAATGATAAGAACGAGTCCTCAGTCATTTGCCAACAAATGGAGCATCTTGGTCGCAAAAAGGGTAACGCTGTTTTGGGTATCTTCCAGAAGTACTTGACAGGTCATCCAAAGGGTGCTGCTGGTGCTTGGATGCTCAACGGTTGTTTGCAGGTCCTCAATAGTGGTTTGGTCCCTGGTAACAGAAATGCCGACAACGTTGACCAAGTTATGGAGAAGTTCGACTATATTGTTTACCCTAGTCGCAGCATTCAAACAGATGGTATCAAGGCTTTCTCTGTTACTTCCTTCGGTTTCGGTCAGAAGGGTGCCCAAGCTATTGGTATCCATCCAAAGTATTTGTTCGCCACTCTTGATGAGCAAACATACTCGGCATACTGCACCAAGGTTGAGGCCAGACAGAAGAAGGCTTACCGCTACTTCCACAACGGAATGATTACAAACACCTTGTTTGTCGCCAAGGACAAATCTCCTTACACCGACGACCAACAAGGAGCTGTCTTCCTTAACCCAGAGGCTCGTGTATCAGTTGACAAGAAAACATCTGCTCTCGCATACGCTCCAAACTTCGCTAAGAAGGTCATCAACAAGGAAAAGACAGAGAGCACAAAGCAACTGGTTGAATCACTTGCGAAGGGCGCCGCAACACCTAGTAACAAAGTTGGTGTTGATGTAGAGGATATCGCTGCTATCAACATTGAGAACGAGGCATTCTTGGAGAGAAACTTCACCGAGAAAGAGGTCGCTTACTGCAAGCAAGCACCCCACCCACAGGCATCTTTTGCTGGAAAGTGGAGTGCTAAAGAGGCAGTCTTCAAGTCTCTCGGTGTTGCAAGCAAGGGGGCCGGAGCACCTTTGAAGGAGATTGAGATCACTAACAACGAAAAGGGTGCACCAATTGTCTCGGTAAGTTTTATTCCCTTTGTTTTAAAACATCATTCACTAACGAGCACATAGCTTCACGGTGATGCCGCAACAGCAGCAAAGAAAGCTGGTGTAAAGGAGATCAGCATTTCTATCTCGCACTCCGATAGCCAAGCCATCGCAATTGCCGTTGCAACCTTTTAGCTTTAGATTTTTCGTCTCTTCTTGTACAATGGAATTTGGTTTTTTTTACATATTTAAGCAGTATGGGATTTGCAGGCGCACATCTAGTTCTGGTTGGAGCAATGTGCTTGGAGGGAGTAAAGCGATTTGAACATCTTTCTAATGCGGTAAGATGATAAAGATGAGAGCAATCAGAATTGAATTCATGTCAACGATTTGATGTAAATAAATAGTTTTAGAGAGAGAGAAAGTGGAAAAAATACAATGATAGATTTAAAATTATGAGACTTATTGACGGCGCATATTTTCATACTTTTTTATATACACAATCTTCTATTATCATGATACATAAGAAAGTCTGGACACAAATCCAGATACAAAGCCAAGCTTATCCTTTGATCAATGTGAATTTTGAATTGATGTGATGAAGAGAGTGAAGAACGCCTAGGCTGAACTGATCGATAAGTGGGCCCTCTATTCTGTCAAACGGCGGACGGGGGTTGCCGCTAGGGCTAGTAGGTAGCAATGGATACTAAAGAAAGTATAAAAGATAACCCTTGGTATATCAATTTCTTTTCAATATATTTTATTATTAGAAAAATAGATTATATATTTGTTTTACTTTGTTTTGTTTTAAGTATAGGATTGTTTTGCTGGGGATTATTTTATTGATTTTGTAAGATCTTAATGATTTATCTATGTGATATGCTTTACGAAGTATATTTGGTGGGGGATAGAACTGGGCAATGGGATTTACTAAAGGAACTCACGTACCACTTGTTGTCAGCCCTGATCCACGCTGTGTTTGTGCAAGGCTTGATCGGTCCAGGGGCTGTGCTCACTCTGCAGGGCTTTTTTCCAAGTAGAATAAGCTCTTCGTGGGTCTAGCAATATGCTCTTAAGGTTAAGGGAAGAGTAAACTTTCTGGTAGGTTTCTGGTAGGTTTCTGGTAAAGTTCTGGTATCGTTCTTGAGGCTATACTACATATCTGTCAGCAACTAGAAGGGCGAGATTGATTTATGAGGGTAGCAAGACAACGGGAAAACCTTCTACACTTCATATTTCTGGGCATCGCACTCCTGCCAGTAATTTTGAGGACTCGATATTGGACGAATACATTTCTTAGTATGGTTATACAGCATATACTACACTACCAAACGACTGGGCGACCCATGGACGAGTAACACATATCGAGTAAAAGGTTACTTACATATACATACTGTAAATGAAAAGAGCCGCAGCGCAACACAACAAGTAATCCTTTCGCGTTCTTCATTTCTCTTCTAGACACAGACCTCGCCTCCATTCATTATTCATTCGAAGTACTCCCTTCTACCTGATTACCTTGCGCAATCGTTCGATTTATCATTTAGATCATTAACTAGTACATATATTATATACAACGTTCTTTATACTGCGGATTGGGACTATTTCGTTATTGGCAGATTGGATGAAACTGGATACAGGGAAAACGGATCGGATATTACGTACCTTTTGATTGATCGACAGAAAGCGAATCTCTATATACGTCCCCGAGAATCATAGACGCAAGATTATCGATAAAGCTTAGAACAGGTGGAAGCGGAGTGGCCTCTGCGCAAACTGCCGGACTAGGAGCGGTTCGTGAATGAACAAGGTCGTCCTTGGTTTGGTGGTGCGCCCAGATATACATTTACGAACCACTCGCAAAGCTACTACACTATCCGCGACCTACACTCAATAGTCGCGAGCTACGCTACGCTCGCAAGCTCCCGCTCATATGTCCGACGATTTCGCGGCTCCTGTAAAGGGCATGATAAAGGCACTAGATGCGGGGATCAAGTTGACGAAGAGGATTTCGAGATCTGCGAGTCATGGCCCGGAGAATTTAAAATATATCGCGGAGTTGGCACATAATTTACAGAGGACTTTGGAGAAGAGTAGTCAAGCTATTGAGGATGCTTATAGAGATGCTGCGGGATCATGTGGTGAAGCTTTTGCTAAGGCTTTACTAGAGGATGGTGAGTGATATTGAGGGTTATGGGGTTTAATGGGAGTTATTGACTGATGGTGTGGTAGAATCTATTTCAAATCGATTGAAGGAGGTTAAAATTGATCTTAGGGATCAAATTGATGAATGCCAAGATTTCGATGAGAATCTCGAATCCTTTCAAGCATCAGCTTTCACAAATGTTAAACAACAATCGAAAAGATGTCGGACGGAATGTACTTTTATTTTCAACAATCTTCGGGATCGGATAGAGCAGACGGATCGTCATCATTTTCGGATGGAGGATAGATCTCCCCCTTTGAGTCCCGCACATATACCGATCATGGAACAATCTCCCCGACGACCACCGGCAACGGGTTTTTCACATCCTACCACTCCACCGTCTTCAAGATTACCCCCTCATTTCAATAGACAAAATATCGAGAATAGAGTTCCCGTATCGAATCCTCCCAAGGGTTCTCCCAAAAAGGAAAATCCATGGAGTTTGAGTGGACCATATTTTGATGTAGGGTCAAAAACTCCTCCTCGTGGTCCATCCCCAGAACCAAGTTATCAAGAATCGATACAAGCTACACCTCCTCCTAAATATGGATTTGATACACCGCCTTCAAAGCAAACATTAATAGCCAAAGAGCTCGTGTATCAAAGGCTTAACGCAAATGAGGAATTCTTAGAGAGAAGGAGACAGTCTCGTATGTCATTTCACAACGAATTACGGAAATCGGTATCCTCAATTGAAGAAAACAGGGCGAGTGAAACTTTTAGTGATGGATCAATGCTCACATCTCCTTGGTCCTCATATTCGTCGACCAGTAGTCCAATAGAAAGGCATAGTTCTAGAGGAAGTGGATATGATGATTTAATAGGAAGGAAAAGAAGTCAAGGTCAGACGTCTCAAGGGGGAAGTTCGCGGAATGGTTCATTAAGGGATCGAGATGCTACGCCCGCATCTTCGAGTACAACGAAGCCGGATAATGAATATTTTCCTACTGCATCATTAAAGCCTCCAACGCCAACTTCAGCAACGCCATTAAGTCCCGGTATTAGCGAGTATCAACCTTCGGAATCTGGGATATCATTGTGGATGAAAAGTCCAGTTAGTCCACCTATGTCTGAAATACACGATCCAGCTTCTTGGGGTAGATTGGCACCTGCAACCACTTCTCCAACCTCTACTGCATCACTAGCTTCCACACTACAACTACCTGGTTTTGGAAACGGGGTTGAAGATGGATTAGAAGTCGTTCCCATCATTGAAAGTGGTTTAGAAGTTGTACCAACTGAAGATCCCGAACCGGTACCAATACAACCTTCAAATCACATTCCAGAAAATCGAAGTCAAAGTCAATTAGCAATGCATAGAGCCGTCACTCCTTCATTGAAAAGTTTAGATTGTCCTATGAGACATGACAGTTCGTTTTATAAATTTGATGGATTTTGTCCGGGAGCTAAAGCGATGATTAGAGGGGAAACAGGATTTAAAGTTGTTAAGAGACCTTCGGTATGTAGAATTCCTTTATGGTTACTTTGTTGAAATTTCTTTGGATATTTGGTTCGCGTTTCCTTGCTAATACTTAGGTTTGGTTTAACTGACAGAAGGATCAGGGCCATTATAGTGCTACCTTGAGTGCGAGATGTATTAAATGTGCTTATGAAGTGGGATGGAATGATGTGGAAAAGGATAGATTACTTGATCGTATGTTCACCTGGCTTTGGTGCGTTGAGGAGAAATGCTAATGTCTGGTTTCTAGGTTCCGGTATATATTCTAACACTGGTATTCGATGGCGTCAAAGATTTATCTCGAAATGTCATCTTAAAACAACTTCGGTTGATGATCCTATCTACGGTGTAAGCACTCCTCTCTTCAACTCAGCTCTCAGTACCAACAGCCAACTAACATTCCCACTCAGTGCATATTCTGCATAGAAGATCACCGCACAGTCGAAGACCATGATGCAACCATCTTCTTTAGCGTAACTTCCCTCTTCCGTCACCTAGCCCGTCACCCTCGTCCCCTTCCACAAGTAACAGGCATCACAACTGTCTATGGCATTCAACCCCCTTCAGTTCTAGATTTCGATGTCCAATTCACCATCCACGAACCCAAGCTCTCTACCTACTGCATGTCCGAAATAGCATCCAAAGTAGCTTCTCGTCCTTCGGCTCATGCAACGATAACCCATCATCCGAAACCTGCCGCTAAAACATTTCGTGATCCTGATGGTCAACCAACTATGCATTTTGCAGATGGTGCGAAGATTGTTGGGATAACGTTCCCGGAACGCTTTGGTGGTAATTGGTGTATAGGTTATCATGACGGTGAACGTGGATCATTCCCCGCAAACGCTATTTCTCTTCTCTCGCCCCCGCGAGATGAAGTAAAAATGAATCCTCAAAGTTCTCTTCAAGCAGTCGCAAAATGGGATTGGAAACCCAAGGATAAAGAAGAAGGTTGGTTAAAATTTTCAAAGGGAGAGAGAATTTATAATGTAGGGTATGCATGGCAAGACCAATGGTGCTGGAGCGGATGTACCTCCAAAGGAAAATGGGGTCTCTTCCCTAGCAGTTTCGTAGAAGATCTAATGAGTACCGATTCATCCTCCGGTAATGCAAAAGCATCTAAAATCCTCGGCACAGATATAGAGAAAAAAGAACGTGGGGGATTAGGAGCCGCATTTGGATTCTCGGGTGGTAAATCTAGAATGGTTAGTTTTCCATTGAGTAGAAATAGGAGTGCGAGGAGTGGGCAAAGTCCGGTACAAAGGGAAGAGAGAGAGAGAAGTGGTAGTTCGTTAAGTGGGTTTATGGGGTACGGACATCATAGGGCGGCTAGTGTGAGGAGCAATGGGAGTTCGGCGAGTACGCCTAGCAGTCCGTTGGTATCGGTGCAGGCGGGCTTGGAGGTTGATAAGAGGCCGGGGACTGCTGGGGGGGAGGGGAGTTTAGGTGGTGGGGGTGGAGGGGGAAATCGGGTGAGCAGTGGAAGTGGGGGAACGGTGGGTAGTAGTTGGTTGAGAAGTTAGGTCTACGAGGTGGATTGTGAAATATTCAGGGGAGGAGGAAAAGCCAAGAGCGGGGAAAGAGAAGTCAAGGGACTAGGAGGAGGGGATAGGAAGCATGATAATAACGACACATACGCATGCACAGAACCGCACAAACGAAAACGAAAACGAAAGATACGGAAACCCCCGGCTGAGGAATAGTACGGTATTGGATTTGATATTTGATATTTCATATAGGATATTTGATTTAGAGCGGTGTTGGAAATAGGACACGGAATGGATGGATGCAAGGATTATTTGGAGTGCATGGATTGTTTGGTGGGATGGAGATATGCACTACATATTGGGATTGCATTGAATCGGATTGAATCGGATCGGATATTGGATATTGGATTGGATAGGATTGGGATTGGATACCAGAGTTATGTTGTTGCTTTATTTTTTTGTCAATTTAAGGCGTTTTTGACCGATTATCGATATTTGGTGATCTAGGTTTTAAAGTTGTATGGTTTTATGGTCGTATGGTATACTTTTTGATGTTTTGTGTGTGTGTGTGTGTGTGTGTGTGTGTGTGTTCTTTTCATGGCTTCCTTTGTTGTGGAATTTGTGAGATTTGAATTGAGGGTTGACTCGATGCTTACTCTTTGAGTTTGAGTTTGAAATAGGAGAGGGGAAGGGAGTTGAGGTTTGGTGCTGATTTCTTGAGTCTGAGCCTGGACCTTGAACTTGAGCTTGAGCTTGAGTCTAGATATTCATTTTATTCATTGATTCATTCATTGATTCATTATCTATCTTTTTGGGGGGGGGGGGGGGGGGGGGGCTTGGTAAATCTTTAGTATCTTACTGCTAGTTGGGGATGAAATATAAGGTATGAGATTTGGGGTTTGGGGTTTGGGGGGATGATGGATGATGGAGTAGGAGTTGAGTTGAATGGAGAGAAAGAGAAAAAGAAAAGAATACTTGAGAGTTGAGAGTTGAATGAAGAGAAAGGGAAATGGGGGGGAGAGTAGAGGAGGGGAGAGGGGAGTTGTACAAAATAGATTCAACAGCAAATAAATTCACGAAAACAAATATCAAGTCTTGGTGTTGCCCGTCTAAAGGTCTTGTCTGGCTAGAGTGAGTCGGCCAAAGGCGGTGCTCAACATTTCCAAAACTGATAATATCATAATTTCAGCTGTCATAATTTCCATTTCGAAAACAACTATTATTGGTAGGATATATTGCTATAGTAAATTTCTTGTGTCAACATTTGTATTAATGTCGTAACCCGTTACTATAAGTCGACGATAAACATAGTGGAAGGATGAACGGCAGCAATTGAAGAAGATGCACAAATTTCAAATCAAGGAACGGAATATATGAGACCTTTAGTGAGGTGTCAAACATCAAAGATTGTATGGAGCAAGACGAGAAGTTCCATTACAGCATCAAGTACAGCCAGTAAATGGATTCGGAAGAGAATTGAGGGGGGTTGGTTTCCCCTCGCGATCGTACAGTACATCGATGGCGGGTAGATCTGTAACTCCATCGTGACTATCGAACCAGTAAGAATGCTTATGATATGATATCATATCAGCCACGCAATTCGTAATGTGCTGTGTTACGTTATCAACGGTAAAACAATGCAGGTTTGTGACACCGACAAAGAGGGGTAGTGGTTAGTCTTGTACAAACAACACAGGTCAAAGATAATCAGCCTGTAACCAAAAGGGGGATATCCAGAGCGATGCGTACCCTAACCCTAACCGGAGCCCAACAAATGTCATACAGGGTTGGACAGAGGGTGGGGTACAACCCGAGGTCATCCGGGGTATTTTTCTCCCAGCAAATACCCTACTGCTACGACGGATATCAGATCAAACTGATCCCCGCGTCATATAACCATCTAAAAGAATATCACATAACTCCTATCATTCCCATCAATATAAATCAATAAAAACGATAAAAAAGAATCCCATCGATCCCATTGACTATATTTAATAGAAATAATAGAATATACAATACAAAGATTTATATAATCCAAATAGATTTCCTTATTGTAAAACTTTGTATTCAAAATTAATCATTTAGTGTAATCTATTATTAGTTACGAATTGTAATTATTATCATTATTACTTAAGTTTTTATTTGACGCTTAATTATAAACTACCTCGAAAGCCTAAAACACTTCTATATGATCTAGACGACAACTCTCGTAACACCTACCTACTCTATCTCTACAAGGTAGAATAAATATCTTATAAAATATTACTAAATATAAATTAATCTATTGGATTATACACATAAATACACATAAGTATATGTGAATATGAGATATTTAATATTTAAAGAATATTATATAATTATATACTCGTTTGATCACCCCAACTCCTCAATATAATTAAGAATAATCTAAGCTTTAAATAATTATATAAAACGATTATCTAATCAAATTTGATATTCTATTTATATTTATAGATTTTATAAAATAAATACTCTGTTATATCTAATAGGGTAGGGTAAATACCCTAAGAGGCCAAATACCCCGGATAAGATGCCCATGCCTAGTGTAATAGCGGAAAGGTAGCTGAAGAATGTTGTGAACCAAGATGTGTGCAACGCAGTAGCAACCCGGCAGGGCAAATAGGGTAACATGCAGGTGCTCGCGGCACGAATGAGCGGGGATGGCGCAAAACTACCGGGGAGCATTCAGTATCAGTCCGAGTAAGAACTGTGTGGCTGTACCAATGTTGATGGGAAAAGTATGCGTGTGATTTGGTAAAATGGCGCATTGCGGAGAGTGTTGCTACACAATTCCAAAAACTGTAATTCGTTTGACTAAAATCATAGCGAAATAGGTGATTTGCATTACTTGGTATTGGATTGAGGACGTAACCAAAATGCAGAGTTCTCAATCTGCTATGTACTTACTCGTGCGGCCAGAAAGTATGTAACGCCTTCCAATATAGGCTTAAATTTGGCGGGGAAAAGCCTTAATATAGCCAATGGAATCGAGTATTTTTCATAATTCCATTTTACCAATTGAGGATTGGATTTGCACAGATAAAGTAAAATATTCGCTTATATTCAATCTACTTCAAAAACTCTCCTATACAGTAACCGTGCACTTATATTACCCCAAAACCTTAAAAACGCGTAAATTTCGCGAATTGAATTTCAACTCTCTTTATTATTTATTCATCAATGGCACCACAACGTACTCCCAGAACCTTGAATATTGAAAGGGAGCTAGCTTTTAAGCATCTTACTCCATATTTATGTGGCAAAATTATTGGCAAAGCTTCCAATGGCTCTAATCCTTATCGTATCGCAATTGACCTCAATCTCGAAGCGCGAACCGTTCGCTATACTCTACAGCAAGATGCATTACGCAATGAAGGAATGAATCTACCTCGTACTCCTCGAACTAGATCTTATACAGAAAGAGAAGAACGTATGCTAATTCGATACGTTCGATTACATCCAAAATCAACCTATACACAAACAAAAACAGCTGTAGGCCTTAAATGTAGTACCTCTACTATTAAGAAGATTTTGAAGGCCTATGGAATCATCAATTGGAAGTGTAAAAAGCGGCCGGAACTTACCCAGGCACATACGCTCAAGCGGCTTGCATGGTGCCTAGCACATAGGGGGTTGACAGTGGAGGAATGGGGATTAGTTGTATGGAGCGACGAATGCTCTGTAGAGCGGGGGCGGGGTAAAAGAGGAGAATGGTGTTTCCGCACTCCCGCTCAGAAATGAGAACCTAGAATGGTTCAAACATATGGTACGAATAAGAATATGAAGGTTATGGTCTGGGGAGGCTTTTGGGATCTTGGAAGGAGCAATCTATATATAATGGATAGAGATTTTGAGAGTAAGAAATATAAATATAATGCCAACTCATATCTCGAGGTCCTCGATGCTGAGGTAGGCCCTGCTTTTGAA
Organism: Stromatinia cepivora; assembly: GCA_014898415.1. Taxonomy (NCBI): domain Eukaryota; kingdom Fungi; phylum Ascomycota; class Leotiomycetes; order Helotiales; family Sclerotiniaceae; genus Stromatinia; species Stromatinia cepivora. The sequence continues at coordinate 272,143 of RCTD01000029.1, read as the reverse complement.
AGATTGAGTCCAGGGTATGAATTTATGCAGGATAATGCTTCTATTCATCGTACCCATAAAGTACGGGATTGGTTTCAAAAGAAAGGGATCCCAATATTGAAGAATTGGCCTCCTTATTCTCCTGATCTCAATCCTATTGAACATATTTGGTGGGCTTTAAAAGTGAGATTATATGAGATGTTTCCTGACGTTGCAGCCGACAAAAGCGAATCGGAATATATTAGATAGAGGTTAGAGAGTTGTTTACAAGCAGCTTGGGATACATTAGATCAAGAATTATTCGATAAATTAGGAGCGAGTATGCCTGATAGAATTGAGGCCTATATCGCGGCAGGGGGCTGGCATACAAAATATTGATTAATTGTGGAGCGATAAGGATTTGAATTTTTTTTGGGGAATAGTATAGATATAGAACTTCAATATATTCAAATTTTAGATTATAATAATTAATGGTTGATTTTATAATTAAGTTGAAAGGTAGATGTTGAATATATAAAAAAACTGAAATTAGGTTGTGGGGTAATATAAGTTGACTAGTACTGTATCTAGTAAGATCTATAAGATCTATACCCCTTTATACCTCAAATAGTTTTACCTGTAAAATCTAAGCCTGCATAAGAATGTATTGTATACTTTCTGGCTGTATAAGTATTGTATCTAGTAAAGATCCAAAATCCAAGTCTGTATAAGAATATATTGTATACTTTCTGACTGCACGAATATTACATCTAGTAAAGATCTATAAGATCTATGCTCAAATAGCCTTACCTATAAAATCTAAGCCTGTATAAGAATGTATTGCATACTTTCTGGCCGCACGAGTAACTATGCATGCATGGCCAGCTGTAATAGGCATTGCACAACATGACTCAAAATCTACTCAACAATGCAGCACTGCTTATTATCGGTTGGTACGATGTTGAAGCGGGATATCACAATTTTCCCAGCCCATTGTCTTACCTATGTGTGGCTATATAAACTCAAGGATAACCACTTTCTGATCCAACCCATCTCTCCAAACTCAAACTCAAACCTTCCGAATCAACACAACTCTTCAAATCTTTGGAAACCTCCACTGCCAGGTAAGGTCCTTCCTTCTTGGGCTGACATTTTGACTTATATTCGAGATCCAGTTTATCAAATTTCGAACGTCCCGACCAATCTCAAACCAGTCGTCGTCAACCACCTACAAGTAAGCTGTGATATATTGATTAACGAACACGCTAACATTCTTAATAGACAAAATGGGTGTTATCACAGTAGTCAACAACTCCACGGCTGATATTTATGTCAGTGTCACCTACGATGGTGAGGACTTTCAAAAGGGAGGAAGCGAGCAATGGTACACTCTTGGAGCCAATGGAGGAAAGAATACCTGGGGTTACAGGTCCTATAATCAGATAGTCAGAGTCGCTAGAAGCCAGACTGCTGGGACACCGATCGAGTCTTACCTTGCTGTGCAGGACAAGACTGTGTACATCTATTAATCGTGGGTTACTGGTGGCGGCTTTTCGCTTTTCCGAAGGAATCAAAGCCCAGTAGTGCCACGCCTACGATTGACTGGAATAGTTTGACTGGAATAGTTTGACTGGAATAGTTTGACTGGAATAGTTTGACTGGAATAGTTTGACTGGAATAGTTTGACTGGAATAGTTTGACTGGAATAGTTTGACTGGAATAGTTTGACTGGAATGGTTTATCACAATTGTTTAGCTATATAACAGATTGGATACAATATAGCAAGATAACTCCACACATTTGTCCTTGCCAAAGATTGTAGAGAGTGAACAGTATGTTTTTAATCTGTATCGTAGTACTGTGGCTGCGGGGATAGCGTCACTCTAAAAACGCTACCAACGTCGCAGCAGCACGGACAATTGAATGGCACGTTGCCATCTTGATTTCTTTTCATCAATCTATGGATCCTTTATTCCTACCTACACGTTATCGGTTGACGGATCGACCCATGTCTCGAGCAAAAGAAACAAGGGCTTGGCGGACAGCACGCCTCTCGAAATTGAACATCTTGTCGACCATAACAGCCTGGCCAGGTTCACGGAGATCTGTTCAGGAAGCGGCTGTGGAAAGGTACAAGCCGCATGTTGGGATGAAAGTTCGAAAGATATGCTCAGAGTTATATTATGAGTCAAAGCTGACCTAATTAACTAGATGCGGATAATTTCTCTTCAAAACTCGATTTACCACAAACTCTCGAAACGGTTGAGAGTATCGATGCTAACCATATAGAAATGGCAAGGTGTAGCGATAGGGCAGAGCCACAATATCGTGTTATCCTAGGCGTGCTTCAGCAGGTTACTCGCGGCCTGAGTGTGGGCGAAAATATGGGTGTCGATAAGCATCATTGACTCGATTTTGCCCGAAATACAGGAGAAACAACTGTCAAATAGCTTTCCCGGAAACTTTCCAGTTCAGGGAACACAATTTATTGGATCCCATCTGGATACTGGAGGAGGATCTCTTAATTTCTATAGTCATCAGAATGCTTACACAAGCATTCATCGAAACCATATTCTAAGAGCGGATGATTATTGCTTAGCCAATCTTTGAACCATCGATCCCCGGCTGGGCAAGCAATGTATCGAGGATATTAAAGGGGGTTTGCTTCATGATGTATACAACTGGATTTTCGATAACAGTGATTATCAAAAATGGTACCATAGCCATGAGAGTCGCTTGCTATGGGTTAAAGGAGACCCTGGCAATGGTAAGACAATGTTGCTTTGCGGTATAATAAATGAGCTGGAGAGATCGGATAAAACTGTGTTGGCCTATTTTTTTTTACCAAGGCACTGACGCACGTATTAATAGTGCTGTCGCTGTTCTACGTGGCCTTCTCTGTATGCTTTTGGATCAGCAGCCAGGCCTCCTCTTGCACTTGCAAAAGAGATATCAGGTGGTAGGGGCATAGAAAGAGCTATAAAGGTGTTTACATCTCTGATCAACTGAGATTCTGAAGGATATCTTGTATGACAAGATTTTGAAGCCAACAATCTTGATCGTTGATGCACTTGACGAGGTAGAAAGAGTATACGCAAGGTAGGGTAATTGGTTTTAGATAATCCCATTCATTGCAATATGAATCATCCATCCATGCATCCTATCAATCAGTCAAAATGATCGACACTATTCTAGTATCTTCCCTTCCCTTCCTCATCATATCCTCCCCTATCCTTCTATCCACATATGCAAATTTCCTCTCCTTCCATTCCTCTTCCCCAAAACATTCATCCATCCACCCATCCATCATAAAATCATCATCAGCAAAAGTCAAAAAATTGCGGAAAGGTAGCAGAAGAATCCATTGTTCGATATTTAACAGGATATTTAGTAGCCAACTCCAACGAGATAACCGACCAATTTTTGAACAGTCTCTGAGGTGTTTCCGGCGATCATTGGGTCGACGTAACGAGCTATGACAATTGCTTGGACGGTTTTACCGATGACGAGACCATCTTTGCCCTATTTTTCGAGGAGTTGAAGATTAGCATATATCTTTATGAATATCCCGAGGTGAAAGTGTTCCTATACGTTGTATGTGTTGATTGTTGAAGAGTTGGAAAACCAGTAATGAGATGACAAATGTAAGGCTGAGAAATAATGTGGAAATATGAACAAACCTTTCTAGCATAGATAACCTTAGTCTCCTCATCCACCTTTGTAAGAACATATCTTTCGCCTGCAAGATGTAATCCATTTGCATATAAATCATCTGTTTTGCCATTAAGTCCCTTTACGACCTCAGCCATTTCCTTGGGTGTGATCTAATAATTTATGTCAGCGCTTGATTCCCGGTGAGATTTCGTATACGTGTGCTTGGTGTCCATTTCCATAATCGTGGTTCCATTTGTCAATATGCGAAACCAAACTGGCAGATGTATATATGAAATGGATTTTGAAGGCGGGTGGAGAAAAGGATATTGAGGATTTGATTTCGTACCGGAAAGTCAGGGCTGGTGGCCCAGCAAGAGTTTCCCTCCAAATTGTAGATAGCTCCCTTCTCGACATGTCCGCTTCCGCAAAGACTATTATTCCTATCAGTTTCCTTTCCTAATCCATCTCTATCTCGTCATATCGTTATGGATTCCGTACCTTTGGTCAATATAAGCTATATTAAATCATCAGTAAACGTCTCCTTTCAAGTACCATAGAGGGGTTCCAAGGAGGGGCAAGCTCAGCTCCACCTTGATGATAAAAAGAAAACGATCAACATACCCTGCCACGACATCTTGAAGTTTGTAAATTTGTTGATATGATGAAGATTCTTTGAATTCTTGCGATAATTTGAGTATCACGAGATATTGATTAAGGTAAGAGGAAGTTGAGTTGGGATAAATTTTGATGGGGTTCCAGTTTATGTTTCTGTAACAAGTCAAAGTCAATGGACGGTAAATAAAAGCGTTCCCGTTAGATTATTGGTGCTATGGCTCGCTTGTTTAGTTTGATGGCTGGCTTTGGTGGGGTTGAATTGCTGAGTTGTTGTTTGCGGTGTGTGATGTTCTTGATGGATGCAATCATATAAAGTGGTACCTCTTTTTCTTGGTGGTTGTTGTCGTTGCTATTACAAAGAGAGAATTTGGAAAAAGCTACCGGTGAGTAAGAGTATGAATCAAGAAGATGATTCAGAGTATACTGTGAATGCAGAAGTGAATACAGTGATTGAATTCACCTCATTAACTGATTTACGATGCTCTTGGATCCCCATCTTACCTCCAAGGTCTGAAAGCGACAACTACCTAGCAGATGCATTAGACGAAACATCCCGCTGTCAAAGGAGAATAAAGCAAAGTAGTGACGAAGAGAATGATTGCATTGGAATATCAGCTGTGCTAATATAGCTGTGTAGATATAATATATGAGCTGGGAAGCTATTGGAACTCTCCTGATCCCAGACAGCTACAGTATCTTGGAATGCATCTGCGTGTCATGTTGTCTCATAAAAGGTGATACTATAAGGTACGGACTAGCTACCTATAATGCTACATTGGATAAGGCAGAAAAGCCTCTTGGACTCCTGTCAATGCTATGTTATGCATAAGTGAACGTAGCTATCTAAATAGAGGCGAAAGTTGCATTATGATGTCTTGGAAGGTATCATGCATGCTCGGCACATACATTTGCACAAATAAGCCCAATGGAATATCCCACCGGTGAGGAAAAATGCATCATGAGATGGCATTCGGAGGATCGATAGCATGGATGGCATGAAAGTAATATGGCAGGAGATTTACTCCGTCGCCGGTACGTAAGTTCGAAGCTCAGACACCGTACGTGGCAATCGACCCTCTTTCATTCTACGGAGTAGAAAGAATACCAAAAGGGGGAAATTTGATGATTTTGATATTACTTGAACTTTATATCTTCAATATTAGCGACAACCACAGATCAAAGGGTAGCCTTTCCTCTCAACCCAACATATCGAAACTGTTCTCAAATAAGAACATGATATCCGACGGTTCTGAATTGAGATTCTACTTCATCGGCGTTTACTGACTATGAGTTTCAGATTCGTACGATTCAGATGATTTTTATACCTGTGTCATCAAGACATTATTAGACTTTCTGTCATTTCGTCCTACAGGTCGATTGAGCATCTCGAAATTCTCCGTGTACTTTATAGAAGGCTGTTGTCGTGTAGATTGTGGATTCTTAAATCTTTAAAATTATTATTAATTTCACCAAACTTCATTTCTGGATTTCTTAATCCAATTCCGGATCTACACATTGAGGTTCTCATCAGAGGGTCCCAACTAATCGGGATTCGTATCATATACCTAGTTATCCCACCAACTTGGGAATTGTATAATACAGTACTTTTCCAAGCTAGACCATAATACCACATATAGAAACTCTTACAGCCTAAGTCTAAAACCTCGATAAATTCAATAAATATCATACAATTTTTGAGGACGTTTCGAAATCTACATTTTTGTCGTCGCGGGATCATTTGAAACCCGGTAGACTAACGTAGCGTTCACCGTTTCCATTTTGAGATGTCTAGAGATTTATCAAATCACCTAGTCTGGGTTTTGTGAGGTGGAGACTCGCAGAAATCTCCTCAGTGAAGTTTGTCTTGATTCTCGTATCGGAGATAATGAATGCATTGACTGCAATGGGTCGTATGAAGTACAGAGAAGATGTAAAATGAGTATACCGTTGCTATGAAATTCTGTAAGGAGTTCAACTTTTAGTTGGCTTCTGATCGCCTATCAATTAACAAAAGTATAATGAATTCATGAATTCCCCTCTATGGCGCCTGGAAATTATCTTCCCTTTGTAATTTTTGCCCTGCAGGAGCCGCACCTCCAGATTACATTTTACGGATATATACCGGTTGCTACGCTGTCTGAAGACCCTGGTTGTCATTGATACATGCGAGGATTCGAATTGCTTGTCTGTGAGCTTAAATCTCTATACTAGGGATGACTTCATTTTATCTAGAACTAGGAAAAGTCAATGAATACGGTGAAAGATTCTAGAAATCAAAAAGATCAAATGATCGTCTAGATATAGAAGAAGATCTTGGCAAAGCAAGGTTAAGCTTTTGGTTGCTCAAGTTCATATCCTCGTTTGTTTCGTATCATCGTGAGCTGTATCAAAAGTTAATGGGATGAAGGAGGTAGGCGAGATAGGCAGTACAGTAATATTCAGGGTCGCTCAACAAACACGGAGATCCTATTCATGAAATGGTTGTGATGATCTTTGCCTCAAGATAAACTTCCTGGCTCCTTACGAAAGCTCCCACGCCATACAAAGATGAAGAGATGATGTTACCATGAGGTCGGCGGAGATTAAGTACAGCTAGGCCTAGGAACCTGTACCATGCTTGGCCTGTATGATGATTATTACCTGACAAAGTCGGTAGCGAATCCTTTAATGTTTCATTAGAAGAGATGTTGCATGTGAGGAATTAGCATGGCAAGACGTGCTTGATATTAAAAACCGCCAAATCCAGAATGTCACATCTAATTGTTTAGATATTGATAAAGTTATCCCGATGGCCGCTATTGTAAGTAACACCATAGGTATCCAGTTTCTTTCAGACTATGTTAACAGCTGCACAGAAGACCCTCATTGTAATAATTTGGGCAAATATATCTTCATCTTATCATTGGATCATGACGAGGATCATAAGATTAAAGCATCTCCACAAACATGGTCCTAATTGAAACGCGATTTCATTCGTTCGTTTTCACTGCCCGCATCCTCAAGGGGTCATCAAGCACCTTTCAACTACACTCAACCAAAGCTAAGGGTCAATTATATCAATACAGAACACCGAGTGTAGACATACATACATCTCACAATAACAACCATACGTTACCACATAACCATATCTGGTGTTCCAAAAATCCAAAACAGTTTAAAATCCCATATCCTTATCCTTCCAGTATAACATCTAAATTCCTAGTCCCGGTCAAAACAATCAAGATAAACTTCCTTGCCCGAACCATAAAATGCCCTAGATCTCATCCCATGTCAAAAAAGACTCAAACCGTTATAAAAATCCTAACCTTTAAGCCACTTGAAAGCCTTTATTTATCCTAGAGAGCTGTTCAAATAAGACTGCTCCAAGGTTGACTACATAATTTGACAACTTTTATACCGGTAACCTTTCGTAATCCTCCCCACTCGCTTGGCATCGCCTTGTCTAAAATTTACCCCTTGTTCTCGGAAAATCTCCAAATTAAACGTCCCATCTACCTCAAACAATAAATCACAATATCCCGAAATACCCCATTTCTTCTTACTTGCTTTAGCTTGCAGGGCTGAAGGAGATTTTGTGCGATGCAACTAACAGATAAGTCATATAACCATGTTCCTTTACCGTTTTGTTATTCTTTTCTCCTCTTCTTTGTCATATCTCCGATCTATACTCGATTTCTCGCTCTGCCAAAGAGTATTCTACTCTTTTTCTCCTTCCTCGCCGCGATTTTTCCGCAATTCAAGGGTCTCCTGGTGTAACCCGTCCACTCCTTTGAAAAATATATTCAGTCAATATACTCGTTTCACCATCTTTTATCGGTCACATCACACTTCGTCATCATCAACACTACAGACCAATTTTACTAGTTCAAGAAGGCTCGAAAGTTTACATACACGCTCACATCCCAGGAATAAGCTATGTCGAAGAATCTTACTAGGTCGAAGTCGGTGATGGCCCGTTTTAGAGGTCGAGACGCACTACATGTTACAAATGATGTACCGCCCAAGGTTAGAGATACCAACAAATTTCAAAAATTCGAATCTGGGCGTGGGGATCGGCATAAACTTCCCGAAAGACCATCTACCTCAGGTGGAACCAAAAAATTGAAAGGAAATGCTCTTAAGAGAGCCAATACTGTCAGGAGGGAAACACGGGATGATATATTCTTCAATCCATTGACAGCACATGGGATAGATGGACCTACTTTTTATAACCTTCCTTTACCTTCTAATCGGCCTCCACCTTCACCAGTCGTACCAAAAGTGGTAGAACCTTTACCGCGACCCAAAAGTCCTGATTCTATCAAGACAAGTAGGACTCTTCAGCCTAACGTTGGTGAAGTTGAGATTGGTATGGCACTTGGAAGTCCTGGTCATCCACCAGAGAACACGCAACAAGATCAACAGTCTTTCGGAGTAGAAACACCAAGTACTCCTCATCCAATGGACGATATGTCTCTCAATGCCGATTCTGTTGATGCTCCCAAGCAAAAGAAGGGACGGAAGTGGTTTGGATTATTTGGAAGTAAGAAGGAAAAGACACCGAGCCCATTTTATCAAGTGAAACCTGAGTCACAACAAGAAATACCAATGAGCCATCCTTCTTCACCAGAGGCCGAGCGTGGTAGATCTCGTGGTCGTTCAACTTCAAGTACAACTGGCAAGAAACCAGATATGAAAAGAGTGCAAACGGCACCTACGGCAATCACGACACCTGATTTACAACATCCATTCCAAGCTTCAACTTTAACAAGTATCCAAGCTTCAACTTCAACAAATATCCATGCTTCAACCTCAACAGCCATCCAAGTTTCAACTTCAACAACTATCCAAGCAGGAACTCCAGATATTCGTGTTCAAGATCCTATTGAAGTAGAAGTTCTACAATCATATCCTAAAGTATCGCTTGAAAGACCAAAACTTGACCTGGAACTTCCTTCGGCAGAAATGGAAAGATATAGTGTTATGTTTGGGGATATCTTACAAAAACCTTCGACTATCACTTCCTCATTACTTCAAAGACGTCAAGCAACACTTGATAGACTTAAGAGTGAAGAAGAAGCACTCGCTAAAAAGGTTTATCTTCTTTCTAGTGCATTTGAAATACGCTAATAACCCAAATTAGGAAGCAGAACTTGAGGCTCGTACAAAGACACTGTCAAAACTTAGGGGTACTTCACTAGAACCAAATCATAACAACTTATCATTCTCTCTCTTTCCAAATACACCCTCAAGACAAGGCTATCGTGAAAGCTCACCAACACGAGAAAAGTCGTCACTAAATAGATCTAACACCTCTCCCGCTTACCTCTCAACTAATAGACCCTCATCCGCAACAGGGTTAGATAATGATAGACACGCAGATCTTGTATTCGATGACGAAACGCCTACTGGTCGTTGCGGACATGGATATAAAGATTCTTTATCGAGTACATCTACCAAGAAACCAAGCAATCGATTGAGGAGATCATCATCGAGCTCTCTAAGATCAAGACCACAAATTCAAACGGCACGTACTTGGTCACCATATAAATCCCAACTTTTATCACCATCCTCTGCGGAAGAATCAGAGGCCGATGCAGGTTCCACAAATGGTCAAAGAAAAGATGATTTATATAACGCATCACCATTAACAGCAACAACAACAAGATTCGATGAAAAGGGGTCAACATGGCAGATGATAAATTACAGAAAACAAAATCACGAAGCACCATCATCGGTATCTGGATCAACGACCAGTGAGGCGAGCACTATATCATCACACTCTACTTCATCGTTTTCAAGTGTGCCACGTGGTTTAATTACAATTGCAATGCCAATGCCTGAGTACGAAAACATGAGAGAAAGAGGCCCAAGGAAAACATCACCAAACAATCAAGCTCCTCAAAATCCCAAAGAGATGAAAATCCCCATCAAATATACACCTGAACCACGACCAATAATCTCATCATTCAACACCACAATTCGATCATTAGAATCCACACCTCGCCCTGCTCTCAAATCTCCAATGTTTGAAAGCCAAGGTCTTAGACCTAGACCCTCGATTCAAAGGTCAGCTTCGAGCGCATCCGTTGTCACCATCTCACCTCGTCCCTCACTTCGAAAATCCCCTATGACACCAACCAATAACCCTTCAACCAGCATCTCCACACCACGTAAAATTCCTCTCCCCATTTCTCCGCGTCCGCATCCTCATCGCTTCATCGCAACTCCAGTCTCATCTCCGCAACCAGAATCCTCCTACATTTCCCACCAAAAACAAGAATCCACCTACTCTATAACCCCATCACTTCTCGACGTTCAAATAGATGACCACCTCGAAGTCCCAGGCACCCACTCTCGCGATCCCGAACAAAAACGTCTCGAATCAGCAGCCGGCGTTTCAATCGCACGTCAAATTTCCGTTTCACGTCAACAACGCCAATTACTCATTCCCATCAAAACTAGCGGAACAATATCCAGACGAAACCCTGGTGATCGGTCTCCGGGTATAAAAAGTCCTTTAGATAGACAAAGTGAACGAAGTCCCATTTCTGCTGGGTCTGGAGCTAGGAGGGTAATTACGGGTGGAGGTGTTATTGAAAAAAAAGATTCACCGTTAGAGAGCTTCACGGGATCAAGTCTTCCCGGGGGATTATTGTCAAATCAGAATGGGAGTGACGTGCGTGGAACTCGTATTCCTATCAGTGGTCCACGTGGGAGAACAGAAGTCCAACAATCTTCTAAACCCTCAACGCCTACTCTGATGGTTATCCCAGGCGGAGATGAGCAATGGGGTACAGGAAATATGAATGGATTGATGAGTAGTAAAGACAGAGTGGAAGCAATGATGAAAGGGGGTAGAGGAAGTCCAGCGATGGGGAATAGTGAGTGCGAGGAAAAAGGAATGAAAATGAATGTTAGTCCGAGGGCGGAAATGGGGAGTGGAAATCAGAATAGGAGGAATGAGAGAGTGGTTGTTGCGGAGGTTTAAGATTCGACCTGACGGTGTTTTGATTCGAGTATCTTTCTTTCCTTTTTTTCTAGAGAAGGAAATAGGAGAAGGGAGGATCGCATATCCGCATTTGCATCGCGGAATGGCATGCAATGGCATGGCAGTTTACGTTACATTACATTACGCTATTTTCGCATCCCATACATTTCGACTTCCAACATATTCGCCATTTTGGTGATACACATGGAGACAAAAACATTCCGCCGAACACATAAGACATTGTCCATACCTTTCCACCTTATATTTTATCTTATTACATTACTCTTTGAATACGCTCCGGAACGTATTTAAATTGGATAGTCAGATACACCATATAACCAGAGCCTTCCTTCCTTCCTTCCTTCCTTCCATTCATTCATTACAACATCCAATTCTCCAGGTTAAAACAGGTTTTCGGGTTCGATATATCAGACATGGCGTTATAGGTTTGATTTCAGCGGAGCAGGACAGGACAGAAAAAGCAGATGGGGCGGGAACTTTTATACCATTTTTATACTATTTTTTTTATTTTATTTTTTGATTGTTTGATTGGTTTTCGCTTCGATTGTTTTTTGGAGAGATTTTATGATTGAGGATTTGAGGATTTGGGGTTAAGGTTTAGGGATAGAGGAAATAGAGGGGGAGGGGAGAAGGGAGAAGGGGGGTGAGAAGGAGAAAGAAAAAAAAAGAGAGAAGGAAACGGAAAAAGGAATTAAATAGAACGGATGATGAAAGAATGAAGAAAAGACAATAGAGAATAGAATAGAATAGGGAAAAGAATTTATTTATATTTATATATATGTACCATGTATTTCCCAAAGATTCTATATTATTAACTTTTTAAACGATGAAATAGTCCTATAGAATGAGATAGAATAAGTACTCACCAACTCACCAACCCATCATTTACCTACTCACCAACTCACTCATTATCACCCATTCACCCACCCATCACTCACTCACCTACTCACCCATCCACCAGCCTACTCATTAATCCACACCACCACCACTACCACTACCAGCATCTCCCGTCTATATCACTCATCCCAAATCTACCTCTCATCTCCTCATCTCCTCCCCCTTTTTTTTCTTCTTTCCTTTTCTTCTTTCCTTTAAATCATTTATTAATTCTCTTCTTTTCAATCGTTTTCCCCGATCGTTTTCCCCGATTGCGGCCGAGCTATAGAGAGCCGATTATTATACTTCATATCTCGTCACCATTCAAAATTCAATCTTCACTTATACTCAGACTCACATCCATATCCACAACCACATCTGCATCCAAACCAGAACCCCTATCACATCAACTCATCAAACAAAAAGGTGTATTAATTATAGGTATAAGTGCGTAATCTATAAAAATGAACGAGAGAAAGAAGAAAGAAAGAAAGTTCAAATCACACCCTCTTTCCTTCTCCTCCCTCCCCCTTCCCCAATAACGCCTGCATCTATGCATATCCTCGAATAGCAATTGATTTTCCACGATACAATGTTATCGAAGATCTCAATTACTATTACCCCATTACCATAATATAAGTTATTTGTGAATCTCTCATCACTCATCTCTCGTGGTCATCTATTTGTCCATCCATCCTTATGTTCCTCCACAACCTCCATGGGTTTTTTTTACCTCCCACCCAAAGTTCAAACGGACCAAAATGAAAGGCCGTCTCTATATGTACAACCTCCCATTCCCACTATATCTTCAGTGTACGAACAATCTGAAGTAATAAATTTACTGAGCTTTCTTTGCTTCCTTCTCCGTCTTTCTCTCTCTTCTCCTCTTAGCAGCTTCAGGTCCACTCTCAGTATCCAAACAATAATCCCACCATCTGAAAGAACTTGCATAATTCCCAATGAATTTCTCATGATGAGTATCATGATGGTCAGCTCCCGCCCAGAAAGGCAAGAAATGATGTAATGACCATGGGAACTCATATCCACTATGAGCATCGATTGCTTGGAAAAGTCTGCACACAATCCAGATATACATTGTCAAGATATGTAAGTTTCCAGTGAGCATAACCCAGAGAATAGGAGATCCGACAGTTCCGAGCCCAAGAACCATGACTTCGATTGGAGACGCGTATTCAGCGGCTAGACCGAATGGTGCAGAGTATTGATGATGGATTTTATGGATTTTCTTGTAGAGCCAACCGTAGTGCATGGCGCGGTGCATCCAGTAATGCCAAGTATCCTCAAGAACGAAAAAGATGGCTACTTGATAGGCGATGGTGAAGAGAGATGGGAAGGGAACGTCGGTGCCCATTCCGAAGTATTTGGCCATTGGATGGAAGAGGTAGATTTGAGGAAGTTCGACGGTGAAATGTGAGAGGAGTACAAGTTTGGTACATGTCCATTGTTCGGCCGCAGTAGGTATTTTGTTCTGAAAGGAAGGTATATTAGCCAACGTTGATTTGTAGATATTGCTATGACAAGAGGAATTGCTGTGTTGTCATACCCCTTGAATCTTATACTTGTTGAAGTAAGGAATTTGATCGATAATAATCCAAGGAAGACTTCGCCCAAAATAAAACACTTCATGCATAACAAAACTCATGATACCAGTTGCAAGGACATCATTTTGCATGTAGGCATACCAACTCTATATTCTCAATTAGTATATAGTCAAACCCATGGTAGATAATAGATGTGAGAATAACTTACAGCCCAAAGACGTTCAAATATGTTGAGATGAACATTATATTTGCTCAACTCATCATATATACCCAAAAAGGTATCTGGAGTAGCAGAAATGGTTGCATTCGACAAGAGATCCATGATTGCGAATGATCAAAGGAAAGGAAACAACTTCAAAATAGTTGAAAGTTGAATTGAAGATGTAACCAGAAGAAAAAGATGAGGATGTGTATTAAAGAAGTAGGTGTAGGGAAGAGAGGGAAGAGATTAGATTGGGTGAAGCGACTTGGTTGATTATTTTAATATTATTTGCCCGTCGAACCACAATTGGTTATCGGAAAGGAAAAGTTCCGGTAAGGTTAAAGGTGCTAGCTAGGTGGGTGGATGTACTTGATTAGGTAAAGGAAGAGATGATTTTCTCCAGAGGATATCACGTGTTTTGGTGGTACGGTTTTTCGTGTTATCGGGATTGGGATCATTATTTAATGGGGAAAAATAACAAAGATGAAGTGATGAATGAGCTGGTGTTTGAAACTTTTTAATGATATTGATGAAATGATTGGTTATTCGGGATATTCATCTTAGGTATTCCCAAGCCATTGACTATTTACTCCGTACTGTATGTAATCCCCAACAAATACCTAGGCTCAATAAGCTCAATATTCCCTTCTTCAAATCTTCATCCCCAAACCAATCAAGTTATCAACTCGTACTCGTACCTGAAAATCAGACTAAAAATTGAGCCACCATCCTTTCCAACTTTTTACCCCTTTTTTATTTTCCCTGCATTAACTTCTTAGTCTGGGTAGATTCCTTCTGGAATATGTTTACGTAATCAACAACAAATTCCCAACTCGAGCCATTTCATCGATTTCATCCGCCCACTATCTTAATCTGCCCATCGCAAATCTTTCACCGATGCCAAGCCAAAATCGTGCAATCATCATTATCAACTGAAATCTCAACCAATCATATTTGTCAATTATAGATAATTTCCCCATTTAAATAAATCTGAAATCCTACCACCACACACCGTGTTTACAAGAGGCTTGATTATTTGGACTTTCATATGATAGCCGATAGCTAGAAAATAACCTCCAGGGCTAGAAAGTCTAGAAAGTCTAGAAATCGGGAAAGAAGATTTATAGAATGATAGGAATTTAATCGTAAGATTCTTGGATATACTCAGTTCATATTACACCTGATATTGGAGTTAGAGATCAGCTCATTGTTTATTGTTCGACTCCCCAAATTCCTAAGATTATGTATTGATTTTATTATTGACCTGAACTTTCTATCTCCCAAAATATTTGGCGAGATACAAACTATTGAAGTCATTCCTCTCTATAGCAGATATCTGCAAATCCACCTACAACATCCATTCCATCTCTCAATTCTCTCACACCAACTAAACCACAATGCCAAAATCCTACAACCTAGAATCCGCCAACGAAGAAAGACGACGCATCTACCACGAAGCAGATGTAGTAGTAGTCGGAGCTGGTATATTCGGATGCGCCATCTCCTACGCACTCGCCCAACAAGGTCGCAGCGTACTCCTCCTCGAACGCTGGCTCAAAGAACCCGACCGCATAGTCGGAGAACTTCTCCAACCAGGCGGCGTATCGGCGTTGGAGAAATTAGGCCTGGCACATTGTTTAGAAGATATTGATTCGGTGGTTGTAAAGGGATATGAGGTTATATATCATGGAACACCTGTTTCCATCCCGTATCCCATGAATGCGGGTAAGGCTCAAGAAGGAGGGTTTAAGGAGGCGGGAGATGGAAAGAGCAAAAGGCCTGAGGGAAGAAGCTTTCATCATGGAAGATTTATTTCGCAATTGCGTAAAGCTTGTGCTGGTCATCCTAATATCACAATTGTCGAAACAGAAGTCACAGAAACGATAACAGGTGGACATAACGAAACTCAAGTCCTCGGCGTACACTCACGAACTACGAATCCATCAACGGGCGAAAAAAAAGCAGATTATTATTTTGGACATCTCACTATAATCGCAGATGGATATGCCTCGAAATTTCGCAAACAATACATCAACAAGACTCCCATAGTCAAAAGTAAATTCTACGCTCTAGAATTAATAGATTGTCCTATGCCAGCCCCAAACCATGGAATCGTAGTCCTCTCCGATATCTCTCCAGTCCTCCTCTACCAAATTGGCACTCACGAAACCCGCGCTCTAATCGACGTCCCAGATAATACCCCCTCTGCATCCCCCGCTGCAGGCGGCGTACGAAACTATATCCACAATACCGTTCTCCCGATTCTACCTCGCCAAGTACGACCCTGTTTCCTCAAAGCCCTCGAAGATGGAAAAATTCCCCGCAGCATGCCAAATAGTTTTCTTCCGCCCACGACCCAAACTCAAAAAGGAGTTCTCCTCCTCGGCGACGCAATGAACATGCGACATCCCCTAACAGGAGGCGGTATGACCGTAGCCTTCAACGATGTGGTCCTCCTCTCTTCTCTCCTTGATCCCTCCAAAATCTCAAATCTAAACGACACAGCCGCCATAAGTAAAGCCATGAAAGAATTCCACTGGCGACGCAAAAATCTCTCCTCAATAATAAATATCCTAGCTCAAGCCCTCTACGCACTTTTCGCAGCAAATGATCCTCAATTAAAAGCCTTACAAAAAGGTTGTTTCTATTATTTCCGCAAAGGAGGAAATTGTATAGAAGGACCTGCAGGATTATTAGCGGGGATTATTAGACAACCGCTAGTTTTGATATATCACTTCTTTGCAGTGGCGGTGTTATCGATTCAGATTATGATGGGAGAGATTATAGGGGGATTGACTGGGGTTTGGAAGGCACCGTGGGCATTAGAACAAAGTGTAGAGGTTTTTTGGAAGGCGTGTATAGTTATTTTTCCATTTATTTGGAGTGAGATGAGGAGTTAGGGGGGAGGAAGTCTTGGATTGATAGGTGATGAAGTTATTAAGCGGTAGGGGAATGGGAGAGTTATATAATGTTTGATGAGAAAGAGTCGATGAATGGTAATGGTGTATGATGGCTAGAGAGAGATGTATAGATGATATCCTCAATATGATGAAAGTCTCTTATAACTTTCATTATATTTCTTATGAGCAAGCGCTGTTATGTTTATATACATGTTAATTAATGGGCGTTTAATACTTCAGAGGAAGGAAAGGAGGTCTTTTTCTCTACTCTATTATAGATAGAATTATGAATGTATACACATGTAGTTCTTGATCGATCGATCTATAGTAGAGCTTAAAATCATAGCAATTTGATTTACCAATTTGAATTATTATATTACACTTTTTTTTTTTTTTTTACCTCCACTTAATCGACTTTAATCGAATGTGGAATTGAAGAAGGGTGTAGATATCTAGATAAGGTTATTTATTGTACTCGTATTGTATATTGTCTTTGGATTCTATTCCTCACCTGTTAAAATACCTAGATTTAAATGAGATGAGATTTTCCATTACTTCTTCATTTTTTCCATTACTTCTTCATTTTTTACGTCACCTCTTCACCTCTTCACCTCTTCACTTCCTCGCTTCTTTTTCCTTCCCCCTCTCTCCTTTGACTAACTTCCTTCATTCCTTTCTTTATCCTCATCAGGTTGTATATAGTATTATATTCCCAACATATTCTCAACGTATTCCCAACATATTCTCAATATCCCTCCCAAAGATATTAGTCCTTCCCATCACTTACTCATCATTTCTTCAACTTCATCATTCCCCCATCACTCCACCAATCTTCAATCTTCAATTTTTACTCTCTACTCCTTAATCCTATATCTTTTCATTACCCCTCCCAATCACTATTACTCTTAAGAATCCAACTCTCTACCTATTTTTTTTAGTCTATATCCCGTCTTTTCTCTATATCTTTCTCTTATTCATTCATTTTTTTGTTCAAAGGTATATAGATTATAAATTATAACTATCCATCTACCACCACCACCCCCCCTTTTCAGAATCTAATCTAATCTTCTGAATTTTATATATTCTATTTATTTATTTCTTTTCTTTCTTATCCTTTCCCATCCTTTTCTATTCTTTCTTATTTTTTCTTATCCTTTCCCATCTTTTTCTATCCATTTATCTTTCCCTCTCTTCAATTCTCCTCCCTTCTTCAATCCCAACCAATTTATTTTATCCTATTCAAATTTATTTTTCTTACAACCTTTCCCTCCTACCCCCTCTCCCCCCTCCCCCCTCTTCCTTCTTTTTCTATCTTTTTCTTCTTCCTCTCATTTCTCATCCTCCATTCAGTTTGATTCAATATGATTCAATAAATATGATTTACACCGAACGATAATGAGAAGATATCAATCACATATTCACATCATATATGCACATCCATATAACCATCCAATTACTCGTACTGAACTATGATATACTATGAACCAATTCAATTCAATTCAATGCATAGTATATCATATAGTCATGTACTCATGTATTCATGTATCCTACATCCTATATTGATAATCATATATTCTGCATTTACCTATCTTATATCCTATATACCATATCCCATATATCACCTCACCTCACCTTTACCTCCACCTCCTTCCTATCTACCTATTCGCTACCCACCTACCCACACCCATCTCCTCTATCTCCCTACTCTACAAGACACCCCACCCGCCTATAAAAATATAACTAACAAAGCGCAACACAAAAATACAACACAACACAACAAATACCAAATAAACCCCATACATACATACATACATAAATAATATATCAAAACAAACCCAAATACAACCCACCCACCCACCCACCTACACTGTGCAAATGCCCCCCTTCGACCCTCCCACGCACCAGAAACGCCCAAAAGGATATTCCTATTCCTATTCATATTCCTGTTCTTGTTCGTATTTCCAAATTCCTTCTCCCTTCTTGTACACATACACACCTGTGACTTTCATTGAAATTTCGTTTATCTCCAACGTCTCATCATATCCTATCCTATCGTACCCTATCCTTTCTCTATGCAACATATTCGGAATGAGAACTAGCACTCCCACTTCCACTCCCACTGCGATTCCAACTGCAAACTTAACGATTAAGAGAGTAAGTCTGAGATGAAGACAATGCTAAACTACTAACCCCCAAAAGTAAGAGATAAAAGGTAAAAAAATAAAATAAACAGAAAAGGGTGTCAACTCTCTCTTTCTCTTTCGGTGTGTGTGTCTCGCGCCCGCTCGCTTGCTTATTGTTTCTGACTTCGGCTTCGACTTCAACTTCAACCAAGATCAATATTCAATCTTCTAGGATAGAGTCCTGTCTTGGTTGTGCTGGCCGGGCCCGAGATAGTCAGTGGCAGGAGGTGAAAACATGTATCATCCCTCTTTTCCACTACCCTATTTCCTCTCTATCATAATATAAGAGTAAAGGATTTCGAGTGTAAAACCTCTCATGATATCAGTGAGCATTAATCAATCCAATCATGCCTGCTCCTATTCTTTAAAGTCCCACTCCAACCCCTAACAAGCAAACTCAACACTCAACAACATCTACCCCTCCTCTTAACTACACCACCCTCCTCATCCCTCCTCTCCCTTCCATCAGCATTCCACCCCGCATTAGCCCCCGCACTGGCCCCTGTAATCCCCACTTCACTTCCTCCCGCTGGGGTCCCACCCGTTAACCCAAGTAACCAACTCCTCCTGTCCCCCCTACCCACCCTAAAACTACCTCCTGGCCTTATAATCCCATCAAAATAACCTGTTTGGCCTTCTATCCCCATTCCATCCGCATTCATCGGAGTCCCTGGCGTTTGCGCCGCACTCATCAATTGTTCTCTCATTTTATTATTCTGCTCAACCAATTTCCTCGTAATAACTCGAAAGACTTCTTCTACTCCTTCTCCACTCTCCGCACTAACTTCATGACAACAATCCCATCCAACTTCCATACCCCAAAATCCCGAACTTCTCTTACTAGAAGGCGAACGTGCGCCTTCCATTCCAGTCATTGTTCCTTGTCCACCAGTTCCCCAAATTCCACCTCCCGAACCGGCCCAGCTTCCAGGGCCACGTTCACCTCCAAGGGCTGTAGCGGGTGGTGTACCGCCTAATACAGATGTCACATTCTCAGCAACATATGCAATACATCTTTCGAATGGGACTTCCCTTGCACTGGGATCTTTAGCTACGAGATCAGCTTTAGTGCCGACGATATGTAAAATGATATCAGCAGGGAGATTGCGACGAAGTTCGGTGAGCCAAACGGACATTTCGTTGAAGGAGGTTTGAGATGTGATGCTATAGCAAAGGATACAGGCATTTGCGCCGCGGTAATAGAGGCGGGATATGGATCTGTGTGTTGAAAATTGGGTATTAGCATGGATTCTCTGGGTTTGCTTGATCTTATTCTCATTCTCTTCTCCCGTTACCATCCTCCACTATTCCATCTCCACTTCCGCCTCCACACCCACATCCCACATTCCCCATCCCCATCCCACTCCCTCCCATCATAAAACAAAATCAAAAAAACCCTAAAACATACCTAAACCGTTCCTGTCCCGCCGTATCCCAAATCTGCAATCTAACCACCGTATCACTCTCAGCATCCACAACTCTTTTCGTCAAAAAACTTGCTCCCACAGTCGATGTTGTAGTTTTCGGATTAAATTGGTTTTTTATGTAGCGGAGAAGAAGGGATGTTTTGCCTACGCCTTGGGCGCCTAGGACTACTATTTTGGCCTCTAGGGAGGTACTCATTTTTTGTTGTTTGGGGGATTTTTGATGGGTGGATTGGGTGTTGATGGGGGTGGAGGGATTGGATGTGCGGGTGTGTAATAGGTATAGGTATGAGGAGGATGACTGGATGGTGTATGTGTATCGTAGAGGGGTAGGTAGACAGGTGAATATTTCGTAATATCCCCAGATGACTTGGTTTCTGTGGTATGATTGGTCTTGGTCGCCTCTTTCGCCTTCTTCGTTTTATTGATTCTCGTTCTCCCACAATATGACTCCGCAGATTATTTCCGCCCGTTTATTCGCACCAGTCGCCTCCAAAACCAATATAAATATATATCCTCTCCCTATCGATCCTATCCCATAAAAAGCGCGTTCAGCAAGTTTATTCAAAACTGTCCCAGCGTCCTCTTTCCAAATGTCTCAAATTCTCAATTGAATCCCCTGCGTATGCTCCTCTCTTCCCTCTTTTCTTCTTCTTCTTTCTTGCCTTCCTTTCCTCTGCTTATCACATATATCTGGCTTATGTATCTGCCGTAAAGAAAGTGTCGTAATTTGTTTCTCTATCTCTCGTTTCTTCGTTCGTTCGATCGATCGATCGTTCTTTTGTCAAGTATTCCTTTCCTTTCCCTATCCGATCCAGCTTCGTTTGTTCTGTTTCGTTCCGTAATGATTCATATACTCATATATTCCTCATCTCATCCTATTGTTCGTATCATATCTTCGTTTTCTCATCTCATCTCATCTCAACATCTCATCTTATCTCATCCCAAAATCCAATATCGTATGTGCGGCGTAGGTATGCAAGCAATTCCAATCTCAATCCCAGTCCTAAAATCAATCCCTCGATCCAAATATTCGAGTCAAAATTAATCCAAGTATTCATAGATATTCACGCTGCACTTCTTCAACATGTAATACCTCTTCAATCCAAACCTCGACCTCCACCTAGACCTCAGCTTCGTTCGCAGTTATACCCAAAGAACTCAATAAATCCCTCCAGAGTTCAGCTATCCCAATCCCCAACCTTCATTCACTATCCAAAAAATCAAGCCACACAAACAAGCAAACAAAACAATAAACAAACACAATAAAACTCGTCCAGAATCCTAATACGCTATCGAATCCAATCCAATCACTACCTATCTCCAACAAATATACCTAGTTGTCTTTCAATCTCCAATCCTCAAACCATCAACTCTTCATTCAAAAATTCAGAATTCAGAATTTATTCCCAAATAAAAGAGTTCAAAGTCGATGGGTATCTGATAAAAAATTTAATTAATCAATTTTAATCAATCCATCAAGATATCTATAAAGATAGATATTGAGATACACGAATAAGTAAGTAAATAACTAAATTCTAACTATCTTATCGAAATTACTTTTTCTTCACTCACTTACTTTACCATGGGTCACTCCATGACGCAGCCACCTAGAAACCCGGGGATGAATCATAAATCATCAATCGCACTGCCTAGGCACTCATAAACCCCTGCGATCATCATCATCAAACACAATCATCATCAACAAAAGAACTCGGGGCACGCATGACAACACAAGTACTAATAAACGCACGGAAATCCATCGTGTGTTTCGAATAGTTAATAGTGTGAAGCATCCTAGATATTTATGAATGAATGATTGGATATTAGATATTAGAAACGGGATGAAAGAATGGATGGGATTCTAGGTTCTAGGCAAAGCTCTATGATATACTCTACGATATACTCGAGGTCCGATCGGTACGATCGGCATATCAATCGGTGACATGGTCCATCGAGTGGTCTCCCATTCCCTAGTTCCAACCCTTTAGCATTGCTATTCCTAGAATTCCGTCTCCTTCCCTCCTCTATTCATCTACACCTTAATGTCTAGGAGTTTTTTCACAATCTAAGTTATGGTCATTAGCAAATGCAGCAAAAACCATTACATCACTGAAATAAAAAACAGTCCTAAAAGTCCTACTTTTTCAATAAATCGCACTCCAACAAGCACACCATTCTCATCGAGAAAGTCCTCTTCATCACCGAACAAATTTTCCCCCTTATCCAAACATGTCAGACAAGTGATGACTATTTCTGTATATCTACAACCCATTCTGTATGGTAATAGATCTTGAGCCAGTTGTACCAATGCTCTCTTAGTTTCAAATGCTTTCTTACGTCTATCTTTAGTCGCCGAAATGTTCGTACCTGAAAATAGTATTTGGTTCGGCATTGGTTCTGTTTCTTTTTCTCCTACGCGGTATAAGACCAATGAATCTCCCATCCCAATCTCCAGCAAACAAACCCCAAGGGAATATATATCATGTTGCATGACATAGTCCTCTTCAGGTTGAATACCTTGTCGTGTAGGATGGCGATAGATATTCCTCTCCCAGAAGGCATCTCCTTGATGCCGGGTATTACCTTCTGCAAAACGGAAGCTTTCGAATCCGATCAAGAAAGCGAACAAAGAATGCCTGTCGAATTCTTTAGAGTGGAAAAGCAGAATAGTTTCCGGGCGGATGTTTTTATGCACAAATCCTGCGGAGTGGACAAACATGACTGCTTTGGCTAGTTGCTTTGAGAGATTAAATCGATCATCAAGTGGATGACTTTGAGTTTTGGATAGGAGAAAGGTGCGCAGAGAATGTGGCTCCTTGAGATTCTGGGGAATCGTAAATGCAAAACGATTGGAAGTAGATTCATTCTTGACAGGTGGAGCATTCGCCAATCCTTCACACCTTAGAATCCCGAAGCTATCTGGATCAATCTTCCGAAAGATCTTTGCAAGCTTGCACATATCAGACAACGTGGATATGCTGCTTGGCTGGTCAACAATATATCGAATATTTTCTCCTTCATCTCGCGCAAGCCAAAGCTCAGCCCCAGAATTTTCAATCTCTTCATGATTAGTAGTGAAAAACTTTTCAGGCAAGAAGACTGTTGTCTTCCACACTTCCTTATCACTGCTTAGATTGGAAGATATAGCGTCTCTCAAAGTTTTAAGTGTCGACAACGGCCCCATCTCTTCTGTCGCAATCGGCTGAAGCTCCCGATCAAGTTCCTTACCCGTAAACTGTATAATAAGGTACCAGGACACATCAAAAACACTAGCCCACTCTTTCAAATCTGCCAAAACAGATTCCAAATTACTTTTCATCCGAACCGCATATTTAGCTCGTTTAGATTTCCCTTCCTTTGATGATATCATCTTGACTGAGGATTCATCGCCTGTCCTAGGATCTCCAATGACTTCGTCAAGTAGCGATACGGCTGTTTTGAAATTTCCTTCAAGGCTATGGAGAAGGGTGTTTTGAAGGATCTGATATTCCTCGTCGAGACTTGACCAAATTCTTCTCAAGAATACAAGTTGGTGTTGTATTTTGTAACTTAGCGTCTGAATTTTTAGAATAAATTCCCGAATTTCCTTATCCGCATGCTTGTATGATTTATATGTCTTCACAAGTTTATCTCCATATCTATAAAAGTTAGGCGGCTAGTTTATACCAATCTTGAGCAAGGGAAACGGAATACTTGATACAAAAGTCCAGCATGCCAACGGTATTTGAAACTATATCCATGTTTGGAACGATTTGTGTGGTCTTGTGTAGCCAAACCGACTAGATGTAGTTTGAGAAATAAATTCCTACCTTTGTTTATAGGTGAAGCGGCTCCGGTTATTCGGCTTACAATTTAGTTATGCAAAATGACTCGTCTATTATTATTCACTGCACATAAACCCTGTAGAGGTAGTATCTACGGGGCCACATAGCGAGTCTCATCTAATTATAATGTTTAGACCCACAGACCTGCCACGCAGCTCTCATGTCATCTTTACTAGTCTAGAACTTCGCCCAAGATTTCGGAGGACAGTCCCTTCTGTCTTGTTCCTAGATTCTGTCAGCATGTTACTTACTTAACATAAATACCCAGAGCTAACACGAAAGATTTGATGCCACGAGGCTGTGATCAGCATATTATCGTGTCAAATCATAAACATCGAAATGTCCATTCTAGGCAACCTGAACGACTGGAAACTCCAAACATCATTTGATGGTCCTAATTTTATCCATACCTCATATCAAGCAGACTGGGAAAACGGAAGACGTAGAAAAGAAATCGTCGAAGAATGGCAGAATGAGGGAACTTTAGGCCACGGCGGGTTTGGAAAAGTCAGCCTGCAAGGAGAAGTAAACGGTGATGGCAAGAGAGCCGTGAAGGAGCTGAAGAAATACAAGATGAGACGGGATGGGGTTGATTACAAAAAAGAGTTGGTTGCATTGATACAATTCTCGAGAGAAGAGGTTAGAGACGAATTTGCTATACATTCCAGTCCTGTGTGTCTAACGATTTTTTTTAAAGTTTGCTAGAGAAAAAGTTTTCGTACAGTTTTTCGGATGGTTCGAAAATGATGAGTCAGTATTTCTTGCGATGGAATACTTTCCATTGGGTTCCCTGGATAATTTCATCGATGAAAATACGATGAGGGAGAAAGATGTTCAAATAATATGCATTCAGGTTCTGGAAGGACTAGCAAGTATGCATGAAAGAGAGTTTGCGCACAGAGATCTAAAACCTGGTGTATGCATCTTCATGATAAGTTCTGGAGAGACAGACCTGGCATCCTACCATTGCTGACTTCAGGCCCTGTGTAGAACATTTTAGTAGCCCAGAAATCACCCAACTGGTGGATCAAAATCGGAGATTTTGGACTTACCAAGCGCTCAACCAATGATACTGTATTACAGACTGGTACGGGAACTCCAGGCTACATTGCGCCCGAAGTCTGTATCGACATGGAATCAGCAGAGGAAGAAAGTAGCATATACACGAATGCGGTCGATATATGGTCATTCGCCTGCATGGCTTATGAGATGATGGCTTTTAGACTCCCATTCCCAAAGCCTGCCGATCGTCGAACGTTCTGCAAGGGGGGACCCTTTCCTGAAAACCCTTTGAGGTTTTGTGCAAGTGAAGGAGGTATTGCATTTATCAAGAGAGCTTTAGTGCCAGATCCAAAGGCTCGTTCGACGGCGATCGAATTGCTGGAGGATTCTTGGATTCATAAAGATTCCAGGCATACTCAAATTCCTATAAAGCACTCCCTGCCCACCCAAAGTTCTCCATCACTTCCTCTAAGGTCTCGCAGCATACATACCTCATCGCATTCTTCTCGCACTCAAAAGTCCCCAATAAAATCTCTAAAAACCACAGATCGCGAGAGGACCGGCAATTATCCTTCTTCCAACGTTAATGGCGACGATCAAGTTGATGACGACGAGAATGAAAACGTCGAGAATGAAAACGACGAGAATGAAAACGACGAGAATGAAAACGACGAGAATGAAAACGACGAGAATGAAAACGTCGAGAATGAAAACGACGGGAGTTGGGGAGGTCACACTCTCAACAGTAGCTCGTCAGGTAGCAGAAACACTGGTTCACGTAGGAATGAATCGCCTTTCAGAACAGAACATCGATCCAAATCAGAAAAAAACATTTCATCCGCAAGCCTACGAATGAGGGAAGGGAGATCCACGTCAGATAGACGGGAGGTTGAAAAGTCTAGGATTCCTCCAAAACCTAAACATGGATTTCTTAGTGGGACTTTGAGATTCACCAGTACGTCTGAACACCCCTTAGAATTCTTTGACTTACATGATCGACTCAGTTATCAGTGTCACCGTGGTTGACAACCCAAAATTATTGAAGAAGTTTCGAGATCGGGGGATATACATCTCCGCTGCAATTCAGTGCTCTCGCGTCCCTTCGACACGCCCCGCATACGTGTATGATAAAACCTATACAATCAAGGACTCGACCAGATTTGAGTGGAATGATGTTATCACGTATGATTTGTGAGTTCTGCCAGCACATCTACCGTGGTTTTCCCCGGACTTAGTATTCGGATCCTGGAAGCTTAGAAGTTGCTAATAATGAGAAGTTCATATGATATGGCACTTCCTCCTAATGATGTGACACTTTATCTTTCGATATGGTGCCCAAGAAAATTTTTCTTCGATGATGTTATAGGAGAGGCTAGGCATGATCTAAGAGAGCTTCAGCCAGGTGAGTTTGAGCTCTCATCACTCGCTTAGATGCAGCGAATGAATTCATGAGCATACGATTTGGTCATCGTCTGGCCATTGCGAACTCTCACGAAGACGGCATTTGAGAGACGATGAACACTAAAATGAATCATGAGATATGAAGTGACTAATTCGATTGAAAGGAATCCATACGCAGTCTATGCACGAGAGCAAGAATATACAATTAACCTTCCGCCTTCATAATTCTATAGAGTATCCTGTTTACCTAGAGGTGGTCTAAAAGTGTATTTGGATGGCAAAAATACTAGCTAGAGAAGTGGGATAAGTGTTGGCTTGTAGGTTCGAGGTATCTAGAGTTTCAGAATTACTTTTTATTCAGCTCTGTTTCAGTTTCGGCCCACACTCTGCTTTCTATTCGCCTCAGATTCACATTCCTTTCTATTCAATCACCAATCATGCTTTCTGAACATCAAAGTTCCTAATATATGTTCTTGACGAGGTATTCCTGGATTGAAGACTATAACGAATCAGGGCAGAGATTGTTCTAACTCCAGGGCCTGTATTATTATAATAGATTTCACAATATTTAATCTTAAAATTATTATATTGAGTAACATAGTTTTACAGAATGTTTCCCTTTGTATATGAAGTCGTTATATTCGTAAGGATTTACGAATATAGAATTAAAGAGAAATATTCTTTATATAATTTTTCTTTATTTAAATAAAATTATAAATCTTTATTTCAAAAACTATTTAATCTATAGAAAGAATTATATATTATTTTTTTCTTCTTCGTTTTTAATTAATTTTATAAAATACTCGTAATATCAAATACTTTTCAACTTTTTCAATAGAAAATTCAAAAAATCAATTAGAATTTATTAAAAAAAAGAAATAAATAAATAATTAATATCAATAATTTCAATTTCAATCTCAATTAAATATAATAAGATTTATTATATTTATTATATATATTATATTTATTATATTTATTATATTTATTATATTTATTATATTTATTATATTTATTATATTTATTATATTTATTATATTTATTATATTTATTATATTTATTATATTTATTATATTTATTATATTTATTATATTTATTATATTTATTATATTTATTATATTTATTATATTTATTATATTTATTATATTTATTATATTTATTTATATAGAGACTATATACGATATTTAGTAATATATTTATAAAAAGAGAATATAAAACGAATAAAGAGATTATGACGCAATTACCGTAAAAAGCTAATAAATCAAGGTTCAATTATTCTTTAGAATCTATAATTAATAATCGAAAGATCGATAATCTCGAAGAGATTATATATATTAAATACAGATATAATCGATCTCGAGCGTTAGCCGTTCGAGGTCCGATTTGTCACGAGATACACGTGATCGCGTCCGATCGGGCTAGTACAGTACTAAGCTTCGAGTTGATCATATATATAGCTTTGTAGTATACTCTCTTTAATTTTGTAGCTTTTAATTCTAAGGTTGATCTTTAAATGTTTGTTAGGTTTGTTATATTATTAAAAGCTTTTTCAGATAAAAAATGAAATAATATTTGTATATATTTATATATACTTTATTTGTTTCTATTTAAGTATATTATTTATACTTTTTTATTTGTTTATGGATCTTTTTGATATTATTCGAAGGTGTTGTTTTTTTTCTTATCCTTAATTTCTAAGTTATAGATTATGATTCGATAAACCTTGCGATTGCAGAACTTTATAGCAAAGTGATTTGTTAGTGGGATGAAATCTTATTCTTATATTTTCTGATTCTCGAATACATTCTTGTTGCTTATATTCTTTCTTATCCGAAATCCTCTCTCCCTGATCCTGAAAAGTTCAATGATAGCTCTCAAAAGTTCGATATCTGGTTTCCTTCGATTCGAGCGAAACTATAAGTAGACGGTATTGCGATTGGCAATTCTACAATTCAATTTTATTATATTTATTTCAATCTCGAATCTTATATACAAATTATAATACTACTTCAGCTTTCTTCTTTTAATCAAAATATTCCTTTAAATTATATAACGATCCTGGATCAATTCATATATATTTACAACAATCCAAATAAAGTTCAAGAAGCCAAAGATAAGTTATTCATTTTCAAACAAAGAATTGATTCTTTATATATCTATATTACAAAATTCAAAAGGATTTTTTACAAAGCCAAAGATCAGAATTGATCTGATTCAAATAAAATCTCAATCTTTTATAATGGATTCAATGTTACTTTTAGAAATCGTCTTTCTCAATAGCTTTCTCTTCCTTATTCCTATCCCGACTTTGTTTAAATTATACAATAACTAACTGTTTGTATAACGAATGGATTCTCTGTATCATTCTACTTTAATGAATTTAGAGTCCTATATATATTGCAAAATCCATCCTATTTTTGGAATTACGATTCAATGGATATTAGCAATCTTAATATTATTAATGTTTTTAGCCCTTTTGATACTCAATCAGACAAACCTAATTATATTTTGTGTCACGAATCGTGAACCACAGGAGGCTAACCACGTGATACCTCTTATCTCCTACGTCCATTGATAAGCTGATTGTCTATATATATACATTACGATTCATACGATTTAGTATAGTAAAATGGTGATTCTAATAATATATATATATAACTCTGTAACTTATAAATGAATATTTGTGTATATATATCTAATCGTTTTTTACAAATCATAGTTCTTCAGTTATAAATTCTAAAGAATATAATTGATCTTGTTTATTTAGCTTTATTATAATTCTTGTGTATTATATTATCTATAATTTATTTACAAATGTCCGGCTATTTAATAACTTCCCAAATAATATTTTATTTTAATAATATCTTCTTAGATAAACTTTTACAAATATTATACCCAGAGGAAAAAGATCTATTCCGATTTAATCGACGAAGATATAAATACCTTTAGAAGTGTACCATCACTTTTACAATATAACAAACTCTTCCTTCTATACACTCCGAATTTTCGAAAGTATATTCTAAGAAACCCTTTTCTTCTCCTTAATTATTTCAACAATTCTTCGAAGAAAATATAAATACAGAATTAGATAATGTTATTATTGGAAGAAAGAAGATTGATAAAGAGAAGATTTTAATATATAAAACCGATGCTCCCAATAATTTAATTGCTTCTTTCGAATTATCATTACAATTACAAGATCTTTATGCAATGATTATGAATTTGAAAAAGAAAAATCAATAATTGAAAGTTATAATAACAACGAGTTTTGCAATAGTATAACCTTTTTTTGAACCCCAAATGATACCTACATAAGCATTCAGGTCAACAGCAATACCTAGGATTCCCCTTATTCTTTCAATCGAAATTCAAGGATCTTTATTCAAACAAACCTGAAAATCCTGAAATTAGAGAAAGAAAATTTCGATTAGACGATTTGATTATTAAAAGTTTTCTAAGGATTCTCCTTTTCTTTCAGAAAGTGACGATTCATTTAATAATCAGGGGTTTTTTTATTCAAAAAACCAATCTAATTAATCAAGATTGTATTCCTGTATCAGTTATAACTTATAATAAGATGTATATATACCAAAACCCACAAATCTTACTACTAAACTTAACAATAGTATTGAATTTAAAATTAGTTTGTAACAATTATTGATTATAAAACGATTCGAACTGTATACTATATTACTTAAAAGTAAAATATAACGCTATATATATGTAATCAACCAAATCGAATCGGAAATATAAGTACATTATTATATTCTTTATGTACAAATACCCCGACTCATAGTACTCGAATTGATCGAACAATTTGCAACGATCTATCGGAACCCGATCGAAATCGATGATACTCACTTTTAATACAAGATATAGATTATACCTAATACAATTCGATATAGCAATTTCCTAGAATAGTATAGAAAGTTCAGATTATTTGTTACCCAAGTAGAGATTATTGATGATAAGGTTTTATTCAAGGATTTCGAATAGAAGATTTCCGATTTTCTTTTGCAAGTAATAATAATACCTATTAAGGATTACAAGATTACAGAAGAATTCATAAATATATTTATTAGAGTAAATCAAAATAAAGTTTTATTACAAAAACGAAACTGATATTATATTGATTGAGAAGTTTCTATAGCTATTTGCAAACCAACGGTTACTACAAACCCCTTACAACCCTTTCGGAATTCTAACAATTCCAATTTTGGAATCTCTATATTCCCGAAATCATTTTCACCCTGGAATACCCCTCCCGGATACACCGGCCCCATTACATTCAATAACTATTTGAACTTTAAACGTTTATCACCCTTTCCCTCTCTTAGAGCAGTACATACATCGACGCCTCGTATCGATAACTTCAATGAGATCGAGATGGTACAAAAAGAAACAGAAGAATTCGAAGAATATCGGGATGTTGAAGAAGACTTCAATTCAAAAGCTACAACTGAAGTTATACAGAATGCTCGTTTAGAAGAAGAAAAGCGTTTAAAACCAAACGTTTAGATTCCGTTTCTATTCTAAATGTTATACAGGATATAAGATTTCTTGATTTAACTAAACTTATGGGAAGAGAAGCACTCATATTCCCCTGCAACCTTTCGAAAAATGATTACACTTATCAATCAAAAGCATTTATTGACTTTGAAGTAAATAGATTTGTTTTTATTAATACCATACTCCTTACTTGTTTATTTTTTATATTTAAATTTAGAATTATACCGTTTGAAGTTTCAATTGAAATTAAAGAATATAATGGTATACAAGGCCATGCTATTACTCATTTCATATTCTTTAATTTAACGATCGATAGTTGTGAACAATCTTTTGTCCCTTTCTTTATTATTGAATTAAAGAGTTATAATGTTATTTTAGGTAGACTTTAATTATCAAAAACTCGAACGAAGTTCGATTGCTTTAATAAACATCTTGAATGGCCTAAAAAGAAACCCTGTACCATCTCCTATTCGAATAATCTTTTCGTTACTCAATTATCCCTTTACAAATAAAAGATCGATTGATTAGTTTAACAAGATATTGATCGATAAAATAATTAATTCAAAGAATATTGGAATCGAAAAAATTCACAACTAAACAGATCAATTATAATTAATAATATATAACAAAAACCTTCAAATATAAACACAATATAAACTTTTATTAAAAAAAAAGAAATCCCAATTCCTTTCAAGTTTAATCCATCTCTTTTCCAATTAATCATACCACCACTATAAATCTACAAATACCTCCCCTATATATCACCTAAAGTCCTCGATCTATATACACTCAAACCCGATAAATTCCAATTAGAATACAAGAGAAATAAACAAACTGAACTTTTTACCATTATTCTAAAAGAACTCAATGATATAATAAACTTTCAACAAAACAAACGATATACAAAAGAAAGAATACTAATTACCCTAACCGAATTCAAGAATACAAAAGTTTAAGAGAAACTCGATCGAATATTAACCAAAATCGATTTAGAATCTGAAATATTATCTAAATATCGACAATATCATCGAACCTTTTCTAAATATGAATTAAACATTTTGTTTTCTAATCGATCTTATAATTATAAAATTATATTAAAAAACAAAGGAGAACAAATCTTACATTATAATTCACTTTACAAAATATCCTTAGAATAATTGAAAATTGTTAAAGAATATATTACGGATAACTTTAGCAAAGATTTCATTGAATTTAATTAAGTCCTTTATATTGTATCTATTCTATTCGTCAAAAAACCTAATGGTAATTTGAAATTTTGTATAGACTTCAGATTATTGAATTCCTTGATGTATAAAGATCGATATCCCCTTTTTTTGATCGACGAAACATTTTCTCGGTTTTCCAGTACTAAGGTCTTTACCAAATTCGATATTCGTCAAGTTTTCTATCATATAAAAATAAATCCTACTTCAGAAAAGTATATTATTTTCCGAATCCGATACAGATCATACAAATACAAAATCGTATCATTTGGATTAACAAATAGTTCTGCAATCTATCAGTGTTATATAAATGATATTCTATTTGATTATTTAAATATCTTTTATATAATATATCTCAACAATATTTTAATCTATTTCAAAAACGAAGAAGAATATCAAACTTATATTAAACTAATTCTCGAACGATTAAAAACCATTAATCTATAAACGGATCTTAAGAAATACAAATTCAACATTATATATATTAAATATTTGAACTTTATTATCTTTATTAAAGGAATAAAGATAAATCTTGAAAAGATTAAAATAATTGAAAATTGGACCTTTCCAATAACAATAAAAAGAATCCAATCATTCCTTGATTTTTGCAATTTTTATTAATAATTCATTAAGGATTATAGTATAATAATGAAACCTTTCAACGAATTCATTAAAGCAAACGTTAAATTCGTATTCGACGAAGTATACCAAAACACATTCAATATCTTGAAGAAAAAGTTTATCTCCGCTCCGTTTCTACAATATTATAATCATCGATTCCCCTATATACTCGAAACAAACGTATCCGATAAAATAATTGCTAATATATTATTATAATAGTATAACAAAGATTGGTTTCCTATAGTTTATTTCTCCAAGATTATGGTTGTTGCTAAATTGAACTACAAAATTTATAACAAGGAAATATTATCAATTATTCGATCTTTCAATTATTGAAGAATGGAATTTGCTGGTTTATTATATAAAATCAAGATTTATACTGATTATAAAGCCCTCAAATATTTCATGATTACTAAAACTCTCAATATCTGATAAATTCACTAGACAAAAGTTCTAATCGATTATAATTTCATTATTATATATCGCTCTAGAAAAGATAACCCTTTCATTGATACTTTAATCTATCGAATTAACAAATTAGACTTCCAAAATTATATTAAGAAGAAGAATCGTTTTCAATAGTTTATTAAAGATAATCAAATTGATATCGAAATCATGAAAAAAGCTTTACGAAAGCATTACCCAGACGAAACAGCGATTACTAATATCGATTTGAATGAAATCGTTTTTCGATTCGATCTAATTAATTGTATCATCGAAGTAAATAAAATTATAAATAGCTTGTTAATATTCAGAATATAAGTTACCCAAGGTCATAAATATATATTACTCCAAAATGACCTTTTGTTTTACAATGACCATTTGATGGTATCTGACGTTAACAATTTTCGAACTTATCTGATTTATGAAACCTATAATTCCATTTCTATTGTTTATCTTGGTACAAACAAAACTTATCTTTTATTATTTCAATAATACTATTGGTCTAGAATGTATAATATTGTAATCAAATATATATATAATTGTTATACTTATAAACGCAATTCCGTTCTATACAATCGTACCCCTGATTTATTATATCCATTTTCGATTTCTAATTGAGTATGGTAATATATCATTATGGATTATTACAACTTTAATAAAGATAAATACAGATATAATAATGTTTTAATCATTATTGATCAATTGACGAAACAAACTATCTTCATACCTTATTATAAATCAATCGATACTCGAATTCAAATACAATTATATCTTTACCATATATATCAATATTATAATCCCCTTAATATTATAATATCGGATTGCAGCCTTCAATTTATATTACAATTCTAAAAGGAATTCAATTAAATCCTAAAAACCGATTTCAAATTATCCATTGTTCATTATTCTCAAATCGATAATCAAACTGAGATCTATAATCAGTATTTTTAATAGTAGTTAAGATTATTTGTTAATTATTATCAAAACAATTGATCAGAATTCCTATCTATGATAGATTATATACAATTTACTTTTCCATATGATTCCTTAGAAGGATTTATACCCTACAAAACCTTATATAGGTATGTATTGAAATGTGTATAGGAATGGAAGGAAGATGTTAATAAACCAACAGACGATATGAATATATATGATACCTGTATATATGCAGAATGTAATAGATTAGTTCTTATACAAATGAAAGAAGGTTTATTATATATCCAAACTAAAATATCGAAATCCATAAATACTTATCGGTATAAAATCGATTTCGATATCGGAGATTATATATGATTTAATATAAAAAGTTATTCTATTTAAAGATCATTTAAGAAGTTGGACTTTCTAATTCAAGGAAGATTCAAGATCATTAATCGATTTGGAAGCTTTTTCAAACTCGAACTCCTGATTATGATGAAAATTCATTCTGTTTTCCCTCCAGATCGATTATGTAAGGTATATAATGATTCTTTTCTTAATTAAATATTCGAACTATTTTCGTTTATTAATATAATTAATAATTCGGAATGGGAAATGGAGAAAATCTTAATAATAAAAAAAGTATGAAAAACCCTATTATATAGAGTCTTGTGGTTTAATAACAATACCGATCTTATTTGGTATCCTACTTCCGATCTTAAAACATCACTACACCTCCTACGTGATTTTCATCTGGCCAATCCAACACTACCTGATCCTTCCAATCGATTAATTGATTGAATAAAGCTTTATAAAAACGAAAAGGATAATTATAATTATATAAATAACGATTCACTTATGAAACCAAAAGAAAGAAAAGTGTTCTTTAATACAGTAAACTAGATATTATAATTTTATGATGATGCATGCGTATACAATCATGAAAGGATCGAAAACCTATACAAATTAGAGAGAATTTGATTGTATATGTATATAGCCCGAACTTCATACAATAGACGAGCTGCTATTACCAAAACAATACGAAGGCAATATATACCTATGATCATTTCGAAAAAATTATGCAAAAAAAAGCTTGAATATAGTAAAAACGAAATATGACGTCACCCCTGTCGATTTCATTCAATTTGGTCAATTTGGTTGATTTGATTAATTTGGTCAATTTGGTCGATTAATTTGATCAATTTGGTCGATTAACTTGATCGATTTCGGAATTGATCATATTAACCACCCATCATCATTATACCATAATTCAACCTCCTTCCCTTTTCTATTGAAACTTTTTCCTTTCAGAGATTCCCCAAATCAAGGAAAATACGAATCAATATTAATTTAATCAATTGATAAACGATTTAATCGATTTGATCAATTCATTCATCATTTTGATCAATTTGATCGATTAATTTGATCAATTTGGTCAATTTCCATTAAATTGATCAAATCAACCAAAATGACCAATCTAATTGATTTAAAGCTCATGAACCTTCACAAAACCTGGTTTCCGATGAAATAGTAATGGAATAGAGAAATGAAACGCTCGAGGGCGAGCTTTTCCAAAAGGAAAGATAGTATCACAAATCGTGAACCACAAAAGGCTAACCACGTGATACCTTTTATCTCTTATATTCATTGATGAGTTGATCATCCGTACACATACATTACGATTTATACGATTTAGTATGGTAAAATAATGACCCTAATAATATATACGTACAACCCCGTAGTTTACAAATAAATATTTGTGTATATATATCTAGTCGCTCCTTACAAACCATAATTCTTCAATTGTAGATTCTAAAGAATATAATTGACCCTGTTTATTCAGCTCTACTACGGCTCTTGTGCGTCACATTTTGATTCTACCCTGTATATAAATATCCGAGTTTTCTCTTTCTAAAAGAATTCTTTTATACAAATAAAATAAATATATATAATATAGAAGTATCTCTTATTAAATACAAATTTATCTATTAGATCTATATCAAAGAATCCGAGATCGATAAAAACCTGTTTTGGTTATTATATTGATTACTAAGCCCGAAAACGATGATAATGAGGATCTAAAAGAGATGATCAATAATCAATATTTTGAAGATCGCTTGAAGGAGGTATATAATATAGTGGATGTATATTTATTGGTTGTAATGTAATCTGTATATTAGGAATTTTTATCAAAAAAAGATTAATGATCATTTTGTACTTAAGTCATTCGTTTAAAATGAATTCGAGGCGAATTCTTCAGAAGGGGGGGGTAGTGTTACAAGATATATATGATTGCGTTCGATCGGGCTAATATGGTATTAAGCTTCGAATCGATCATATATATAGCTTTGTAGTATACTCTCTTTAGTTCTGTAGCTTTTAATTCTAAGGTTGATCTCTAAACGCTCGTTGGGTTCGTCACACGATTGGTATGATCGGCATATTTAATCCTTCAACCTGTGATAGAGATAGGAATGAATATAGAGGCTTTATATATAAAGAGAAATACTCTCTTATTGGGATTTGGATCCGGATCACTTTTCTACTACTGACTACCTTCTAATTCCAATTTGTATTTCCTTAACTAGACTGCGCAACGGATACCCACAAGGCGGGTTAAAACTCTGGCGGGTTACCCGTAGGTAACCCGTTTGCGGGATAGATAATTGAAGAATTTGAATAAATACTCATAGATTATTAACGGATTATCCATAAGTACTTATAGATATCCATCAATTTATAAATTTATATAATTTATATAATTTGTATAATTTATAATGATTAATATAAAAATTAATATAAGAATATAAGAATAACTTTCCAAAAAAATATTCATCAATCTATAAATTATCTATTAATCTACAAATTATTTACAGATTATTCGTAAATTATCTACAGATTATTCATCAACCCGTAAATAATGGATTATCTACAAATTGATAAATAACTCACAGATCATCTACGGATAACCTATATAGAACAGATTATTTTAAAATCTCAATAGATAACCCATAAAATGGATTATTTATGAGTACTTATGAATTGTGGGTTATTTCTGTACAATCTATCCTTAACAATTAGTAATATCGGTTCAAACCCAAGAAGCACAAACTATCTTAGCTATCGAAGCTATTCGATCATCTAGGAGCGTTTGGTCCGAGACGTAATAGATTCTTACTGTGATAACATCACGTTTATGATGGCCGCATGTATAAAAAAATATATCATATAATAACTAGTATTTACAAGTCTTGTCATTCTATTCAAAAATTCCACGCCATGAATAAAATATTCCTCATCTACAGGTTCTACAAATTCTACAATTTCGCCTTGGCCTTCTCCACAGGGTTCGCCAAAGGATCATAGGTAGTCATACCCTATACAGTGTTAGCCAAGAGTCATTTCCTCATATCAAGCAAATTCCCAACTTACCAAAGTATCAATCGGAACCATGGTAGTATGTGAACTCAACCCTCTGGTATCTATCAATGTTGGGTTCAATTGATCCACACTCGAACAACCAATCAGTCTCATGTTCATTTCCATCTCATCTTTCAACAACTGCAT
This sequence comes from Stromatinia cepivora, assembly GCA_014898415.1. NCBI lineage: Eukaryota > Fungi > Ascomycota > Leotiomycetes > Helotiales > Sclerotiniaceae > Stromatinia > Stromatinia cepivora. Next base: position 234,269 of record RCTD01000029.1, on the reverse strand, counting down.
AGCACGATCTACTCCCGCCAATCCATATGCACTCATTGCATATAAGAATGGTCTACCAATTCCGACACCTTTAGCACCTAAGCATAGGGCTTTAATGATATCAGTAGATCTTCGAATGCCACCATCGATGTAAATCTCGATACGGTTCTCCCAGCCACGTTCTCGAAGAACGGGCATAACCTCTGCAAGGACTTCGATACCGGAGCGAGCGAAATCTAATTGACGACCTCCGTGATTAGAAAGCACAACACCTTGGACACCACATTCCACAGCTCGGATAACATCTTCCACGCGTTGAACACCCTTAAGTAGGATAGGCATCTTAGTAATGGATTTGAACCAAGGAATATCCTTCCAGCTCAAAGCTGGATCGATAAAACTCGAAATAGCTCTTGCTGCACCTTGAGAATTGTCTGTAGATTGTCCACTACTTGATTGAACAGATGATCCTACATCCGTAAACTTCGAACGCATATCTTTTTCTCTTCTTCCTAATTGAGGAGCATCGACTGTGATGAATAGGCCCTTACAACCACGACGTTCGGCATGCTGAACAATCTTTTTCGTAATCTCTCGATCCTTATTAACATATAGTTGTAGCCATTGAACCTGATTTCCCTCTGCTGCATCCATGATTTCATCAAATGAGCAAGATGCTAGAGTTGGGATCATCTGTATAACATTGTGTTTCTTTGCCGCTCGAGTGAAGACAACCTCTCCTTCAGGGTGTCCAAGTTTTCCTAATGCTGTAGCTGTGACATAGAAAGGGATATCGCATTTCGTTCCAAGCATAGTTGTAGTAAAATCGACCTTTTCCACATCTACAAGTATCTTTGGTCTAAACCATATCTTATGAAAAGCGGAATGATTTTCTCGCATAGTCTACTAATGTTAGCAATTGCATGGCAATTGAAGAAGGGGAAGCCCTACGATTTCATCATCAGCACCACTAGAATAATATGCCCAAGCAGTCTTCTTCATAACCCTTCTTGCCACTGACTCGAAATCCATCAAATTGTAACATTGTTCCAAAATTGGCATACGTGCGATCCTTTCTTGTCTTGCCTCTTCTTCTGGATCAAATTCTTTTTCTTCCTTCTCGACTGTACCCATATCAACTGGTCCTAAATGTTTCGATTTATCCAAGAACTTATCGAGAGTATCAGGTGGATGAATTGGTTCGTATTCTTCTGTTGCATCTTTACCCTGTATTGTAAAGTTAACTCTGCATACAACTCATATATCTGGGGGAGTATTTACAGCATATTTGAGAATGATCTTAGGTCCACCAGGATGTTCTGTTTATGCGATTAATATGAGTCTCCTCGGTGTACAATATATATCTTCATACCAGGTAAGAAGTCCGTAACATCATAAGCTTTTCCCTATATCGAAATTAGTCAATTGCCACGCCGTACAATAAAGCAAATACATACATGAACAATGACCCAACATGACTCTCTTGAGTTGTGTTCTGCCACTTCCTGTCCAGTCAACTTGGCCATTCCGTCGTTTAGCTTGTGATAATAAAATACTTTGGTATCTTTAAAATTGCAACCGCAATAAAATGAAAGGAGAATATGTAAGAGAGAAAACGATTGATGATCAATACCAAAAAGATTCTAATAAAAGAGAACCTGAGTGTAGATATTATCAATGCAAATAAATAGTTGTGATTAGGATCTAATAGTAGCAGATAGTTTGTGGAGTTTAGCCTCGGGAATACCTAGTACCTAGTACGTAGGCCCCATTGAGGAACTGAATTCCATATCCAGCCTCTCATTTCAGACTCAGACTCGCCTTTTCGGATGAATGGCGAACGAATGAAACAGAAGGTACTAGGGTAAACCGACTTAGGAATAACTCACCGTCTAAAGAAGCATTTGTGATTAAATTGTCAATGCAAATTTGGAGATGAAGTTCAATTGAAGTTTATTTTCTATTGTATGATTTTTGAGAAATTCATATACATACATACCTAGGTAGCATTAGGAAATGTTTAAAGATAATTACTCCGTATATTCGAATACAAATAAAAAGTTATGGTTCGACAATGATTTATCTCCGTACCTCCGTATCTTATTAGATCAGATCAACAATATGGAGAGCCCCCACCGCCTATGAGATGCGGGGAGAGCTACGATTAAGAACTTGACCAATGAGATGACAGGCATTAGATATATATTGTTTTGTTCCGATGAGATGAGATATCTAAATTATTTTGACATAATATTGAACATTGGGAATTATACTTTACTATCATCTCAAAGTACCAGAGAATTATAGAATATTCCCCAAGAGTATAAAGTGTATCGTCATGGTATCAGATTCGAAGATTACATGTCAAATCTCGAGTCATAAAGGTTAAGTGAGGTTAAGTGATATCTTATTCCATGTCCTCTCCATGATATACCTGCCAGTAGCAATCCAATTGCCATTATGTTCATCATTCATAGTTCTACAACCTCAACTGGATTTCCTATATCCGTCGATGATTGATACACAACCGCAGCATTGATCATCAATCCACCATTACCACCTGCTGGACCAACCATTAATCTTTGCCATAAAATTCCCTTCACTCCATACCAAATCACTTTCATGGCATCTACCCATGCAAAACTAGGTATTAAGTCCCTAACTATACCTCCTCTCTTCCTCTCCATAAGCCTCTCATAAGCCTCTTGTCCCTTATCCCAAAATACAGCTTGACGACCATGTCCGGAGTGTATATGTCCAAAGACGTGAAGTCGAGGTTTAACCTTCCATATTTCTTCGAGTAGGGATTTGCAACCTAAATTGATGTCTAGATGATGTCGAGGAGGAGAGTGTGTAATTAGGATATCTGTATCCTTCGGTATACGATTCTCCCACGGTGCATGATGTTTTTGATATTGAAAGCTATTAAATTCAGATACAATTAGCATTCGAAGTCTACACAGAGGACCACAAGTTTCTTACGCAAAATCAGAACCACCACATTGAGGGATATCCGGCGATCCATAAACTTTCAGTTTCCTCCCTCCTTTAAATTTCAGCGTGATGGCTTTATTCTCCAAATAATGTAAACTTCTAAAATTCAACTTCCTCTTCTTATCTTCTTCTCTCCTCGACTTAGGATCAAAATAACTATCATGATTTCCACAAATGAACACTTTCTCTCTATGCGGTTGTTGATCCAACCAATCTATTTGCGCCTGTATTTCTTCCACTGTGCCGGCATTTGTCAAATCTCCAGCATGAATTAAAAGATCGCCATGCGGAATTGGTAATGTATTGCAATGCGTATCTGAAATGCAAACGACGCGAACAGGAGGTTTGTTGCGAGGAGGTTTGAAGGATGCGCCTCGAAAATAAAGGAGGATTGTGTGGAGATAGAAGATCAATGTGCGAAGTGGAGATTCGAGGAGAGAATCAAGAGGGGTTGGGGGATCGAATATATTGTTTCGACGAGACCATGGGTATATGGTTTTTTGTTTGGGTGCCATGATTGAATTGGAGTATGTCGGCGCCAGTTAGTAGATAGCGGATAGGTAAATTTAACAATCTGTTGTTAAGAATTGATAAAATATGATTTTTTAGGACAATCCTCAATTAAGAGTTGCCTTTCAATGATTAGGATAAAATAGAACACATTTCTATCAAATATAACAGTTGCTCTGAGAATTGACAATTCAACCGGGTAGCTAGCTTCCTAAGGCGGGGTGGGGTGTTAACCTCAACAAAGCCAAGCTTCAATTATTTATTATTCATAAATGACAAGGGTTAAATCCAAGATCTCCAATTTTAGCGATGATTCCGTCATGGGGGTTTTAGTGGCTTGATTGATTGAAGCTTACTCCGTATAATAAAGAGCAAGTCTTAAATTAAACTCTTACCCATTTATATCTTTCTTCTTCAATATATCTGCGACAACTTCAATCGATCAAAGTTCTGAGGGCAGATTTGCTTCGACGATATGGCTTCCCTCAAGACTGTTTATGAGCCAAATTCAGAGCTTGGAAGTGCTTTGAAAACAAATTTCGAGTAAGTAGATAAGGAAAGGTTCAAAAGAAAAAAAAACATTAGCTGATCAGATATTTTGCAGTGTCGACTTTGTAATTGATTATCGTTTTGCTACTACAGGTATGAGAGCCCAAGTTCTCGTATTCAATCTGACGGACAACTAACGCAACCCCTCCAGACAAAGTTCAAGCCGAAGCACAATTCGTAAAGCTTATCGAAGCTGTCAATGGTGTTGGGTTAACGACTGAAGTACGAAATGGAGACAATTTTGGACTTCTAATATTCGTCAAAGCTGCTCCGGAAAGACTCAGATCCGAAGTATATCGCTCGCGAGTACAGGATTGGTTATATGGAGTTCGAATAACTGCACCGGAAAAGAATATGCAAGAAGCTTTTAAGGTAGAACCAGTGACTGAGGCCGAACGATTGAGATTGGTTTATTTGTTAATTACCAAATCGAGAAATGAAGGTGGTGCCGGGGTTACGCCTAAGAGAGGGGAATGGAAGGGAGTCGAGTCGATATTTCCCCTCCATGATCATGCATTCAATAAGGCTTGGATTACGGAAATCACCACAAAATATCTTCTAACCACCAAGGATCTAGAGGATATTAAGAACAGATTTGGAGAAAGGATTGGATTCTATTTTACCTTTTTACAATCCTATTTCATGTTCTTGGTATTTCCAGCCGCATTCGGATTCTGCGCTTGGGTTCTTTTTGGTCAATACTCCCCGATATATGCCATTGTCAATGGCATATGGTGTATTGTCTACACGGAATATTGGAAGAAACAAGAGACGGATCTTGCGGTACAATGGGGAGTTCGAGGTGTATCAAAGATTCAGCGCAAAAGAGTGGATTTCAAACACGACAGTGAGATTAAGGATCCTGTTACTGGAGAACAAATTAAGTTTTACTCGCCAGTGAAGAGGTTGAGCCGTCAGTTACTGCAAATACCTTTCGCACTCTGTGCTACCGTCTTACTAGGAGGTTTGATTGCATCTTGCTTTGCCATTGAAATCTTCATTTCAGAAGTCTATGATGGACCATTTAAAACATATTTGGTATGTACATGAATCCTAAAACTTAGAATTCAGCTAACCATAGGCAGACCTTCTTGCCAACTGTGATTCTTACTGTTTTTATGCCGACATTAACTGTTCTCTTGACAGGAATTGCCTCAAAATTGACAGATCTTGAGAACTATCAAATAGTTGCCGGTAAGTCATCACCTAGTATTCTGATTTGAGTTTCACTGACCTCAAATAGCACATGAGGCGGCAATGGTTCAAAAGATCTTCGTCCTCAACTTCATAACATCCTACATGCCAATTTTCCTCACAGCATTTGTCTACGTTCCATTCGCTCAAGTCATTGTTCCTCATCTAGACATTTTCCAAATGGCAGTGAGACCATTCGCCGAAAACGATGAACAGATGACAGTACCAAAAGCCGGATTTCAAATTGACCCTGATCGATTGAAGAAACAGATTATTTATCAAAACGTCACAGCACAAATTGTTAATTTCGCTGTTGAGGTCATCGTTCCATACGTCAAGAGAATGGTCTTCAGAAAATACAAAGAAGTTCAAGCAGATCGTGCCGCAAAGCGTAGAGGTTCTTGTTCACCAGAAATGGATCATCCAGAAGAAATCGAATTCTTGACCCGCGTGAGAGACGAAGCCGAACTTGCTATCTATGACGTTACAACAGATTTCAGAGAGATGGTCATTCAATTCGGTTACCTATCTCTGTTTTCAGTCGTCTGGCCTCTAACGGGCCTCTCATTCCTTGTAAACAATTGGGTTGAACTCCGCGGTGACGCCGTGAAAATCGCACTTGAAACTCAACGTCCTGTTCCATGGCGCGCAGATTCTATTGGTCCATGGCTCGAGGCTCTCGGTTTCTTATCTTGGCTCGGTAGTCTTAGTACTGCTGCTCTTGTTTACATTTTCTCTGGAGATGGTATTGGTCCAGATGGTACACCGAGTAAGATGACAGGATGGGGTTTATTACTCACCATGTTCTTCTCGGAACATATCTATCTAACCTTAAGACGGGGCATCAGATTAGCTTTGAGTAAAATTGATAGTCCAGGATTACAGAGAGAGCGAAAGGAGAGATTTGCGGTTAGGAAGTACGTTATTCCTGTTATGTTTGCGTCGTTTGTGGCCCTCATTTCGTTGGTTTGACGTTTTTGATTTTTATTTTTGATTTTTGGGAGACTAATGCATGCGTGTGATGAATAGACAATACCTAGAAGGAATGAAATCTCAAGAAGCAGCTGAACAAGCCTCTCAGGGAGGAATTACTCAAGGAGAGAAGATTAGTAGAAACACGTTGGAAGAGAATGCTAGGGAATCAAGTTTGAGGGGCCGTGGAACAGTTGAGGAGAGGTATGTTTTCTTTGCTTTGTGGGTGAGCAGGAGCAGCGTGGAGGGAAAAAGAGGTTGCGGTATCATTTTTTACATGATAGAAGAGCTAACGAACAACCAAATAGATTTTGGGCACGACAAAGAGGACAAGGAGAAACTATCGCGATGGGAAAAACTTTTATTAATAAAACGATGCTCAGTATGGGGGCCGTGGAATCAAAGAAGGAACTTTGATTATTTTATGAGATGTTGATTGATTGATGGATGGATGAGGAAATTGATTTTTTTTTACCTTTTCAGTATCAAAAGGTTTAAATTGGACTTGAGTATGCTTGTTGATTTGGAGGGGGAGATAGGGGGGTGGAGGAGGGGAGGAGGAGTTAACAAAATGAGGAATATATGGAGGTTTGATAGCTTGGTATTCTTTATGCCATGCATGTATGTATGTATGCGTAGCGTGGATTATGAGTTGAATGGAATGGATTGGACTGGTATGGAATGAAAAGCACTCTTTTTCATCTTTTTTTGATTCCCGTTTCATCTTACTTTGATCCCCCAAATATTATGTTGTATCACTTCATTCTCATGTTGTTTCACTCCACTTCATCTCACCATTATTCAAAATCGCTATAGCTACAAACAGACGGATAGACATGGGTTACTTGGAAATAGTACTACTTAACTCACTTAACTCATTTAACTTGCTTATATTCATCCTACCATCCTACAGTCTAACATAACCTACCTATCCACCTTACCCCTTCCCCTTCCCCTATGTCCAATCATGATTCTGATTCTGATTCTGATTCTGATTCTGATTCTGATTCTGATTCTGATTCTGATTCTGATTCTAATTCTAATTCTAATTCTAATTCTAATTCTAATTCTAATTCTAATTCTAATTCTAATTCTAATTCTAATTCTAATTCTAATTCTAATTCTAATTCTAATTCTAATTCTAATTCTAATTCTAATTCTAATTCTAATTCTAATTATCTTCCTTTCATCCATTCATTCATCCATCCATCCATCTAATATATTCCCATCCCATCCCATCTCGTCTAACACCTTTCACATATTGGAAGTTTGAATATATGTTTATACACACTGCTTAGTCCCGCGCGTGGATTCAATCGAGATTTAAGTGAGATTCAAGTGAGATTATTGGTTCAATATATTTCAGTATCTATAGGTAGGTTTTCTCCTATTTACTCTATCATGATTTTGGATATATTTTTTATATACTATATACACTGTGTATGTATATATATGTATATATACTTATGACTAAATCAGATTCCGATTCCGATTTTCGATTTCGAGAAAAATATAACGCCGGGTCTATATTAACAAAGTCCTTCCTTTTCCTCTCTCTTCCTCTTTCTCTTTATCTTCCTCTTTCCTCTATATCCATACCACCACACTTCCTATCAACTAATCTACAAGCAAGATCAACAAGAAAGCTTCACCCCACCTCACCTCCTCCTCCAAACCCCCATCCCCCACGCCCCCCTCAAAACCGCCAACCCCCACGCCATCCCCAAACTATCCCACATAACATTCAACTTACTACCACCTACTTCCTGCCAACCAATTGCTTGTTCCGAGACTTTTATTCCTCCTTTCCCATTTCCATCCGCTCCACCATCACCCCCAACCCGCGGTGCACTCTCAGCCAACATAAGCATTTCAACATCAAAGATCCATCCCTCAGCATGCATGTACGGAATAATATGAGGCAGAGCCGCTCGTGTAAAAAGTTTAAATCCGCATTGTGTATCGCGTATGCGGGATGTAGCGGGTGGAGTGAGGAGACGGAGGAGGAGATGGAAAGAATGCATTAGAGCGTTGCGAAGAGCGGAGCGCTGATTTTGTCAGTATTTTTGTGGGTATTTATGATGGTGAAGATGATTTGGGGATTTGATGCATGGCAAACAGAGGGATGAGAAAATAGAAGAGAGAAATACCTTAACCACCGCCTCACTTCCAACTAACCAAGCTCTACTTCCTACCGCAACAGCCCTCCCTTCAGAATCCATCACTTTCTTCGCCCCCTCAACCAATTTTCCCAAATCCGTGAACCGACTCGCACCATCCGCATCAGCAAATACCGCATATTCACCCCTCACATGTCTCATCCCATGCGTAACCGCACCTCCCTTCCCTCGATTCTCTTCTAAAGTCACTATCCTCAAAATATCATGCAGATTATTTTTCCTCGAGAAATCTAATGCGACTTGTACTGTTTTATCTTTACTCCCATCATTTACGAGTAAGATTTCATAGCCTGTTCCTGTTCCTTTTCCTTTAGGAATCCGTCCATATTTATTATCTAGAACGGATACAGCTTCTTCCAGCATGCCGGTTAGTCGTTCTTCTTCGTTGTAGGCTGGGACTACGAGACTCATTTCTATTGAGGCGGGTTCGATGAATCCGGTACTGATATCGTTTTCTGAAGAGGGGCTTGTTTTTGAAACAGAGGCTTCGCGATGCGCGACCCAACTGTCATACCAGCAGCTTAGGGGTTTATTTTCTGTGGTTCCGGAAGGAGTGGTTGTTGTGTATGATTTTTCTGATGGGTAGGGTGGTCTTGGGACTGGCGCGACCAGTAATAGAAATACGTATATCTATAAGTATCACATTAGCAAGAGTCTCCAAAAGACCAAATCCAACCCTCATCGCAGAGCCAACCACGAAGAAAATGCACTCCCCAGAATAAAAAAGAAAATAAACTCACACAACCCAATCCCAAACCCACTAATCCTACAAATGCCAACAATAATATATGATTCGGAGTACTCCTCACTACCTCCAACAATTCCCCCAATATATTAAACGGAAGCTCCAGTAACCCCGCCATATCGCAGATGAGGAATCGCGAAACAAAGTTGAGCCTCTGGAGGAACAAAGTTATAAATTCCCAAACAGCAATTCCTCCACTTCTGTATATCCTTTCCGTTCCTTATGTCAATCCCTCTCAATGCTCTCGAATGCCGCAGATAATCGCAGATAATCGCAAACAATATTGCGCACGCAATTTCCCCCGTCCCTAAACGTCGAATTCCTGTTCGAATTCCTGTTCCTATTTCTAACCCAGAACCAGAACCAGACAACTCGTAGAAATCCTTCACTCAATTCACTTCCCCAATTCCTCAATTCTCAATATCGCATCCACCAATTGCAATACTCCGCTTCGCAATACTCTGCCGTGCTATTGCTGTCCTAAAATCAATCAATCGTCCCGCGCCCTTATGTGTGTATGTATGTATGTATGTATGTACCAGTCAGTAGCCCGATAACTACGCACCACGTTTCTAATCGCAATCGCAATCACAATCGCCCACCAAATCCCCAGCTAAACTATCCAATTAACCAATCGTCCACAAACTCTTAAATCCTCAATTCCTAAAGAACCCCTCTTCAATCAAGAAAAAGAAACATATACACAAAACCCAACCAATTTAAATCCGTATCTAAATCTCAAGAAGTAAACATAAATTTCTTTCCTTTTCTAAAAGAACACAGTAATCACTCTCCAAGCAAGTCGCATCGTGGCCTCGCCTTATGTTCCATAATTCGTTACATACATACCATATGGTCTGTGCATTACACTTATTTACGAATGAAACTCCGATTGGTTGATGCGGCAGTTGTGACTTTTGGCTTTGCGTAGCCTTGTGATGTGGGGTCGGTCCTGCGTACGGAGTAGGATGCAGAGCCGAGTGCGATTTATGCATATGCACTCCAACATCACGGTAAATGATACCTGGTAGGTAGTATGAAAAATCTACAAAGATCATAGGGGCTCAGAAGTGCTCATTTCATGTTGGTGTCAATGTCAATGTCAATGTCAATGTCAATATCTATTTGACACAGATGGTATCAATTCATCTCAACTCATCTCTACTCATCTGTTCTCATCTTCTTCCCTTCCCCTCCTTTCCCCACCCTGATCATTCATTCCCTTTCTTCCTCCCATCCCACCCATTCATCCGTCCATTCATTCCTATCAAAATGAGAAAACTCCAAAAATCTCCGTCCTTTCTACTGTACAAGTATCGGTGATCAAGCTATTCCGCAAAGTTTCCCCCCTTTCAACCCACGCGAAAAACAAGCCAAAGCCAAAGGAAACAATATAAAATATTGCTCATGGGGCAAGCAAAATTGTAGTATTGGCGCCAAAGTCAAAGCAATACCAACAAAGCAATCGCAGTCACCTGTTTGGACTGAGTGATGTTATATCAATCAATCACTAATATCTCATTTCCCTCCTTCGCCTAAACTCCATCTCGTGCAATTAAAAAAAGCGCCATTCCTGCGAAGATATTCCAATCTTCCATTAAAAAAGATTTGCAAGTCAACGTAACAGCATCTCAACTCGCACTGCCACCAGGGCTGCCACCACCAGTTTTGATAGCTGGAGATAAACTGATTGCAATTTTCTTAGGTCCGTTACCACCATCTCGAGTTTTGTTGAAGCTCTGTTTCCTCCTAACCACACTGCTATTCGAACTAGTGAAACCTCTTCGTTTGTGATTGGAAAGTTTGCCCAGTTCATCTTCCTCATCCTCTTCTCTCCTGCGCTTTTCCGATGATCTTTCTGGTGGTGTACGTGTGGAAGAAGTAGGAGTCATTACTAATTCGTCCCCACTGGAATCTTTTGAAGCAAATGATTTTAGTGAAGGGCTCTGGTAGAGTGGAGCAGAGGTTACATCCACAGAAACATCGTTTTCCAAATTTTCATTTTCTTCATCAGATGGATAATCAACTAAAGGTTTCGAGACAAGTGACGCTCCGTTTGTCAAGCTCCGATCATAAGATTTGTCCTCCTCATCATCTGAGGTATTGAAATATGCTTCTTCTTCGGCATCTAAGTCCTTGATACCTGAGCCCCACCTACTGCCTCTACCTAGTTCAGGTCTCTTCAGACTTTCATCTTCGGTGTCGAGGTAGGAAGTTTCCATATTTGAGGCAAATCCTTGGCTGTTATCATACTTATGTACGAAATTTCTAAAAGTGTCAATGTAGGTAATTGACTCGAGTTTCTCTCGGTAGTTTTCCACTAAGTGAGAGATCAAACCCTTTTGACTAGAACCTTGATTCTTGAGGAATTCAAAGAACTCCAAACATGCTGAATTCAAAAGATTATCTCGAGGCATTGTTTCAATCACAAGATCTAAAACTGGCTCAAAGAGATGATCTTGCATCATCTGCTGATTGTAAAACTCATCTTGTAAACCAACTAAATTTCGGAAAAACTTCAGTGCAGCTAGAATTTGTCAGTAAAGCTTATGGTTATTAAGGACACAATAACTTACTTAATTTCAGATATTTCTCTGGGCTCCCCAAAAGCTGAGAAATACGTTGAGCTAGTCCTTCTGATAACACGAAATATTTGCTGCGGTGCATATGCTGCCTGATAAAAAAGCAAAGGATCTCTATCAAATAGATGAATAAAGATACTTGATGGACAGTGAAGTTCATATCCTCTCGCCCCTTCAAATCCACTAAAGGTTTAAATAATCTCTTCGCCGATTCTTCATAAAAATGATTAAGGAAAAGTTCATGCTGAGGGTCTACTTGAGGCCGAGGTCTAGGTGCAACTTCACCGTTGGCTTTGGCGGGTGTTTCCACTGGTGCAATGTGGTTGCCTGGATCCAAAAGAACCTTGATCGCATCCGCTATTTGAGCTTTTACACCCAAATCAGCTTCTACGAGAAGAAGATCAATAAGAGAATCAGTTAGCGGGGTTTGCTTCTCATTCATTTGTCGGAATATGGTTTGACGAATCATTTGAGGATCATGATCGATCATAGAAACCAACACATCTGTGGCTCCTACTCGTACCCCTACATCGTTATGTCGAAGAGCAAAGTTAATAACAGATAACAGACCATGTCCTAAGAAGTTGTTGTATAACGTTTGCCGTGCTGGTTGTTGCAAATTCTTCGCGATAGCGCAGCACTGTTGTATGAATAAGACGGCCATCTTCTTCCTTTCCTGATCTGTCTCTCGTGATCCGAAAATTCCAAAAAGTTCGTTGAGGACTGTTGCATTGTTCTGCAGATATTGAACAATTTCGACTTGATTGAAGAAGATGAGGCCATTGAGAACCGAAAAGGTTGGGTCATCCAAGATCCGGGCGAGCACAACATCTTTGAGATATTGTAGCCGATTTGTATTATGGATCTTCCTCATCACGTTCTCATCAGGTATTTCAACAACTTCCTTATATCTATCCTTTTTGCCTAACCAAAGCCGATGATTGGCCTTATGGCTTGGGAAATCCGGATCGTACTCTAAAGCCCCGACAACACCAATGACTACCTCATCCGTTACGATATGCTCAATTATGGAACTGTCGTTCAATAATATGATTATCTTCATCATAGTGCAAAGTCGATGTAAACTCGGTAGATCCTCCATGTCTTCGCCCATTTCGACTAGTGGTATCAACCTTCGGATATAATTTTCACCAATAACCAATTTCGTAAGGGCTTCGCGTCCACCTGTTGTGCTGTTCAATCCTCTAAATTGCTGTTCCAACTCGTGCAGGTTACCAAGTGAAGGATTGGGGAGTGATGTTGGAATCACTGGCTCAGGGATGAGATCGTCTGATATACTATCTTCTGAAGAAAACTATAAGTATCATAAGGGCAGGTAGAATGTCACAATCGGAGACATGGAAGGTTGCTCAACTTACCCTCTATACCGATACCTCCAGGTATACTGAGGGTCGATTGTATATTATCGATAAATCTCCTGTGACAACTATCAGCTGAATGCGCCACAATATAATAACGCGTGAATCGCGATATGCCACTTACCAAACAGCCGCGCAGCCCTCGGCTTCTTGAAAGCTGAGAGCCATATCCATTTCATTATCCGGTTCTGTCCATACTATGAGAGTTTCTGGAAAAGATGAATTAGTATGAAATGTGGTAACCATGCGCTGATCCAATATACCTTGCTGTTTCTGAAATCCATCCGCTTTAACTATCTTCGTGTCAAGGAGTATACGGCCTGGTTCATCTTCCGACTGCACCATTACTGTAGGATCTGATTTTTCGGGGCCATTATCCTATATATATTCAAGGTGATTAGGCAACAAATCCCGAAGGTAGTGTAAAGAAGGATAAGGATAAGAACAACAGCCGCGCAGCAAATAGGTGTCTGCGTGAAGATTGAGAAAGAAAGTTAAACATACAACCATGAAATCAGCTCTGCAGAAGCCAGTACCTCTATCAAACCAGTCGCCATCGCGCAACTCATAGACCTTGACTCTTCTCTTGTCATTTGGCGGATCTTGATCAGGCCCTCCTGCCTGCGCCATTATTAAAGGTTGTAGTTCCCCCTCCAGTTCCTCTTGGACGTATCCCAATACTTCCGATGAGATATCTAAGTGTTGTTGAAGGGACAGTTGCGACTGCGTTTGAGTAAGAACGGACGCCACAGTGGATTGTTTGCGCCTCGAAGTCGCGCGTAACTGAGAAGTTGGTTAAGGCGTCGAAGTGACCTCTCCGCGATGAGATAAGAATTGAATGTAGTAAGCGACCGTAGTGATTACTTCCAGAGGTTAATCAGATTGAATTGCGATGGGTTTCGGATTGTTGTGCGGGTTAATTCAAGTGCTTGTTGGCGTGCGGGCTCGGGATGATGAAATTGTGAGTGGAACTTAAACTTACACGCCTTACATTCAATTTCTCGCTAAAGTAGTGCCAGGTAAGGTGAGAAGCAAGTTCGATCAAGATGGATGTGATAAATATAGAATTGGTGATCAAACAACAACATCAACAACGCCAGTAACGTCAATAACGTCAATAATGTCAACAACTAGATATATAAAATTGATAATACTGGAACTTCAAATTGATTTACTCTTTTTTTTTTTTAATCTATGTCGTTGGACCCTTAGATCTTGTACGATATATAATGATTAATTTGAACATATCAAGGTGGGATCATCTGAATCCTCCAACTTTTGGACCCGTTATCACGTGTACAGTTTTAGTTTACTCCGAGGTCCATTCAATCAACCAATGGTGATCTTACCCGATGTTCTGTGCTGGTGTTTCAAATTTGGAGATGATAAACAATTGTGTACTGTACGGAGTGCAGAGTACTGAATTGTACGGAAGAGTTAGGTATATTGAACTCCTTTCCATCTAATAGTATACCCCTCCTGTATGAATATCCTATATAGAATCAAGTGATTAGATGAATTTAACTTTAATATAAAATTGATGGACCCTTTCCTTTTCATTCGGCATTAGTTTCACGCGCTTCTTGAGACATGGGGAATATCCAAATGGATTTAATCCCATCCTCAACTTTTCTATCCCTTGTCTGACCAGGATCAGCTTCCGATGCATGATTGATTGAACGGAAGTCGGTGCAGGGCATGGTGGGGAAGAAGGAAGAAGCTGTTCAAGTCTTTGGGGTAGATTAGAAGTTGGAGAGAGAAATGTTTATATAAAACAGATATTAGAGATATGTAAGTTTTTGAATCTCTTCCTTCAAGAAAATCCGATTGAAATTGCGTGTAGGTATTGTTCAGCCCCAGTTTGTCTTTCATTGATAGTTTCGTAAGGGACCAACCAATAAGGGAGGGGATTCTGTAATGACTTTGGGGTCTCGACTATTTGATATTCGATAGTAAGATTATATCTACTCATAATATCATGGCGGATTTCTCAATCATCCTCAATCAGTGAGTTTATCAGGACATTTCGTCTAGCAAGATGTCTAGACTTCAACAGCCTCCTGAGTTTCTCTACTGCCAATCCTTATCTTTTGGTGGTTGGGAATGAACTAGGTATAGGTAGGATTTGGATATGCGAATATGCAAATATGCACTGAACAACTGAGTCCATCATAGGGTCTTTGCAACCGCAAGCACCCCAACTTTTTCGATACCCCGCCGTGCCGCCTTTCGTCTTCCTGACGTACCCGTTTTCACATCAAACCTTTTCAGATCAAACTTTAAAGATTACCAATACTAGTAGAAGAGGGTTCCAGACCCTCATCCTCAATATAGCCACCACACAAATATCAATCGGCAAAACGAACAGGTTCTGATAATGTGGAAGAAGCGAGATATCCTAAATAGACCTTCACCAGTCGAGACCCTCCTCGTTTATCCTGAGGGAAGAAAACGTGTAAATGATGGATTTTTGGGGAACTACTGAGCCATACTACCAGTAGCTGTTGTGTAACTCGTTATTCATCCAATGAAAAGAAGTTCCATGAAGTCTTTATAAGTTAAGCTAAAGGAAAAATGTGGAAAAATGGTGTTTTGGTTACAGCAGACTTAAAGTTGCTACTCTTGACTATGGGACAAAACTCCGGTAGAGTAGCTCATGTCGGTAGTTAAAATCATTAGGGACCAAGAAGGGATCGGTTTGGGTGCAATTGAAGAAAAAACCTGTGGAGAGGTGGGGATCCAAGAAAGGGTATCGTCCAACTCTTTCTCGGAATTACTGTAAAAGTAACAATGAGATCCGAGCAGAACGTCATATCAGATATGCCCAGTCCAGCTTAGAATTTAACCCATAAACACTTAAAATTCCCAAAGTCTGTATACCATTTTGGAAAGAAAGAAAGAATATAATCTTACAAATAGACTACGGGGCCAGGCCAGTCATGAATCTTTACCGGTATGTTATGTTATGCATCATGCATACCAAGTGTTATCAGCAAGCAAAATATGGCTGAAATGTGCATACTCTGTACGCGGGAGGCGACAGTTGTACCTGGTAGGTCGATCATTAAGACTGAGGCATTTCAAAAAATTAATAGGATAATGTCTGTGCAGTGCATTATCAACCTCCCCTCCCGCTCCTTTCGATAACGACAACCTTGGTATTCGCCGATTAACAAAATCTTCCTTCAATCTATTCAAATATTCTACCAGCAATTCAATATATTGGTAATATACTCCCTATACTGATTAATCTTTACACCAGCCTGCAAGTGAATATGACGAGCAGAGAAAAGGCCAGACTTCAGCCTCAATCGACGTTTGCATGGTTCAACACTGTGGTGCTTAATTCTAGTTCTCAGAAGCATGTTCAGTGTTCTATTACGATACTATAATAGTTCCTCTTTGATCGCGATTTGAAGCTTCCGTTGCTCTTTCTTTTCCTTCGGAGATACTGTACAGTGTACATGACTTATACTCGGTCTATTCAAGTACCCTCCCTACGCAATAACATTAAACTGACTGAACTCTTTTACCTCTATTTCCCACATGGCGATCTAATTTTTTTTAATTCCGACTGAAGGGTATTGTCTGTTTCAGGCTTTCAGCTCCGCTCAGCAGGTAGCAGTTCATCGGAAAATTCTTTAGTAAGTTCTTTCATGGGTCCGATTACCCATGCTAACCTACTTCCTAGGGTGTTGCATGGCCAAGGTAGGGCTGTGAAAAATGATATTTTAACAACCACCATGGATACGACAATTTTCGCCGTACTACTGGTGGTAAGTGCTACCAAAATTAATTCGGCAATGCTCCGTATCTGTCTACCTAGTCCTTCGACATATATTGGAATTACTAAGGATTAGTAAGGATCACTAAGGACCTCGGGAGTACCAAGTACTCAACAAATGAAAATTGAAGGTTCCTACCCGGCCATCCCAGCCGTTGATCTACCGGTACACACTTTTCCGGTACGTCGAGTTATTGTAAAGGAGGTTAATATGTACGCCTTCATGATATGGAGGCTCAACAAATCAAGGCCAGATAATCTTATCGAAGTGTTTATTGGCCATTTGTTTCCCCTTGCCTTCCAAACAAAAATGAATAGGTAGATGGAACCAAGACATTCACTCAAAAGATGGGACTCTAACTAGAAGAACACGAGGCGTTCAAAATGTCTGGACCAACCTGGAAAGTTTTGTGCTCCACATCAGTCTATCAGATATTCAAAGTAGGCTTAATCGGCGACGATATTGCGCTGCATGTAAAAGTTTATACTTAGCATCCCGTAAGTCTCACATGTTTCCGATGCACGAGCAGGACGCATACGGTTTAAATTATATAGCAACAAAAAAGGCTATCATCAGTTGCTAGGTACAAGTGATGACGATGGGTCGAAGGAATCGATATGTTAAAAGAAGACAATAGGGGATTGGAATTATGACCACCTTTGTGGTCAAATTGACGTGCATATTTCTATGGTTTCTGGATAACGTCTGCCTAGGTAGGTATTTGATAGGATTTGAGATGTTACAGATCTATGGATGTTTCCGAGTAAGCACGATACAGGCAACATGCCTAGATAGGTAGATACGAAGGAAAAGGATGCAAAAAAGGTTACAAGAACGGGCACAAGAGTAAGGTATCAATTTCATAACGGAATCATGGGCATCCCTCAGATAGCCAGACCGTCTTTTGAAGTCAAATAAAAATCAAGTTTATCCCCCCCCTTTATCAGAATTTCCTACATTCATTGCATTTCCATAAAGTTCAGCTGGATTCTAATCCAGCTGATAATCGGACTTTCAATCAAAAACACTATATCTTGTATTACATGGTATTGTGATACGCAGCCAATACAACCAATACAGCAAGCAGTACAGTGTACATATTTGGTGCAGTACCTACAGTTAATATATTATTTTCTAAAACCGTCGGCACATCTACAAAACATTATCGTATACTTCTACCACTTATTTTTTTAATCATACATACTACTTAGGATAATTTGATATAAGACTGATATCAAATTGGTTTCCTAATTCCGATTTCCTACCCAAAATCACCAAAACGGACTTTCCCTTCTCTGTACCTTCCAAGCGAAGACAAGATCAATAACCTCAAAATATCTATTAGTCATCTTGGACATATGTTTGTGACGAGAAATAGCCACAAATCACGACAACTTTCATTTTCTCGGAATAAAGGTCATCCTTCTCTGAAACATTATTCATGTTCTTGGAACCGTTCCTGAACTAAGAAGAACTTGTGAGTAAAACAGGTTTTCAGACCTTTCCAGCTTTCAAAAATTTCACGCCAATATATTCCACACTACAATTTTCCAACACCATTTTCTTTCATGGTACGTAAAATCGACGCTACCGACGTTTTGTTAACGCTACCAACGACACTACCTAATATACCTTCGATCCGTCGATAATATATAGTTTATCAAATCAATTATACCCCTGCAAAGGCATTAAATACGCACCCAAAGTGCCTAGTAGATCATCGAATTTGAGATTCGTGAAGCTACTATCACGATCGTCACAACTTACGATAAAGAAGAAAACGGTCGGTTATATCAAGTCAAGTGCAGTGTAGCTTGTATATATTAAAGGCTTCCTGCGAATCATTTTCTATTTTTGAACATTCATTAATAATAACATCTTTTTACCTCATCTCATCTTACTGAGCACTTCATCAATCAGATCACTTTAATAACTATCCTGTTACTTCCACTTCCACTTCCACTTCCACTTCAACTCCTTCAACAATATATAAATAAACCTCGAGGCAACAATGTCGATATTCTCAAAGATTAAAGGCTCCAAAAAAGCTGCTCAACAGCATAAGGAAAAGGCCATCGCCGAAGGAAATCAACAAAAGAAATCCGAGGAAGAAGTTACTAAAGTTCCATACAAACATATTCCAACTCATGCTGCAGTCGATGCACTTTCTGGAGCACCTTCATCATGGAAAAACGAGGATCGAACAAAAATCAGAGAACATCATAAACGAAGAGGTCAGATGACCATCAGTCGTACTCATAGTACTTTATCCACTATATCCTCCATGAATAACACAACTGAATCCACTTCTGTCATTCCATCTCTACCACGCACCACTACTCACGATAGTTACAATCCCACATGGAATAACCGAGTGGGTGATATATCATATTTGACGGAGAAACTTCAATCGCGACCACAACAATCCAGCAGAACCAAATCTTCAAATCATGGAATTGATTCTGCTATTGGTAGAAGTCCATTATCTAGTCGTGGACAAAGTGAAGGTAATTCATATTATCTATCCTAATACTCAACATTGAACAATATACTGATTGTTTTGTAAAGCTACATCCCCAGTTACTAGTTCCGGAAACAGTACGAAAACATCATCATCTTCATCCTCCTCTTGCGATGATCTAGAGATAGCGTCCAGTGTACCACGAAGACTACGACCTAGACATTCCTTCAGACCTGAACCAGTCGTATTTGAAGACCATAATATTTTCACCAGATTACACACCAGTACCACGCGAAAATTGGGCGAAGCACCAATCATGTCAAAACCACAAATTCAACTACCTAAACCAGCTCCAGTCGTGGTAGCACCACCCACACCCAAGAGAAATCGATGGACTCTCATGGGAAAAAACAACGCTTCACCTATTTCCGTTTAATACTTGGCATGAATGAATCTTCGGAAGGAAACTTGAACAGAAAATCAATATTGCTCAATCTCAATATATTAATCCAAAAGCGAAGGGAAACTTGCAGATCTTCAGAGAGTGAATCGTATCGCTTCTTGTATTGAAAGGGTCATTTACTCTTAGAAATGACGCTTGTAACGATCGATGGGTCTCCCGGAATCCTTTTTCGCGCCTCGCATGCTAGGGTTACAATATATCTGTATGTTGTTGCCTACGTTTGTTTGTTTACATACCTATGTCTTTATTGGATTCATGGCCCTTTTTAGCTATTTGTCTGTTCAGAGCTGAGGCAGCTGAACTGAGAGATATCGATATATTTTACTTAATAATTACCTACTTCATTTTCATTCGTGGGAATATTTAATGTAATTTTCTTTTTTTGTAGGAATACATTCATTCATTCATTCGTTCGCTGAGAAATAGCTGCAAAGAAAGAGGGGATGGTTTCTAAATTTGGTAGATGTTGTGTTGATTGATTGATTGATTGATTGATTGATTGATTGATTGATTGATTGAATGAATGAATGAATGAATCGTTCATGTAGTCATACTTCAGATGCATATATATATACATATACATATACATACATATACATGGTATGGTATGGTATGGTAACGAAAAAAAGTCTTATTTTCTATTTTGATTGTGATTTTGATTTGGTGCGACGGAACCTGGGGAAATCGTATGCTGTGGTGGGTGTGGGATGTGTGGTGAGGATGCATATATAATTGAATGGATTGTGTGACGCAAATGCCGTAAAGAGCTGGTACATCAGGGTTCAATTGTTCTTTAGAATCTATAACTAACAATCGAAAGATCGATAACCCTAAAGGAGTTATCGATCTTAGCTACAGGCTCCGGACTCGATCGGTACGATCGGCATGTCTAATCCTTCAATCCGTGACAGGTTGGGTGGAAGGTATGGGAGTTGGTGTAGGTATAGGTAGGTATAAATAGTCTAATCGAGATTTTTTGAACCTTGAGTTGTGAGTTGTGAGTGTGAGTTGTGGGGATATATGGATAAGTATTTATTTACTTGTTATTTTATATTGGGTTTTATATTTGAATGTTTTAATATTTTAATATCTTTTTTTTTTCTCTTCTTAATTTCTTTCTTTATTTTATTCATTAAAAATTTTAATTTTTTTTTAAACATACTTATTTCTTATTAAATCTCATATCAAATACATTCTAAGAAAAATTAAAAAAGCTTAAATTCACACTTAGATTATTATTATTATTTATACCGTCTGTAGACCTCTCTTCAGGAACACTCGAATTTATTTCGTCTGTCGATTATAAAAAATCGTTATCATCCTGAGAGATATCCCTCTTCTGTGTGATTTTTTCAAAGGCATATCTCAAGATTTGTTCCTTGTAGATATATATCAAAGGTTTTGAAGGAGTCGTCGTTGAGGATTGAATTCAGGGGTTGAGGTGAGATTTGTTTTGGCGATGTATATCGAAGTATAACAAAGTATATTGAAGTGAATGAGAAGAGAGAAATGAATAATATGAAATATGGAGTGATGAATTGTTGGAGAGGATAAAAAATGTAGAGTGTAGAATACGGGGAAACTGTCTGAGTTGTGAGAATCATATAGTCAAAGCTATCCACGTATCTATACTTGAGATAATAGTGCCCAGAGGTGAATTCAACAGCTCAAGATCTAGAAAGTTTGAACTGTACTAGATACGTTGTTTTGAGAGAATCAATATCTTTAATTAGGTATTTGATTTACTTGAGCTTTTTCGATTTGTTTGGTTGGATCTCAAATGAAGAGAGGTATATAGTACTCTGGCACTCATTGGTAACAATATTCTATATAGACAAAAACTAAACATATAACAGAACTTCTCAATCACCAAATTAAATGGTCAGTTGAAGGTATCCGGTGCTTTACTTTGAAAGGAGAGTATTTATGAATGAAAATGTTTGGTCGAAAACTTGTAGCCCCTCTCCTCTTAGAGCTGTGCTATGAGTCTGACAAAAAGTGAAGTTTTTAGAATTTCCACAGAGATGAGGTCCAGTTTTCAGATATACAACAAGATACTAGAGAATTGAAAGAAGCGAGATGATTGGGGGAGTAGAGTGAAGTGTGCTGCTTTGCTGTATTGGAGTGAATGTTTGAGTAAATAAGTGATTGAATAAGATGAGATGAGTATAGGGATCATGATATTGGAAAATCCTGATGATCTGATGGCTTGATGAAGAGGGAGCACTTGAATCTTGATCTCTTCATCTCGTGAATCTGTGGAAGATAGAATGAAGCTTTTCAATTTGGTGTAAGACTATGTTTTCAGAAGTATATCGAGATCTATATTTTGTAGATGTGCAACAAAACTTTTGAACTTTTAGGGAAGTGAGATGATTAGGTGGTGAAGGTGAATGAGGGACGAGATAAGAGAAGATGGGGTGGGGTGAGATGAGACGATACTTCTATGTAAGGATTGAAATAAAGGGGAGAACGATTAAGGAATCATGATATTGCAAATCAATTTCGGTTTCCTCATCTTGCAGCATTGAGATTGAGGAAGAAACGAAAGGGAAAAATGAAGCTTTTCAACTTGGTGAGATCTATGATTTTGCCAACTATTTCGAGATCTATATTTTGTAGATATGCAACAAAACTTTTGAGTTTGTAGGTAAGGGTTGTGATTGGGGAGGGAGTATGAGTGAATGAGGGCGAGACGAGAGGAGATGTTCATATATTGAGGTTTATGGATAGAATGAATGAAGAAAGACAATATTGAAATATTTTGGGGAAAAAGAAACTCAATTTGTATTTCCTAATCCTGGAGCTTTGAGGTTAGGATGAGGAAGAAAATGAAGCTTTCATTTTAGTGCGATCAGTCGTTTTGAGAAGTATTTTGAGATCTATATTTTGTAGATATGCAACAAAACTTCTTGAATCTTCAAGGAAACGAGGCCATTGGCGGCAGCAGGGTGAAGAGTGTTGAAGTGAAGGGCCTGGAAGCAAATGTAAAAGATGAATATAAAGCAGCAAGCTCAAGATTTCTGGAAAGATGATGTTGAGATTTTGATCTCTTCATCTTGAAGCTGTGAGAACAAAATGAAGCTTTTGGATTTGGTGAGAAATAGGATTTGGGGAAGTATCTTGAGATCAGAAAATATGAGATATGCAACAAAACTTTGAAGGGATAATGTGATAACGTGATTTGGAGAAGCATTGGAGTGAATGTGAGTGAGTGGTGAAGTGTAGATGAAGTGAAGGTTAAGTGAATAATGAAGGAAATACTTAGCGGTGAGAGGAAGAAGATTTGGAGCGGATGGGGCGGTTGATGTTAGAGATATCTGTACCCCTCTATATAAATCACCTGTTAGAGAAAGTAGCTGAGATATCATTAAAGCAAATAATGTATTCAACATCTTGAGAGGGGAGAGATACTTTGAGTCCATGATCTACTCGCTTCACGTTAAACTCAACTTTATCATATCCAATCCCTTCATTATAATACTTTGAGGACAACAGAAGTTGTCACCACCGGTTCACTACTGGTTCAAATGAATAACTAAACACCATTCACAATAGCTCTTGGATTGTACATTTAGATATCAAAGCTTAGGAATTAGGAACATCTCAAAAAGAAGCTCCATTGAGAATAACGCAGCAGTTGGTAAATGCTAAGCACCGGGGAGAAAAGAACTATTTTGTGTAGCCCAGAGCGGCATCTACCAACGGAATATCCAAGCTAAACAGCTGCCCCAAGAACCTTTGATAAAAGGACACTAATCGGTATAAAGCTCGCTGAGGATTGAGAATATGGCTAGTCAGAACAATATCTTGAACTTCTTTAGATACTATTGTAAAGGTTGGAAGTAAAGAGTGTGATATGCCAGTAGTTGTGACCATGACTAGATATATAAGATTTGAATGTTCGAAAGATAATAGATCTTTGAAATGGATCATTCATTTCTACAAAAATATTTCAATTCCATTGAATATTCCAAACACCTTGGTAGAATGACCTCTCAATGCTCTTGTGAAGATGTGACCACAGTAGTATTCGTGCGCGGGTGAAAAACATTGACCTCCAATTCACAAGACGCAAATTTCCCAAGAACAGAATATCCCAATGAATTTAAAACCCTTACATAAATTCAATAATCCCAATCAATTTCATGAGATAAATGATCTCAATACGAACTCAATCCAAAAATCAAACATCTCTTATTATCGAATCGCACCAGAACTATTAATGCCTTGATTACTAGTTACTTATATTAATTCTACTTCACTAGAAGCCAGTACTCGAAGTACATGTATAGTATAATAGTATAATACAACGTAAACGAATCTTTTATATCTTATAGCTAACTTTCTTTTCTCTCTTACAATTGCATGATGAATTAATCAGAAGATATCAAGTAGATATATATATAAACGAAAGATAATTATCTAGCTATAAATGACATCGAGTTATATCTAGCTAGTTATTTGAATATTAAAGCCTTGAATATTATTCGATACGAAATTAAAATTCGAAAGATGAAGAAAAGTTTCAAAAAGGATTTCATGAATGAAAATATAATCATACAGTTCTTAATATATAATCTATCGAATTTGTGAATTGATAGACGGTTACCCCTTTACGATATAATCTTAAATTATTATTATATCACCTTATTATTTTTGTTGATTTTTATATATTTCACCTCATTCATATATCATATAATAAATAATAAATAAAACTCTTTAAATTTCTCATTTCCCCAACAAATATCGAAATATCAACACTCATCACAAATGCAGTCCTCCCGTCCCCAATCCTCCCTCTCTACCATTCATCCCCTCCTATCTCTCCTCCAACAACTCCTTCAACTCCACAATACAATCATGACTTTGTTTCCATTCAATACAATCTTCTTTAAATTTAGTAGAGCCTCCACCCAACCACAAACGGAAAAAACATATCCCCCAACCCACTCCTCCCCTCAACAATTAAAAAGGTGAGATGGCCGAGTTGGTCTAAGGCGCCAGGTTAAGGTTAAGCTTAACACACGATTTATGTAAATAAATCCAAAATTCCTGGTCTGGAAACAGGCGTGGGTTCGAATCCCACTCTCATCATTGCTTTTTGGGAATTTTTGGATTTTTGGGAAAGGAAGGATGGGTTGATGAGGGAGGAAGGAAGGAGGGGTTCTTTCCTTTTTTTTGTGAGGGGGGGAGGCTGGTGTGTGTGAGGTGGGGTAAATGATAATCTTTATAGCTAGGTACCAAATTTCAGTAGGTATTTATCCATCCATCCATTTCCCCAAAATAAACTCCCATTTCAATAATGTAAATAAAACCTCCAATCCTATTTAGATATATTATCTACTATACTATACTCCATCCAGATGCCAATTGACCTTAACTTAAGTCTTACCAAATACCAAATACCGGATACCAGACACCAGATACCATTTATCATACCAAACACAAAACCAAATACCCTCGCTATGCTATGATGCTATACTATACTATACTAACCCAATCCATCCAATATCCAAAATAATGTTAAAATACGCCTCCCATATACTTCCCACGCAAATACTGTGAATACCGCAGTGCAATACCTACAAATCCATCCCATCCTAATCTCTAAACAAAATATCCATCCAACCATCTTAAATAATCCAAACGCCATTTCCATACATCATTCTCTCTCCCATCCCATCCATCTAAATCGGCGCACTATCTCTCCTCTCCACTCCAGCCCTCTCCTCCTTTGAATCCTCCTTAACCCTATCCAATACCACACCCCTCACAAGCCACCTCTCCATCTCCGGCACCAATTCTCCTATACGAAATGGTTTCGTAACCACACTATCCATACCCGCCTCTTTCGCCCCTCGCAATTGTTCACTTCTCGCATTAGCCGTGACGGCTATGACTGGTACGCGTCCCTTGACTTTTCCTTCTTTCTCCCATCTGCGTATTTCTTGTACACATGCAAGACCATCCATTATTGGCATTTCAAGATCCATTAGTAGGATATTACATGGGACTCCTGGATCACCTTCCGGCAATGTGGTGGAAAATGTCGATTTTTCGAGGAATTCGAGGGCTTCCAAACCGTGATTTGCCACGCTGACAATACAACCTGCGCCACGGAGTTGTTTGCTTAGTACCTGGTCAATAGTTAGTTTGAAATCTAATAGTATAAGAGAACAACATACTTTTTGATTAACGATATTGTCTTCCACAATAAGGATATGTTTTGGGGTAGATGAAGCCGGACTTTGAGAACGACGACATTTTAAACTATGACGAGTTGGTCCTTTAACTCGAGCGAGAGAATTATTCGTGATGATATTATTTTGCGCTTGAGCATCCATTTGAGGAACAAAGGAATCCTTATCATCAGGAGGTTCACAACGGCGAGTGCGAATGTAAAATGCAAATGTACTTCCTACCCCGGCTTTTGAGGCTACGCCTATTTGACCACCCTGAAGTTCTGTAAGTTCTCGAGAAATGAAAAGGCCGAGACCCGAACCACCATATTGAACATGTGTTCGTGGTGAAGCTTGGGAAAATCTCTTAAACAAGAGATTACATTCTGTTTCATCGAGACCGCGTCCAGTATCATTGACTTCGATATGTAGATATACAACCTCTCCACTTCCCCATTCACTCTCTGGTGTGTTATCTTTCTGAGTATTGGTTCTTGAAAGGTAGATAAGACCTGGCGTGCTAGGAGGCTCGAGCGCTGCGCTCACTGTGATAGCGATGTTTCGTTTTGCTTGAGTTTGTGTAAATTTAATGGCATTTGTGACGAGGTTGATAAGAACTTGTACTAATCTACTAGGATCCAATTTGATCCAGTCGATCCTGAGTTCTTCGAACGTGGGAGATACATGAAACCTTAAAGCGACGTCACCCTTCTGCAATTCTCCATCAAATATCTTCAATGCATTTTTGATGATAAGTAATGGTTGTACTTCGGTCGGAGTGACGAATAATAGATCGGAATCCAATTTGCTCAATGTCAGAACATCATCAATGATTCTTTTCTGATGTTGAGCACAAAGGACAATCGTCGAAGCTGCATCTGCATATCCATGAACCGCTTCTCGTGGAAGAACAATATCATTAGTCCCTCCATCGAATTCTTTAACCGAAATTCCAATCATATCTGCACATTGAATGATTGCCGATAATGGGTTCCTCATTTCATGTGATGTCATGTCGATGAAATTCTCTTGTTGTCGCTTTAGCTCAACTGCTTCTAGCATTTTTCGTTTCTGGAAATCCTCCGCCCATTTTTGTCGACTAATATCTGTCAAACAACCCAAAACACCAACGACAGTACCATCATCTGCCTTTTCAGGATAGGCAGCTTGTATTATCCAAATTGCGCCATCAATTTCTTCATCTCCGATTTTATCAGCGCCCTTAAAAAGTGTTCGTAATCGAATTTCAAAGGAGACAGGTTCGCCAGCCATAAGCTTTTTCCATTGCGCATCCATTATGGGCCAGTCTTCCTCCATGAGTACATCATACCAGCTCTTCAGAACAGACTTATCAGTAACAAAGATCTAGAAAGTGGGGAAACAAGTGAATTTGAAGGCTGATGCAAATACATCGAGGCTAACGAGCTATGAAAAGAGCTGGCGCCAGTAGAAATAATGTTATCTTTACTGATATAACAAGATTCCCGAGAATTATTGGCACATGAATGACATCGCAAAGTATAAGATAGATTTGAGATTCCACTTGGACAATAATATGACGGAATATCAGTATCAATTGAGCTCTGAATAAACTTTCAAGTTTGATGAAGAAAACCTTAGAATGAAAGCATTATTAAGGCATACTCTGCAAGACGAAACTTCATGATTGACCAAAAAAAGTTGAGATGTATGCGATGCTTTGGTTTAGTTATGCAAGGATACAAGTAAGAAGATCATAACATACCATGGGAGTGTTGACATTTCTCTTGTGTTCCGTTAAATCATAATAAACTTCATTAGCATAAAGTAATCTTCCCTCAGCATCGATATGAAACATTCCGACAGGGGCTAGATCGGCCATCTTCCTGAATCGACTTTCAATCTCTGAGGCTTCATGAGCTTGAATCTCAAGCTTCCTTGAAAGTCGATTCCGATCTTGATAAGCATGTTCGGCAGCCATTCGACCACGTTGAATCTCATCTTCAACGAGTACTGCCGCAGCCATCGAGGTAGCAAGTTGTCGGCTGAGCAATTGTATGAATAATCTATAGTCATCATCGTATTTCCGTCGAGCATTAATTCCAAAAATAAGAAAGCCGAGAACGTTTTCGGTGGTTGCTCTAATTGGCAAGAAAACAACTGTATCCCAAGCAAGTGTGTCTTGAAGAGCGGTGGTTAAGGATGTAGGGATAGTGCTATCTTTCTGATGTAAAAGAGTAGGCGAATCTGATTTAACAAGCTCACTGAAACTTGGTAGGAATTCTTCCATGGGGTTATCAGAATTAATATGTTTCAGCACGTTTTTGTCAGCACCAGGAACTCTTACAGAACCTTCCAACACCCAGTTACAATTATGACTTGACGCTGAAGATTCCGAAAGTGTTTCGTTAACATCGTTACCAGCGGAATATAACAAAGCAAACGGTAAGTCTGGATGATCTGGTTCGAGCCCCCGCAGAAGCTGCTGCCAAAAGTCCTTGGGTTCTCGAGATGAAGCAATGAATTGCCCAAGTCGTAACAAAAATAGCATTCTGCGATCTGCAACTACTTGTCTGGTGGTGTCGAATACAGGATTGTAACTACATATCATATTAGTGCGGGCCTTCAACCAACCAAATTTACGTAGGAAGAATTTAGACTTACAAGGCAAGATTACAATTATAACTGTCGCAACTGAATGGTAGAATCGATAAAGAAAAATACGTCTCCTCCAAGTATCCATATCTTTCAATATACAGCCTTGCATCATCCATGATTGAAGCTTTACCAGTTTCATAAGCCTTGTCAAAGATATTTTTGAACACGCCTTCAACCTCAGGCCATGCTTCCAGAAAAGGCTTTCCCATCATCGCTGGATGCTTCTGTCCTGTGACTGACACATATGGTTCGTTGTATATCATAACTCTAGATTGACCCCAATACATTGCCGCAGATCGTGGATCTGACATCAGGAAATTGCACATCCTCCGTAGCTCAACTGGCCAAGAATCTATGGAACCAAGCTCTGTAGATGCCCAATCAAAATCGAGGAAAACCGTACAAAATGGGGTGATAGTTCTACCATCGTGTCTGGTGTGAATATATCGAATGGTCTAAGTGTGGTATTTCCCACTTTGAGGACCTCTTTCAAAGTGACCGGTTCCTGTGCTGGCGGAAATATTGATATTGTATCTTCCCGATGAAGTCGATATGCCTCCAGTTGAGATTCCAGAGAGGGTCCAGACGCGTCGTCAGATTTTGACATAGATCGTGCCTTTCGAGGCGAAAGGGTTTGCGATCGATGGATCGGAGGTTTGTCCCCAATGATATCTATCCTTCCTCCTACATCTCTAGCAATGACCCTCCACCTATTCCTCATTGTTTGTGCAGTCCATCTCACTCCACAATATAGTGTTACAGGTATTTTTCCATCGCTGAAATCTCCCCCTGCCCATTCTAAAAATTCCCTGTGTTTTTCGTCTTTCGTAGCCACGTCCAGATCAAGAGATTCTCCTACTTTGCTTCCTAGAACTTGTAATTCCTTTAACCGCGGATTCGTATATATTGGCGTTGTTTCATTGGGTTTCGTGAGGTCAAGTATAAAAACCGCCCTTTCGTCCGATTCGAGTAATTCGAGAACTCCTATATTGCGCAAATCATCCTGCGGCTCGAGAGGACTCAAATTTGGATCTACAGGTACTGATATAATCTGTGTTGAATCTTTTGCTTCTTCATCTGTAGAGGAGGTTATGGCGAGGCCGTTGAATACCGACGGGAGATATTCCATCGCAAATTTTACCGCATTTACCCACCCAGTTGTATTCCTCTCTTGTTCGAAAATAAGTCTAGCCCGCCACCTAGTCCTAGTCTCAGTCCCTTCCTCACTTCAAACTTCAAAGAAATTCAGGAGTCGAATAACTTAGCTATAGCACACAGTTCTACTCACAAGAATGCTGAGACTTCGTTGTTGTGTGTTATGGTGGGGTAATTTTGTTACTCTGTTTGGGCAAATATGATTGAAGATCACAAAACAAGAAACAAAAATGAAAGGTACATTCCTACTGGAATAGCATACTGATGAAGCGATATATGTTGTAGAACGTGTAAAGGGAAGAAGTTGTGCACTTCGCCTCGAGTTGTGTTCTTCCTTTGTGTAGCTTAAGATTTTGTTTCCCTTTCCTATTCTATGAAATGACAAGATATTCTGTACCAAGTGGGAAGGAGGTGATAGACTTTAAATGAACACAATATTGGTATCATAGAAATTTGAGAATGTTTTTTTTTTTTTTTTAAAAAAAAAAATTTATTAAAAGATCAGACGATGGAGAGAAACAACCGATGTAGTTGCGACGATGTTCCTATCAGCCTATTCCGAAAAGTTGTTATAGATAAAACCGTTTTAAAAATGTTACCAAATTAGATGGATTTGTTCTGTGGAGCAGTTGCAGCATGCAAGGAAGAACGAGAACGCGGTCAGAGTAAAAAAGCCCAAAGAGGTAATTGCGACTAGGTTACCCCTTCATCTTTAGAGGACGACGAAACTTCGATCTGATTTGAATGGGCCATGCAGTCATTTTCAATATGGTTATCTAGCATCATGGCCCATCAAGAATAAAATCGAAATAGTATAGACGATTAAGTCGTTGATGATGATGCAAAATGAAGTAGATCATTGGCACTTTGATAGCACAGGATCTGTCTCCGTCTTGGTCGAAAAATGACCTGGGGGTGAATCGAGGAGATTTAATGTCATCGTCAGCAGTGTGGCTGGTGTAGCCCAAGTTGAATCCGGAAAATGGAATTGTTGATCTATGTGTAGCACAGCCACCGTCGAGTATCACGAGATATTAAGATACTCAAGTGACTTAGAGTCATACTTGAAGGGGGATTTGCGGTAATAAACAGAAGGGGATATGTGATGAAGATGTTTATGTATTGATAGTATAATCTAGGTGGCGTGTTTATATCTGGATCACCCCTTCTCTCAATTAAATTCCTCAAAAAATGCCAACATCTTTTCATGAAACCAAGCTTCCTCTTGAATAGGAATCGCATGTCCAACACCTTCTCGAATTTCCGGCTTACCGGGTTGGAGAAATGCGATAAGCTTCTCACCATGGGGAAAAGATATTAGCTGGTCTTTTGTGCCACTGTATGGTGTGTTAGTCGTTCTTCAGAGGTCAAGTACCCGTACTAAATGAATTTAGTCAATAAAAATTCAAAATATACTCACTGCATGACGGCAATCCTCTCCCTTCCCACTTTGTCCCCCAACTCTTTTATTTGCGCAGGGCTCTTGTGATGCCAACCGGCAGCAATCGCCTGCAGCAGAAATCCGAGGCTCTTGAAAGAGTCAGGATCAAGCCGTTTGGTTAGTTCTGCGGCAGCAAAGCGTTCATAGTTCGTGGAGAAGTGTGCATAGGGAAAAGGGTGGCCTGGTGGTGGTTCAACCAAGGGAGTTGATCCCGAGGGCAGATGGGCTGAATGGTGTGAATTAGTTGGAGCAAGTGAATCCAAAGGTAAAGAAAGGATAAACAAACCAATATCCGGTAATGATAGCCACGAAGCGGGGAACAATGACAACGATGCATCGAGAACCGATCGATCAAGTGATTTAGGAACGAACATCATAACTCTAGTGCGCAGATTTTCAAAGAAGCTGGTTGTATTCTCGATATAAGCAGCCGTGGAAAGTAAGTTGAGAGTTGCAATTCGATTTGGTATCATCAATGCCTGTGGATGATTTATTGACATGAGTCTTGAACGGTGTAACTAATAAAATATATGGATAGCTTACCATTTCTTGTGCAATCATTCCACCCATACTAACTCCAGTGATGTTCAATTGTCTATCCCTCGTCCAACCTAGATGGTCGAGGAGCTCGATACAGTCTTTGGCCATTTCCGAGGTAGAATATCGTAAAATGGGGGTGTCTGATGCACCCATACCTCGATTATCAAACACCAACGAGGAGTACTTATCTCCTCTTTCATGACCAAAGTACAGAGTTTGTCTTTGCCATGTTGACTTGTTAGACCCTAAGCCCATAAGCCACTGGATGGAGACCCAAGATTAGCAGTTGATGAATAGATCACATGACCTTATTGAAATCAAGTTTTGTTCAGCGGGGCAAAAGCCTCTGGAGGTATAAACAGAGCCGGCGATGATGCCGAATAGTTGTGAATAATACAAATGATATTTTATATATCGCGCCCAGGACTTTGATGTTTGAGCTTTGAGATTTGAGTTCTTCACTTCCTCATCTGCCGGTCTGCCATGCACTTGCATGTGATATATGTAACAATAAGGCCCAAAATCATCAACTTACCACAACCTTCGTCTCTCCACTGCCATGAACCTCCCAGTCAATATTGAACGGTCCTCCTCTGCCTTTGCCAACTGGCAACTTTCCTCTTTTCGTTGGTGTGAGTCTCCATATTGTGTCCGGATAGGATTTATGCGCGAGGATTTCAGCCACAGTTGGACGTTTGTCAACATGTGGTTCACTGGAAGAAATACAAAATTAGTTATCACTTCTTTTTGACAATATTTCAGATGAACTTCTGGATATATGGAGTATTTTTTTTACATTTGGCCCATTATTTTTTGAAGTAACTTGGATGAATTTTGATGGTTTTGTGGATGGTTTGTAAACGGAAGGAAATATCCCGGCCGGTACAATCGAAGACTTGTGAGGTGAAAGCGCTAAAATCACTAAAATCCGACCGTGACCTTTTTCAACACTACAACAAACTTTCCCAACATCGGTATCAGAGTATTAACAGACCAACACATCATTATACATCAATTGGAATATAAGCTGTATTGATAGTTTTCTTTTATATTTTGTTAGCCATGGGTTGTACCGATTCTATGGCACGAGGCAATCAGTGTTTTGGACCAAAATTTTATCCCTGGTTCCCAATGTCACCTCTGGTAAAGCGATCGATCAATTACTCAAATACAATGATAGCGCCCACGCTTTCATCGCGATGTTCCGTGGCTCGACATTCAAAAGAGAATATCATACGTATTCACATGGTTATTTTATTAAATGGCTAAACTCAGATGAGAACCTTTTCCGAATGACAATGACCAAAATTCCATGAAGAAGTCGACTTTAGATCTTTATGAGCCTTGAGAGCTTCAGTACATGATCGAGGCAAAAAACACGAATGAGTTTCATAGAATAATTTTACTTTTCACATTTTGTGAAACATACAAAACCTATGTGGATTATCTGCTCCATCGATTTGATCAAGGTCTTGTTCTGTTAGAGTTGGCGTCTAATCTCTAGGCTGAACGATCATATGATGCTGGCCATACACCGTTCTTTCCTGGTGCCAAAATACCCTTGGGATCGAGAGCGTTCTTGATCTTTTCGTTCAATTTCATCTGCGCATTGTCGTTCCAACCATATGTTTCCGCAATCTGGTCCATCAAGGCAATGTGAGTTCTATATTCTCCCCACCCATTATCGGCACAAATTTGAATGAGCTCACGAATAAGCTTGTGAGCCCGTCGCTTTTGGTTCTCATTTTCACGGTCAAATACTAAACATACGATATGATGCATCTCGCGCATACCGATGGTGAATGTTCCGATGAAATCAAAACCTGCCTCAAGAGTCATCTTCTGAGTAAGAGCGTACTGCTTGGTCGCATCTTCACCAGAGATCTTGGAGATAGGCGAGAAGAAAAGATGGGCATCATTAGGTAGCCAATCTACCCGGGGGGGCTCATCAATCGTTGGAGTGCCTTGCAGGGTTTTTGCACGGGCGTGCGGAACGCATTTCTCCTTGATGTCTTCTGGAAGGGAGGATTTTGCACCTTCAATAGTTCCCAAAGCATCTTGAGCTACTTGCCAGAGTACATCGCGTGCGGGCTTGGGGCCGTATAGAGCGCCGCAGAAATTCCAGCGGCCAAGATTGAGTTTCTTTGCTATGGTATCGAGCTCTTCTTCAGTTAGGGGTCGGTCAACGTTGTAGTATGATTTTTTAGTTCCCATTACTGCTGCATCAAGGAGGATATGTCGGGTTGAAGGCACGTTTTGGATGACCATTTGTAATCGAAGGGGACGGATGACATCAACGATTTCTGGCAGATCAGAGTCTTTTGGGAAAGTGGTGAGATAAGGTTGGTAAACTCCTGGATTTGGCATAAGCTAAAAATATTACTGTTAGTATTCTTGCATGTCGCAAAGATAGAGGCATTGATATTACTTACCCAAATGCCCATCTTTGTCACAATACCAAGGCTACTTTGTGAAAAGATACCATCATTGTATGGACCAAAACCGTAAGGGAATAACTAGAAGTCTGGTACGCTCAAATACTGTCACCCTGTGATTGGGCTTAGCATACCTGCCAGCACTTGTTTCCTGGTTGTTGATCCAAACTTCCCCCCTCAACTGTTGGTTGCATTGGGCCAGGTAAAGCGTCCATACCTGTTCTGATAAGCTCTCCGGTGGGAAGCACGACCTCGAGACCGCAATGCATCATGAAATGGTCTGGTTAAAGCATCAGCAAGTGTCCCGTTTTCGGATACCAGAAATCATAAACCTCCGTATGGAGTATACCCTACGCCACGCTCAATAGTGTTTCCAACGACAGAACCACCACCCAAATCTGGAGTATCAATCCAGAGTTGATCGTCTAATTTTTCTCCTTGGAGTAGTCATATAGACTGAAGAATGTCACACCTGGTTCTAACAGCGCATATGCTCCTTCAGTGTTAACCTCCAGCACCTTGTTCATGTTTTTGTCCATATCTAGACCAATACTTCCGGGAACTCTTGGAGCTGCTCCAAAATGGCCAAAGCGGGATCTCGAATTCATTGCAGAGTCTGACGATTGTTTGAACTTCTTCGACGTTGCGGGGTGCAACAGTGGCGGATACTACAAAGTAATCTTTGTCGAAGAGGTGGTACATATCGTGGGCTTTGGAAGGGTCGGTGTATAGCTCTTTTGTAAGCTCTTCTTTCCTCTTAATAACGACGACATTTTCGGCACCAGTTGCTTCTTCAGCACGAGAAATGAATTCAGCGAATTTCTCCGAAGTAGTTCCTGGTGGCAGAGCAAGAGGATCATCCGTTCCTGGTGTGGCAGCTGTGTTTGGTACCCGAAGGGCAAGAGGGGTGCCAGTGGTAATAAGAGGGGTCGCCATCGTTTTTGGTTGGGGAGGAAAGGACACAGAGTAAAACTTAAAGATGTGCCTTGGACAAGAACGAGGGAATTAAATCGAGGAAAAAGAAAAAACTTGGATATGCCGCTCGAGAGATAGATAAACCTAGAGGGCCACAGGAGGGGTTTCAATGCCTGTAGCTTGTTCTATCCTCTAAGCTCGTCTGTAAAATCACTAGTGGACATGAGTTCTTATCGAAGACGCATGGTTTCCGCCAAACATTGATAGTTGGTGGGTCAAATGCGGAGCAATCATCAGTTCATGGACACACTTGCAAATCTGGACGAGACCAGAACAGGCTCTAACGCCGAAGCCCTCTTTAACCGGAGACCGCGACAGGAACTTAAAAGTAATCCATGTCTCTTAAACATGGCAGGAAAGATGCTATACGTATAGGGTTGTTTTATAGTTGAATATCCGCAATTAATTTGCACTGGCGGTATGATAGGCTCACTCTACGAAGGTTCCAGGTTACATTCATTCCCCTCGTTCTGAAGCAACCAATTAATTCCTTGGTCCACAGAAGCTCAACGTGATGTGGGGTTTTAGGAACAGCTCATGTAAATTACATGTGGGTCCAATGTCCCTGTGTTCTAGGTTCATGGAGCCATGCGCTCTGCAATATGAAGGGAGAGTCTTATCCACTGTACGGAGGTTGATGGGGAAAGTATTGTAAAACACGCCAAAAATTGACCGTGCTTGCTCCACAAGCAGGGGCTTTGACCAATAATATCATCACGCTGATTGAAAATTTATATGATGAAAACTAAACGGATAAAGTATTGTAAATTCTCAATTTTCCATTCAAAATTATTTAAAATTATTCAAAGTCATTTAAAATTATAAATTTTTTATTTAAAAATCCATTTCTAAATTATTTAAAACTTATTAAAAGTTTTCAAATCTTTAAAATTATAAGATTATTGATTAAAACCTTTAAATTTCATCAAAATCTTGAAATTTCATCGCGATTCGAAATTTTAAAGGGGGGAGCAGTTTAATATCTATTCAAATTGTTTAAAGCAGCATCAAAAGACAGGGAAAACAACAATATATAAGTAAAAAATGTCTTACAATACTTGTCACGAATCGCGATCCACAGGAGGCTAATCACGTGATACATCCCCTCTCCCATGTCAATTGTTGAGCTGATCGTCCGTGCACATGCATTACGATTCATGCGATTTAGTATGGTAAAATGGTGACCCTAATAATACATAATATATATCTAGTCGCTCTTTACGAGTTATAGTTCTTCAATTGTAGATTCCAAAGAATATAATTGATCCTGTTTATTCAGCTCTACTACGGCTCTTGTGCGTCACAATACTTACCCTTTCAACCTCCGTAAGTTGGAACTGACTGTTTTAGTCCGAACTTCTCCGTTATTCTTCCTTTTGATAACATCATGGTTAGATATGAAAGTTTCAAGTGTCAATCCTAATTCGTTATATATTGTATTACACTCTTACTCTCTGTATAAGCGCATACCGACAAACTTGAGTAGTAAAGATAAATAATGAGAATGATTATAAAAGGAGAACTAAAAAAAGAGAGCTAATTCGATCGAAACGAATTAGAAAATAATTTGAAAGCTAAGAAAAACCTTAATTTAAACATTATATATAGTTAATTGTTTGTCAGAGTCACAAATGACAAAGAATCAATTAGTTCTAAAACAGTTATAAAACTTTTCATTATCCTTTTTCTATTTAGAAGAATCTTTTTTTTTAAGTTTAATAAAGAATGATATTAAAACGATAATAAATCGTTGATTGTATATTAGAGTTTAGTAAATATAGAGATTTTGTAGAGTTTTCTAATCAAATAATGGTATACTATTGATTATATATTTGTTTTTAATAATAAAATTAATTTTTTATAGAGTTTTTTAGTTTTATTAGTAATATCTTTTTAATAATTATAATAAAGCTTTTTTTTCGGGGTTTTGTTTTTAAAAAGCTGATGAATTGCTGATATATTTGTAATTACGAGAAGTTGTTGATTAATAAGATGATTATAATGTATAATGATTTTTGTATAACAAATAAAGAAATAAACAATAATAATAATAATAAAAATATATATGATTTGTTTTTTGAAGATTATATAAATCCTTTGAAATTCTATTTTTAAATCTTTGTATTTCTTTATTGTAATTATAGTATTATATTTTAAAACTTTTGTTATTTTCTTTGTTATATTTTAATCTTTTTTTGAATTGATAATATGTTTGATTTGTATATTTTTGTAATTTATGTATTTGATATATTTTTGTTGTATTAAATATATTGTTTATTATAATAATACAAAATTTTTATTTGAAGGAAAAGTAATAAATAAGGAATACTTTTTTTCAAAAGGATTTGATTTGATATATATAGAATATATCCGAAAGAAGAAATTTTATATAGTATTATTAAAAGATATTAATTTTGTAATAAATTGTTTATTATGATTTCATTGTAAATAATAGATAACCGAAATAAATTTATTTGAAAAGGTTATATTGTTGAAGAAATTGAAGAATTAACAAATTAAATTTATATAAAGAATAAAGGTTTTTTTTTATAAATAAAAAAAATAATTTAATATAATTATTTTATAATATAAAGAAAATTGTATTGATATTAAATACATAAATAGAAAAATTGATAAAATTGATGGAAATGTATATAGATTTGTAGTGATATTTTATTAATATATTGGATATAATTTAATGTTTTTTTGGTTAATAGTTATATAATTGTATTAATAATTGATGGATAAATTAATAAATGAAGATAAATTAAAGGATATTATTAATGAGGAAAATAAGGAAAAAATATTTAAGATTCTTTTGATTCGATTCAAATCGTTGAAATCCGTTTGTATTTCGTTAGTGAAA
Source organism: Stromatinia cepivora (assembly GCA_014898415.1). Lineage (NCBI taxonomy): Eukaryota > Fungi > Ascomycota > Leotiomycetes > Helotiales > Sclerotiniaceae > Stromatinia > Stromatinia cepivora. Next base: position 196,245 of record RCTD01000029.1, on the reverse strand, counting down.
TTGGTATATCGAAAGATAATCAAAATCAAAATCAAAAGTATTAAAAGTATTAATTAAACGATAACAAAGAAATTATAGATTGTTATATTTCGAATAATCAAAACGAAATTTATTAGGAAAATTCTTAAATCCATTTCTATCAAAAAAAAGTATTAGAATTAATTAAATTTCTTGATAACGATAATAAGGATCTATAATAATTTAATATTAAATTATTGAACTTCAAAAACTTTAAAAAGGAAAAAACCTCGATGATTAATATATTATTTTTATTTTTAATAAGTTTTGATAAACTAAATTCAGTTTTTGAAATAAATATAATATTATCGATTGATTATCGAAAAGTATTTATAGTTTTAATAAAATCAATAATGTTTGTAATAAAGAAATTAATAGTTTAAATTGAGGATCTCGATTTTTTGGAGGATTTTAATGGTAATAATATGAATATTATTTTAGATGAATATAATCAATTAATGAAAAAACTTTTAAATTGATATAATAAATATAATGAATTGAATTTAATTGATCAATAATTAAATATTAATAGATATTTTAGATTTCGATTACAAAGTATAAATAAATCTTTTTTTATATTTACTTTTATAATGATTTTATGAATTTCCTATTGGGATTTTATTATCGAAAAATATATTCAGCGAATATTCCATTAATTAATAGAATTGGATATTGATAAGGATTGAGATAATATAAATAAAAATAGATTATTAAAGAAGGAAATAAGAAAGTAAAAAAATATAAATATTTAATGATAAAATGAAAATGATATATTTTTAATAATATATTAAGATAAATTGATTATATAAAGGTTTTTTTAATATAGATATTTTAATTTTTTAATAGAAATATAAATCCTTTTTATTTTTTTATTATATTTTAATAATATTATTTCTTTATTCTTTATTATTGTTGTAATAATGATATATATATAATTTTTTTTGTAATTCCCCAAATACCCCTCAACACACACCAAACCCCACGAAGTTTTTTATATATTTTTTATTAATTGATAATCTTGTTATTGTACCAAATATTATATTTCTTGTTTTTTCTTTTTATAAATTAGTATTTTTTCGATTTTATATTTTATATATTCTTTGATTTCTTTAGGAAATGGGGACTCGATAATATTTTTGTATTCAAATTATAATTCAAGTAATGAGATATAAAAAATATTATATATTTTGTATAATATTAAAAGTATTAGTTTGTATATTTGTTTATTATTTTTAATATTGATGATAATAAAAAGGTTTATAAAACGATTAAAGAATTTTTTTTGGATTGTAATTATTTGATATTTTTAGTATTGAATATAATTTTATTATTGATATGGAATTGTTAAAATAAATCTTTTTTGTTATTCTTCGATTTTTTCTTTGTTGAATTATTTCAAATTTCTGTTAGTTTTGTTTTTTTCTGGTTTAACGATTTGATATATTTTTATATAATAAATTTTTTTTTAAGTATTAATATCTTCGTTGATATAGTTAAATATGAATAGGTATTTATATATTATTTTAAAGAGTATTTCGTTAATTATATTATATTATATTGTAGATGAATTCTGTTAAGGATAGTAGTGATATCTAATTGTTTTATTTTTAATTAATATAATAAATAATATAATGAATTAGATTTTGATTTTATTGTTTTATTTAATTATTGGTTAATAAATGGAATATTATTGATAATTTGTGATATATTCTTAAATAGAAAAGTAAGCTCCTCTAAAATTTGTTTGCGAATTGTGATTTTCGATTTGAAATTATTCTTTTTGGTATATTGAAATTCTTAAAAATATATCGAAATAGAATCTTTATTAATTTGAATAAAATTATTATTTTATTGATTGGAATATATCAAACGAATTTTGTATATTTATTGTGACGAACCCAACGAGCGTTTAGAGATCAACCTTAGAATTAAAAGCTACAGAGCTAAAGAGAGTATGCTACGAAGCTATATATATATGATCGACTCGAAGCTTAGTACCGTACTAGCCCGATCAGACGCGATCACATGTATCTCATGATACTACCCCCTCCTTTTGAAGAGTTCGCCTCGAACTCATTTAAAATGAATAACTTAAGTACAAAATGATCATTAATCTTCTTTTGATAAAAATACCTGATATACAGATTGTATCACAATCAACGAATACGTATCCATTATATTATATACTTTCTCCAAGCGATCTTCAAAATATCGGTTATTGATTATCTCTTTTAGATCCTTATCATTGTTGTTTTCGAGTTCAATAATCAGTGTAATAGTTAGAACAGACTTTTATCGATCTCAAATTTCTTGATGTAGATCTAATGGATAGATTTGTATCCAATAGGAAATACTTTTATATCGTACACATTTATTTTGTTTATACAAAAGAATTCTTTCAGAAAAAGAAAACTCGGGTGTTCGTATACAGGGTAAAATCAAGGTACGATCGAGCTTGTCCAATTGAATATCAAAAGAGCTAAGGGCATTAATGATATTAAAATTATTAATATCCATTGGATTGTAATTCCGAAAATAGAATAGATTCTGCAATATATATAGGGTTTTAAACTTATTAGAATAGAATGATACAGGGAATCCATTTGTTATATAAGTAATTAGTTATTATATGATCTGGACAAAATCGGGATAAGAATAGAGAAAAGAAAGTTGTTGAGAAAAATGATTTTTAAGAGTAGTATTGAATTCATTACGAAAAATTAAGATTTTATTCGAATCGGGTTAATTCTGATCTTTGGTTTTGTAAAGAGTCCTTTTGAATTTTGCAATATAGATATATAAAGAATCAGTTCTTTGTTTAAAAATGAATAACTTATTTTCGGCTTTTTGAACTTTATTTGGATTGTTATAAACATATATAAATTGATCTAGGATCGTCGTATAATCTAAAAGAATGTTTTGATCAAAAGAAGAAAATTAAGGTAATACTATAGTTTGTATATAAAATTCAAGATTGAAATAAATATAATAAAATTAAACTATAAAATCGCCGATCGTAGTGTTGTCTATTTGTAATTTCGTTCGAATCGAGGAAAGCCAGATATCGAACTTTTGAAAACTACCACTGAACTTTTCAGGATCAAGGAAAAAGGGTTTCGAACGAAAAGGAGTATGAACAATAAAAATGCGTTCGAAAATCAAGAATCATAGAAACGAGATTTCATCCCACTAACAAATCACTTCATCATAAAGTTCTGCAATTACAAGATTTATTGAATTGTAATTTATAACTTAGAAATTAAGGGTAAGAAAAAAGATAACATCTTTGAATAATATCAAAAAGATCTATATACAGGCAAAAAAGCAAAAACGATATATCTAAATAAAAGTAAACAAAATATACATAAGTATATACAAATATTATTCCATTTCTTATCTGGAAGAGCTTTTAATAATATAACGAATCTAATAAATGTTTAGAAATCAACTTTAGAATTAAAAGCTACAAAGTTAAAGAAAGTGTACTACAAAGCTATATATATATGATCGGCTCGAAGCTTAGTACCGTACTAGCCCGATCGGACGCGATCACGTGTATCTCGTGACATTTATTGATAATAATAAAAATGATATTATATATATATTTATTTATTTTTGAAAGAGATAGATTTATAATAAAATCTATTATTATTTCTTTTTAAGGATTAAAAAGGAATAGTAAGGTTTGTAATTCGTTATAGAATCGATAATACTTTATAATTGTTTATTGATAGATAATATATATTTATATATATCTTTTTATATTTTTCATTATATTAAACAAAAAATACTGTCTTTCAGGATTTTTTAGGTTTTCTTGATATCTTAATAATCTTTTATAAGATTATTATAATAAGTCTTCAAGATTTTGGTCTTTATAGTTTTATCTGACGATATGAAGATGTATTTATTGTAAATAAATAAACTACTGGTATCGATTTTCCAAAATGTAATAACTTCAATTGAATTATATCAATATTTCAGATATTCTTTACTTTCTATAAAATTATTATTTTCTTAAAATTATAATAAAGTATTTTTTATTAAATTTGATATTGATTCAAATATTGTTTCGTTATTAATTAATATATTAATTATTTGATATAGTATTGATTATTTGTAATCAATTTCTATCAATAATCTTTCAGAATTATATAAAAACAAATTATACTTTTTCTATTGGAAAAGGTTTATAATATTCTATAAAAATTTTGTTTTTATTTTTAAAAGAAAGAAAATTGCGGTTATTATTATAATATTTTTCAATTCATTCTATAATATAAATAGCATTTTGTTAATATTATTTATATTTTCTATATAATTTAATCGTTTCGATGAATTATCAATAGGGTTTAATTTGCCCGATCTATATATAATTATAAAGTTGTAAGTAATCGGAATTTCGATTTGTTGTATTTGTTTGTTATTGAATTCTTTTTTTTATAAAGTATTGAAGATTATTATAATCTTTTTTGATTATAATGATATATCGATTATTTGTAATATAATATTATCATTAAATAAAAATTGTATAAATACCCAAAAGTTCTTAATTATAAATGAAATATCTTTATTTTATTGGATTGAATTTTTGCGAATAAAAGGCAATAGAATATTATCGAAAGATAATAGAATCGTTTGTATTATTAAGAAATAATTGGGGGAGTATATATTCTGATACGAATCCAGAAGTATTGATTTCGATTAAGATTCGGAATACTGAATCGAAATATTAAAGTATCAATATTATAATAAAGGTTTCTTTTAAATTATTCAAAGCATTTTGAATTTTTCTTATTTATTTGAATTCTAATATAATCTTTCTTTTTTTAATACTTTGTAATAGATTTATTAAATTATAAATAATTCGCAAATAAATTATAATAAATTATCGATAGAAGTTTGTAAAGTTTAAAAAGATTTGAATTTTGTAAAGGAATATTGATATTGGTTATTTGATAATGGTTTGAATTCTGTTTGATTTTATAATGATATCTTTTTGTGATATAATAAAATTTAAGAATTTTATTTTATATATATAAAATATATATTTCTTTAATTTAATATAGAGTTTATATTCAAACAATCTGGTGAGGATTCTATAGATATCAATAGTATATGTTTTTTTATTTTTGAAATAAATAAAAATATTATCAAGATATATAATACAAATATTGTTTATAAGATTGGCGAATATTTAATTGATATATATTTGAAAGGTAATGAGGGTATTGATCAGATCGAAAGGTATAATTAGATATTCGAATTGTTTGTAATAGATGTAAAACATTGTTTTCTATTTATCATTTTCCTATATATATATTCGATGATATATCTTTAAGATTAAGTTTTGTAAAGAAGATCCTTTGCTTTAAGTAATTCAATAATTCGCTAATTAAAGGTAAAAGAATACAATCTTTTTTTATAATCCGATTAAGATTACAATAATCAATATATAATCAATAATTATCTTCTTTATTTAGAATAAATATAATCAAGGTTTCGATAGAATTAATCAAACAATGAATTCAATCTTTCTTTTAATATTCTTTGAAATATTCTTGTAGAATTGTTAATATTTTTTTCGAAAAAGTATATATTAATCTTTAAAGGAGGATTGATTTAAATTCAAGATTAATATAATATTTTATTGAATAATAATTGGGGAATATATTACTTTTGTTTTTGAAAAAGATTTTTTTGTACTTTTTATATTCAAAAAATATTTGTAAAAATAATAATATAAGGATACTTTTGGAATTTGATAATATTCTTATAATTAATTAGGTTTCAAATAATAATATATAGATTTTGACCTTAATTTTTATTTCTTTATATAATTCCTAAATTATTATTATTTCGAAATCTTGTAATATAAATTTAAAACGAAACGAAATCGATTGTTAATCGATATTTAGATTTATTATTTAAAATCAAAGTAGCTTTAGAATAATATCGATTTTTGATAGATCCAGAATAGCAATGATGAATTGATAAATATATATTCTTTTTTTCTTATATTTATTTATAATTTCGATAACAAATTGATAATTATTATAAAAAAGTATACTAGTTTTATTAATTGATATTAATGAAATATCTTTACTAAAATTAAGAATTTAATTCTATTCGATATATTTGTTTTATTGAATAATATTAATTTGTACTTCAGAATCGATGAAATAATATATCTTCGTTGAAATATTATCGATCTTGAAATTTACTTTGATAATTAGGATAAAATATCTCTTTTGTTAAAGATCCAAAATCACCAAAATATTTAAAATTATTATTAGATTATAATATTTCCCTAATTATTATTTTATAAAGGATATATAGAACAATTATAAACAAAATAATTGCCTTTATACTATTAATAAATATATAGATTAATATACTTTTTCGAATAATGATTTGATTATTAATAACAATAATACTATAATTCTTATTCTTAATAACCTTTCTTTGAAATTCCTTTATCTTTCTTTTCTATAAAAAAAGATTTGGAATATTAAAATTATAATTATATACCAATAATTAATAATAAATTATTTTGCTTTTAAGATTATCTATTTTAAAAAAGATTAAAAAAATAATTGAATTATATAAAAGGATTATTTTGTTTTCAACTATAAAGTATATCAAAAAGATTCATTATATAATATAATTTATCTATATTCTCCAAACAATATATTTACTTAATCAATTCGTTTCTACTTTTTAATTATTGAAATAATTCCGAAATTCTTTTTATAATATAAAGAAATAAATCTATTAGAAAATATTCTTTCCGAATACTTTCTGTTTTCGATTCGATCTTCTTTTCTAAATTATCAAAGTATATTACAAAATTATTTATATTTTGTATAAATTATTATTTGATATAGGTTATTTATTATATAATCAAATACTAATAATTACCTTTATCTATATAAGAATTTCTAATAAGTTTATTAAATCACTTAATAATATTAACCGAACCGATGATTATATGATCACGTGATATATTAATAATATAATTCAATTTTATTAAATTTTATTGTTATACAAAACCTTGATCATATATCATATTAGAATGATTTATAATGGAATAGAATGTGATGGAAGTATATAGAACTTTCTTATTTCCAAAATTAAATATTATTGGTTATTATTTCATTTCATTATATAAAATGATTCTATAAGATTCGATTTAAATCGATCTTATTTATAATCATAGAATATTATAGAATTTCAAAGAATCTTATCAAATACTATAAATAAGAAGATTTTCTTCAAAGAATTCTTCTGAAAAACAAATAAAATAAATTCAATATTCAATACACTTATATTTTGACTTCAATCATTATATATTCGATCACCCTTTTAAGATATATAACTAAGTCTTCCACTATAATAATAGTGAATAATATTATTATTATATTATTTATTATTATTAGCCAATCAACCTCCTCCAAGAATCTAATATCATATCATATATATATTCCCTGAACTTTTTCTATAATATATTAGAATCCATCATTTTATTTTTATATCAATATCAAACTATAAAAGATTGTTTTTGAAAGTATTAAATAATATAATCTATTTTCTTTTGATTTATCAAAAAATAATATTCATCATTATTCCGAAATATAAATTCAGTTTGAAAAAAGAAATCCTTTGCTTTTATAATAACAAAACCTTTATAAAATAAAAGTTTTTGAAATTTCGGAGATCTTTTTTGAAAAACTAAAATAGAATTAAATATTACCTTCCTACTATTAATAATTGTTATTAATAAACTAATTATTCTTTTTTATATAAAATAAATAAAGATCTCTTTAATCTATTATTGATTTTTTAATCTAAAAATTTCAAATTCTTTTTATATATTTTCAAATCTTTATATTAATTCTATTTCAAATTATATAATAAATTAACAATTTGATACCAATACCTCATCTTCGTTACCACTCTAAATTCTTGATATATTTTCCCTTCGAATTTGAAAGACATTTGAACTAATCGATAAACCTAAAATACTTCTTATTCCCATTATAATTATTCAAAAAAATATCAATAATAACTAATTAACAAATTATTCTTAAAAATAGAATAAAAAGAATTATCAAAATTACAAATAATAAAGAATCAATTAATTCTAAAACCATTATAAAACTTTTCATTATCCTTTTTTTTATCTAAAAAAATTTCCTTCTTTTAAATCCAATAAAAAACAATATTAGAACAATAACAAATCATCAATTATATATTAGAATTTAATAAATACAAAGATTTTGCAGAGTTTTTTAATCAAACGATGATATATTATCGATTATACACTTGCTTTTAACAATAAAACCACTTCCTTGTAGAGTTTCCTAGCTTTACCAGCAATATCCTTCCAACAACCGTAACATTATTATAATTTAATAAATATCATTTTAAACACTTAAGAATATTAATTAAAAAAAGGAATTAATTTTTTTAAGAAAAATATCTCTTCATAATAAAATAATAATATTTTAATAAATTTAAAGAAATTTCATATTTTCTTTATATTCTTTAATATAAAATTCATAAATGATTATGAATCTTTAAATATTATATTCGAACTCATATAATACTATTAATACTATAATTATATAATTCGTACTACGATTATATGATATTATACGATTATACGATATTATTCGTACTACGATCGAAACCATCGATACAGGGGTATTCAAATAAAGAAACCTAATTAATTAAATATCAGGGGTATTCAAATAAAGAAATCTAATTAGTTCAATATCAGAGGTATTCGAATAAAGAACCTTTATGATATTAATCAAGATAATTGAAATTATGAATTATCACGGGATAGTATGATTACAGAGCACTTTCAGAGATCGTTGAATAGGTGGTACACGTGATTGGTAGAGTGAATAGAATTGAATGATTTGCTTTTTGATCATACGGATCGAGGATTATATATAGAGAATAAATAAGTAATTATCTAATCGATAAATACTTCGTTTAAACTAGATCTTTATTTACTAGTATATCAAGATCACCTTGTCAATCGGAGAGATTGGTAGGGTCTAGAAGATCCTTCATTCCGATTGGAAAGCATACCCTTGATCCTTTGTAGGATACAGGGGATCGCAAGGCTTTCCGTGACATGAATCTTTACGGAGGTGATGAGATAAGTATTGTAAGACATTTTTTACCCACAATATCGCTGTTTTTCCTGTCTTTTGATGCTGCTTTAAATAACTTGAATAGATATTGAGCTGTTCTCTCTTCAAATTTCGAATTTTGATTGTATTTCGAGGAGTTCAATAAAATCTCAACAATTTGATGATTTTGAAATTTTTAAAGCTTATATAACCTCTTTTAATAACTTTAGAATAGATTTTTGAATAAAAAATTAATGATTTTGAATGATTTTGAAATGATTTCGAATAATTTTAAATAAATAATTGAGAATTTACAATACTTTAATCACTTAGATTTCATCATACAAATTTTCAACCAGCGTAATGATATTATTGGTCAGAACCCCTGTCTGTGGAACCAAGTATGGTCATTTTTTGGTGTGTCTTATAATATTTATTCTATCAATCTCCGTATTCAAATCGACGAATAAGAATAAGATATTGATATATAAAAGAATTCGAAAAGAGTATGTAGAAAGGCTATACTCTCAATATTGAAGGTTAAGAATCTGAATCTAAATATTATTCAGTATTATTAGTTGTATATAATACAATACTCCTATACAACCCTATATTATTATTATAACTTCATAATTGTTTATTTCATTATAGTCTTCGAGTCACTACTTCCAAATTATAAAGTTTATCACCTTCAAATACGTGACCTACAACATTAATATTCGAATTTTTCTTCATAATAATGAAAATTCATAAAAATTCATTATATACGGATGATCCAACTGTATATGATATCAAATCTATCAAATACGGTCCAACAAGTACCTTAGGGTACTGAGGCTTCCTAGTATTAACCGGTGTACAGAAGCGGACCATACGGAGTACGAGCTTGACAATGAAATGACTCTATGGTCTGATTGCTAAATGACGGGTGACTCGGAACTCTTAGGAAACCAGGGCTGGGCACCCATACCCTACCCGGGGTATTTGACCTCTATAGGATGATTACCCTATCCTATAAAGGTTTTATAAGATCATTGCCCGGAAATACTAACGAATATTCAAATTGTTGTAATTTAATAAATATTATTTTAAATACTTCAAAATATTAATTGAAAAAAGGAATTAATATTTTTTAAAAAAATATCTCTTTATAATAAAATAATAATATTTTAATAAATTTAAAGAAATTTCATATTTTCTTTATATTCTTTAATATAAAATTCATAAATCATTATGAATCTTTAAATATTATATTCGAATTCATATAATACTATTAATATTATAATTATATGATTCGTGTCACGAATCGTGAACCACAGGAGGCTAATCACGTGATACATCCTCTCTCCCATGTCGATTGGTGGGCTGATCATCCGTACATATGCGTTACGATTCATGCGATTTAGTATGGTAAAATGGTGACCCTAATAACGCATGCGCACAGCCCCGCAGCTCACGAATGGGTATTTGTGTATATATATCTAGCTGCTTGTTATAAATCATAGTTCTTCAATTGTAGATTCTAAAGAATATAATTGACCCTGTTTATTTAACTCTATTACAGTTTTTATATATCATATTATTTACAAGTTATTATAAATATCCGATCATCTAGTGGCTTCCTAAATAATATCTCATTTTAATAATATCTTCTTAAGTGAACTTTTATAAATATTATATTTAAAAAAAAAGATTTATTTTGATTTAATTAATGAAGATATAAATTCTTTTAGAAGTATATTATTACTTTTATAATACAATGAATTCTATTTCCTATATATTCCAAACCTTCGAAAATCTATTTTAAAAAGTTTCCTTTTTCTTTTCAATTATTTCAATAACCCTTCAAAGAAAATATGAATATAGATTTGAATAATATTATTATTGAAAAAAAAAGACTAATAAAAAGAAGATTCCAATATATAAAATCAATATTCCTAACAATTCAATTACTTCTTACAATTCATTATTACAATTATAAAATCTTTATACAATAATTATAAATTTAAAAAAAAAGAATCGATAATTGAAAGTTATAATAATAACAAATTCTACAATAATACAATCTTTTTTTGAACCCCAAATGATACCAATATAAATATTCAGATCAATAATAATATTTAGAATTCTTTTTATTTTTTCAATTGAAGATCAAGGATCTTTATTTAAACAAATCCAAAGATCCCGAAATCAAAAAAAGAAAACTTTGATCAAACGATTTGATTATTTAAAACTTTTTAATAATTCTCCTTTTCTTTTAAAAAATAATAATCTATATAATAATCATAGATTTTTTTATTCAAAAAACTAATCTAATCAATCCAGATCGCATTCCTATACCAATCACAATTTACATCGCAATATATATACATCAAAACCACAAATCTTACTATTAAATTTAATTATAATATCAAACCTAAAATCAATTTGTAATAATTATTAATTATAAAACAATTCGAACTATATATTATATCATTTAAAAATGAAATATAATATTATATATATATAATCGACCAAACGGAATCGAAAGTATAAATATATTATTATATTTTTTACACACAAGTACCCCAATTTACAATATTTGAATTGATTGAATAATTTATAACGATCTATCGAAACTTGATTGAAATCGATAATATTTGTTTTCAATACAAAATATAAATCATATTCAATATAATTTGATATAACAATTTCCTAGAATAATATAGTAAATTCAAATTACTTATTATTCAAACAAAGATTATCGATAATAAAATCCTATTCAAAGATTTTAAATAAAAGATTTCCAATTTTCTTTTATAAATAATAATAATATTTATCAAACAGTATAAAATTACAAAAAAACTTATAAATATATTTATTAAAATAAACCAAAATAAAATTTCATTATAAAAACAAAACCAATATTATATTAAAAGAAATACCTCTATAATTACTTACAAATCAATAATTATTACAAACTCTTTATAATTCTTTCGAAATTCTAATAACTTTAATTTTGGAATTTCTATATTCCCGAAATCATTTCTACTTCGAAATACCTTTTTCAGATATATAAACTCTGCTACGTCCAATAACTATTCGAACTTCAAATATTCATTACCTTTTTTTTCTTTTGGAATAATATATATATTAATATCTTATATTAATAACCTTAATAAAATCGAGATTGTAGAGAAGAAAGCAAAAGAATTCGAAGAATATCAGGATACTAAAGAAGATTTCAATCCAAAAGCTATAATTGAAACTATATAGAATATCTATTTAAAAAAAAAAGCATTTAAAATTAAATATTTAAATTCTATCTTTATTCTAAATACTATACAGGATATAAATTTTCTTGATCTAATAAAACTTATAGAAAAAGAAACACTTATTTTTCCCTATAATCTTTTAAAAAATAGTTATATTTATTAATTAAAAGTATTCATTGATTTTAAAGTAAATGGATTCGTTTTTATTAATACTATATTCCTTATTTGTTTATTTCTTATATTTAAATCAAGAATTATATTGTTTAAAATTTTAATTGAAATCAAAGAATATAATAATATATAAAACCATATTATTATCTATTTCATATTCCTTAATTTAATAATTGATGATTGTAAAAAATCTTTTATTCTTTTCTTTATCATTGAATTAAAGAATTATAATATTATTTTAGATGGATTTTGGTTATTAGAGATTCAAACGAAATTTAATTGCTTTAATCGATATCTCGAATAACCTAAAAAGAAACCCTATATTATCTTCTATTCGAATAATCTTCTCATTATTCAATCATTCTTTTATAAATAGAAAATCGATTGATTAATTTCATAAGATATTGATCAACGAAATAATCAATTCGAAGAATATTGAAATCAAAGAGATTTACAATTGAATAGATTAATTGCAGTTAATAATATATAATAAGAATTTTTAAATATAAATACAATATAGATTTTTGTTGAAGAAAAAAAATCCCCGATTCTTTTCAAGTTCAATTCATTTCTTTTTCAATTAATTATATTATTATTATTATAGACCTATAAATGTTTCCCTTATATATAGTTTAAAGTTTTCGATCTATATGTATTCAAATCCAATAAATTCTAATTAGAATATAGAAAAGATAAACAAACTAAACTTTTTATTATTACTTTGAAAGAACTTAATAATATAATTAACTTTCAATAAAATACACAATATATAGAAAAAAAAGTATTGATTATTTTGATCGAATTCAATAATACAAAAGTTTAAAAGAAACTCAATTAGGTATTGATCGAAATCGATTCAGAATTTAAAATACTATTTGAATATCAATAATACTATTGAGTTTTTTCTAAATATAAATCAAATATCTTATCTTTTAATTGATTTTATAATTATAAAATTATATTGAAATTCGAAAGAGAAAAAACCTTATATTATAATCCATTTTATAAGATATCTTTAAAATAATTAGAAATTATTAAAGAATATATTATAAATAATTTCAGTAAAGATTTCATTGAATTTAATCAAGTCCTATATACTATATTTATTTTATTTATTAGAAAATCCAATAATAATTTAAAATTCTATATAGATTTCAGATTATGAAATTTCTTGATATATAAAGATCAATATCCCCTCCTTTAATTGATAAAACATTTTCTCAACTTTCCGATACTAAGATTTTTTCCAAATTCGATATTCGTTAAGTTTTCTATTATATAAGAATAAATCCTATTTTGAAAAAATATATTATCTTTTAAATCCAATATAGATTATATAAATATAAAATTATATTATTCGGATTAATAAATGATTCTATAATCTATTAATATTATATAAATGATATTCTATTCGATTATCTAAATATCTTTTATATAATATATTTTAACGATATTCTGATTTATTTCAAAAACCAAAAAAAAGTATCAAACTTATATCAAATTAATTTTCGAATAATTAAAAGCTATTAGTTTATAAACGAATCTCGAGAAATATAAATTCAATATTATATATATCAAGTATTTAAACTTTATTATTTTTATTAAAAAAGTAGAAATGAATTTTGAAAAGATTGAAATAATTGAAAATTGAATCTTTCTGATAATAATAAAAGAAATCCAATTATTTTTCGGTTTTTGTAACTTTTATTGATAGTTTATTAAGGATTATAATATAATAACAAAATTTCTCAATGAATTTATCAAAGCAAATATTAGATTTGTATTCAATAAAGTATACCAAAACATATTCAATATCTTAAAGAAAAAACTTATCTCTACTCTGCTTCTACAATATTATAATCATTGGTTCTTTTATATATTCGAAATAGATATATCTAATAAAGTAATTGTTAATATATTATTATAATAATATAACAAAGATTGATTATTTATAATTTATCTCTTCAAAATCATAATTATCGCTAAATTGAATTACAAAATTCATAATAAGAAAATACTATCAATTATTCGATCTTTCAATTATTAGAAAACAGAATTCATTGATTCACTATATAAAATCAAGATTTATACTGATCACAAAATTCTCGAATATTTCATAACTATCAAAACCCTTAATATTCGATAAATTTGTTAAATAGAAATACTAATCGATTACAATTTCATTATTATATATTATTCTGAAAAGGATAATCTTCTCGTCAATGTTTTAACTTATCAAATCGATGAATTGGATCTTCAAAATTATATCAAAAAGAAGAATCGTTTTCAATAATTTATTAAAGATAATCAAATTAATATTAAAGTTATAAAAAAAAGCTTTACAAAAACATTATTCAAATGAAACAACGATTATTAATATCAATGTGAATGAAATTGCTTCTTGATTCGATTTAATTAATTATATTATCAAAGCAAAGAAAACTATAAATAATTTATTAATATTTAGAATACAAATTATCAAAGATTATAAGTATATATTATTTTAAAATGATCTTTTGCTTTACAATAATCGTCTAATAATGCCTAATGTCGATAATCTTCGAATATATCTGATTTACAAAGTCTACAATTCCATTTCTATTATTCATTCCAAATATAAACAAAATCTATCTCTTATTATTTCAATAATATTATTAATTTAGAATATATGATATTGTAATCAGATATATATATAATTATTATATTTGCAAATATAATTCCATTTTATATGATTATATTTTTGATCTATTATATCCATTTCCGATTCCTATTCGAATATAATAATATATTATTATGGATTATTGTAGTTTTAATAAGGATAAATATAGATATAATAATATTTTAATCATTATTGATCGATTAATAAAGTAAATTATTTTTATATCTTATTATAAATCAATCGATATTCGGATTTAAATATAATTATCTTTCTATTATATATATCGATATTATAATCTCTTTGAAATTATAATATCGGATTACAGCCTTTAATTCATATTACAATTCTGAAAAGAATTCAATCAAATTCTGGGGGTTGGTTTCAAAATATCTATTATTCATTATTTCCAAATCAATAATCAAATTGAAATCTATAATCAATATCTTCAATAACGATTGAAATTGTTTATTAATTATTATCAAAACGATTGATTAAAATTCCTATTTATAATGAATTACATATAACTTATTCTTCTATATAATTCTTTAAAAGAATTTACATTCTATAAAACCCTATATAAATATACATCGAAATATATATAGAAATAAAAGAAAGATATTAGTAAACTAATAAATAATATAAATATATATAATACCCGTATATATATAGAATATAATAGATTGACTTTTGTATAAACAAAAGAAGATTTATTATATATTTAAATCAAAATATCGAAATCTATAAATATCTATTAATATAAAACGATTTCGATATCGGAAATTATATATAACTCAATATAAAGAGTTATTCTATTTAAAAATCATTCAAAAAATTAGACTTTCCGATTCAAAGAAGATTCAAGATTATTGATTACTTTGAAAACTTTTTTAAATTCGAATTTCCGATTATAATGAAAATTCATCCTATTTTCTCTTTAGATTGATTATATAAAATATATAATAATTCTTTTCCCAACCAAATATTCGAATTATCTCTGCTTATTAATATAACTAATAATTTAAAATAGAAAATAAAGAAAATCCTAATAATAAAGAAAGCATAAAAAACCTTATTATATAGAATCTTATAATTTAATAACAATACCGATTTCATCTGATATCCTACTTTCGATTTTAAAACATTCTTATATCTCTTATACAATTTTCATTTAATCAATCTAATATTACTTAATCCCCCTAACTGATTATTTGATTAAATAAGGTTTTACAAGAATAAAAAGGATAATTATAATTATATAAATAACGATTCATTTATAAAACTAAAAAAAAGAAAAGTATTCTTTAATTCAATAGATTAGATATTATAATTTCATAATAATATATATATATACAATCGCGAAAAGATTGAAAATCTATACAAACTCAAAGGAATTTAATTGTATATATATAAAACCCGAACTTTATACAATAAAGAAACTATCATTATTAAGATAATATAAAGATAATATATTTAAAAATTCATATCTATCGTCATTTCAAAAATTATACAAAAAGGAAATCTAAATATAGTAGAAACGAAATATAATATTATCCCTATCGATTTTGTTCAATTTGATCGATTAATCTGATCGATTCCAGAATTGACCATACTAACCACCCACTATCATTATATTATAATTCAATTACCTCTCTTTCTTTATTAAAACTTTTTCCTTTCAGAGATTCTTCAAATCAAAAAGAATATAAATCAATGTTGATTTATTTAATTGATAAACGATTTAATCAATTTGATCAATTCATTTGTCATTTTGATTAATTTGATCAATTTCCAATAAATTGATTAGATCAATTAAAATGATTAATCTAATTGATTTAAAGCTTATAAACCTTTACAAAACCCGATTTCCAATGAAATAGTAATAGAACAAAGGAATAAAATACTTAAAGATAAGTTTTTTTAAAAGAAAAAATAGTATCACAAATTATGAATTATAAAAAGCTAATCATATAATATTTCTTTTCTTTTATATCAATTAATAAATTGATTATTTATATATATATATTATAATTTATACGATTTAGTATAGTAAAATAATAACCCTAATAATATATATATAGAGTCCTGCAACTTACAAATAAGTATTTGTATATATATATCTAATTGTTCTTTACGAATTATAATTCTTCAATTGTAAATTCTAAAAAATATAATTGACTCTGTTTATTCAGTTCTACTACAGCTCTTGTGTGTCACAATTCGTACTATAATTATATAATATTATTCGTATTACGATCGAAATCATTGATATAGGAGTATTCGAATAAAGAAATTTAATTAGTCGAATACCAGGGGTATTCGAATAAAGATCCTTTATAATATTAATCAAGATAATTAAAATGATGAATTTTTATTCAAATCGATGAATAAGAATAAGATATTAATATATGAAAGAATTCGAAAAGGGTATATAGGAAAATCATACTCTTAATATTGAAGATTAAGAATCTGAATCAGAATATTATTCAGTATTATTAGTTGTATATAATATAAAACCTTTATACAACTCTATATTATTATTATAACTTCATAATTGCTTATTCTATTATAGTCTTCGAGTAACTATTTCTAAATTATAAGATTTATCATCTTCAAATATATAATCTCTAACAAAAATATTATAGAATAAATATTATATAATCGTTCTATAGTATCATTCAAAATTGAAATTATTCTCAAATTATACTAATCAATCAGAAATATCAGATATTAATATTCAAAGAAATTATATAATATTGATCATATAATCAGAATTTTGAAATGATATTCAATCTCTACTAAATATATAATCTTATATGATATATACCCACAGATATCATAACACCTAGAATGTTTTATAGGATGGTTACCCTATCCTACAGAGCTTCAATAGGGTAGCTTTTCGACCGGGTTTACCCCGGTTACCCCGGGTATACCCTACCCTGCACTAACTCAAATATATAGGCCGAATCCTGGTCTATCCCGGCAGCGGTTGCACTCAACCGCAACCGACGACTATTCCAGTAGAGTAAACCTCTTTTCAAACACGCCTAGCTCATTCCACTAAATCGAAAGTCCCTAAACGGGAACTGTGGAAATTTGGTAGATTACCCGCAAAGACCACGATATCTTCATATCTTGGAGTGGATTTAGCCCCTATAATACTGACACCACCCGAGAAAAGCATCTTTGTTAAATCCGTCATAAAAATTGGCTGTAGGGTATATTCCAGTCTTTAGCTAAGGCGAGCAGAATAAATCTTGGTAGCACGAGGCGCGCTCCCAAAAAATCATTGTCAAACAGCACGCTCATGGACCTTGTGCTACATTCGTCAGTGTATCGGTGTTGATTCCATTTTCGGACCCTGGTTGATGGTTGTGGTTAACACGCGATTAATAATCCCCCGATCCTGTATCCGTCATGAAGATCTCCTCTAGACCCAGTCTCTTGTCCCCTTCGTAGATAAGTACTTTCCCAATCGTTGTATATGTTTAAAGAAAGACAGGCAAACGCCCATATTTCAAGTGGAGACGCCATTCTTTATATTTTGTGATTCCCATTAGCGAAGCTCTGTTCGACGAATACTGTACAAAGTATATCAAATAACTCACCGTATCCACGTGGAAATTATCTGACTGTGCAGCAGTTCCTGTGAACACCCCCGACAGCAGTCAGACATTAAGTTCGAGGCGTACGGCGCCGGCAAGATGAGTCATTTGACAGGTCTGGGACCTTCCGTTATCTCGGTGATGTGGATTGAGACATTCGCTGCAGCAGTATTTGTAGGACTACGGATGTACACTCGATATTATATCGTTCAAGCCATTGGTTATGATGATTGGCTTATTCTGGCCAGTATTGTGAGTGACGAACGCCAACCTACGTTCTGTTGGATCTGATGCTAATCGGATCATTCTTATACAGTTATTGTTCATAGGATACACCTCCTTTTGTACTGTAGCGGCTGTCTATGGATTGGGATCTCATTTTTCGGATCTCACGGCAGCTCAGTGAGTATTATTGATTCTTCCAATCTACACACCTTGATGTTGAAGTTCTCGGTTCGAATATCCCAATTCAGAATTTGCTTCACTTCCTCATACAAGTGCAACTTACTTTTCTCTACGTTGAGTAATTGTTTTGAAGGGCACGTACTGACTCTTATTCGTTCTAGATTCGTCTTGTCCAATAAGATGGAAGTCGCTGGCCAAACTTGCAATATCATTGCCATCGCCACCAGCAAGTCCTCCGTAGCGGTCTTCCTTCTCCGTCTCGTCGTTGTTCCCTGGCATAAAGCTTTCCTCTGGGCTTGTATCACCAGTACCTTTATTGTATGCATCATTTGCGCCACTCTCGGATTTTTCCAATACTCACCCTTTGCGGCAGTGTTTGACCCGTCCATATCTCATACTGTCAATTTCGATTTCACGGCGAATGCAATTTTCACTGGAAGTTATACGGCTATGATGGATTTTGTCTTGGCACTTTTCCCGTGGTGTTTCTTGGCTGGGGTTCAGATTAAACGGAAGGAGAAGTTGACTATTTCCTTTGGTCTTACTTTGGGTGTTTTGTAAGTCTTCTTGCTTCGGGGGCTGCAGAAGCCTCTTGGATTGATGCTGATAGAAATTTGTTTTAGTGCAGGAATCTGCGGTGTTGTGCGAGCCACCGAACTTGGAGGGCTAGCGTCTCGGACTGATTATACTTGTAGGTTTTTCAAGCAATCCTCATTGAAAAAATTTAAAACGTTCCAAAGAAGTAAACTAACTCCCATCTCCACAGACGACACAGTACCGCTCGTTCTCTGGGGGTCCAGCGAACTTCTAGTCGCCATAGTCTGCGCCTGTATTCCCGTACTTCGACCCCTCTACAAGCGATCCTGCGGCCAAACAAAACAATCGGACGAGCGTAGCGGTCCCAACAGAAGCGGAAGTAAATTAGGCCGCGGATACGCATTAAGTTCTATGCGCCGCGACGAATTTGCCGCGAATGAAACGGGTGAGGGAGCCTCGAATTCACAAAATGACGCACAAGGTGACGTTGAGAGGGGTGCAGCGGGCTTGGATAATGGAAGTGATGAGAGTATATTGAGAGATGCATGGAGGTATGGTATTAAGGAAACGACGGAGGTTCATGTTACGTATGGATAGGAGGGGGAGATGAATGGGGGTGAGGAGATGTGCATAGGGGATTGAGGGAGGGCCTTGTATGGATTCTTAGGGAGGAAGAGAAGAGGTGAGGGAATGATATGATTTGCATGGATAGGTCGACAATATGGAATGGCCAAAGAAAGGATGCCCAAGCAATCCAGATGTGCCTTTGTATATACAGTACGCTGCGTTGCGGCGTGTAATGGTTTGTGTATTGGGTCATCTACGAACATATGTATCTTTCTATCTCAGTATTAGAATCACTCCAAATGACTATCGATAAATACAACTTCACTATCGTGACTGTACACCGAATTAACATTCGAGCATCCATCCACCATTATTTATCCATCTATCTTTCCGGGGTCGATATATAATATCGCATTAATGATCATTGGGGGTTTTCTTTTGGGTGTTTAATATATATCCATCACGAAACGAAGCTCGCTCCGTTTTTGGTATGGTAAATAGCACGGTTCACATCGAGTCCAGGTTCAGAACAAGCACATGGTAGGCTGCGCAGAAATAACCCGCAACCCACAGATACCCACGGATAATCCACTCCACTCCGTGGATTATCCATCAGAGGTTCTATCTGCTCCGTAAATTATCTATTGAGATTTTAAAATAATCCATCTTGTATAGATGATTCACAGATTATCTACAGATAATCCACCAACCTGTGGATAAATATAGTTTATAAGAATATTTGGAATTAATATAAATTTATAAAAATATTCAAAATTAGTATAAAAATTAATATAAAAATCATAAAAAAGTATTGACAATTAAAAAATTTGAATGGATATTTACAAATTATTTGCGTAGGTTGGTGGATATCTGTGGATAATCTGCAAATAATTTACGGGTACCCCATTCAGATTCTTCAATTATCCGTCCCGCTAGTGGATTATCCGCCCCGTTGCCAGCCTAGCGCACGGGGCGGGAGGGGAGTCAAGTTTATTGTGCTTGAACGTTTGCATCCACTAATGCTTAATCTACGGAGTATGAATCTGTAATTATAAATATGATTACACATATAGATATCAATAACAATTCATAAAATTAATCTAACTCTTACTAATGCAGCCACGCTATCAAAAATTAGATCGAACTACTAGTACACAACTCCGAACCGCTACACGTACCACGAATTAACTTCGTATACCTAGGTACTTCCTGCCAGTATGGCTAGAGATACATGTATTAAACTCGGAGATTAATATTTAAGGAAGTGGGACTTAGGGAGGGAGAAGAGAAAGGTACGGCTCGGCTCGGTGTGGATTTTGCAGGTTTGTAGATCTTGGCTTGGCGGGTTAGGGCACAGGGGTAGGTGGGACGGGACTGGATGGGATAATTATGGGGGAATGCTGGGGGGGGAGATTTGCTAGGTAGCTATAGGTGGGTGAGTGGGTGGAGGTTTGGGGTTTGTTTGGGTATAGAGTGAGCTTTGATGATTCTGGAATATTATATGGTTGGATCATTTGTCGGAGTTGAGATGATTCTGGAATGGTGAGCTAGGGGATTATTATTAGCGGAAGTCGACCCCTGACGTGGTTAGTAGCTAGAAGAGATCGACGAGATTTCCATGTTGTTGTAAATTGTGAATGATTGTTAGATTTCTCTGTACCTATATCTTGCGAATTTAATAGTCTGGATGGAGTGAACACTGCGTGGTGGATAGCTGTGGGAATTGAAAGGGGAGGCTTGGTTATTTACCGGTATCTTGGTACGGCTACTTTTCCAGCTCGGGGCACGCAAGTTCTGGGATGGGATGAGAGGTTTGAGGGGAACGTTCGAGGAATGGGTGACTTTGATGTCAGAAAAGATAGGATACCGGTACTTTGGGTAGGGTTCAGTATGTGAAAAGGTGGGATTGACGAACGGATGTCGCTTTTTGGGTAATGAGCAGATGAGATATATATAATATGGATGATTTCCTTCTCTTGTATATGAGTATCGTTGATCTTGTTCCATGCTGTTATTGATGCCCTGTTCGCTTTTTGCATCTCAATTCATCAGTGGTACGAAGGCGTCAATAACAGCTCCTCATATTTCGTACACTTTTCAAAATCAGATGCTCAAAACATAATTGTTGCAAGAATTGCATACCAGCCAACATAAAAAATCCATCATGGAAAATAAATCTTCAAAGCAATCCCTAACATAAATCAACACAAAACAAACTCCTCCGTCTGAAAATCGCTTTCCATAAATTCCCCATCCATAATCCCATGGACATAAGCTTCCCCTATCAACTCCCACTTATCTTCCTCAACACTCCGCACAACAAATGGTTGGACCGCTCCAAAAATAATGATTATCACATCCCCGGGTAGTGAGTGATCAGGTATAAGTCCTACATATCCTTGCGTGGATATAAATGGCCTTCTATTCTGCTGATAAGCCATTGCATTTTTGTACGAAGCATATGCTGCCGTCTGAATGCATCTTATATGCTCCGCCGTATTGGCTTCAAATTCTTCTTCGGTAAGATGTTGATCAGTGATGCTTCTGGCATTGTCTGAGTATAGTTCGATACTTCTTCGATGGTCGTTGTAACCCATTAGCGAAACATCCGTGGCGCGTGTCCGAAAGGTGTTACTGTCGGTTTGGTCTGCGCATGGTATGCGCCAATGTGCTCCGAACCATCTTATATCATGATGTGATATTGGAGTTGTACTCTTCGCATTTATCGCTTGACCTTGCTCGCAGAAATGTGTTATTTCGTCAAAGTATCGGGTCATGTTTGCGTGGATTTTTAAGTATTCTTCGGTAGTCCTAGAAACAATACCCTGCCTATTATCGACAGTAAATAGACTGCCATGAGCCATGACGGTATCGACTCTCACACCTCTTAATCCGATAACCCTCGAATCTACTTCTGCCATATCTGGTACAACATAAAGTGAAGATTGCCCTGAAGCGGAAAAGAGAGCGGCCCTTTTGGTTTCGCATGATGGTTCTAAGAGTGTAGAAGTGAAATCTGGAACCCAACTAGGAAGGCCGGCCAGAACTTTTGGATGTTGACACCATGCCAAAATATCAACATTACCATGTTCCAAAAGAATTCTTGAAACGGATGTAAATATCTGCACTGTTTCCTCATCTGAATCAACATTGGTATAAATGGGCTGTATATTCAACAGTGAGGCATCCGAAGCCATTCCCAACAGCCCATATATTCGATCTCGTGGATACTTTGCTTTCCTAACCAAATCTTTAGATGCTTGGACACAGCCTCTCTCTAGAAGTCTAGCAAGAGTCGATCCACCGGACTTCTGATGTTGTTTTCTGGTTCCCAAAAGACGACCCAAGTTAGGAGGTGCTACACTCAGACATCTAGCGATTTCACGTAAAGTCGATCCCACAACGGAATCATTAGCTGATTTGTGTAGTCCGTAAGTGTTGACGACCATAGTTGATTGCATGGCGAAGAAAATCCAAGCCGCCTCAAACCAAGGATGGAAAGGTATGGTCTTTTCACCACACGTTATCAACAACTCTTTGCCAAGACAAAACTCCTGCATGATCCAAAGCCGGTTCCAATAGTCTCGATTCCCAATCTCATACCAACCAACGTATGGAAAGTTGAAGCCAATATCCATAGCAAGTTGATACAATGAGCACTTCACATCCGCGAGTGGATCGTCTAGCTTCGGGCGGTTGAAACCGTAGCCTTCATGGTCTTCTCGGATATAAAATTCACAATCTCTCATACTATCTACGGTAACAGAAAATATTCCTGCATCAAACGCAGCCTGTCCTATAGTTAGAGCCGAGTCCATGGCCTCGTCAGTCCTAGCAGTTCCACCGCCCAGAAAGACATCTACGAAACTTGCACAAGTGTAGATATCTCTCATCAATTTAATTTGCTCTGCCTTCTCGTCTGGGTCATCTTGATTGATACATATCGCATCTGCCCAAAAGACCATTGGTATTGACTCATGGCGAAATGTCCTTAAAGCCTGTTCCAAACTAATGGTAACTTCGATTTCTGTCTCATCGAGCAGAATTTTTGCTCGTGGGAGATCAGGGTCGCCCCAGCAGTAAGACAGAGCATGGTACTCTGGATTATCTTTTAAAGATACCACATGTAAAGTGCAAGACACTGCAGTTATTTTAGTAACTAAAGTACCTGATGTCGTGAACTTATACGAACCTCTCGATTCATAGTGACAATTATCTGAATCGCCTTGGTCGCACAATCCGTCCAATTGTGGTGAGTAACGGATAGCTCTATGGCTTTTTGGAAGGATATGTAACACTCGGATTTGAAGTTCATGAGAATTGATAGGAGTGTATTGACAAGACGACATCCTGTTAAAATAATACCAGCGTATCAATAAAGGGGATAATAAAGCAAGAAACTTGAATGCATCAAACATGCATTTCGCTGAGAATCATCTTAACTCTAGCTGGATACCAAGGAATGCCTCCCGAAACCTTGCAGGCGCCTCATTCCAATTAGTGTTGTCACCAACAACCCCAATTTCAGCTATGCTGCTGAGAATTAGGATTTAGTGCGAAAACAACCACGTTGGATTCATCCCTGTGGAACAATGGCATGTGAAAACCCTCCTAGAGGAGGTAGATCTCTCTAGCTGATTTACTCTGAACATCTCTACAGTAGTAACGAACATGAAGCTATCTCATCTTTTGGACCTCCTACATATTATTGCACATAATACATAGATCCTCAGTCCGATTCAAACACTTGTAAGACTCAACGTTCTGCAATCGTTGCTTTTAAAAAAGAAAAGATGTCAGGTCAGACAAGAAATTCACTGGGGGCAAGGAAATCGGACAAAAAAGCTCGCGGGAAACCAGTAGTCCATACTCCCGGTGAGCTCTTCGGGAGAATAAATTTGCGCGGAATAAAGAAGACCGCTTTCACCGGCAAATGGAATCGCACATTCATTACGTAAGCACTCCGTCACAATGTTTCTCCTTCTCCATATTGAACTTCTTATTGTTCATGCTAACTAGACTTGTAATAAAAGTTGATGCAATGTATTCGAAATAGAAATAAAGATGGGACAAACTCAATCTGGTACAAGCGATAAACATGTTACAACAGAGCAGCTGAGCCATGAGCTGGTAAGCTTTACGATCCATGGGAACTGCCCTCTTGAATCTCGAACCACTTCCTTTGAGAATTTATAATAATTTCCAGGCAGGCTCGGAAATTCGCAAAACGATGCTTTACATCCCTCGAATTGTTTTCATTTCAAGATGTCTTTAAGAGTCTTGCAGATCACCAAGATGGAGTCGCATATTTTAAGGAAGATACCATCGCGCGATTCCTAGAGATTCCGGATATATTGGGCGCATCCCCGATTATATTTCAAATGGTTTCTTACCTTGGTGCATTTCCATTTGGTCAGGATGCGCCTGTGGTTTTGGGGTTTGAACAAATGATTATGGTGGTGGTAATAATGACGGAAAGATATCAGAGGGTGTTGAAGAAGGGCAGTAGGGATCGGACGAAGCTGCTATTTCGGAGTCTGGCTGTCTATGATAGAGGGGAATCTCGTGCGGGGATCAAAAATGAAGATGATAAGACGAGAACAACTTCTCCGCTATCAGAAGGAGAGGGTGTCGTTAAAAATCATGCCACAGGGTTCGCAATCGATGCAGCTGCGAATGATGATGATGAAGAAGAAGATGACGATGATCTTGCTTTAGCTGCACTTGAGTCGCTGGATGCTATTGATGTTTTCCGTCACGGAGATCCTCCCATAGCCCAAGCCACGATTCCATCCGACAATCTCAAAAAATTGATTATGCTGCTACTGTTGGTAACACCATTAGGAGTTCAAGAAAGTTTAGCTCACCATACGGAAAGACTTGTCAGCTCACAATTGGAAAGTCTTCGGAAAACAGCGGATAACATTCTTGCAGCTTTTGTAAACGTGGAAAAATTCCCCGGCGTTAAAATACATCAATTCAACACTGTGATACCCATTTCCTTACCTTTTATTTTTAATGGCTTCAACCCTCTGTTTGAGCATTTTCTGTTCTCCAAGAACATTGACTTCACAAAGCGAAAAGATTCATCCGAAGCACCACCTTTAACGCCGTTAAATGCTGAAATAGATCAGCCTCTTCTTCCGCAAATAGGTGAGATTTTGGATCTGAACGTCCTATCACAACTCTCCTTTTTCCTTCCTGGGGAATCTCTCTTCCGTCGTCTCCGACTACTTTATTCTGGTGGTGATGCAGGTTTTTCTATGGGTTCCTTCGAAACGAGAGTGTTCAACTGGCGTGCCCCAACTATCCTCTTGGTGGCCGGCAACAGGATTGAAGATGTTCCCATTGGTGGTCAGGAAAGAAATTTTGCAGACACATTACCACCCAAAAGATTTCCCAACAGTGGCAAATCATCAAAAGTTGTTTTTGGAGTTTATCTCTCCCAACCTTGGAAGCAAACACACAAAGAGTGTTTTGGAGACACCGATACATTACTTTTCCAGCTCGAACCTGTTCATGAGGTCTTCCACGCCTCGGTAATTAATAAGGACTATGTAGCATTTTCCAAACCTCCATCCGCGCATCCATGTTTATCCTTTGGATGTCCTCATCCCAAAACGAAACAAACAGCCGGACTCTCAGCTCATGTGAACCTCGGCGCTGTATCACTGTATCTGGATTCATCATTTGAGTTTGGTGTCTTTACACACAACTATACATCTGGCGGAGGAGCATTTCATAACAGTGAAACTAGACGCAGTGATTTCCAAGATCGTTTCGAAATCGAAAGTTTAGAAGTTTGGGGATGTGGAGGTGATGCTGAAGCTCAAAAGCAAAAGGAGATGTGGGCTTGGGAAGAAAGAGAAGCGGAGGCTAGGAGGAAAATTAATCTTGGGTCGGGTGATATTGAAGCTGATAGAGCGTTGTTGGAAATGGCAGGACTCATTGGGGGAAATAGGAGTGGAGGTTCTATGAATTGATGATTTAAGCTCGGAGTTTTGGAGATGGTTGGGTATTGATGGATTTGGGATAAATGCAGCATGTATGGCGCGGAAATCAAGCTTTTGGGAGGTATACTCTTGCGAGGTTTTGGCATCTTCATACAACAAGTAAACTTGCAACCCGGATACTTTCTATATGAAGAATATTACACTTTTGCTATATGATTCTCCATAACCAAGCCTATAACACAATACGATGAATGAATGGAGTTTGTACATTTCCCTTTCCCTTGAATATTACACAATCTTAAATAACCACCAAACAACACCGAACACCAGATCTCAATGCTATAATCCCCTTATACATCCGATTTTTGTACCCAAGTACCGTGACTTTCTCTCACTTCTTCCCCCACACCATACCCTTCATTTGATCCACGATCCCATTCTTCGTCCTTTCACCCTCCTCCACAGCCGCACTCCCAGCATCCACTACAACAGCCGGGGTTGCCGGTTTCCCCTCAGCCCTCCTCCTCCTTTCATCTCTCATCCTCTTCATTTCCTTCTCCTCCTCATCTCTCGCCTCCAGCTCTCTAATCCACGCCTCATTCTTCTCTTTCGCTTTCTGTTCCGCCAATACCCCCTCAAACTCCTTGCGCTTCTTGCGATCTGAATCCCAGTACATGGATCCTGCAACCATGGCTAATAGTGTGAATCCCTGTGCGTATATACGTGCGCGGAACATGCGTTGGGTTCGGTTGTGGTCGCCGGCTCGGATGGAGCGGGTTGCGCCGACGAGGGCGAGGGTCGTGAGGATACAGCCTGGTGATTGTGTGAGTTTATGGTGAAGGAGGGAAAGAAGAAAGAGTGGGTGGTTTCACCTAGGGGGATGAGAGGTTCTTCCTTCAGACGACGGGTTAGTTTCTGCCAGCGATTTTCTTCGTAGAAATCACTATCGGCCCATTAGCTATGGATAAACAAAGCTCTGTATGAAAATGGTACATACGTATCGCCATCGAAAGATGACGGTAATGGAGTATTGCTCGGCATTTTTATTAATTGATATTTATTTCCTCACCGATGCCAAATTATCAGGAACCTCAGATGGTGAATTTCGTGAATTTGTTGATGTCCAAAGCTTTATTCAATGCTTTGCCCCTCCAAATCGATCGAATCAAGTCGTGATATCATCGGCATTCCAAGATCCCTGCAAAAATTTCATTGGAAAGGAGCTCCGATATCGAAATTCGCGAAGTAAAAGCAAAGCAAACAAAACTATCCCCAACTTCTTGACTTCGACTCTATGAAATCTTTATAAATATCGAATACTCAAATTGGAAAATAGATACACTATTTTGAGATATGGAGAACGGGGTAGTAACAAATGGAGAGACCTCCTCATCTCGTCCTCGAACTCCTAGTCTCAATGCCTTTTCTTTGACAGAATATACAACCAATCCATCCCCGCCATGCGAAAGTCCAAAATCAAAAGTTAGAAGCGTCGTACCGCAAGAATTTATTCTGCCAAATGGATATCCTGATGTAAGTGTACTCAGATTCGTCATTACCATCATAATTAATCAATTGAATACAGTATCTGCGACTTATCCTCACTTCTCGAGTTTACGAAGTCGTCAAGGAGACCCCCCTTACCCCAGCTATCAACCTCAGCAATCGATTAGAATGCAACGTATTATTAAAACGAGAAGACCTACAACCTGTTTTTAGTTTCAAATTGAGGGGCGCATATAATAAGATGGCACATTTGGATCCTAAGGTTAGCTGGAAAGGTGTGGTTGCTTGTTCGGCTGGGAATCATGCGCAAGGCGTTGCGTATTCGGCGCGGAAACTCAAGATGCCTGCTACGATTGTGATGCCTGAAGGAACGCCTAGTATTAAGCATCTTAATGTAACGCGACTGGGAGGTTCGGTGGTATTGCATGGACAGGATTTTGATGCTGCGAAGGAGGAGTGTGGAAGGTTGGAGAAATTGCATGGGTTGACGAATATTCCTCCGTTTGATGATCCTTATGTTATTGCCGGACAAGGTACCATTGGTATGGAACTTCTTAGGCAAACGAATATTCAAAAGTTGGAGGCTATATTCTGTTGTGTGGGAGGTGGTGGGTTGATCGCTGGCATTGGTGTTTATGTCAAGCGCATTGCTCCGCATGTGAAGATCATTGGTGTCGAGACTTATGATGCGAATGCTATGGTTCAATCACTTGCAGCTGGAAAAAGAGTAGCATTAAAGGAAGTGGGATTATTTGCAGATGGTGCGGCAGTCAAGAATGTGGGAGAGGAAACTTTCAGAATATGTCAAGAGGTCATTGATGATGTTATTCAAGTCACCACGGACGAAACCTGCGCAGCTATCAAAGATGTTTTCGAAGACACACGATCCATTGTCGAACCAGCTGGAGCTCTTGCATTAGCAGGACTTAAGAAATACGTTGCGGACAATCCATCCCCAGACACATCCCGAAACCTTGTAGCCATCGCCTCTGGAGCAAATATGAATTTTGATCGTCTTCGATTCGTTGCCGAACGTGCCGCTCTTGGAGAACGTAAAGAAGCTCTCCTCAGCGTCAGCATTCCTGAAACTCCTGGAGCCTTTTCTGAACTCATTAAGGCCGTTATGCCCCATGCCGTCACCGAATTCTCTTATCGATATGCCACAGATACCGTTGCCAATGTACTCATTGGTATTTCCCTCACCTCACCAGCGTCTCAAAGAGATGAAGAGCTTCAATCTCTCCTTTCTCGCATCTCATCCGGCGGAATGAGCCCCACTGATCTCTCGGGAGATGAACTCGCCAAATCACACATTCGCTACCTAGTTGGTGGTCGCTCAGGAGTACCAAATGAACGACTCTACATGTTCAATTTCCCCGAAAGACCGGGTGCACTCGAGAAATTCCTCACAACATTGAGACCGAGATATAATATCAGTCTTTTCCAATACCGTAATGCGGGAAGTGATATTGGGAAGGTCTTAACGGGTATCGTATGTCCTGATGATGAGATTAGGGATCTGGAAAGTTTTTTGCAGGAGATTGGATATCCTTGGACGGATTGTACGGAGTCTGAGGTTTTTAAGACGTTTCTGAGATCTTAGATGATGATTTTAGAGCAAGATATGATGGATCATGATGATAAGAGATGAGAGATGCATGGGCATTGAATATTTGCTATTCATGATGGGACGATGCACACTATTAGCTCGGCGTTTTTAGGATGACTTTTTAAGCAATTTTTAGTAGACAAAAGTCCTCGAATGTAGCGATGACTTTATATCCTTGCGTAATAGATATATAATGAAAGATATCGTAGAATCTACTAATAATATCTGTTTCTTGTGCTTTATATCATTCGATCGTCTGTGAAAACTTTTGTAGTAGAAACTATTTTTCAACCTTATCTTGCTGGGGGTAATGTTTAGCAGGTCGTAGATCTTGATAGACTTAAGTCATAAAAGGTCGCTGGGGAACAAATAAAAAAGCATGCTCGCCGGGAGTTTTCGAATTAGAACTTAGATTTCGGGATTTTTTGAGGGGTTGTAAGTTTGTGCTTTTCGCAATATTTTTCTTTCCATTGATGGATCGGAGGAACGTTTGAGAATTCATGAGAAAGTTTCCTGGTTGTGGTTAAGTAGTTGATCAATCAATCATTCCTACATGTGACAATCACATGTCATCCCACCTTCAATTCGCTACTTCTTTTTTATTCAAATATTCATGGCTTCACTATCATCCGTATAGGAAGGAGCGAAAAGGGATATCTGGGCATGAAAACGCAGTTCAATTCAACCCAATGTAGCACAACATATTCATTATTTTTTCAAAATTTGCTTGAAATTCAACCAAGCGCATGCATGCAGGTATCATAAAAACAACCCTCTCTATTCCACCCTTCCACTGGCAGTATCCTCATCTGCCAAGTAGGATAGGATGCATCCACTCGCTTTCTTCATCTCAGGATATTTCATACTTTTCATAACTGCTAATCTACATTCCCTCTACGATACATGGACCTCCTCTACCCTCTACTGTGTGCGCGAACCTTATACAATTACCACGCTCTCTCCTTCATTACCTAATCCTAAATGTTTCCGCACGAGAATCGATCTTATTACTCAGGTATTGGAAAGTGTGCCGAGGGGGGAGGACGGAGAGAAAATTACTTGGTTGAATGGCTTTGTGTTGCCCGGGATTATTGAGTCACATGGTCATATTTTGCAGTATGGGGAAATGCTGGAGAGTGTGAGTTTGTATGATGCGGAAAGTGTGGAGGATGTGAGGAGTAGGATTAAGGAGTGGTTGGGGAGACATCAGGGGGAGGGTTATGGAGAGAGGGAGAAGTGGATTAGAGGAGTGGGGTGGGATCAAGCTCATTTTGGAGGTGTGATGCCGACGGCTGTATGTATTCATCTTTATCTCATTGTCTTCCGTGATTTGAAAAATTGTGCTGATGGAATTTGTAGAAACAACTTTCTGAAGATCCGGAATTAAAGGATTTATATATTATGCTCGATAGAGTTGATATTCATTGTGTATGGACTTCGGAAAAAGTCCTCTCTCTTCTTTCAGATCCCCTTCCTGAAGCTCCTCCTGGTGGAGAAATAATCACCAATCCCGGACCTGGTGTCTTTTGCGATAATGCAATGGATAGTTTTATCTATCCTCTCGCACCAAAACCGGATATACCTCAAAAAGTCCGCTGGCTCAAAACTGCAATGGGAGAGTTAAATAAAGTAGGTATCACGGCCATGAGTGACGCTGGTATGCGAATGGAAGATGTGAAAATCTTGCAAGAGTTGGCTAGGAGAGATGAGCTGAGTGTTAGGATTCGAGTCATGGCAGAATGTGAAGAAAGAAATACTTTTTGTCATCAAGACTTACGAACAGTGAAAGTGATGAGGGATGGTTCTGGTGGAGGTGATATGCTGTTGTTTGGAGGAATCAAACTCTTTGCGGATGGAGCTTTAGGTTCTTGGGGAGCGGCATTACTGGAGCCATACTCGGATAAGCCTGAGACTAATGGAATGATGTTGATCAACGAAACTGAATTAACGGAAGTTGTTAAAAAGGTATTTGCCTGCTTCCTTTTCTTTCTTCACATGAGACTTGCTAATTGGTCAAGTTTTACCATTGGGACTACCAGATCAACATCCATGCTATTGGAGACCGAGCTAATAGAGCTGCTATCAATGCATTTGAGGCTGTTCTAGGATCTAATTGTCATGGATGCAACCAAGAAAGGAGGTTAAGAATCGAGCATGCTCAAATCATAGTAAAGTTCCCACATCCATAATCGCCATTTATCTAACAAAACTCTCAGCATCCCGATGATCAAATACGCATTGCAAATATGGGAATTCTTCCTAGCATTCAGCCAACACATGCTACATCCGACATGGTTTACGCAGTATCCCGTCTTGGAGAAGAGCGTCTCTCCAACTCTGCCTATCGCATGCGTTCATTCTTTCCCCTATCACACAACAACACTTCATCATATCCCGGCCCAGTTCTCGGCTCCGATTTTCCAGTCGAACCACCAAATCCTTTCCATGGAATCTACGCTGCAGTAACTCGTCTCAATCCAAAAACTGGTAATTCACCCTCTGGGTCAAAAGGTTGGTATCCAGAAGAAAGTCTCACGATTGAACAAGCTATCCATGGCTTCACGCGCAACGCAGCTTGGGGTTGGAATCTAGAAAATAAAACGGGAGCGATAGAGGTGGGGAAGTGGGCGGATTGGATTGTGGTTGATGGAGATGTGATGGATATGGAGGGAGATAAAGCGGATGGATTAAGAAACTTAAAAGTGCTGGGGACGTGGGTTAAGGGGAAGAATGTTTGGGCGAGAGAGGGCACAGGAGTAATGGAAATTGATAGGGAATATAATAGGGGTGATAGGTTTTGGGTCGGCTTGGCGAGGTTGAGGAGGAGCTTGGTGAGAGGGTTGAGGGAAATGTTGTTTTGGGGTGGGAAGGGGGATCTCTGATGAGAGATGGTGTTGGGATATGATTTGATCTGGCATAGGGTGGGATGGCATGACATGGGGTGATAAATTGAAGCAAAATAATATTGGTATAGAGAGATGGGAAAAAGAGAGAGAGAGATCGTCCTACGAAAAGTGGGTACATAACATTAGAAATCCGTCCTAGAAAATCAGTAACCCTAGATAGAATACATACATTGATGATACAATATATCTTGCTATCTTAATATTTCCACGCTATGGGTCTCGAATTAGATATTAGATTCCAGTCGATTATTCTCGGTATACTAGGTAGGTGTTCTTGCGGTAATGGCCACTTCAGAACCAAAGAGATTGATTGATTATTTCATTAGATTTCTTTTGATTTGGGAGAATCTATCTATTAAATCATTTAAATTTCCGAAATACTCTATCCATTCCCTAAAAATCATACGCCGATCCTTTCATTCAGTTTAACTCCAGTCTGTCATTATAATCATCGCTCTTAGACTTAAACTTAGATCTAGACACAACCCAGCGTTCAAAGTACAGCGTATGCACTAGCATAACTTACGGATCCATCGTCTACCTTCACTACCTCATTACTGCGTTCATATCTCACGAATTTAAATTTGCCCTTTTCGTTCTGTATCACACTATCTTCTTTTAATTTCTCAATCGCCGTCATGGTGATACCGATTGGGTGGCGTCCACAGACTGTATTTCCTGTTTCTTCTAGGTTGGCGAGAAATTCTTGATGGTTTCCCCCGGATATCGCTTCCATGGATAATTTATCTAATCGGCCTATACTTTCGTGGATGGGTGGTTGCATGGGTGTTTTATCTCGTCGTGATAATGAGTACCCGGTTGATGTATCGTTTGTGTCTGTGGAGGGATCGGAGGGCAGATAATATGTATATTGGAATCGGGGACCCCAGTGACAAAAATCGGAACTCACGATGAAGATGCTGGATTTATCCGCGAGATAGGGTGCTAAGATTGCGCCGAATTTTCTCTCGGTAGACGCATTGGTGTTTCCGACGAGAATGGGGATTAGAGGTGGAAAATCGGAGGGGGATTCGAAGTTCACAGAGAGCATTTTGTAGATGTATGGAAGGTGCATTTCGAGAGAATGTTCCGTTTCATCTTGATCGCTACTCATCATTTTGAATTCTCCCGTCGCGGCTAGTTCGGATACAGTCACGCGGTCGATACTCAAATCGCCAAGTGGTGTAGCGTATGTAGAGTGTTTGGATAGCGCGCATTCGGATAGATACCATGCGTGTGAGGGCCCTAGAAGAAATATTCGTTTGGCGGAGGAGAGATCGAGGGATTTGTAGGCCCAGGCTGCGGCGGGCCCGGAGTACGAATATCCGGCGTGTCTTTTTTTGGATGGTTAGGAGGGTTTCTTTTTAGGGGGAGAAAGAGAACTTACGGTGCGATTATTACTCGGGCGCCTGGAATGGGGATTTTGATATCGTCGATTGAGGAGGGGACTTGGGATAGCCATTCGTCGAGTTGGGTGGATAGTGTGGTGGGGTTGGATGTATACCATGAGCCTGCGTGGCTGGCTTCTCTGGTACTACCCATGTTGTTGTATTGATTTATTATTGATTATTGCTTTTGGATTTGTGTTTGTTTTGAAGGATGATGTTGAATGATGATGATGATAAGTGGTGTTATCATAGAAAGGTACGGGGGGGGTCAGAATGGCGGGGTAGATAGGAAGCTCTATGCCCGAAGTTTAGGCGGTACACCACTGCCGGGTTACCTCTAGGGATGGGATTTTTATAATTATTTAAAGTATAACAATCTGCCTTATTTTGTTTTAATAATAATCTAGTTTCCTTTATTATAATATAGATTTTTAATATTGTTTTTAGGAAAGGGATGAATCATTTGAAATATATAATTAAATAAATCGAAAGGAATAATTTTTATTGAAATAAATAATCAAAGATCTAAATGTATTAATAGATAATTTGTAATAATTAATATCTCTTAAAAAATAAAGCATATAATAATGAAGGTATACCGTTATTATACTTTATTGTAATCTAGCTCTGCTTTTTATAAAACGTTCATCCCAAGTTACCTCATCTCAAGCATTGCTATCCATTTACGATTTACATGGACGCTTATTTGGCCTTTTCATTTTCATCCCATCAGGTCAGATCAGCTTAATCTGATCAACCTTCGATAAACGCGTCGTGCTTTGTGTGAGGACGTCAGCAACTTTCACGCATCGATATCAGACCCTAAATGCTGAGCTGTTTACTACTCACCCGACAGAAATGCGTCTCGATTGCCCAATCCTAGGCTGGGAGAATGAGATGACTCTTATTGCATCGGCCGTCCAGTCCTCGACTTAGTGTCTAGTTGTAGAGTGTCTTGAGAAATTGAAGCTCTTTGATGAGGTTGCGCGTCTTTTAACCACTCTCCCTTGGCACTAACACGCGTTTGGTGACGACGATTTGATATCTAGGTTGGCGATCTCGAATCAGAGAGTGGTAATATCTATATATTGTCTCACCTTATCTATCTATATATTAATTCTTTTCAGGCAGCAGTTGGGGTTTGAATAGCGTCAAACATTATGTGCTGTTATCATAAATTTCAACGATGATGTGATTTTTTATTACGGAATTGGGATAGTGCTTACAGTCTAACTTGGGTGTTTAACTCCGTTATAGCTACTAGATCTAGGTACGTAGGATCTCCCTGGGCCATGGATAAGCGCTTGTTTATATATCTTTCTCAATACTGTACCTCAATTTTTAAACTGAAATATTGATCAAAAAAACCGAAATCGAAATCGAAATCGAAATCGAAACCATGTCGAGCAATACTTCAAGTTTTGATCTCCCTATCAATGATTTTGGTCCAGTCGAGCCCTCAGGATTTGACTTCACTCCACTATTCGAAGATGTTATCTTTTCAATTGTACCATCCGTCATTCTACTTCTCTTACTGCCAATTCGAATATGGATGCTTCGAGGTCAACCTCGAAAAGTCAATTCGAGCTTTTTGCATAGCAACAAATTGGTATGGCTATGCTATTCAAAAGACCTGGAATTAAAGACTAATATTACCGTAGCTATTCTTAGGTGTTTTCACAATCATGCAGACGATTTATCTGGTCATGAATACTACGAAGTCAACGTTGAAAACACGAGCAACAGTGCCTGCTGCCGCTCTTTTACTTGTAGATACCCTCGGCTTGTTTGCTTTATCGCATCTTGAGCATGTGCACTCCGTCAAGCCCTCTGCTCTCATCAATGCCTGGCTTTTGCTTACGCTACCTTTCGATATAGCAAGGGCAAGGACACTCTGGTTAGATAACGCCAATAATTCAATTGCTGCAGTCTTCACGAGTACTCTTGGTGTCAAAATTATGGTCATCATCGCCGAGGCAATAGAAAAGCGTCACATTTTACTTGACAGATATCGGCACATATCACCGGAAAATACTAGTGGTATTTATAGTCGCGGCTTCTTTTGGTGGCTAAACACTCTTATGACAATTGGATTTCAACGGGTCATAAGAAACGAAGACTTATATCCCATTGGTGAGGAAATGAGCTCGAAATACCTATACTCCCGAGCACAAAACACATGGGATAGATGCGACCATAATCGTTCACATTCCTTACTCTGGTCAACCATAAGAGCCACAAGACGGGCATTTTTTCTTGGTATCTTACCCCGAATCTGCATGATTGGTTTCAAATATGCCCAGCCTTTCTTACTAGAAAGAACAGTTGGTTTTGCAAACGATGAGAGTCAGCCTGACAGTATAGGATGGGGTTTAACTGGTGCATTCGGTATTGTCTTTCTAGGTTTAGCTGTTTCAAGCGGTACCTATTACCACATGGCCTATCGTTTCAACACGGCGGTACGCGGTTCTCTAGTAAGTTTGATATATGCTAAAACTGTTGATTTGAGCATCACTGCTCTCGACGAATCGGCTGCTGTTACTTTGATGGCGAATGATACAGGTAATACATTGTTTTATCCTAGTGTGGACACTGCTCACTTTTATTACAGGCGCGATCTGTGAAGGCTTCACAAATATACATGAGCTTTGGGCGGTACCTAGTGAATTAACCATCGCGATGTATTTGCTCTATCGACAACTTGGTTTAGCTTTCTTGGCTCCTTGCTCCGTTGCCTTACTCTGCACAGCAGGCATTCTTACCATGGCAAAGTGGATGGGTAATGCACAAAAAATTTGGATTAGGGGTATTCAAACGCGCATCGATGTTACAGCTTCGATGTTAGGATCAATGAAGGTAAATTCTCTCAACGAAATGTATGCGCAATCTGTTAAAGTACTGTACAGGCTGTCAAGATGTTAGGGTTTACGGACTCTCTTACCACCATGGTTCAACATCTTCGTGCGAAAGAAGTATATCTGTCTAAATTATTTCGAAGACTTCTCTGTGGTCGTGTTTTCTTAGGTATATCTTCTTACATCAATCATTTGGAACACCTAGTAACTTGATATTTAGCAAATTGCACTGGTATTATGGCGCCTTTAGCTACATTTACAGTGTTTGTAATCTCGGCCAAACTTACAGGTCGAACATTGAGTACCTCGACAGCATACACATCGCTATCACTAATTGCCCTCTTGGCAGAGCCAATGAATACATTGGTGAGGACCATACCTGAAATCAATGCTGCTGTAGCTTGTTTTGAGAGAACCCAAACTTTCATGTTATCGGACGCACGGAAAGATCATCGTTTGCCATTGGTAGGATCTCAAGCATCAACCACCACTATTAATGCAGGCCAGGACATCGAACTAGATGATATGTCACCCAGAGTAACTCCTTCAGCCATGATCACCGCGCAAAATGCCAGTTTCGCTTGGAGTGAGGATGCTCCAGCGGTGGTAATTGATTTCAGCTTTACCTTGCCATGCTCTCAATCACTTTTTATCATTGGCCCGATAGGCTGTGGGAAGACTACCTTACTCAAAGGATTACTTGGTGAAACTCCTTCATCGCAAGGCTTCATTTATACCAAAACTGCAAAAACGGCATACGTTGAACAAAGTCCATGGATCCAGAATGGTACTATAATGGATAATATTCTCGGTCCATCAACTTTTGATTCGCCCTGGTATGATCAGGTTGTTCGAGCTTGTGCCTTGGAACATGATATTTCTATATTGCCTAATAAAAGTGGTAAGTACTCCTTGTCTAATGACTTTTTCATCCATTGTGTTTTTCAATATCCTGCTTGAACTCGATGCAGAGCCATGTGGTTTCACATTTCTCTGTTTTCTCTCCTAAATGAAGAAGATATGAATGTTTATACTAATATAAACACAGCTACCCGTGTGGGAAGTGGAGGCATTTCTCTGAGTGGCGGTCAAAAACAACGATTGGCACTTGCGAGAGCCGTTTACGCCAAAAACGAGTTCATCATTCTTGATGATGCATTCTCTGGGCTTGATTCTGAAACCGAAGATCAAGTTTTCAAAAGACTCTTCGGGAAACAAGGGCTCTTTCAAGAAATGGGTACCACTGTTCTTCTTGTGACTCATGCTGTTCATAGGTTAGCATATTCGGACCATATCATTGCAATGGATCAATCGGGTAAAATCATCGAACAAGGTACCTTTGATCTTCTGAAGACCAGTGGTGGGTATGTGGAGAATCTGGCTACTCGACATAAATCTGAGGAAGATGATACCGGAGAAGCTAATACGGACGAAATTGCCCTGAAGCAAAATCCTTTTGCAGTTGTTGAGAGCGACGACCTCTTGAATGAGGTGGCGGATCTCAATCGACAAACTGGTGACTTTTCAGTTTACAACTATTACTTTGCCTCTATTGGATTGATACCAACAGGACTATTCTTCCTTTTCGTCTTGGTATTTGGAGCAGCATCCAAATTACCGGAATTCGCTCTGACCTATTGGACAAGAGCTGTAGCTGTCGAAGGTAACGAAGCAAATCCATACTGGTTAGGGATATACGGGATGTTATCTGGTGTTGCCCTGATTGGATTCGTGGCAGGTGTTTGCCAGTTGGCATTATATATGATGCCAAAAAGTGCAAAAGTCCTTCACCAGAGATTATTGGATTCCGTGATGGGGGCGCCTCTTTCTTTCTTCACAGCCACAGATACCGGCACAACTACGAATAGGTAGAGTATTTGCCTTATATTTCCGGTTTCTTGCTGACACTAAATTCAGATTCAGTCAAGATATGTCTATACTTGATGGAGACCTCCCATATGCAGTGGTTGATCTATCCTCGTCTATAGTTCAAGCAATAATGGGCGCTATCCTAATGTCTTTATCTGCCGGATACTTTGCCGCAACTATACCAGTCGTCGGTCTAGCAGTCTGGGGTATTTCACACACATGCTTCATATGTCAATGACTACTAACTATTAAACAGTCCTACAAAAATTCTACCTCAGGACATCTCGTCAAATACGTCTCTTGGATCTCGAAGCAAAATCTCCTCTATATTCTCACTTCATCGAAACCCTCAGCGGTCTAACCACCATCCGAGCTTTCGGCTGGGCTGAGAAATTCCGTGAGCAGAATCTCACCTTGTTGGACACATCTCAAAAACCCTACTATCTTCTCTTTTGTATTCAACGTTGGTTAGGCCTTGTACTTGACCTTCTCGTCACGGCTCTTGCAGTAATCCTCATGATACTCATTGTGAAACTTCGCACCAATATCAGTCCCGGCTACGTTGGTCTCGCGCTCTTAAATGTCATGACATTCAATGAAGCACTTGCTCGAATCATCAAAAATTGGACAAACATGGAAACCGCCGTCGGAGCAGTCTCTCGTCTCAAGAACTTCTCTGCCATAACTGTGAGCGAGAACTTACCCTCAGAAATAGAATCTGTGCCAGAGAACTGGCCAGTTTTTGGCGCCATCGAATTCAGAAATGTAAAAGCTTCCTATATACCGAATTCCATCCCCGTAATCCACAATCTCAATCTCTCTATCAAACCGGGCGAAAAAATAGGAATCTGTGGTAGGAGTGGAAGCGGCAAGAGTTCTCTCATCGCAGCTCTATTCCGCATGTTAGAAATTCATCCTGGGAGTTCTATTCTCATCGATGGTATAGATATTAGTACACTCCCTCGACAAACCGTCCGAGCACGCTTAAATGCTATTCCTCAAGATCCCTTTTTTCTACGCAGCACTATTCGTACTAACGCCGACCCTTACCATCTTCACCCCGACACCACAATCATCTCCGCGCTTGAAAAAGTACAGCTCTGGTCCCTCATTTCCTCTAAAGGGGGATTAGAAGCCCAACTAGACACTGAATTCTTCTCACACGGTCAAAGACAATTGTTCTGTCTTGCGAGAGCTATTTTGAGAGGAGGCAGGATTATTGTGTTGGATGAGGCTACAAGTAGCGTGGATAGCGAAACGGATAAATTAATGCAGAGGGTTATTAGGGAGGTTTTCGAGGGATGTACTATTCTTGCAGTTGCGCATCGATTAGATACGATTGCGGATTTTGATCGGATCATTTTGTTGGGGAAAGGAGAGGTCGTGGAGACTGGAACATTTGCAGAGTTGATGCAGAAGGAGGGAGGTGCGTTTAGGGAGTTGTATCATTCGTGATTTGGGGCTGGATACAGGTCCGTGATTATTGAATTCGCTTCAAATTACGAGTATAATGGTCACAGCAGAGATAAGATAAAGATGCGGATTTCCAATATTGGATATCCCCGATATTGAATCAAAATCCGGTTTTCTTCCCACCTCCCACTCGCTTGAAATTAAAAAATAAGTCACCCCCTTCCCCGCCCATAATTTACCATTGCAACGGTAGAACGCCCACACTAACCAAATCCTTATCAGTCATCTCGGGAGGCTTCGGCGTACGGAGGTTGAAAGGGTAAGTAATGTAAGACATTTTTTACCCATATATTGCTGTTTTTCCTGTCTTTTGATACTGTTTTAAGGAACCCGAATAGATATTGAGCTGTTTCCCCTCAAAATTTCGAATTTTGAAGATTTCGATGAAATTTCGACGAAATTTCAACAATTTTATAATTTTAAAACTTTTAAAGATTCTGAAAGTTTTAATAGATTTCGAATAGCTTTTAAATAGATTCTTAAATAAAAAAATAAAGATTTTGAATAATTTTTATCGGAAAATAAAGAATTTACAATACTTTAAACGGTTGGTTTTCATTATATAAATTTTCAATCAGCGTGACGATATGATTGGTTAAAGCCCTTGTCTGTAGGGCAAGCACGGCCATTTTTTGGTCCCTATCAACCTCCGTACTCGTGCGGCCAGAAAGTATGTCACGCTAAACCTTAAAAAAGAGATGGCTGAGCCAATAGAATTGATTGTTTTCTACAATTCCATCTTAAAATTCCACAAAAAAGTAGGTTTGCTCGCTTCGAAATTATGACTTTGCTACATTTAGTAACCGATTTCCCTACATCGTGCACGACCCCACATCTTGCACGCACTTTTAATTTTATAAAATATCAATCACTATAAACGGATATAATGACAATATACCTTCAAAGGCCTGTATGGAGCTTATATTAGTTCAAATTAAAGGGGAAAAGTACCCTAAATATACTCAAATAGTAAATTTCTTCAAAATCAATTGTTTAATGTTTTTTCGATACTATAAAGGCAAAACCACCTCCTGTAGTATCGTATATACTGAAATTCACCAATCTCTTTTAAAAGAATAAGAAAAGGTTTTAATTGATCAAATTAATAAATTAATATAAAGATCTATATTCTCTATAAATTGTATAATCAAAAACCTTACAGAAAAGATTATAGACTATTCTTTAAAGAAGAATTGAACAGCAAATTTCGTGAAAAGATATAAAATACGTTTTCAAAGTCGGTATCTCTGATATATTGATAATTTATATATGAAAGTTAATAATGTTGTTATATTTAAATATTTTTATAATCTGGTTTGAATTATTTTGTATTATTATTGATTTTTATTATTTAAAAGAATTATACTAATATCCCTTTTTTTTTTATTTAATTGATAAAAGTAATTACAAAATATAATATATTATCCAAGAATATATACAATTGGGATGAGAAAGGCTTTATGATTAGTTTAGGGAGGATTATAAAGAGGATAATAAGTATTAGTATATATGATTGTGGTAGAGCTACAAAAGCTAGATAAAATGGATCGAGAGAGTTTATTATTCTTTTAGTATATATATATATTAATAGTATAGTTATTTTATCTACTCTAATTTATAAAGAGGAATCTGGAGATCTACAGGATATATGGATTGATGAAATAGAAGTGAAGGATCAGACTTATTTTGGAGCTTCAAGTAATAGATGATCATCGAATGTATTTGGTTTTATCTGGCTTAATAAAGTCTTTCAACGTTATATTCGTTCAAAAATAGAGAAAGAATATTATTTATTAATTGTAGATAATTATTTTAATTATATGAATATAGAATTTATATCGAAATATAATGAATTGAAGATCATTTTATTGATTCTCCCCCTCCATTTTATACATCGACTTCAATCTCTTAATATGGACTACTTCCTTCCCCTTTCAATGAATTATAATATAAAACTCAATAATCTAATACACAAAAGCGGAGATATCATTGGAATATCGAAATGTAACTTTTGGATGATATTTAAAGTTGTTTGGGCTCAATCTGCTATTATTCATAATATCCTGAAATCTTTCGAAAAAGCTGGTATTTATCCTATAAATAAGAACATTATTATTCGCAGTATTGAACCAGAACAAACCTTTATGCCATTTACATCGATATAATTTATAGGGAATAAAATAAAGATGTCATATACAATTAAAACTTTTCGTTACCTCAAATTAGAATTTCGCCTCAAATAGGATCCCGATATCATTCAGAAGTTTTTTAAGATTGCATTTATGTATACAGCTAATGCTAATATTTAATTGTATAAAGTAAAAAATCTA
This sequence comes from Stromatinia cepivora, assembly GCA_014898415.1. Taxonomy (NCBI): domain Eukaryota; kingdom Fungi; phylum Ascomycota; class Leotiomycetes; order Helotiales; family Sclerotiniaceae; genus Stromatinia; species Stromatinia cepivora. The sequence continues at coordinate 152,994 of RCTD01000029.1, read as the reverse complement.
GAAGAAGTTTTGAAGATCGAAAAAAAGAAAAGAATCTGTTTTAAATATTTAAATCTAATAGGGAAGGAGGGCAGAGATGCTTTTTTATATTCCCCCTCGCAAATCGAAAGAGCTAGAATTTATTAATTAATGAAAGCATTAGTTGTTGAATAGGAAAAGGAAGTTAAGAAACAAAAGAAAACTAAAAAGAAAGTTGAAAAGGAATAAAAGAATAAAGTGTCACGGGAAATGATTACTATATCAACCCAATTAACCATTCGTCAAGAGTGGCGTCACTTTTGGTGTGACATAAAGCGATTAAAGAGAGGGTAGTATAAAGAAAGATCGATTATCAAATTGTATATAATGTCACGAATCGTGAACCACAGGAGGCTAACCACGTGATACCTCTTATCTCCTATATCAATTTATGAGCTGATCATCTATACATATGTATTACGAATCATACGATTTAGTATAGTAAAATGGTAACTCTAATAATGTTTATGTACAATTCTGCAGTCTACAAATGGGTATTTGTGTATATATATCTAATCGTTCTTTATGAGTTATAGTTTTTCAATTGTAGATTTTAAAAAACATAATTGATTCTGTTTATTCAGCTCTATTACAGTTTTTATACGTTATATTATTTACAATTCATTTATAAGTATCCGGCCATCTGATAACCTTTCAAATAATACTTTATTTTAATAATATCTTCTTAAATGAACTTTTACAAATATTACACTTAGAAAAAAAGATCTATTCTAATCTAATCGATAAAGATATAAATATTTTTAGAAATGTATTATCATTTTTATAATACAACAAACTTCTTCTTTTATATATTCCAAACTTTCGAAAGTATATTCTAAGGAACCCTTTTCTTCTCCTTAATTATTTCAATAATTCTTCGAAGAAAATATGAATATAGAATTGGATAATATTATTATTAAAAAAAAGAAGATTGATAAAAAGAAGATTCCAATATATAAAGTTGATGTTTTTAATAGTTCAATTGTTCCTTTCAAATTATTATTACAATTATAAGATCTTTATACAATAATTATGAATTTGAAAAAGAAGAATCGATAATTGAAAGTTATAATAATGATAAGCTTTATAACAATGCAACCTTTTTCTGAACCCTAAATAATATTTATATAAGCATTCAAATCAATAGTAGTATTTAAAATTCTCTTTATTCCTTTAATCGAAATTCAAGGATTTTTATTCAAGCAAACCTAAAGATCCCGAAATCAGAGGAAGAAAACTTTAATCAAACAATCTAATCACCCAAAGTTCTTCAAGGATTCTCCTTCTCTTTCAGAAAGTGATAATTCATTTAATAATCAGGGGTCCCTTCACTCAAGAAACCGATCTAACCAATCAAAATCGTATTCTTGTATTAATCATAATTCGTAGCAAAATATATATATACCAAAACCTACAAATTTTACTACTAAATTTAACAATGGTATTAAATCTAAAACTAATTTATGGTAATTATTAATTATAAAACGATTCGAGCTATATATTATATTATTTAAGAATGAAACGCAACATTATATATACATAATCGATCAAATTGAATCGGAAGTATAAGCATATTATTATACTTTTTATATACAAATGCCCCGATTCACAATATTCGAATTAATCGAACAATTTGTAGCGATCTATCAGAACCCAATCGAAATCGATGATGCTTGCTTTCAATACGAGATATAGATTATGCTTAATACAATTCAATATAGCAACTTCCTAGAATAGTATAAAAAATTCAGATTACTTATTATTCAAATAAAGATTATCAACAATAAAATTCTATTTAAGGATTTCGAATAGAAGATTTCCGATTTTCTTTCGTGAACGATAACAATATTCATTAAGGATTACAAGACTATAGAAGAATTCGCGAATATACTTACTAAAGTAGATCAAAACGAAATTTCATTATAAAAACGAAACCAATATTGTATTGATCGAGAAGTCCCTATAATTATTTACAAACCAACAATTACTACAAACCCTTTGCAACTCTTTCGGAGCTTTAATAACTCCAATTTTGGAACCTCTATATTCCTGAAATCATTTTTACCTTGGAATATCCCTTTCGAATACATCGACTTTGTTACATCCAATAATTATTCGAACTTCAAATACTCATCGTCTTTTCCCTTTTCTAGAACAATATATACATCGACACTTCGTATCGATAATTTCAATGAGATCGAGATAGTACAAAAAGAAGCAAAAGAATTCGAAGAATATCAGAATACCGAAGAAGATTTCAATCCAGAAGTTACAATTGAAGTTATATAGAATACTTATTTAGAAAAAGAAAAGCGTTTAAAATCAAACATTTAAATTCTATTTCTATTTTAAGTATTATATGGGATATAAGATTTCTTGATTTAATCAAACTTATAAAAGGAGAAGCATTCATCCTCCTTTGCAATCTTTCGAAAAATGGTTACATTTATCGATCAAAAACATTTATTGATTTTGAAGTAAATGAATTCGTTTTTATTAATATTATACTTTTTACTTATTTATTTTCTATATTTAAATCCAGAATTATATTGTTTAAAGTTTCAATTGAAGTTAAAGAATATAATGATATATAAGGCTATACTATTATCTATTTCATATTCTTTAATTTAATGGTCGATAATTGTAAATAATCTTTTGTCTTTTTCCTTATTATTGAATTAGAGAGTTATAATATTATTTTAGATAGATTTTGGTTATTAGAGATTCGAGCGAAGTTCGATTGCTTTAATAGATATTTTGAATAATCTAAAGAGAGACCCTGTATTATTTTTTATTCAAATAATCTCTTCGTTATTCAATCATCTTTTTACAAATAGAAGATCGATTGATTAATCCAACAAGATATTGATTAACAAGATGATTAGTTCGAAGAATATTGGAATCGAAAAGATTCACAATTGAGTAAATCAATCGCAATTGATAATATACAACAAGAACCTTCAAATATAAATGCAATACAGATTCTTATTGAAAAAGGAAAAGGTTCCAATTCCTTTCAAATTCAATTTATCTCCTTCCCAATCAATTATACTATTATTACAGATCTACGAATGCCTTCCTTGTATATCGCCCGAAGTCCTCGATCTATATATATTCAAACCCGATAAATTCCAATTAGAATATAAAAGAAATGAACAAACTGAACTTTTTATCATTACTCTAAAAGAATTCGATAATATAATAGATTTCCGATAAAACGAATAATATACAGAAGAGAGAATATTAGTTACCCTAATCGAATTCAAGAATACAAAAGTTCAAAAGAAACTCGATCGAGTATTAACCGAAATCGATTCAGAACTTGAAATACCATTTGAATATCGATAATATCATCAAGTTTTTTCTAAGTATAAATCAAATATCTTATCTTCTAATCGATTTTATAATTATAAAATCATATTGGAAGGTAAAGGAAAATAAACTTTACATTACAATCTACTTTACAAGATATCCCTAAAACAATTGGAAATCGTTAAAGAATATATTATGGATAATTTCAACAAAGATTTCATTGAATCCAATTAAATCCTTTATATTGCACCTATCCTATTCATTAAGAAATCTAATAGTAATTTGAAATTCTGTATAAACTTCAAATTATTGAATTTCTTAATATATAAAAATCGGTATCCCTTCTCTTTGATTGACGAAACGTTTTCTTGGCTTTTTAGTACTAAAGTCTTTACCAAATTCGATATTCATCAAGCTTTCTATTGTATAAAAATAGATCCTACTTTGGAAGAGTATACTATCTTTTGAACCCGATACAGATTATACAAATACAAGATCGTACCATTTGGATTAACGAATAATTTTACAACCTACCAGTATTATATAAATGATATTTTATTCGATTATCTAAATATCTTTTGTACAGTATATCTCGACAATATTCTAATCTATTTCAAGAACGAAAAAGAGTATCAAACTTATATTAAATTAATTCTCGAATAATTAGAAGCTGTTGGTTTACAAGCGGATCTCAAGAAATGCGAATTCAATGTTATATATACTAAATATTTGGGCTTTATTATTTCTACTAAAGAAATAAAAATAAATTTTAAAAAGATTAAGGTAATTGAAAATTGAACCTTTCCGACAATAATGAAAAAGATTCAATTATTTTTCGGTTTTTACAATTTTTATCAATGATTTATTAAGGATTATAGTATAATAATGAAACCTTTCAATAAACTTATTAAAGCAAATGTTAAATTCATATTCAATAAAGTATACCAAAACGTATTCAATATTTTGAAGAAAAAGCTTATCTCCGCTCCGCTCTTACAATATTATAATCATCGACTCCCTTATATACTTGAAATAGATATATCCAATAGAATAATTGCTAATATATTATTACAATAATATAACGAAGATTGGTTTCCCGTAATTTATTTCTTCAAGATTATAATTATTGCTGAATTAAACTACAAAGTTTATAATAAAGAAATACTATTAATTATTCAATCTTTCAATTATTGGAGAGTGGAATTCGTTAGTTCATTATATAAAATCAAGGTTTATACTGATTATAAGATCCTTGAATATTTCATGATTATCAAGACTTTCAATACCCGATAAACTCATTGAATAGAAGTTTTAACTGATTATAACTTCATTATTATATATCGCTTTAGAAAAGATAACCCTTTCGCCGACATTTTAATTTATTGGATCGACAAATTGGATTTTCAGAATTATACTAAAAAGAAGAATCGTCTCCAGCAATTTATTAAAAACAACCAAATTGATACCGAAATTATAAGAAAAACCTTACGAAAACATCATTCAAACGAAATAGTGATTATTAGTATCGATTTGAATGAAATCGCTCCTCAATTCGATTTAATTAATCATATCATCGAAACAAATAAGACTACAAATAACTTACTAATATTCAGAATGCAAGCTATCCAAAATCACAAACATATATCACTCCAAAATGACCTTTTGTTTTACAATAACCACCTGATAATGCCTGATATCGGCAACCTTCGAACTTATTTGATTTGTAAAACCCATAATTCCATTTCTATTGTTTATCCTAGTACAAATAAAACCTACCTTTTATTATTTTAACAATACTACTGACCCAGAATATATAATACTGTAGCCAGATATATATACAATTGTTATACTTGCAAATGCAGTTCCATTTTACACAATCATACCCCCGATTTATTACATCCATTTCTGATTCCTAATCAAATATAGCAATATATCACTATAGATTATTGCAATTTTAATAAGGATAAATACAAATATAACAACGTTTTAATCATTATTGATTAATTAACAAAACAAATTATCTCCATACCTTATCATAAATCAATCAATACTTGAATTTAAATATAATTATATTTCTATTATATATATCGATATTATAATCCTTTTAACACTATAATATCGGATTGCGGCCCCCAATTTATATTACAGTTCTGAAAGGAATTCAACCAAATCCTAGGAATCGATCTCAAATTATTTACTACTTATCATCCCCAAATCGATAATCAAACTAAGATCTATAATCAATACCTTCAATAGCAATTAAAACCGTTTGTTAATTACTATCAAGATAATTAATCAGAATTCCTATTTATAATGGATTACACACAACTTACTTTTCCATACAACTTTTTAAAAGGGCTTATACCCTACGAAACTTTATACAGATATACACCGAAATATGTATAGGAATAAAAGGAAAACACTAATAAACCAACAAATGATATAAATATATATAATACCCGCATATACATAGAATATAATAGATTAGCTTTTGCACAAACAAAAAAAGGCCTATTGTATATTCAAGTTAAAATATCGAAATCCACGAATACTCATCGGTATAAAATCGATTTCGATATCGGAGATTATGTATAACTCAATATAAAGAGTTATCCTACCCAAAGATCATCCAAAAAACTGGACTTCTTAATTCAAGAAAGATTCAAAATCATTAATCGATTTGGAAGCTTTTTCAAACTCGAATTCCCGATTACAATGAAAATTCATCCTATTTTCCTTTCAGATCGATTATACAAAATATATAACGATTTTTTTCCTAATCAAATATTCGAATTATTTCCATTTATTAATATAATTGATAATTCGGAATAAAAAATGAAAAAGGTTCTAACAATAAAGAAAATATGAAAAATTCTATTATACAGAGTTTCGTGGTTTAATAACGATACCAATCTTATTTGATATTCTACTTCCGATTTTAAAATATTATTATACCTTTTACACAATTTTCATCTAGCCAATCCAATATTATCTAATCCTTTTAATCGATTAATCGATTGAATAAAGCTTTATAAAAGCAAAAAGAATAATTATAATTATATAAATAACGATTCATTTATAAAACCAAAAAAAAGAAAAGTGTTCTTCAATATAGCAAATTAGATATTATGATTTTATAATGATATATATGCATACGATTATGAAAGGATTGAAAATCTATATAAATTAGAGAGAATTTGATTGTATATATATATAGCCCGAACTCTATACAATAGACGAACTGCCACCATCAAAACAATATGAAAACAATATATTTCAAGAATTTATGCTTATAATCATTTCAAAAATCATACAAAAGAAAGCTTAAACATAATAAAAACGAAATATAACGTCACCCCTATCGATTTCGTTTAATTTGATTGATTTGGTCAATTTGATCGATTAACTTAATCGATTTCGGAATTGATTATATTAACCATCTATCATTACTATATCATAATTCAACCTTCTTCCCTTTTCTATTGAAGCTTTTTCCTTTCAAAGATTCCCCAAATCGAAGAAAATACGAATCAATATTAATTTAATCAATTGATAAACGATTTGATCGATTTGATCAATTCATTCGTTATTTTGGTCAATTTGGTCGATTAATTTGGTCAATTTGGTCAATTTCCAGTAAATTGACTAAATCAACCAAAATGACCAATCTAATTGATTTAAAGCTCATAAACCTTCACAAAACCTGGTTTCCGATGAAATAACAATGAAACAGAGGAATAAAACACTCGAAGGCAAGCTTTTCCAAAGAAGGAGGTATTATTACAAATTATGAATTATAAAAGGCTAATTATATAATACCTCTTATCTCTTATATCAATTTATAAACTGATCATCTATACATATATATTACGAATCATACGATTTAGTATAATAAAATAATAACCCTAATAATGCTTATGTACAATCTTACAGTTTACAAATGGGTATTTGTATATATATATCTAATCGTTCCTTACAAGCTATAATTCTTCAGTTGTAGATTCTAAAGAACATAATTGACCCTGTTTATTCAGCTCTACTACGGCTCTTGTGCGTCACATATAATATCAAAGAAGAAATGAAAAGAGTTCGGAAATCATTAATATTTTTTATTAAAAGAGTACAAATAATTCAAAAATGTTTTTCTATTATAGATTTAGTATTCTAAGAAGTTATAAAAGATTATGATATTGTAAAGATTGATAAATTAATAATGGAAGAAAGAGAGGGGGTATTGTGTTCAAAAGGTGGGCGATATATTAAGGTTTCGTCGAAATTGAAAATATAAAGGTTTTTTAATTTTATAGAATAATATTACATTTCTTTATTACTCAAAAAGAATTATAATTTTATATTTTATAATTTATAATTAATATCGAATTTTGAAGTGATTGTAGTAGGAATATAAGGGGCGTGTAAGATATGGGGTTGTGTATGATATAGGGAAATCGGTTATAGATATACGAGATCTGTACTCTTTTGGGATTTGGGAGAATTTATCATACCTATTTAAACCATAATAGGAATATGTGATATACTTTCTGGCCGCACGAGTATCTACGGAGTTTTATTATACTTTGTAAAAACTTACTTACATTAATTACCTATCTATTTTATGACTTGCATGGCAGGAACAGGAACAGGAACATAATGTGAAAGATTTAAAGGCGTTGCGGTGCGCTGCGGTTGAGGCGTTATGCAGTGGAAATCTTCCGTGGATTCGTCGGCTTCTATTTGGTTTGTAATTTGTGTGATTGATTGTTGTCGGTGTCTTATCAGTTGGTTTGGAGGAATGGGGCGTGGGAAAGCATAAACACCGATGCGAATGCGGTAAGATGGTAAGATGTAAGGTGGTAGCTCCACTTGGATGTACGGAGTAGAGAACCGCATATTCCGTATAGAGTACAGATCAAATAGAAAGAAAGTTCGTTGGAAATGTTGGGTTTGCATATCTTGCAAGTTACGACAATATCAATATTGGTTTCAACATAAAGATGTCTAATTAGCTAATGAATCAAAAGTTTCTAAATAACATGTTCATGTAAAAAATGATGTCAAAAATAAATTCGCATTCGTCAAGTACTTCAATCAAGATGTCAAAAATTAAACTTGAGAACACTATGGATAGAACACCGATAATACCGTAAGTATATTTGGAGCGCCAATCAGAAGCGAGAATGAAGGGGTACGAAGTTCAAGGGATCGTTAGGCGATGAGAATTGGTATTGACAAAAAATATTTCTTTGAACCTCTCGGCGGCTTGATTATCACTAGGTACCTAATCAAAGACAACATCACCCACGTAAATTCGGCGAAACCGATTGAAATTATTATGCCTATCTATATGATATGTTGGTGTAATGCTAAGTAGATCCATTGTTTTTTTCTCTTATCAGAGTTTGGCCCGTTAGGTGTTGGGTGGATACGAGTTTGAGTTGGGGTCAGCACGGTTCTTTGCAGGGGGTTCCACTAGAGATAATGGTGGTGGATTGATTGGGATGGATTATTACCTAGATGGATGATTTTTAGGCGGGAGGCTTTAAAAGTTTAAAGGCTATTTTCGCTGGTGTACAACTTGTAAGTGTCAACTTGTCATGTGAAATTAGTTTCTTTGTAAAATGTTGATTTACGGTAAGATTGGCTTATGAGGTATTCGTATAGCCAGAAAGTATAAAACTGTGAACGTTGGGGGGTAATCGTTTTTATTGATTAAATTGTTCTATTTTCAAGAATTCTTTTTCTCTCTTAATACCGATTTAGCGTTCGGAGTTTTAGCAGTACGAGTATTGAGGAGTACATTTGTGGGGAAATGTATTCGTACCTGCGGTACTACCTAGTCGGACTTCTAAAAGTCTGGATTGGAGGCCACGAATCTTATCCCATTGGTTTTGCTTGGGAAGGCCGTTTTGGAACGAACTTCATAAGCTATCAATCACGAGTTTAGTTTGGTGAGTGGTTTATTGATTTCCGCCGATTCTGTTGATGCTGCAGAGTTTAAGGAGTATATATATATATATATATATGATATATGACGTTGGTGAAACCTTCTTGTCTGCAAAGAAGGTTTTCGAAAAACAAATCCTCATTCCTTTCGGATGAATCGGATGTAACCTCCCTTGATTAACCCTCGTTGGGGAACACCACATCAACGCCCACGAACGCCTTCAACGCTGTTGATCTCTTCACCCTGATATTTTAACCCTAATCTCCTGCATGCGGGAACAAATAACACTTTCGGACCTAATCACATGATATCTCTCATTTCAACCAATCGGTCAATTTATTTTCAATCCAGCCACTCTTATCTCTATCATCTCAGCACTAATATCCCGAATTTCACGCGGTCTCTTCTCCATACCCACAATTAAACCCTCCCAAATGATGCAAATCCTTTCGTGGTCTAATCCTTGAATATTTTATGAATCTGATTCGACGTGGCAAAATGTGGAGGTAGATCTTAGTCATTTTAGAGATGTCATTGTGTCATAAATATTCCATGACAGCCAATGTGCGGGAAATCCTGTCGAAAGACAAGAGGTAATATTTTAGTCTTGGTCACTAAGAAAATGAAGTGGATCATTTTTGACATGACCAGACAAATTAGGTACATCTGCCATGTCTGGAGATCAATGGTTTGTGGGGAAAGCTGTGAGTGGATGTACTTTTTTGGAAACCTAGCCGGCCTGCATACTTTCTCATCTAGGTATAACTTATGATGATCATTAAGATGGGGTTTCCAGAAAAGTAATATAGAGCTGCACTTCCCTCTCATCTCTCTTTCTCCTCTTTTCCTTTACGCACCATCATACCATCATACCTACGAAATACCTCGAGAGGTTTATTTGAGTCGGGCACTCAAGTTGTTGAGCCATATTCTTCTTTTGAGTCGCATTTACTGTTATATTTAATTATTGATATCCCCCTATATCAACAACAAACAGCACTCGACACATTTAACTCTCTCGGCTTTCGTCATGGAGGACTCTAAATCTCATGATCCCGAAAAGGGACACACTCGAGCCAGCCGCGCCGATAGCGGTAGCCAGGAGGCATACATGCAAGATGTACCTGCGCCTTGGACAACGAGGTTTGTCGACAGTTTCAAGAGAGATCCCAACGCTGCTGTCACGAAACCAGCTCAACAAGGTCTTGATGGGCATGAAGCGCCCGTTGCGGGTTTCGATCACAGGGCTGCTGCTGAAGCTACTGCCAATTCTGGTTTGGCTAGAGAATTAAAACCTCGTCATTTGCAAATGATTGCAATTGGTGGTTCTATCGGTATGTCACGTCTCTTTTCTCACGCAAAAGTTAATTTGCAACGATAAATGTAAATGCTAATTATAATATAATAGGTACTGGTCTCTTCGTCACATCTGGAGCTGCTCTTTCAAAAGGTGGTCCCGCTTCTTTAATCATCGCATATGGTATCATCGGTATAATGTTGTTCTGTACTGTCCACGCTTTGGGAGAAATGGCCGTCATTTTCCCTGTCTCCGGTTCCTTCTCCGCTTACTCCACTCGCTTTATCGATCCTGCTTGGGGTTTCGCAATGGGATGGAATTACGCTATTCAATGGCTTGTCGTCTTACCTCTTGAGATTGTCGCTGCTTCAATTACGCTATCGTATTGGCCCGGTGCAGCTGATACCAATTCAGCTGCTTGGGTTACGATTTTCTTCGTGGTTATTGTTGCGATCAACTTCTTTGGTGTGAAAGGTTATGGAGAGGCCGAGTTTGTCTTCTCAATCATCAAGGTCGCTGCAGTTATTGGATTCATTATTCTTGGTATCGTTCTCAACTGTGGAGGAGAAGTAGGAGGTGGAGAATATATTGGAGCTCGTTATTGGTATCCTAATACCGTTCCAGCTAACTATTCTGGTTACTCCAATGTGGCAAATCAGAATGCTGATGGAAGTCCTATGCTAATTGAGTCCGGTTCTTTCCACAACGGCTTTAAGGGTCTTTGCTCTGTATTCGTCACAGCTGCTTTCTCTTTCGCCGGTACTGAGCTTGTCGGTTTGGCCGCAGCTGAAACTGCAAACCCACGCAAAACCCTCCCAACCGCCATCAAACAAGTTTTCTGGCGTATCTGTCTCTTCTACATGGTTGCCCTGACCTTAGTCAGCGTTCTCGTACCATACGGAGACAAGCGACTCTTAGGATCCAGTTCTACTGATGCCAAAGCCTCTCCCTTCGTCATTGCCATCAACAATGCCAGAATTTCCGTTCTTCCCTCTATCATGAACGTTGTTGTTCTCATCTCCGTCCTCTCCGTCGGAAACTCTTCTATCTACGGTTCCTCGCGTACTCTTGCGGCGCTTGCAGAACAAGGTCAAGCTCCAAGATTCCTTGCCTATATTGATCGTAAGGGACGTCCCCTCTTGGCTATCATCTTCTCATCAGTTATTGGTCTTCTCTGCTACGTCGTAGCTGGTGGTCAAGCCACCGCTGCTACCGCTCTTAACTGGCTATACTCCCTTTCTGGTCTCTCATCTCTCTTCACATGGGGATCCATCTGTTTCGCACACATCCGATTCCGTGCCGCCTGGAAAGCACAAGGCCATACCCTTGATGAACTAGCCTTCACATCCCAAGTTGGAGTTATCGGTTCTTGGGTCGGTCTCACTCTCAATATTCTCGTATTGATTGCACAATTCTGGACGGCTATCTGGCCAATTGGTTATGCATCACTCTCTCCATCAGGAGTTGCTCAAAACTTCTTCTTGGCTTATCTAGCCGCTCCAGTTGTCTTGTTGTTTTATATTCCATACAAGATCTATTACAAAACTTCATTCATGAAGGCATCAGATATGGATTTGGATACAGGAAAGAGAGATTTGGACACCCCGGCGTTGGTCGAACAGGATCGTCTTGAGAAGGCGTCATGGCCGCGCTGGAAGAGAATTTATAAGACTATGTGTTAAAAATCGCATGGTAAAGGGAAGAAGGCGTTTTGGTGTGTTTATTTATATGATTATGTGTATCATATTTACTACGTTGTTTAATGATTGTCTTATTTCGGTATCTCTATATTCGATAGACAGATGGGGGAAGGGAAGGGAAGGGGAATTATGACGCTGCTGGCTGAAGCTGCGGCTGGGGCTGGGATTGGGTTCGCGGTAACATTGATATTGCGCAATGTGGGTGGTTGGATTGGAAAAGTATAGAGAAAAGATTAAATGATATATTATAATTTACTTCGATTTACCGTCCCTTATTATATTGTGTATTATGCGCTACGCTGTAAGAGTATATGATTGTAGCTATATCTCGTCGAATTCGAATATGAATCGAGCAACCCGTTTGATGCACATTGTATGTACTAGTCATTCACAATATTAACAATCGTAAGATTATATAACGTCTAATATCTATCTAATATCTAATATCTAATATCTAATATCTAATATCTAATATCTAATATCTAATATCTAATATCTAATATCTAATATTTACCAGCTCTCTCCGAAAGTCTTCCCCCCAACGAAAATTAAGTCAACTACCCTGATTTCCGGCCACCCCTGGTTTCCGGCCACCTCAATTTACCACCTCATTTTGAATAACCATTAACCTTCAATCTTTAATAATTCAATAACTATTTAATCAATTGATATCAAATTTTAATATATTATTATTTATATTATATTGAAATACTATATTGAAGATAATATTATAATAGTATTAAGTATAATCGTAAATAGAATATAAATACAAAGAGCTTATTCAAATTATAATATTTCAAAAAATACTCTTCAAAACCGAATTAATAATCACCTTTTTTATAGAATAAATACTCAAAATCAATAAAAGATAATTTTAATTCAAAAGAAACAATTAATAGATTGAATATTAATATAGGAAAACCTAAATACTAGTTCTATTTATTAACAAATTCATAAAATTGAAGAATACTTCTTTAATATGAAAAAAGATGATTCTATATTTGGAAAACAATAGATATAGAATTTTTTGAAAAGGAATTCTAAGATTAGGATTAAAAGATAATATCGAATCGATTTTGTAAGAGTTTCAGATGTTATTTATAATATTATTTCGAAATGGTTTTAGAATTTCGAGATATCAAAGATCAAAGATATAAAACCTGAAAATCGATGGAATATAGATGAAATTGATATTATAGAAAATCAAAGCTTTAATGATTTAATAATAAGAAGTTCAAAATGTTGTTTTATTTAAAAGAAACAATCTGATTTAAAAGTTTGGATATCTTTTATCGAATGTATTTTGGCGATAGAGAAAGTATTCAAATTATTTATTATATATAAGGATAAAAGTATTCAATAATAATGGTTCTTTATAGATTTTGAATTATACAAAGATTGGAATTTTATTGTTACAGAAAATAAATGGATGATCGATTTTATAAATCTTGAATAGCTAAAAAAGATATTTATATTTCAAATTATCTTTTTCTGAATTGAAAAGGTTAGATTATTTATATTGGATGAATATGAAAATTATAAAACTATAAAATTTATATTTAAATATTTCAAGAATAATATTTATCTTTTATTTCTATTGTTATATATATTATATATATTATAATTATTTGATTTATTAATATTCTTATTTCTCAAAAATATATATAGATATATTTTTAATAAACTAAATTCTTTATTCGATTCAATATCAATTAAAAAACGCAATTTTCTTTTTTGTTATCAAAAAGCTCGAATAGAAAGTTTAATACCTTATAATATTAAAACTGAATAAAAAGCTTCTGATTTATAATCCAAAAATTGTACTAAATCTTTTATAAATCAATTATTGCTTAAAAATAACAACGAAAAGATTTTACAGATCAATTCAATTTTTGATAATAATTTTAAACTTTAATAGAACAAAAAAGTATCATTTATTGATTGAAAAATATTTCAAAAAGTATTTGATCTTCGATTATATACTTATATAATAATTCCAAAAAAAACCCGATTTTCCAATAAAACATTTACTTTTTTGTAAGATTACGAAAGGTTTTGATATTAAGGATTATAATCTTATAAAATCAAAACTTCAAATAAAACAATTAAAATATCGATTAAAGCAATTTAACCTTAGAAAAAACAAAAAATTAAAACTAATCCGAATTCAAAATTTACAGGAATTAAAGCTATTAAAGAAGCTCAAATTGAAGCTGAAGATTATGAAATTGATACAAAAAATAATAATGATATAAAAGAAAATGATTTTATAGATGATTTTATTGAATATATATAATTGTTAAGTTATTAATGAAAACATTGAAATAATTATGATTTTTGATGGTGGCCGGAATGGGGGGGTGGCCGGAATGTGGGGTAGTTGACTTACGCCTATCTACCTACCTACCTCTCTCACACTTAAATATCCACTCGACTTCATTCGTTCAAATCTTGATGAATAAATAAATAAATGTATTAAATAATTATAATAGTTTTATCTCCTTCGTTATCCGGTTATCTTTTATAATCACTTTTTTAACATAATCGCTCTTTGAAATGCCTTCAAGCTCTTTTTTCTTCTTCGTTTTATTGATAGTGTACGAGATGGGTTTGTATGGGTTTTTGATGGGGTTTAGTATATATAGATGAATGGATGAGTAGTGATTCTTAGGTAGTTATATTGCGGTAACGGTATTGGAATTGAATTTGGATGAGAGATTAGAGTTGAGGAGTTGGGGTGGAAAGATTGGGGTAGAGGTTGTTGGGGTGGAGGACTGGACTTGAGAGTTTAGGGTAGGGTAGGGGCTGAGTAGTTATTTCGGGGGATAGCTATATAGTGGAATGTCTAGGTGATGAAGGAGGAGTTGTTCATTTAGATATATTATGGGATTTTGAGAAGAGAGAGGGGAAGCGGGGTGGGGTGAAAGCGGGGGCAGGGGCGGGGGAGGAGTATATATAGAATTTTTAATGGGAATTTATTTATGTAATAAACAATTTGATTGTTTGATGATATTACTATTGTAAGACTTAGATCATGAGATAAGATATATTAGTGATTACAGGCTCACTGTTAAAATAGCGTGGATATTGAATATGTAGCTATTTTGATGGATGATAATATGATGTGTTAGAATTAAAAGGATCTGGAATGTGTAGATAGAATGATAGATTGTGTTAGATTGATCTCGGATATAAAGTCGTAAGATTGGATCGAAAGATATTTTGAAGAATAGACAGTAGTCTATAAATGAGTATTTTTATTTTGTTTTTTATTCTTAATTTTATATCTCTAATCTATAGAAGGGAATTGCTTCTCTTAAATAGTTCTTCTTGATTAGTTCTTCTTGATTAATTCTTGTCGCTTTATAATATATATACTCGGGCGGGGCACAAAAGAAGCATACGCAAAATAAGCGAATTTACCCTATGAAAATAGACGATTTTCTTCAACTTTTCAAATTTATTAAGTGATATTTAAATGGATTTATAAAATTTTATAGAATTTCAATTTATTGATGAATAAAGAAATCTTCATTTTGTTATATTAGAAATTTGTAATATAAAATATCAAATTTTGATCAAGTAATTATATTCGAAATATAGATATAAAAATTTCTGAAATCTATAAACTTAAATAATTATTATTTCTTCAATATTAATTTGATCGATATAAAATTCAAATGATATATATATCATTATATTAATTATAATATTACAAATTTTCAATAAATTATATTAAGATTTGAAGGAATAATAATGATTTAAATTTCGTATATATCTTTTTTATATTTTGTTTGAATAGTATAAATATTATATATTTCTTGAAATTTTAATGAAATTATAATTAAATTAAAATCAGAAAATGAAAATTATTTTATTATTGAAATTTAAATAAAAGAGAGTAAAGGATTTAAGGATTTTATATAAAAGTATAAATATTTTTATAAATTATATAATGTCAGAGTCACAAATGGCAAAGAATCAATTAGTCCTAAAACAGTTATAAAACTTTTCACTACCCCTTCTCTATCCAGGAGAACCTTTTTCTTTTAAATTCAATAAAGAGTGATATTGTCAGAGTCACAAATGGTAAAGAATCAATTAATCCTAAAACAGCTATCAAACTTTTCATTATTTCTTTTCTATCTAGAAAAACCTTCTTCTTTTAAATCCAATAAAGAACGATATCGGAATGATAACAAACCATCGATTATATATTAGAGTTTAATAAATACAAAGATTTTGCAAAGTTTTTTAATTAATCGATAGTATACTATTGATTGTATATTTGCTTTTAATAATAAAATCATTTCTTTATAAAGTTTCTTAATTTTATTAGTAATATTCTTCTAATAATTATAACAAAGTCTTTTCTTCAGGGCTTCGCTTTCAAGAAATCGATGAATTATTGGTATATTTGTAATTATAGAGAACTGTCGATTGATAAGATAGCTATAATATATAATGATTTTTATATAATAAATAAAGAGATAAACAATAATAATAATAATAATAATAAAAATATATTTAATTTATTTTTTGAAGGTTATATAAATTTTTCGGAGTTTTATTTTCAAATTTTTGTATTTCTTTATTGTAATTATAATATTATATTTTAAAACTTTTGTTATTTTTTTTGTTATATTTTAGTTTTTTCCTGAATTAATAGTATATTCGATTTGTATATTTTTATAATTTATATATTCGATATATTTTGATTGTATTAAATGTATTGTTTATTATAATAATATAAAATCTTTGTTTGAAAAAGAGATAATAAATAAAGAATATTTTTTTAAAAGGATTTAATTTGATATATATAGAATATATCCGAAAAAAGAAATTCTGTATAGTGTTGGAAATGAGGCCATCATAGGATTAGAATTGAGGTCATGTGATCACAATGCCGCATAGACCATATTTGGGGATAACCTCAATTCTATTCCTACTAGAAATATAGATCCTTAGTTCAACCTATATAATCAACAATACTACTACTTTTTGTACCAAAAGTTAATAGGTTATAAGATCCGATCGTACAATAGTAATTACAAAGTAAATCGAGAAAAGATTAGCATAGCTAGTAGAAATAAAACAAAATGAAAATCAAAGTTTTCATACAATATCACCGAAGCAGAATTGAAACACAACAACACAGTTTATAACTTATAATATTACAGACCAGAACGAAGAGCAATCTGTACAATATTGATACAAAATTATAATAAAAGCGAAAAGCAAATTCGTATAACTACAAGAAAATATATTACAATATGATTTTACAAATTTTCTTATTGTTTTATTTTTATATTTTTTTTTATTATCCCGAACTTATTTGTTGTATATTTTTTAAAACTATTTTAAAAATCTGAAGATTATCTTCGATATCTATCAAACAGTAAGAAATCTTTATAATATCGGAATCAAACAACTCTTCGAAATTTGATCAAAACAATTATAAGCAATAGTTTAGATAAACAAAGATACAATTGAGAGGGAAAGGATGATTTTATATAATTGATCAAATATTAAATGAATATATATAGATTGCAGGATCTAATATAGTATCTGCTTATAAGATCAATAATCGTGTATATTATAATATCGAATTGAAATCGGAATACTTAAAGAACGAAGCGAATACCTTATTATATATTTGTATAATATTCAATAATGACGATAAAATCCTTATCGACGAATATTCAATAGTATATACACTTTAGAGATATCTTAAATCGAAATATATCAGAATTAATACAATCATTATCAATATATATATAACGATGATTCAGAACTTCAAATTTCAATTCGATATTCATCTCGATATAATTATTATCGAAATCTAGAACAAATTGAAAGAGTATAAAAGGAAATTAGGGATTGCAAACGAAAATTATCGATTAATATATCAAGATATTATTTTGTTCTTGGTTTTAATACATAATCTTCCAATCGATTATCAA
Source organism: Stromatinia cepivora (assembly GCA_014898415.1). Classification (NCBI taxonomy): domain Eukaryota; kingdom Fungi; phylum Ascomycota; class Leotiomycetes; order Helotiales; family Sclerotiniaceae; genus Stromatinia; species Stromatinia cepivora. The sequence continues at coordinate 134,760 of RCTD01000029.1, read as the reverse complement.
AGAATAATGGATATATTGAATATCCAAACCAATTTTAGTATCAACGATAAAATCAAGTATTTGCAAATTAAGGAACTTCGTCTTAAGGATAGATCAGAGTGAATACAAATTGCGAAAGAATTTAGGTATATTTCTCGATATCAAGAATCAGATTTCGAAATCTTAAATAATATTTACGATTTATATCAAAAGGAAAATCATTATATATAAGACTACCTATATTTAATGTAAACCAGCAAATTCCTTTGCAATTACTTTTATTATCAAAAAAAAAAAGGATCATCGAATCCGAAGAAGGTTTATTTCAACAAAAAAGACCAAATATACTTTATTAATAATATCCTTGAATCAAATTTCAATATTGAGGATATAATAAAGAAAGATTGCAATTTAACAAAGAAGATTATTAATAAAATTTCCTTTAACAAATAGTATACTGATATAAACACTTTTTCATATATATTTGATCAACCTTTATTATTCAGATTAATAAATTCTATTATCAAACGAAAGATAAAGATTGATAAAGAAGTAATGTATTATTGTTATTAGGGTTTAATGGATATGGTATACGAAGATAATTCTAAGATATTATTTTCAAATATATTATATATATCAGGGTTAGAAATAAACTTGCTGTTAGAAAAAAGGATTTGCGAAATAGGGTTGCAAAAGGAATTTAATTTTTATTATATATATTTCAAAAAAGATAATAAGAAAGTCATCTATGTTAGAATATAAAACGGAATATATATGGTTTTATATATAATCAAAGGATACAAGGATATAACTCTTTGTTCGAATATATATCAAAATAATCAGAAAAAAGGTTTTTCTTCAAAAATAATCGATAGTATCAAAGATATCGATAACAAATTAATATTCAAGGAAAAAGAAAGATATCTATTATAATATTGAAGATTCAATTATCTAGATCCAGATAAAATCAAGAATCTATATAAGGTATCTAATATAATCAAATTAATAAAGATCCTAATTGAATTAGATATTTATGAAATGTATATATTCATCAAAATGATCAATTATATTCTGAAGTAATTAAATCTATACAAATCAAAGAGATTCGAATTTATATATTTCGATATTACAGGATCATTCCCAAAATCGATTCGAGGGAATCGTTATTTCATATTGATCATCGATAATTATATAAAAATAAATTGGATTATATTATTTAAACAAAAAGATAATGCAATTCAAATATTGAAAACTTAGAAAAAGGAGATAGAATTAGTTATTAAAGAAAAGATCATTATAATCAGGATTGATAATTGTGACGCACAAGAGCCGTAGTAGAGCTGAATAAACAGGGTCAATTATGTTCTTTAGAATTTATAATTGAAGAATTATGGCTTGTAAAGAACGACTAGATATATATACACAAATACTCATTTGTGGGCTGTAGGGTTGTATGTATGTATTATTAGGGTTATTATTTTATTATACTAAATCGTATGATTCGTAATATATGTGTACAGATGATCAGCTTATAAATTGATATGGAAGATAAAAGATATTATATAATTAGCTTCCTGTAATTCACGATTTGTAATACTACCCCCCCCTTTGGAAAAACTCGCCTTCGAGTATTTCATTCCTCTGTTTCATTATTATTTCATCGAAAACCAGGTTTTGTAAAGATTTATAAACTCTAAATCAATTAGATTAATCATTTTGATTGATTTGATCAATTTAATGGAAATTGATCAAATTGACCAAAATTATCGACCAAATTGATCAAAATGATGAATGAATTGACCAAATCGACCAAATCGTTCATCAATTGGTTAAATTAATATTGATTCGTATTCTCCTTGATTTGGGGAACCTTTGAAAGGAAAAAGTTTCAATAGAAAAAAGAAGAAGGTTGAATTATAATATAATGATAATAAATAATTAATATAATTAATTCCGAAATCGACCAAGTTAATCGACTAAATTGACCAAATCAACCAAATTGAACGAAATCGACAGGGGTAACGTCATATTTCGTTTTTACCATATTCAAGCTTCCCTTTGCATGATTTTTGAAATGATTATAAGTATAAGTTTTTGAAATATATTGCCTTCGTATTATCTTGGTGATGACAGCTCGTCTATTATATAGAGCTCAGGCCATATATATATACAATCAAATTCTCTCGAATTTGTATGGGTTTTCGATCCTTTCATAATCGTATACATATATACCATCATAAAATCATAACATCTAATCTGTTATATTAAAGAACACTTTTCTTTCCCTTGATTTTATAAATGAATTATCATTTATATGATTATAATTATCCTTTTCACTTTCATAAAGCTTTATCTAATCAATTAATCAATTAAAAGAACCAAACAACATTGAATTAACCAAATGAAAATCGCACAGGAGATATAATGATGTTTTAAGATCGGAAACAGGATATCAAATAAGATCGATATCATTATTAAATCATAAGATTCTATATAATAGGGTTTTTTGTGCTTTCTTTATTACTAGGACCTTCTCTACTTTTTATTCCGAATTACCAATTATATTAATAGGTGGAGATGATTCGAATATCTAATCAGGAAAAGAATCATCGTATACTTTGTGTAATTGATTTGAAGGGAAAACAGAATGAATTTTTATTGTAATCGGGAGTTCGAATTTGAAAGAGCTTCCAGATCGATCAATGATCTTGAATCTTCTTTGAATTAGGAAATCTAGTTTCTTGAATGGTCTTTAAGTAAAATAACTCTTTATATTAAATTATATATAATCTCCGATATCGAAATCGATCTTACACCAATAAGCATTTATAGATTTCGATATCTTGACTTGAATATATAATAAATCTTCTTTCGTTTATATAAAAACTAATCTATTATATTCTACATATATACAGGCATTACACATATTCATATCATTTATTGATTTATTAGTATCTTCCTTCTATTTCTATATATATTTCAATGCATACCTATATAAAATTTTATAAAATATAAACCCTTCTAAAAAATCATATAAAAAAGTAAATTATGTATAATCCATTATAAATAGAAATTCTAATTAATCATCTTGATAATAACTAATAAATAACCTTAACTATTATTAAAAGTACTGATTATAGATCTCAATTTGACTATCGATTTGGAGATAATGAGCAATAGATAATTTGAGATCGGTTCCTAGGATTTAACTGAATTCCTTTCAGAATTGTAATATGAATTAAGGACCGTAATCCGATATTATAGTATCAGGAAGATTATAATATCGATATATATAATAAAAATATAATTATATTTAAACTCGAGTATCGATTGATTTATAATAAGGTATAAAGATAATTTGTTTTGTCAATTGATCAATAATGACTAAAATGTTATTATATCTATATTTATTCTTATTAAAACTGTAATAATCTATAATAATATATTACTATATTCGATTAAGAATCGGAAATGGATACAATAAATCAGGGGTACGATTGTATAGAACAGAACTGTGTTTGCAGGTATAACAATTATATATATATCTGGCTATGGTATTATATATTTTGGATCAGTAGTATTATTGAGATAATAAGAAATAGGTTTTACTTATACCAAAATAAACAATGGAAACAGAATTATGGATTTCACAAATCAAATAAATTCGAAGGTTATCGATATCAGGCATTATTAGGCGATTATCGCAAAGTAAGAAATCATTTTGAAATAATATATACTTATAACCTTGAGTAATTTGTATTCTAAATACTAACAAGCTATTTATAATTTTATTTACTTCGATGATACAATTAACTAAATCGAATTGAGAAGCGATTTCACTCAAATCGATACTAGTAATCGCTGTTTCGTCTGGGTAATACTTTTGTAAAGCTTTTTTTATAATTTCGGTATCAATTTAGTTATCTTTAATAAACTATTAAAGGCGATTTTTCTTCTTGATATAATTCTAGAGGTTCAACTCGTTAATCCGATAGATTAAAGTATCAGCGAAAAAATTGTCTTTTCTAAAATGATATATAATAATGAAATTATAATCGGTTAGAATTTCTATCTAACAAATTTGTTGGGTATTAAGAGTCTTGGTAATCATGAAATATTTGAGGGCCTTATAATCGATATAAATCTTGATTTTATATGATAAACCAGCGAATTCCGTTTTCCAATGATTGAAAGATCGAATGATTGATAGTATTTCCTTATCATGAATTTCGTAATTCAATTCAATAGCAATTATAGTCTTGAAGAAATAAATTACAGAAAATCAATCTTTGTTATACTGTTATAATAATATACTAGTAATTATCCCATCGGATGTATCTGTTTCAAGTATACAAGAGAATTAGTGATTATAATATTGTAAAAGCAAAACAGAGATAAGCTTTTTCTTCAAGATATTGAATACATTTTGGTATACTTTGTTGAATACAAATTTAACGTTTGTTTTAATAAGTTCATTAAAAGGTTTCGTTATTATATTATAATCCTTAATAAATTGTTAATAAAAATTACAAAAACCGAAAAATGATTGGATCCTTTTTATTGTTATCGGAAAGATCCAATTCTCAATTATTTCAATCTTTTTAGGGTTTATTTTTATTCTTTTAATAGAAATAATAAAGCCTAAATACTTAATATATATAATATTGAATTCGCATTTTTTAAGATCCGCTTGTAGGCCAGCGATTTTTAATCATTCGAGAATTAGTTTAACATAAATTTGATACTCTTCTTCGTTTTCGGAATAGATTAGAATATTGTCAAGGTATATTATATAGAAAACATCTAAATAATCGAATAGAATATCATTTATATAATACTAATAAATTATGGGATTATTTGTTAATCCGAATAATACAATCTTACATTTGTATAATCTATATCGAATTCGAAAGATAATATACTTTTCCGAAATAGGATTTATTCTTATATAATGGAAAGTTTGATGAATATCGAATTTGATAAAGACCTTAATATCGGAAAGTCAAGAAAACGTTTTGTCGATCAAAAGGAAGGGATATTGATCCTTATATATCAAGGAATTCAATAATCTGAAATCTATATAGAATTTCAAATTATTATTGGGTTTCTTAATGAATAGAATGAATACAGTATAAAAGGTTTGATTGAATTCAATAAAATCTTTGCTAAAGTTATCCATAATATATTCTTTAACGATTTTCAATTGTTCTAGAAATATTTTATAAAGCAGATTGTAATACAAAACTTGTTCTTCTTTGTTTTTCAATATAATTTTATAATTATAAGATCGATTAAAAGGTAAAATATTTGATTTATATTTAGAAAAGGTTTAATGATATTATCGATATTTAAATAGTATTTTAGATTCTGAATCGATTTCGATCAATACTCGATCGAGTTTCTTTCGAACTTTTATATTCTTGAATTCGGTTAGGGTAATCAGTACTTTCTTTTTTGTATATTATTTATTCTATTGGAAATCTATTATATCATTAAATTCTTTTAGAATAATAATAAAGAGTTCAGTTTATTTATTTCTTTTATATTCTAATTGAAACTTATCAGGTTTGAGTGTATATAGATCGAGGATTTCGGGTAATATATAAAGAAAGCATTTGTAAATCTGTAATAATGATATAATTGATTAAGAAAAAGGTGGATTGAATTTGAAGGGAATTAGGACTTCTTTTTTTTCAACAAGAATCTGTATTATATTTATATTTGAAGGTTTTTATTATATATTATCAATTGCAATTGATCTATTCAATTATGAATCTCTTCGGTTCCAATATTCTTCGAATTGATCATCTTATCGATCAGTATTTTGTTAGGTTAATCGATCGATCTTTCATTTACAAAGGGATAATTAGATAACAAAAAGATTATTCGAATAAAAAATGATATAGGGTTTCTTTTTAGGCTATTCGAAATATCGATTGAAGTAATCGAGCTTTGTTTGAATCTCTGATAATCAAAGTCTATTTAAAATAATACTATAATTCTTTAATTTAGTAATAAGGAAAAGGACAAAAGATTGTTTATAATTATCGATTGTTAAATTAAGGAATGTGAAATAGATAATAGTATAATCTTATATATTATTATACTCTTTAACTTCAATTAAAACTTTAAGCAATATAATTCTGGATTTAAATATAAGAAATAAATAAATAAGGAATATAGTATTAATAAAAACGAATCCATTTGTTTCAAAATTAATAAATATTTTTGATCGATAAATATAACCATTTTTTGAAAGGTTATAGGGAAGGGTAAATGCTTTTCCTTTTATAAATTTGATTAAATCAAGAAATCTTATATCCTATATAGTGTTTAAGATGGAGATAGAGTTTAAATATTTGATTTTAAATATTTTTCTTCTTCTAAACAAATATTCTATATAACTTCAACTATAGTTTCTAGACTGAAATCTTCTTCAGTATCCCGATATTCTTCAAATTCTTCTGCTTCTTTTTATACCGTCTCGATTTCATTGAAATTATCGATATAAGGTGTCGATGTATATACTACTCCAGAAGAAGAAGAAAGCGATAAACATTTGAAATTCGAATAATTATTAGATGTAGTAAAGCTGATGTATTTGGAAGAGGTATTCCGGGGTGGAAATGATTTTGGGAATATAAAAGTTCCAAAATTGGAATTGTTAAAACTCCGAAAGGATTGTAAAGGGTTTATAGTAACCATTGATTTGCAAATAGCTATAAAATTTTTTCAATCAATACAGTATCAGTTTCGTTTTTATAATGAAATTTCGTTTTGATTTATTCTAATAAATATATTTGCGAATTCTTTTATAATCTTGCAATCCTTGATGGGTATTATTACTATTCGCAAAAGAAAATCGGAAATCTTTTATTCGAGATTCCTGAATAGAATTTTATTGTTAATAATCTTCACTTGAGTAATAAGTAATCTAAACTTTCTATATTATTTTAGGAAGTTGTTATATCAAATTGTATTAGGCATGATCTATATTTCGTATTAAGAACAAATATCATCGATTTCGGCCGGGTTCCGATAGATCGTTGCAAGTTATTCGATTAATTCGAATATTATGAATCAGGGTACTCATATATAAAGAGTATGATAATATACTTATACTTCCGATTCGATTTAGTTGATTATGTATATACAATATTGCGTTTCATTTTTAAATAATATAATATACAATTCGAATCGTTTTATAATCAATAATTACTACAAATTAACTTTAGATTCAATATCATTGTTAAATTTAGTAATAAGATTTGTAGATTTTAATATATATATATCTTGCTGTGAATTATAATTAACACAGGAATGCGATCTTAACCGATTAGATTGGCTTTTTGAATGAAAGGACCCCTAATTATTAAATAGATTATTATTTTTTGAAAGAGAAGGAGAATCCTTGGAGAACCCTAAATGATCAGATCGTTTGATCAAAGTTTTCTTTCTTTGATTTCAAAATCTTCGGGTTTGCTTGAATAAAAATCCTTGGGTTTCGATTGAGGGAATAAGAGGAATTCCAGGTATTGTTGTTGATCTGGATACTTATATAAATATCATTTGAAATTCAGAAGAAGATTATATTATTGCAAAACTTATCGTTATTATAACTTTCAATTATCGATTCTCCTTTTTCAAATTTATAATTATTATATAAAGATTTTGTAATTATAATAATAATTCGGAAGAAGCAATTGAACTATTGGAAGTATCGACTTTATATATTAGAATCTTCTCTTTATCAGTTTTCTTTCTTTTAATAATAACATTATTCAATCCTGTATTTATATTTTCTTTGAAGGGTTATTGAAATAATTGAGGAGAAGGAGAGGATTCCTTAGAATATACTTTCGAAGGTTTGGAATATATAAAAGAAGGAATTCGTTGTATTATGAAAATAATAGTATACTTCTAAAGATATTTATATCTTCATCGATTAGATCAGAATAGATTTTCTTCCTTTGAATATAATATTATAAAAGTTCATCTAAGAAGGTATTATTAAAATGAGATATTATTTGAAAGACTATCAAATAGCTGGACACTTGTAAATGAATTGTAGATAATATAATATATAAGAACTGTAATAGAGTTGAATAAATAGGATCAATTATATTCTTTAGAATCTACAATTGAAGAATTATAGTTCGTAAAGAGCGATTAGATATATATATACAAATATCTATTTGTGGGCTGCAGGGTTGTACATATGCATTATTAGGGTTATCATTTTATTATACTAAATTGTATGATTCGTAATGCATGTGTACGGATGATCAGCTCATAAATTGATATGGGAGATAAGAGGTATCATGTGGTTAGCCTCCTGTGGTTCATGATTCGTGACAATAATGTACTAGAATTTCTACAAGCTATTTGTAAATAATCATCAAGTATACAATCCGAAGTTATAATAATTGTCTTCTTATATCAAAACAGATCTACAAAACAAAATATAAGGATTGCAGAAATAGATATAAAAGCAATACTAAAAGAAACTGGATTATTATTAAAGTTTTAGGATAAAGTTATAAAGCATGATATTTATATCAGGAATTGTATTAGTATTAATTTTGATATAAACGGAATAGATTGATCTTTTATAAAAGCTTTTACAAATATAATATTAAATATAGAGATATATAAAGTCTGGAGGAGTAAATATTATATTTATATCAATCCCAAGATTATTCCGAAAGAGTAAAGATACAATAAGTTACAGGACATTTTGAAAATCGATATATTTCTAGGATATTCAAAAGTTACGAATAAATATATCAAAATATATTCTCCAAAGCTAGGTTATACATTTCGATTAAATAGAATAATCATAAATGAATCTTATCGAAAAGGAGATTTGAATTTTAAATTAAGAAATTATAAATTAGGCTTATAAGGAACAAAGAATATAGAGTTAGATTGAAAATCTTGTAATAAATTGGCAACAAACAAAGTATCTTCTTTATCCTCAATATTAAATGCGATACTTGTATTATCTTCGTTTCAAACATTCTTTTCAGCAGATATTATACCGAGTTCAATGATTATATCAAGCATTCTAATTGTCGAATTGAAATTAAATAAATTAAATATATCAATATCAATATATAATAAAAATAAAGATAGCAATATCTAAAAAACAAATCAAGAATCTTCTTTCAAAAATACTTCAGATATTGAATTCATTATTTCAAAGGTTCTAGTCCAAAAATCAACTTCTACAGATTCTGAATTTATATCGGAAGCAAAATTTAAGATCGTTTTAAAATTTGTTGATAAGCTTATTTCAATAAGATCAAAAAACGAAATAAATCTATAATCATTTGAAACTGAACAAAAGGATATAATGAACCTTGAAGATAAACCTTCAAAATATTTAATATGAAAACGGAAAAAAGATATAAAATAAGATTCTAAAAGAGAACGAGAAAGCAAGATTATAAGAATATTAATTATAATATCTATATAGACCAAAACTCAAGAAAGTATAGAATATATTATAATTATAATTCTAATTATTTACAAAATAAACCCTTATATCAAAAACAAGATCGTTTTAGATTTTATAATTTCGTTGATAGATACAAACAATACAAAAGATATAGTATATCCAGCCGAAGAAATTCTGGGAATCAAAATACCAAGAATTTATAAGGAAATAATATTGAATCAAGAATACTCTAAGAAATGAAAGGAAGTTATCCAAAAGGAAATTATATTTTTGATTCAAAATAATACTTGGAAAGAATATATACTCCCTAAAAGAAATAATCTAGTTTCGACGAAATGGATATTTATAATTAAAACCAAAGATAATAAGATAAAACAATTCAAAACAAGATTAATGGTTCGAAGGTTTAATCAGATATTAGGAAAAGATTACAACGAAACATTTGTATCAACAATGAAGTTAAATACACTTAGATTATTCCTAATTATCATTATAAAGGAAAATTTGGAATACTTATATTTCGATATCAAAAACACCTTTACTGAATTGTATTTGAAAAAAGAAATCTACTTCGAAAAGAGATATATACTACAAATTTTACGAAGTCTATATGATTTAAAACAAACTAAAAGAAATTAGAGTTTATTATTGAAAAAAAAACTTTTAGATATAAACTTTGTATAAAGTTTGGCAGATCTATATCTATATACATCCAAAGATCATGATATAATATTATTAGTATATATTGATGATATCGTTATTGTATTATATATATCATTGCAAATCATTTGGTTCAATGAAAAGCTATCAATTTATTTTAATATTAAGAATCTAAAGAAGATTAATAAAATCCTAAATGTTAAAATCATTTATGATAAAAAAGTATATATATTAATTATAAATCAAAAAGAATATCTCAATACTATACTAATCAAATACAGTATTATGTATAAACAATATCAAGTCAAGAAACTACTAATAATGGATTATACCCATCTCTGACCAACAATTAATAATAATGAACTAGTAAATATAAATGAATATCAATAACAAATAGGAAATATGATTCATCCAATAGTATATATTCAATCAGATATAGCATTCTCAATTAGAAGATTTTCACAATTTATAGCAAAATCAACAAAACATTATATTATAGCTTTAAAAAATCTGATACAATATTTACAATCAACAATCAAACAGAAGTTATAATTCAAATCAAAGGGAGTACAATCTGATATCTGTAAGAAATACAATATATCTGATAATATAATAAAGGTATATACAAATACAGATTGGACTAATAACAAATATAACCGGAAAAATGTTTCAAAAAAAGTTGTGATATTCTATAAAGGCTTTATATTATAGGCTAATAAAAAACAAATATCTATGGTTACCTTTAATACAGAATCAGAATATATTGTAATAATAATATTCATCAAACAAGAAAGATAAATTGTACAAATACTCAAGGATCTATTCAAATCAAATTATATTGAAAAGAATAGAAATACAATTCAGATATTTAATAATAATCAAAATATTTTAGCTTTAACCAAGAATCTACATTTGTACAAACGATCCAAATATATAGATATCAGTTATCATTTCATCAGGGATTTGATAGAAAAGGAGAAAATCGCTACTAATTATATTAATATATATAATATAATTGTTAACGGAATAACGAAGCCCTATATAAGGATTGCTTTCGAAAGATTCAAGAAAATGTTAGGATTAGTAATCTAGAAGGATCGAATAGGATATCCTCAATAGGGGAATGTTGGAAATGAAATTATCATAGGATTAGAATTGAGGTCATATAATTACAATACCGTATAAACCATATTTGGGGATAACTTCAATTCTACTCCTATTAGAAATATAGATCCTTAGTTCAACCTATATAGTCAATAATACTACTACTTCCTGCACCAAAAGTTAATATATAGTATTATTAGAAAATGTTAATTCTGTAATGAATTATTTATTGTAGTTTTATTATAAATAATAGATAATCGAAATGGGTTTATTTGAAGAGATTATATTATTAAAGAAATTGAAAGATTGGTAAATTAAATTTATATAAAAAAAAAGGTTTTCTTTTGTAAATAAAAGAAATATAATTTGATATAATTATTTTATAATATAAAGAAAGTTATATTGGTATTAAATATATAGATAAAGAAGTTAATGAAATTGATAGAGATATGTATAAATTTGTAATAATATTGTATTGATATATTGAATATAATTTATTATTTTTTTTGTTAATAATTATATAATTGTATTAATAATTAATGAATAAATTAATAAATCAAAATAAATTAAAGAATATCTTTAATAAGGAGAATGAAAAAGAAATTTTTGAGGTTTTCTCGATTCGATTTAAATTATCAAAATCTATTTGTATTTTGTTAATGAAATCAATATATTGAAAAATAATCAAAAGTAAAGTTAAAAGTATTAGAAATATAAATGAAATAATAACGAAGAAATTATGGACTATTATATTTCGAATAATTAAAGCTAAATCTATTAGGAAAACTTCTAAATCGGTTTTTATCAAAAAAAAAGCATCGAAATCGATTGAATTTCTTGATAACAATGATAAGGATTTATAATAATCTAATATTAAATTATTAAGCTTTAAAAGATTTAAAAAAAAGATTTCGATAATTAATATATTATTTTTATTTTCGATAAGTTTTAATAAACTAAATTCAATTTCTAAAGCAAGTGTAATATTATTAATCAATTATTAAGAAATATTAATACTTTTAATAAAATCAATAATATTTATAATAAAGAAATCAATAATTTAAATTAAAGATCTCGATTTTTTGAAGTATTTTAATAATAATAATATAAGTATTGTTTTAGATAAATATAATTAATTAACGAAAAAGTTTTAAGATTAATATAACAAATATAATAAATTGAATTTAATTGATCAATAATTAAATATTAATAGATCTTTCAGATTTCGATTATAAAATATAAATAAATTTCTTTTTATATTTATTTCTATAACAATTTTACAAATTTTCTATTGGGATTTTATTATTGAAAAATATATTCGATGAATATTCTATTAATTAATAGAATCGGATATTGATGAAGATTTGGATAATATAAGTAAAAATAGATTATTGAAGAAGAAAATAAGAAAACAAAGAAAATATAAATATTTAATAATAAAATAAAAATGATATATTTTTAATAATATATTAAAATAAATTAATTATATAAGGATTTTTAAATATAAATATTGTAATTTTCTAATATGAATATGAATCCTTTTTGTTTTTGTAATATATTTTGATAATATTATTTCTTTGTTCTTTATTATTATAATAATAATAATATATTTTCTTTTTTATAATTTTTTAAATATTTTTTAATATATATTAAGTTTTGTAAAGTTTTTTATATATTTTTTATCAATTAATAGTTCTTCTATTATATTAGATATTATATTTTTTATTCTTTTTTTCTATAAATTAGTATTTTTTCGATTTCATATTTTATATATCTTTTGATTTCTTCAGAAAATAAAGAATCAATAATACCTTTATATTTATATTATAATTCGAGTAATGAAATATAAAAGATATTATATATTTTGTATAATATTAGAAATACTAATTTATATATTTATCTATTATTTTTGATATTGATAATAATAAAGGGGTCTATAAAATAATCAAAGAATTTCTTTTTGGATTATAATTGTTTAATATTTTTGATATTGAATATAATCTTATTATCAATATAGAATTGCTAAAATAAATCTTTTTTATTATTCTTCGATCTTTTCTTTGTTTAGTTATTCCAAATTTCTATTAGTTTTATTCTTTTTTGATTTAATAATTCGATATATTCTTATATAGCAAATACTCTTTCTTTAATATTAATATTTTCGCTAATATAATTAAATATAGATAGATATCTATATATTATTTTAAAAAGTATTTCGCTAATTGTATTATATTATATTATATTATATTATATTATATTATATTATATTATAAATGAATTTTGTTAAGGGTAATCATGATATTTAATTATTTTATTTTTAATTAATATAATAAGTAATATAATGAATTAGATTTTGGTTTTGTTATTTTATTTAATTATCGATTTGTAGATAGAATATTATCGATAATTTGTAATATATTTTTAAATAGAAAAACAAACTCCCCCAAAATTTGTTTGCGAATTATAATCCTTAATTTGAAATTATTTTCTTCGATATATCGAAATCCTTAAAAACATATAATTCTTGATCTGAAATTATTCTTTTTAGTATATTAAAATCTTTAAAAATATATCAAAATAGAATTTTTATTAATTTGAGTAAAGTTATTGTTTTATTAATTAAAATATATTAAATAAATTTTATATATTTATCTATTTTTGAAAAAGATAAATTTGTAATAAAATCCATTATTATTATTTTTTTCAAGGATTAAAAGGGAATAATAAGGTTTGTAATTCGTTATAAAGTTGATAATGTTTTATAATTATTTATTAACAAATAATATATATTTGTTTATATTTTTTTATATTTTTTATTATATTGAATTAGAAATTTTTTTTGAATTTTCTAGGTTTTTTTGATATTTTAATAATCTTTCACAGGACTATTACAATAGACCTTCAAGATTCCGATTCCTACAGCCTTACTTGATAATACAAAAGCGCGTTTATTATAAATGAGCAAATTATTGGCATCGATTTTTCAAAGTGTAGTATTTTTAATTGAATTATATTGATGTTTTAGATATTCTTTGCTTTTTGTAAAATTGTTATTCTTTTGAAATTGTAACAAAGTATTTCTTATTGGTTTTGATATTGATTCAAATATTGTTTTATTATTAATTAATATATTAATTATTCAATGTGATATCGATTATTTGTAATTAATTTTTATCAATAATTCTCTAAAATTATATAAAGATAAGTTATATCCCTTTTATTAAAAGAAACTTATAACATTCTATAAAGATTTTATTTTTATTTTCGAAAGAAAGAAAATTGTGATTATTATTATAATACTTTTCAATTTATTCTATAATATAGATAATATTTTATTAATATTATTTATATTTTCTGTATAATCTGATTGTTTCGATAAATTATTGATAGGGTTTAATTTGCCCGATTTATAAGTGATTATGAAATTATAAATAACCAGGATTTTGGTTTATTATATTTGTTTATTATTAAATTCCTTTTTTTTTATAAAATATTAAAAATTGTTATAATTTGTTTTGATTATAATGATATATCGATTATTTGTGATATAATATTATTATTGAATAAAAGTTATATAAATAATCAAAAATTCTTAATTATAAATGAAATACTTTTGTTTTATTGAATTGAATTTTTATGAATAGAAAGTAATAGAATATTATTGAGAAATAATAAGATTATTTGTATTATTAGAGAACAATTAAGAGAGTATATATTCTAATACAAATTCAGAAATATTGATTTCGATTAAGATTTGAAATATTAAATCAAAATATCAGAATATTGGTATTGTAATAAAGGCTTCTTTTAAATTATCAAAAGTATTTTAAATCTCTTTTGTTTATTTGAATTCCAATATAATTTTTCCCTTTTTGATATTTTATAATAGATTTATTAAATTATGAGCAATTTATAAATAAACTATAATAAACCATTAATAGAAATTTGCAAAACCTAAAAAGACTTAAACTTCGCAAAAGAATATCAACGCTAATCATTCGATAATAATTTGAATTCTATTCGGTTCTATAATAACATCCTTCCCTGATACAATAAAATCTAAGAATTCCATTTCGTATATATAGAATATATATTTCTTTAATTTGGTATAGAGCTTATATTCAAGTAATCTAATAAGGATTCTATAGATATCAATAATATAAGTTTTTTTATCTTTAGAATAAATAAAAATATTATTTAAATATATAATATAAATACTATCTACAAAACCAACAAATATTTGATTAATATATATCTGAAAAATAATAAAGGCATTAATCAAGCCGAAAAGTATAATTAGATATTCAAACTATTTATAATAAATATAGAATATCATCTTTTATTCATTGTCTTTTTATATATATATTCGATAATATATATCTTTAAGATTGAATTTTGTAAAGAAGATCCTTTATTTTAAATAATCCAATGATTTGTCAATTAAAAATAAAAGGATACAATTCTTTTTTGTAATCCAATTAAAATCATAATAATCGATATATAATCGATAATTATCTTTTTTCTTTGAAATAAATATAATCAGGGTTTTAATAGAATTAATCAAATAACGAATCCAATTTTTCTTTTGATATTCTTCGAAATATTCTTATAGAATTATTAATTCTTTTTTCAAAAGAATATATATTAATTTTTAAAAAAGGATTAATCCAAATTCAAGATCAATATAATATTCCATTAAATAATGATTAAGAAATATATTGTTTTTATTTTTGAAGAAGGTTTTCTTATACTTTTTATATTCAGAAAATATTTATAAGAATGATAATATTAAAATATTCTTAAAATTTGATAATATTTTTATAATTGATTAGATTTCAAATAATAATATATAGATTTTGATCCCGATTTTCATTTTTTTGTATAATCCCTTAATTATTATTATTTCGAAATCTTATAATACAGATCTAAAATAGAACGAAATCGATTGTTAATCGATATCTGGATTTACTATTTAAAACCAAGGTAATCCTAGAATAGTATCGATTTCTGATAAATCTAAAATAGTAATAATAAATTGATAAATATATATCCTTTTTTCCTTATATTTATTTGTTATTTCGATATCGAATTGATAATTATTATAAAAAGGTATATTAATTCTATTAATTGATATTAATAGAATGTTTTTATTAAGATCAAAGATCTAATTTTATTCGATATATTTATTTTATTAGATAATATTAATTTATGCTCCGGAATCGATGAGATAGTGTATTTTTGTCGGAGTATTATCGATTTTGAAATTTATTTCGATAATTAGGATAATATGTTTTTTTTGTTGAGGATCTAGAATCATTGGAATGGTTAAAGTTATTGTTGGATTGTAGTGTTTTTTTGGTTATTATTTTGTAGAGGATATATAGAGTAATTGTAGATAGGATAATTGTTTTTATATTATCGATAAATATATAGATTAATATACTTTTTTGAATAATAATCCGATTATTAATAACAATAGTATTATAATTTTTGTTTTCAATAATTTTCTTTCGAAGTTTTTTTATTTTTTTTTCTATAGAAAAAGATTTAGAATGTTGAAATTATAATTATATATCGATAATTGGTGGTGAATTATTTTGCTTTTAAAATTATTTATTTTGGAGAAGATTTGAAAAATGATTTGATTATATAAAGAAATTATTTTGTTTTTGATTATAAAGTATATTGAAAGGGTTTATTATGATATATTTTATTTATGTTCTTTAGATGATATATTTATTTGATCAATTTATTTCTGTTTTTTGATTATTGGAATAATTCCGAAATTCTTTTTGTAATATAAGGAAGTAGGTTTATTAGAAGATATTCTTTTTGAATATTTTTTGCTTTCGATTCGATCTTTTTTTCTAAATTATTGAGGTATATTATAAAGTTATTTATATTTTGTATAGATTGTTATTTAGTATGGATTATTTGTTGTATAGTTAAATATTGATAGTTGTTTTTGTTTAATATTGTATCAGGGCTGGGCACCCGTACCCTACCCGGGGTATCTGGCCTCACGGGGTAGTATACCCTACCCCATAAACTTTTACGGGGTGTATACCCGTTAAATAATCCAGGTATCTGGGGTACCCATGGGTAAATATTATGTGATCATTTTATAGTTATCGTTTAAAAAGGAGGTTATTCCCAACTATGTGATAGAATCAAAAACATCAGATTATACTATTCGAATTATACTATTGAAAATTTGTACTACTCTATTTAATATATTATTTTGTAAGTTTCTTTTTCTTCAAACAATTATATCAACCATATTTTCCTACACCAATAGTAATAATACAATGGATATAGCTTTCCAATTCTTTTTCAAATTTGAAAAGATTATTCGTTTATTTTAACTATATTTATTCCTTCAGAACATATTTTTAGTACTACTGGATTATTAGTTTCTAAATATAGAACTAATTTATTTAGTGATATTATTCGATATATACTTTGTTTATATGTATAGGAAGTTCTACTTTAAGAAGAAGAAAAAGAAGATATTGAGATTGTTGATATTGATAATAATAGTAATAATAATGATATTGAAATCGAGAAAATTATTACTATTTTGATCCTATATTTCAAGAATATTGTATTGAAGAAGTTAGAACGAAGGAGATTAGAGAGATAATAGAAATTATATATAATATTCAAAGGTATAAAATAATAAAGGATTAACAGATAGTATAGAAAAAACAAGAAAACTATAAAAATAGAACTCTTAGAGAAGCTATACAAAAGTCATCAATAGTTATTTTAGAATAAGCAAATAATATATCTTCATTTTTTCCTTGTTTGACTTCAAAATTATACTGTGATTTGAGTAAAAAACTATTATTCTATAATACCTATAATCTTTCAAATATACCCCCAAATATCCCCAATATATATTACATACCCTATGGGTACCCCGGATACCCAGACAATCTACAGAGTAATTACCCTACCCCATAGAGGTAGAGCTGGGTGTAATACCGGCCGGGTTATACCCCGGGTTACCCCGGGTATACCCTACCCAGTGCCCAGCCCTGTATTGTATTATATATATTCCTTGAATTTTTTTTATAATATATTAGAATCTATTGTTCTGTTTTTATATCGATATCAAATTATAAAAATTGTTTTTGGAAGTATTAGATAATATGATTTAATTTTTTTTAATTTATCGAAAAGTAATATTCATTATTGTTCTGAAATATAAATTCAATTTGAAAAAAAAATCCTTTGTTTTTATAATAATGGAATTCTTATAAAATAAGAGTTCTGGTCATTACTCATTGTATATTCTTCAAATTTCACCTATATTTTTGAAAATTTAATATTAAATCAATGCCACAATATTTTTTAATGAAAATCTAATGATATATTAATGAATAATAATCAATCCTTTTATTTTAATTATATTTTTTAATTTATAGATCAATCTTTCAATATATAATCTGAAATCTAAAAGATCAAATATTTTTTATAATCTTCTAAACTCTCTTTTCAATTCTTTAATAAAAATAAATATAAATAATAGTTTTTTTAATTCCTTTTTTATCTAATATTATACCTTTTCAATTAAATTGAGATCTAAAGAAGAAAATGATTATTGAAAGCTTTTAATACTATACTCTAATCAAATTAATTTAGTATACTTTAAATAAATCTTTATATTATCCTTTATGAATATATATTCAAATCCTAATTTATCAAATAAAAGAAATATAATAAGAATAAAAATCTAATTGTTACGGGAGCTGCCTCTAGAGTCACATGAAAATGACTAGAGATCTCTCGAAATGGTTTAGACTAGACTTCAAGTAGGAATTCAATAAGGTTGATAATTAATTGCAATTCTTGTAATTATAATAATGAAACTAATAATTGATCTTAAATATCAAGTTCTATATTATAATGAAATCTATTCCTTTATATAGATCTTTCTACTTTGTAAAATCTATAATTTTATTTTATTTGGATTATCTGGATTCTATAAATCTAGATGTTTATTCTTTGATCTTCTAAATCCTTTAGGTTTATTATATAACTTTTTGATTATATAACGTAATATATTAGATATTATTGTAATATTATCCCTTTTTTAGTTTAGTATTTATTCTAAATGTTATATAATCAATGATTTCCTTTAATACACTTAATTTAAATATCAACTTTTCTTTCTTATTATATTATTTATAAGATCAAAGAAATATAAAGAATGTTTTGAATTCGCTTTATTAATCAAGTTTCAAAATGATATTATATTATTTTGTATTTATTGCAAAATATATTTTCGTATATATATTATTCTTAAAGAAAACTCTTTTCATTATAATGAATATATTTACAGAGATATGAAATATAATATTTCTGATCTTTCTGTAGTCGATCTTTGTAGTTTGATATATAAACAAAAAAGATTTGTCACGGAAAGCCCTGTGATCCCCTGTATCTTATGAAGGATCAAAGCGTATACTTTCCAATCGAAATGAAGGATCTACTAGCCCTTACCAATCTATCAATTGATAAAATGATCCTGATATCTTAATAAACAAAAATCTAATCTAATTAAAATATATATCGACTAAATAACCACTTATTTGTTCTATATATACAACTCTTGATTTATATAATCAAAAACAAATCATTCAATTCTTTTACTTTACCAATCATATATACCATCTATTCAACAATCCCTGAAAGTGCTTTATAATTATATTATCCTGTAATAGTTATAAGTTTGGTAGCCCTTAAATCTATACAATTTCCTATTCAATGATTACTAAATATTCAAAAGATTATTCTTAAAATATCATTTCTATCTTATCTATAATTCAATATTTATATTAATTCAATTATCTTTATTCAATATAACAAAAGATCAAAACAATCTTCTTTTTACAATCTATATTTAATAACCGAAGTAATATCTATATTTGAAAAATAAATATCAAATTCAAGGAATCTGGGATTCAATCAATCCAGAGAACGATCTGTTTGTTTCTATATCAATAATATTTATTCTAAATTCTGATTTGAAGAATAAATCTATCCATATTTAGATCAATTAACTTTCAATCAAATCATCTATTTTATTTTCTATTATCGATCTTCAAACCAAATATAATCAAAAGAAACAAATTCAATATCAAAAGGAATTCTCGGAATATCTTGTAACGATCCAATCCAGGGAAGATACTAATGGAGATATGAAAATGAAAGATTCTGATGATAATATATCAGGATTTACTCCTAATAGATCCATTATTTCATTTTCAATTATCTTCCAAGAAATCTTTTTCGAGTTTGTTTTTCTTTAATTGGAGTATCGATATCGATAATAAGAATATATATAGAATCATAAAACTTTCTGGGATATTTACAAATAAATCGAATCATCAATTGATCAAATACACTTTATAAAACTATTCATTTTCAATTAGGGTATTACAGCTCTTTTATTCAAGATGATTATTAATGTATTCAAAAAGAAGTTTGTATCTATAATAATTATTACCAAACTTATAATATTACAAGAATATCGATCTGTTTTAGTGCAAATTTCGTTCAACAGAATCGATTCTGTCAAATGGTATAGGGATTGAATTATAGTCTCTACTAAAACTCTTGTATACAAGATCATTAAGGTATAGAATGAAATCGTTATCAATACTTTTCTATAAGCTATTGGTATCAGGATACTCCCAATTTGGGTAAATACTATTAGTATTTGTAATGCAAAATATCAAAATAAAAGGTATTATTTGTTTCAATTATATCAATTGTATTTGTACTTATACAAAACAAATCATTTCTTGTACTCCAAATGATTACTAATTACTTGTTACGGGAGCTGCCTCTAGGGTCACGTGAAAGTGTCTAAAGATCTCTCGAGGTGGTTTAGACTAGACTTCAAATAGGAATTCAATAAAGTTGTAACTAATTGCAATTCTTGTAACTATAATAATGAAATTAATAATTGTTCTTAAACACAAAGTTCTATATTGTAATAAAATCCTATTCCCTTATATAGATCTTCGTTTTTTGTTATCCTATTGATTTTATCATATTCTACCAAATGGGAGTAATAGGATTCAATAGGAATCTTTAATTCTGTAACTTTATAATCATATGATTCGGTATATTAGATGCTGTTATAACATTATCCCCTTTCTAGTTTAGTGTTTGTTCTAAGTATTCATAAAGTGAGTTTTCCTTATTTGATTAATTCTATAGTATTTTTCTTTCTGATTATTATAATATCCGTTATTCGTTCTTCAAAATCTATTGCTAATCGTAAAAATATTTATTTTCGTTTTAAAGACAAAAATGTTATTATATCTTACAAATGTAATCGCTATTTGGAGAAGAATCTTGAATGTCGGGTACTTTTAAATACTGTACGCTATAATGAATATATAAAAAGTATAAACAATGATCGTTGTGATATGTATGATTATTCCGTGGGTGATTAGTTTTGTATTAATTCTGAAAAGGAGTATCTTGAGTTCGAAAAAGAGAAGGCTACGAATACTATAATTGAAGCAATTGCTCAACTAGCTTGTCTACAAAGGCAGAAATACATTTTGCGGGAAAAGGCTGGCAAAATACTTCAATATAATCTTTATATTATTGAAATTCTCAAAAAGTTTGAGGTTGAAGAATAACGATTGGAAGATGAGTGTATAAAGAAGAAGAAAGAAGTGGTATTTATTTTTGTTATTGATTCTAACAATAGTTCCTTTATTTTCGATTCCTCCTCTTTGAATTCTTCAATCCTAGCTTCAATGGATTCTTTTTCTTTCTGGGCAAATTCGGGTATTATTGATAAAACATCTCCAACTTCTCAAAGCAGTTGAGATTTGTTCTTGATTTCTATGAATTTTCAGTATATGGATAATCTAACCATTTGATTAAATATTTGATTATGCTTTTAATGTATTTACAATCTAGTATTGTTTCGATATTGTATATAACGTTTGGGTTAATTGATTCGATTTCTGTAAATGACGCATTCAGTATTTTTGATAATGTTGGTTCGAGTAAGGATATGTAGAATACTGGATGGATATTCATTATATCTGGTAATTTCAATCGATAATTAATCGTTTTTATTACTTTATCAATCTTGAATAATCCTAATTTCCTGTAGTCGAATTTATTACTTGGTTTTTTGGTTTCGATATTTTGTTGTAACAAATAAACTTTATTCTTCTCTTTAAGTATAGATTCTATATTATATTTCGTATTATAGTATACTATTGTTCTGGAAGATATGAATCTTAGATCAAGAATCAATTACTCTTGAAGATCTTTTAGTTATTCGACTTATATTATTGTTGATTCGGCATTAATTTTTTATAATATCGGGATTTTATAAGTTTAGGGATTGAATCCAAAATTAGTTCATACTGGGGTGATTTTTGTGGTTTCCGTTTCCGATGTATTATATACAAATTGTGTTATAGGTAATAATTCTATTCAATTGTTTTGTTAATAATTTATATAGTATCTAAGATATGCTTCTATTGTCTAATTGATTCTTTTTGTTTGATCATCTATTTATAAATAGAAAGATATCAATAACTTTCTTTTGATATCTATAAGTGTTAATAAAATAATCTAGAATTTCGAGGTAAAGAGCTTATTTCGATCCGAGATTATTTTATCTAATACTCTATATATATTTACTATAATCTTAAAGAATATATATACTAATTATTCAACATCCCATATTTCTTTGAATAGTATCATATATACAAATTTCGTTAGCCTATCTATTATATTAAATATTGCATTATATTTAATTCTTATAGTAAGATTTTTTGAGAATAGTAGTTTGATTACAAAATCCCATATAATGGATTTCCATAGTTGAAAAGGTATATTTAGGATCTGGAGTTGATTATATAGAGTATATCGTGATAACTTATTCTGTATACAGATATCACAATTTCCAACAATTTTTTCAATTATCGTTTTTATTTGTAAAAAATAATTGATTTCCTATATTCTTACAAATATCCTTACAATTTCTTAATGTTCATATACCAGTAACCCATATTATTCCATCACAAATTCTTTAATCATTTGATTCGGAATATATACTTTCCCATAAAAGTATATAATATCATTTTCTATAATAAATCCTGGTTTTATTATCTTATATATACATATAGTTGTAACATCCTTATCATAATATAATTAGATTTGATTTCTAAGATGATAATCTTCCAATAAATAAGTAATTGCAAACTATAATATATTGTAAATTAATGATTCGCCTTCTTTTTTGAATATAGTATATAATTCGTATAATTTATTCTTTTGATATTCTGGTTTTCGATTAAAAGTGTCAGCTCTAACGTTTTCTGATTCTTTGATATATGAAATTTTGAAATTGTAATTGGTTATAATCTTTGATTATCTAACCTATTGTCTGTTTAATTGTTTTATTATAATAAAGTAAACCAAGTTCTTATGATCTGTATACACCTATACCATGTATTTCGATCTTTTCAAATATACTTGCCATTTTCTGAATGTATCGATTATCGCTAGTAGTTCTTTATCATAGATTTTATAGTTTAATTCAATTGGTGATAACTTTCAGAAGTAGAATACGATTAGCTAGTATTTTTCATTCCCGCTTAGTTGACTCAAAACTGTTCCTATAACGAAATCAAAGGAATCCGTTTCCATTATAATCTCTTTCTTTAGATCAAAAATCAATAGTATTAATTCTTCTACTATTATTTGTTTGAATATATCGAATAACTTCTATACCTTAACAATTCATTCGAAATTTCCTTGATCTTTTCTGGTTAACATGATCAAGAATATAATAATCCCTGAATAACCCTTGATAAATCTTCTATAGAAATTGACGAATCCTAGAAAGGATTGTACTTCTTTAATTATAATTAACTACTTTCATTCGAATACTGCCTTAATTTTATCTTTGTTCATTTTGAGCTTTTAACTTGATACAATAAATCCCAAGAATTCTGTTTCTGTAACATAGAATTCGTATTTGTTTAGTTTGCACAACAAATCTACTTTGGATAGGCTTTCGAGGATATTGCTAATATCCTTAATATATTGAACCTCGTTATTCGAATATATTAGAATATCGTTCAAGTAGTATATATAATAAATATCCAAATATTATAATAATATATTATTTATAAATCTTATAAAAATAGTTAATACATTAGTTAACCCGAATAGCATAACCTGATACCCGTATAACCTGTATCTTATTTTGAAAGCAGTTTTCCATTCTTCACCTTTCTTTATTCTAATCAAATAGTAACCATTATATAGGTCCATTTTGATGAATATCGTAGCTTTATCTAATCGATCTTTTAATTCTATAACTAATAAAAATGGATATCGATTCTTTTTAGTGAATATGTTAAACTTTCTATAATCCACAATTAATCTATCGAATCCATTCTTTTTGGATACTCATATAATTGGACTGACCATTTGAGATACGGATTCCCTGATCTATCCTTTGGCTAAATTATCGTCGATATATTCTCTGAACCTCTTTAACTCATCGATTGATATTGAATAAATTAAAATGTATACAAACATCTTGCCTTCCTCCAATATTATCTCGTGATCTTATAACTTATATTTTGATAAAACCTCATAGATCCCTAATTCTTTAAAAACATATTCATATTTTTTGTACTGTTCTAATATCATAGATCTCTTTTTTACCTTGATTACAATTTCGTACCATATCGTTGACTTTTATATTTATAAAGGAGATATACTGGCCTTCGCTTTTAATAAAGGACCCTGGATTGAATATTCTATATCGCCAATATTGTTCACGTTCAACTTTCCTTGACACATATTCCATCTCGCGAATATTTCTAATGTATTCCTGTAACCGCTCTTACATTGATCAAATGTCACAATCCCTTATACCCAATTTATTTTTAGATTATATACCTTTAACTATAGTATTCTTAAGATGATCTGTTATTAACCCAATAATATAATATCAAACTATATAACCTCCATATACTAGATTATACTCATTTGTATTAATAATATCTCCTACGAAATCTTTCCATCAAACTCTATTAACTATCCATCAACTAACTGTAATCGATAAAGGTATTGTTTCGTCTGAAGTAATATTTCCAAGTACTTTACAGTTTTTGGTATAATAAAATTTCCTATAACCTTTAAATCTATCATAATTGATTATATATATCTATTTATCTGGATCTTACAGTATATCTATCCTGTCTATCCTATAATATTCAATTATTATATAACTTTGCGAATTTCTCACAAAGTTATATTTAAAGTTAAATCCTTGTATATTATATTATTCTGATAATTCTTCGTCTTCTTTTTCTTGAAGAACCATTCGGTTGCTTTTTTATTTGATCGATAGATTTTATAAAATTTATTATAGTAAGTTGTCCAGTTTATTATAATGTAATCTGCTTTTGCTTTGTTTTGGTGACTTTTTTCTATTATAGAGAATGTTGGGGTTCAATAATACTCTTGTTCTTATAAATCTATTGCATTTATACCCTCTTAATTTTATGGTAATTCCTCTAGTAATTACTGGAATTCTTTAATAATAAAAATTTTAATGTTTTCGGGTTTGATCGGGTTTTTTGGGATTGCAAAGGTAGTATTAAATTGGCTTTTATCGAATTTAGGTTTGAAGTTGCCCCTTTTTCTTTTTGTTTTTTTACTTCGATAATCTGTTATTCGATACCCTGCTTTTTTATATTCAAAGTATAAATTGTTTTTTTGTCTTCGTCTTTTTTCTAAATCATTATTCTCGTTTGTATAATATATAATATTTAGTTTTATAGGATCTTTATATCTCTATGGATTATAATATAATCTACCCTTATTTTTACAATAACACCTTTGCTTTTGATTTCCTTAGGGTTTATATGATCTTTGGTTTTACCGATATCTATAAAAACGATCATCTGATTCGATAGAATCCTGAATTAGATCATTCAGATCTATACTCTCAACAGATCTTTCTAATTCCAATCTGACTTCTAATTTGAATCCCTTATGGTAATAATTTATAATAACGATTTCGTCCTATTTAATTGTTCCAACATATCTTCGAAATTCTGTAATATACTTTAATACTGATTCTGTCTATTTAAGATTGAAGATCTTATCTTCCGTTACCTCTAATTCATTAGAATTTCCGAAGATTCTATGAATCTCTATCTTAAATCCTTCAAAACTATTAAAGATTATTCAGATGGGTTGTATACGATTTTTATCATTATATTCGAAATAGTTATACAAATATAATTGGATTTATTTGATTACTTCACTTCGGAGGTATAATATGGCCTATATACTTTTGGATTCTTTAATAATAAACTTATCCTCATTGAATCAAAAGTAGATTTCAAATTGTAAAAGGAAAGTATCGAATTCTTATCGATTACCTTGATATTTATCTGATAAAGCAATCTTAAAGATTTCATTGATTATAATCTCCTTTAGGGCATCGATTATCTCAATGTTATTGGTATCTTCAATAAATTGATTTATAACGGTATCTCTGGATGTTATATTAGTAGTTGGTTATCGAATCGATATTTGAAATAGAAATGGTGCTCAAAGTGTTACAGGAACTATCTCTAAAATCATATAGAAATATCTAGAGATCTTTTAAAATGATTTAGACTAAACTTCAAATAGGAATTCAATAAGATTGTAATTGATTATAATTCTTATAACTATAGTAATAAAATTAATAATTGTTTTTAAGTACGAAATTTTATATTATAATAAAATCCCATTCCCTTATATAAACCTTTATTCTCTATTGTCCCACTGATTCCATCGTGTCCCACCAGGTGGGAGCAATGGGATCCAGTGGGAATCTCTAATCCCGTGACTTCATGATCATGTGACTCGGTATGTTGGATGCCGTCGTAACATTACTTCAGCCTTTTTACAAAATCCAATAGGATCTTTTTGATTTTAATAAAAGGTATAACAATGTATCATAGCTTTTATTGATCAAAGAAATATATTATAATAAGATCTTTTTATATTCAATTTATTATAAAATATACGATGAAGTATTTGTAATTATCTAAAGCTTTATAGTCTGGGTTCATTATAAGTATGGCTTAACGATTGTAATGATCAAATAGGATAATGATATATTTATTATTGAAGTTATAAAAGCAATATTATTTGAGAAATAGATCAAACAAGAAAATATCGAATTCGAGTTATTTTTGTTATATATATATAAATCCAATAAAGGATTAGAATATATAGAATAAGAAATAATTATAAAACAGATAAAAATATGGATTATAACGGATTTATCAAATAAATTGTAAATAAAAACAATATAAATTGTTATTTATCTATATAATATAAGTCCTTTGAAAACCAAATCCTTTAAATCGCTTAATGAGGTATTCGATATATGATTCTATGATTACCTTTGTAAAGATAATCCCTTATTCGTAAAGAAAATATTTAACGATCTCTATCCCAATTAGAATAAAATCTATAAATATAAATACCGAATTTACCTTTTGGATAAAAATAAAGAAACTGGAATTAATAAGAAATAGTATAAAACCAATCTTTAAGTATATATTGGATATTTAATAGACTATATCCCAGATATATTAATCTATTATATATAAATATCCAAACTCGATAGAGTTATTGTTATTCGAAATATAATATTCAATAAAGAATTTACTTATTATATAAATTCTATTAATCGAATAATCGATATTCATATTATAAAAAAGCTTAAATAGTTTGTTAGAGCCTTTAACCTATAAGATCATATCAAAATGAACAAAACGATTATTCAAAACGAAGACAATTATAAAGATTTCATTCATCTATCTATTTTCACAAATCGAAAAACTCTTGATTTATTCATCAAATGTATTTCAGATCTACTATTTACAAATGAATTGATCTCAAGGATAGATATAGATTTGAAGAGTGATAATAAGAATAAAGAAATCGATTTAGAATTATTCAATCTATTTAATTTTTCAGGTAATAAGAATAAAGTATATAATGAAGATATACAAACGCTGATCGATTCTTTTATTAAAGAAATTAAAGAAATCGATTCTTTTATTGAAAAGCAATTATATCTTATGAATAAAGATATTAGTGTTGTTCAAAAAAATATCTGTAACAATAATACAGATCCTGATTTTATCAAATATATTGATATAGAGAATATGGAGTATAAATCTATTAATTGTATTACCGAAATTCTTTATAATATATATGAAAGTAATCCAGAGATTATTCCAATCGATCAATTTCAATATTCCAAAAGGAAATATATATATTGAAATAATTAATCAGAGTATTCTGTAAAAGAAATCCAATCATTACAAAAACTATTATACCCTATATATTCATTTAATCAATTCATAAAGGATTCATGGATTTATAATCTCGAATAGATACTTAAAAGAGTTTGTATTATAAAGATTGAAATACTCAGGGTTTAGATTAATCCATTTGAATTTCAATTATACAATTATTATTCAGAATCATTTCTTTTTGGAAGTTATTTGGCTTTTATATCCTAAAGCAATCAATATGTATATAAAGGCAATTGTGTATATAGTAATATTATCAAGGGAGTGATTCCAATATTGGATTTTATATAGGAATTGTTATATTTCAAAGAATAGATTCAATAAGATTATTTTGATTATTTTGTTTAAATAACTTTTATTCTATATTTTGATTTAATTAGTAAGGAATAAATGATATAGAGGAATATTCTCAATTTGTAATAGTTTATAATGTGATCATCGTTGGAATTGAAGTAAAACTATTATTATCTTTTATTTGGTTTATGATTAATGGATTATAGGTAATATTATTTCCTCGAATTCATATATTTGTAATTCTAAAATTATTTCGTTTTTATTATCAATTAAAAGATTATCAAATGGGATATTGATTCAAATAGAATTGTGATTTTGAGGTTGATAATTTTAAAGCTAGGAAAATCTAATATAAAATCGATTTTGAATCAGAATCTACAAAACCGATCTTTTTTCAATAAGTATTTATATATAAATATAATAATCAAGATTTAATTATTCATTATTGTTTATATTTAATAATACAAGGAAATCTTTAGGCTAAAAATACTATTGAAACTATTTATATCGTTATATTAATAGATTAATCATTTCAAATTATAATAGTAATTATCGTTAAATATAATTTCGAAATAAAACAATACGATATAATCAATATCTTCGTTAATACTCTACATAATCCTTCCAATATCCTAATTATATATTATCTACCTGATGGATACAAAATCCCAAACAAAAATGTTATAATCAATCGAGCTTTATATAATCTACAAGATTCCTTAACTATATAATTTAAGGATTTCATTTGAACACTCGAGAAATTAGAATTGATATAATATAAAAAGGAATTATATTTATATATTAACCCAAAGTATACCATCATAATTCTTTTCTTTGTAAATAATATTCAAATTATTTATTATAAGAAAAACGAATTAATTACCACAAAAATCATCAAAAGAATCAAAACTGTATATAAACTATAAGATCTAGAAAATATTAAATAGTTTTTAGGTATATATATACTTTATAATCGATTCAAGAAAAAGCTGTAATTAATCTATAATATATATATTGAAAAGATTATTAAGAAATTCAAAGCAACAAACAGGACAATAAGCATATTGTTCTTGATAATAATATTTCGGAAAAATCAGAGTCAAGTTTCTGTATATATTATAAAAATGTATCAAAAGAAAATGGATTCAATATTATATACTATAATCATTATAAAAGTAGATATATTATTCGTTGCTTTGTAATTGAACCATTATTTGATCAATCTATTTAGCAATTATATAAAAATTGTTAATCATTGTTTATAATATCTATGGAATATAAGGTATCTTGTAATCCAATATAATAATAATCAAATATTACAACTTTTTATTTTCTTAAATATTTCTTTTACAAATGATCCAGATATTCATCGATTATCTTAAAGATATATTATATTCCTTTTCAATAGTTTAGTTATATAGAAAACATTTAAACAAGATATTATAATTACCTCGATTATCGAAGCAAAGCTTTTCGGAATTGAATGTATATCAAAAGAAATTATGGTAATCTTATATTTCTTAAAAAAGATCGATCTAGCAATGAAAAAGCTTATAACAATCTTCTATAACAATCAATAAACGATTAGATTAATGGTTAATAAAAACGAACAGATCATTATGAAACTATATTATATTGATATCCAAAATATATGATTTTATCAAGAATATTCAAAAAGAAACTTTTATGTAATCTATTTATCGATCACCGATATAATTGTTAATAAACTCATTAAGAATCTTATAAGACAAAAATTCGAATACTTCCGATCCCTTTTTAATCTACAAAATATGAATAATAAGATCATAGAACTTGAATAATAACAATTATAAAACTTGAATAACAATAATCTAGAATTCATAATTTTTCCCTTTAATATAGATGAAATGAATCCTATTTGGTATCCTAAACTATTGTATTTTTCCATAATACACTTCAATTTGTATATTCTATATCCATCAAGAAACAAAGAACAATTAAAGCCGATCATTTCTCTATTTTTCATTTTCTTATCCTCAAAGAAGAATAAATTTCTTTTTAAACTCAATAACTTGAAGTTTAAATAAAAAAGCCTCTAGATTATCTATAACAATCAAAAAACGAGGAATAATTGAAACAACCGGAACTATTAATATTATCAATATTATAAAAGCTAAAGGATTATCCCTTCTTTCCTTTTTCTTTAAATGTATTATCTATTCTTTTTTTTTTTCTTTTTCATCATTCTTTCTCTCTCATCCTTATTATTATTCTTCGAAATCATAATATACTTCTTTTGTTCAATCTTTCAAAGACTTCGATAAATAATATAACAAAGAGAAAAAGAACGATAATATAGGGGCAAAAGAACAACTTCTTTCTTTTCCTCGATCTTCAATATCATTTTTATCACAATTCTGTATCTCTGCTTGGATTATATAATCAATGATCAATATACTATAAAGATGGGAAATGAACAAAGAATTTATTTTCGAATTTTATTGATAAACAGCGATATAATAATCTATTAGAGGATAGAGGAAAGCTAATAAAGGAATATACAAATGAATATTACAATTCCAATATCGATGATTATTCGGTTTGGAAGAATCAATAAAGTATTTGTTATGGAAATTATATCTTTTAACGATTAACGATTTTATATATCGAATATATAAATAATCGTTCTTTTTTTTACAATTCTCTTTATCTTTTGTTTTGGTTGAAAAGCTAGTAACTTTCGATAACCTTTTATCTTTTTCTTCTTCATCTAGTTTATTATCCGAAAAACTCGATATCGAAAAATTGAATGGATCATCGTTATCAGATAAAGAAATTCTTCCTTTTTTCTCTTTTTTATCGAACAATCTTTGCTTCGACAATTACAAACACAGGATTAGTAAAACCTTTCAATCATATAACAGAATTCAAAAACAATACTTACCTCCAAATTACTATTTGAATTTATAACAAACAATTAACTATGATAAATAGCAATTCCTTCGATAAAAAGGAATGGTTTTTGAAATAAATAATTGTATATCATTTTAAAAGCAGATTTAATTAAATTATACTCCCAAAGATCGATATCTTGATTCATTATCTATACTAAACTCATTAATTCTTTTTATTCGATTTATTGATCCCTCGAAAAAATACTAGAATCTTCTTTTGTATTCGATTCTCTTAAAGCTTTCTTCTCAACTATTGTTTGCCTAACACAACTGAAATTCGCTTGCTTAGCCTTTTTAAATCCCAAAATCTTAAGTATAATAATGATCAATAAGAACTTGATTAAAACAAAAACAAAAGTATAAAAAGAAAATCTATATATTTTTAAAAATTCATTTATTTTACTTCGTTATTACAATCAAAACATTATAATTTAGCAACTATATATATTCTTAATTGCTATATCGCAGGATCGATTATTCACCTGTATTCTCCTAATGGAAAACTTTCTTTTTATTATTCAAAATCTTGATTTCGAAGAATATCATAGATAGCAAACCAAAGATCAAAAGAAATTTGCGATTTATATATAATCAAATTCTTTTTTATTCCAAAGATACCAGGATTATTTCAGATTTATACATTACACCACTCCTTTATTGATATCTGCCTATAATCGCCTCGTATATTCATTCATGAATCATATGAATTGCTATTTTCTATACCTTTCCATTTATTTCAAATCGCCTTTCGATTTAGAGGATATATCACAAAAAGCTCTATAATCCCCTGTATCTTATAAAGAATCAAAGCGTATACTTTCCAATCGAAATGAAGGATCTATTAGCCTTTATCAATCTACCAATTGATAAGGTGATCCTAATATCCTAATAAACAAAGATCTAACCTAATTAAAATATATATCAATTAGATAATCATTCATTTGTTTTATATATACAGCTCTTGATTCATATAATCAAGGGCAAATCATTCAATTCTTTTACTCTACCAATCACGTGTACCACCTATTCAACGATCCCTGAAAGTGCTCTGTAATCATACTATCCCGTGATAAGATTGAATAAAGAAGAAAAGAAAATTGCTTCTCTTATAACAGTTACAGCCTTTCGTTTTGCACATTTGCAAAAACAGTATAAATTTCTTCAAATTCGAGGTAGCGAGTTAATTCGTTGTAATTTGAAAATTATGGATGAACTAGAAAAAGTTGAAAAACAAGAAAGATTGGAATCCGAATATATTAAAAAGAAAAAGGCCTTTGATTCTATTATTATTTTTTAACAATGATTCTTTTGCTTTCGATACTTCTTTAGATTTTTTGCTTTTTGTTTCGATAGATTCTTTTTCTTTTTAAACAAATCCGGGTATTGTTGATAAAACATCTTCAATTTTTTAAAATAGTTGAGGTTTGTTTTTGATTTTTATAAATTTTCGGTATATAGATAATCTAATCATTTGATCAAATATTTGATTATATTTTTAATATATTTACAATCTAGTATTGTTTTGATATCATATATAGCATTCGGGTTGATTGATTCGATTTCCGTTAATAATATATTCAACATTTTTGATGATATTGATTCGAATAAGGATATATAAAATATTAAATAAATATTCATTATATCTGATAGTTTTAATTGATAATTGATGGTTTCTATTATTTTATCAATTTTGAATAATTCTAATTTCCTATAATCGAATTTATTATTTGATTTTTTGGTTTTTATGTTTTGTTGTAACAAATAAATTTTATTTCTTTTTTTAAATATAGATTCTATACTATATTTCGTATTATAATAAACTGCTGTTTTGGATAATATAAATCTTAGATCAAAAGCAAACTACTTTTATAAATCCTTTAATTGTTCAATTTATATTATTGCTGATTCGGCATTAACTTTTTATAATATCGATATTTGATATACTTTAGAATTAAATCGAAAATTAATATATACTGATATAATCTTTATAATTTCCGTTTCCAATATATTATATATGAATTATATTATAGATAATAATTCTACTTAATTATTTTATCGATAATTTATATAATATTTAAGATATATTTTCATTATTTAATTAATCCTTTCTATTTGATTATTTATTTATAAATGAAAGATTATCGATAATTTTTTTTTATATTTATTAATACTAATAAGATAATCCAGAATTTCAAAATAAAGAATTTGTTTTTATCCGAGATTATCTTATCTGGTACTTTCTGAATATTTATTATAACCCTAAAGAATATATATATTAATTGTTTAACAATTTATATTTCTTTAAATAATATTATATATATAAACTTTATTAACTTATTTATTATATTGAATATTATATTATATTCAATTTCTATAATAGAATTTTTTAAGAATAATAATTTGATTATAAGATCCTATATAATAGATTTTTATAATTGAGAAGGTATATCTAGAATCTGAAGCTGATTATATAAAATATATTTAAAGAATTTATTCTGTATATAGATATTATAATTTCCAATAATTTCTTGAACTATTATTTTTATTTATAGGAAGTAATTGATTTCTTATATTTTTATAAATATTCTTATAATTTCTTAATATTTATATACAGATAACCTATATTGTTCTGTTACAAATTCCTTAATCATTCGATTAGGAATATATACTTTTTTATAGAAGTATATTGTATCGTTTTCTATTGTAAATCTTGATTCTATTGTCTTGAATATACACATTATTATAATATTATCTTTATAATATAATTGGATCTTATTCTTTAGATAATTATCTTTCAATATATAAATAATTATAAGTTGCAATATATTATAAATCAATAATTCATTTTTCTATTTGAATATAATATATAATTCATATAACTTATTTTTCTAATATTTTGGTTTTCGATTGAAAATATTGATTCTAGTGTTTTCTAATCCTTTAATATATAAAATCTTAAAATTATAATTAATTATAATTTCTGATCATCTGATCTATTATCTATTTAATTGCTTTGTTATAATAAAATAAACTAAATTTTTATAATCTATATATATCTATACTGTTAACTTTTGGTGCAGGAAATAATAGTATTATTGATTATATAGGTTGAACTAAGGATTTATAATTCTAGTAGGAGTAGAATTGAAGTTATCTCCAAATATGGTCTGTATATCATTGTGATCACATAACCTCAATTCTAATTTTATAATAGTCTTATTTCCAATACTCCTTTATTAAGGATATCCTATTCGATCTTTTTAGATTATTAATCCTAATATTTTCTTGAATTTTTCGAAAGCAATTTTTGTATAAGGCTTCGTTATTTTGTCGGCAATTATATTGTATGTATTGATATAATTAATAGTGATTTTCTTTTTTTCTATTAAGTTCTTAATGAAGTAATAACTGATATCTATATATTTGAATCATTTATATAAATATAAATTCTTGATTAAAGCTAAAATATCTTGATTATTATCAAACATTTGAATCGTATCTTTATTCTTTCCAATATAATTTGATTTAAATAAATCTTTAAGTATTTGTACAATCCATCTTTTTTATTTAATAAACATTACCATTGCAATATATTCTGATTCTATATTAGAAATAGCTATAGACATTTGTTTCTTATTAGTTTATGATATAAAGCTTTTATAGAATATCATAATTCTCTTTGAAATACTTTTCCAATTATATTTGTTATTAATCCAATCTATATTTGTATATATCTTTATTGTATTATCAAATATATTATATTTTTTGTAGATATCAGATTATACTTTCTTTAGCCTAAACCATAACTTCTATTTGATTGTTGATTATAGATATCGCATCAGATTCTTCAAAGCTATAATATAATGTTTTACTAATTTTGTTATAAATTATAAAAGTTTTTCAATTGAGAATGCTATATCTGATCGAATATATATTATTAGATGAATTATACTTTCTATTCGTTATTGATATTTGTTTATATTTATTAGTTCATTATTATTGGTTATTGATCGGAAATGAGTATAATCTATTATTAATAGTTTCTTGATTTGATATTGTTTATATGTAATATTGTATTTGGTTAATATAGTATCGAGATATTCTTTTTGGTTTATAATTAATATATATACTTTTCTATTGCGAATGATTTTAATATTTAGGATCTTATTAATCTTCTTTAGATTCTTAATATTAAAACGAATTGATAGTTTTTTATCGAATTAAATGATTTGCGATGATATATGTAATGCAATAACGATATCGTCGATATATACTAGTAATATTATATTACGGTTTTTGGATATATATAGATATGGGTCTACTAAATTTTGTATAAAGTTTATATCTAAAAGCTTTTTCTTCAATAGTAAACTCCAATCCCTTTCAATTTGTTTCAAATCATATAGATTTTGTAGGGTTCGTAATACATATCCCTTTTCGACTTTGATATTTTGAAATAATTCGAAATAGATTTTTTCCTTCAAATACAATTCAGTAAAGGTATTTTTGATATCGAAATGTAAATATTCCAAATTTTCCTTTGTGATAATAATTAGGAATAGTCTAAATATATTTAGTTTTATTATTGATATAAATATTTCGTTATAATCTTTTTTTAATATTTGATTGAATTTTCGAGTTATTAATTTTGTTTTGAATTGTTCTATTTTGTTATTTTTGGTTTTAACTATAAATACTTATTTCGTTGAAATCAAATTATTTTCGTTAAAGAGTATATATTCTTTTCAAATATCATTTTGAATTAAAAATATAATTTCCTTTTGGATAGTTTCCTTTCATTTTTTAGAGTATTTTCGATCCGATATTGTTTCCTTATAAATTCTTGGTATTTTGATTCCTAGAACTTCTTCGGCCGAATATATTATATCTTTTGTATTATTTGTATTTATTAACGAAATTATAAAATCTGAAACGATTTTGTTTTTGATATAAAGGTTTATTTTGTAAATGATTAGAATTGTAATCATAATATATTCTATATTTTCTTGAGTTTTGGCCTATATAGATATTACAATTAATACCCTTATAATCTTACTTTTCTATTCTTTTTCAGGATTTTATTCCATATCTCTTTTCTGTTTTTATATTAAATACCTTAAGGGTTTGTTTTTAAGGTCTATTGTATTCTTTTATTCGGTTTTAAATGATTATAGATTTATTTCGTTTTTTGATTCTATTGAAATGAATTTATTAACAAAATTTAAAATGATTTTAAATTTTTCTTTTGGTACAAATTTAGGATCTATAAAAGTTGATTTTTGGACTGGAATCTTTAAAATGATAGATTTGATATCTGAAGTATTCTTGGAAGAAGATTTTTGATTTGTCTTCTGGATATTATCATCTTTATCTTTATTGTATATTGATATTGATATATCTAATTTACTTAATTTCAATTCGATAATTAGAATACTTAATATAATCACTGAACTCGATATAATATCTACTGAAGAGAATATTTAGAACGAAAGTGATATAAATATTGTATTTGATATTGAGGATAAAGAAAATGCCTTGTTTATTACCGATCTACTACAAAATCTTCGATCTGATTTTACATTCTTTATTCTTTATAAACCTGATTTACAATTTCTTAATTTAAAATCCAAATCTCCTTCTCAATAAGATTTATTTATAATTACTCTATTTAATCAAAATATATAATTTAGTTTTGAAGAATATACTTTGATATATTTATTTGTAACTTTTGAATATCCTAAAAATATACCGACTTTCAAAGTATCCTACAATTTGTTATATCTTTACCCTTTCAGAATAATCTTAAAATTGATATAAATATAACATTTACTTTTTTAGACTTTGTATATCTTTATATTTGATATTATATCTATAAAAACTTCTATAAAAGATCGATTTATTTTGTTTATATCAAGATTAATATTAATACGATTCCTGATATAAATATTATACTCTACAACTTCGTTTCAAAATTCTAATAATAATCCAGCTTTTTTTAATATTATTCTTATATTTATTTTTGCAATCCTTATATTCCATTTTACAGATCTGTTTTGATATAAAGAAACAATTATTATAACTTTGGATTATATATTTAATAATTATTTACAAATAATTTATAGAAATTCCAATGTATTATCAATCCTGATTATAATAATCTTTTCTTCAATAACCAATTCTATTTTTTTTTTCCAAGTTTTCAATATTTGAATTATATCATCTTTTTGTTTAAATGATATAATCCAATTTACTTTTATACAATTATCAATAATCAATATAAAATAACGATTCCTTTGAATCGATTTTGAGAATAATCCTATAACATCGAAATATATAAATTCGAATCTCTTTGATTTATACAGACTCAATTGTTTCGGAATATGATTGATTATTTTGATGAATATATACATTTTGTAGATATCTAATTCAATTAGGACCTTTATTGGTTTAACTATATTGAATACTTTGTATAAATTCTTGATCTTGTTTGAACCTGGATGATTGAATCTTCGATACTATAACAGATATCTTTCTTTCTTCTTGAATATTAATTCGTTATCGATACTTTTGATACCATCGATTATCTCTAAAGAAAAATCTTTTTCTTAATCATTTTGATATATATTTGAATAGAAAGCTATATCCTTGTATCCTTTGGTTATATATAAAACTATATACATTCCATTTTATATTCTAATATAAATGATTTTTTTATTATCCTTTTTGAAATATATATAATAAAAATTGAATTCCTTTTGCAATCCTATTTCGCAAATCCTTTTTCTTAACAACAAGTTTACTCCTAATTCTGATATATATAATACATTTGAAAATAGTATCTTAAAATCATCTTTGTATACTATATCCATTAAATCCCAATAGCGATAATATATCATTCCCCTATCAATCTTTATCCTTCATTTGATAATAGATTTTATTAATCTGAATAATAAAGATTGATCAAATATATATAAAGAAACATCTATATCGGTATATTATTTGCTAAAGGAAACTTTACTAATGGTTTTTTTTGTCAAATTGTAATTTTCCTTTATTATATCCTTAATATCGGAATCTGATTCAGAGATATTGTTAATAGAATATACTTGATCTTTTTTGTTGAAATAAATCTTCTTCAAATTCAATGATCCCTTTTTCTTTTGATAACAAAAATAACTATAAAGGAATTTGCTGGCTTATATTAAATATAGGCAATCTTATATATAATAATCTTCCCTTTAATATAGATTACAAATATTATTTGAGATCTCGAAATCTGATTTTTGATATTGAAAAATATATCTAGATCTTTTCGCAATTTATATTTACTTTGATCTATCTTTAAAACAAAATTTCTTAATCTATAAATATTTAATCTTATCATCAATACTAAAATTGATTTGAATATCCAATATATCCATTATTCCTTGATAATTGATTAAAAGATTATATATTAAAACCAAAAACAAAACAGTATTTTAATATACTAACTAATAATTTTTATTTATAACCCCTAATTTCCTTCTATACTCTTTCAGTTTATCTCAAGCTTCGATAATAATTATATCAGAATAAATATCGGGTTGGAATTTAAAGTTCTGGATCATTGTTATATACATATTGGCTGTAATTGCACTAATTCTGGTATATTTTGATTTAAAGTATTTCCAAAGTGTATATACTATTGAATATTCGTTGGTAAGGATTTCATCATTATTATTAAATATTATACAAATATATAATAATATATTCGCTTCGTTCTTTAAATATTCCGATTTCAACTCGATATTATAATATACACGATTATTGATTTTGTAAACAAATACTGTATTGGATTCTACAATCTATATATATTCATTTAATATTTAATCAATTATATAAAACCATCCTTTCTCTTTCAATTATATCTTCGTTTATCTGAATCATCGTTTATGATTGTTTTGATCAAACTTCGAAGAATTATTTGATTCCGATATTGTAAAGATTTCTTACTATTTGATGGATATCGAAGATAGTTTTCAGGTTTTTAAAACGATTTTAAAAAGTATACAACAAATAGATTCAGGATAATAAAGAAATATAAAAATAAAACAATAAGAAAATTCGTAAAATCATATTATAATATATTTTCTTGTAATTATATAAACTTGCTTTTCATTTCTATTATAATTCTATATCAGCACTATACAGACTGCTCTCCACTCTGACCTATAATATTATAAATTATAAACTGTATTATCATATTTCAATTTTGTTTCAATGATACTATATGAAAACTCTGATTTTCATTCTGTTTTATCTCTACTAACTATATTAATCCTTTTTCGATTTGCTTTGCTTTTTAATTACTATTATACAACCAAGCTTATAACCTGTTAACTTTTGGTATAGGAAATAATAGTATTGTTGATTATATAAATTGAATTAAGGATTTATAATTCTAATAGGAGTAGAATTGAGGTTATCCCCAAATATGGTCTGTGCACCATTGTGATCACGTGACCTCAATTCTAATCCTATGATGGCCTCATTTCCAACATATACTATATATTTTGATTTTTTCAAATATACTCGCTATTCTTTAAATATATCGATTATCATTAGTAATTCTTTATTGTATATTTTGTAATTCAATTCTGTTGGTAATAATTTTCGAGAATAGAATGTGATTGATTGATATTTTTCATTTTGATCTGATTGATTCAGAATTGCCCTTATAACAAAATCTGAGGAATTTGTTTCCACTATAATTTGCTTTTCTGGATCAAATATTAACAATATTGACTTTCCGGCCATTATCTATTTGAATACTTCGAAGGACTTCTGCACCTTAACAATCCATTCGAATATTCCCTGCTCTTTTCTAATTAAATTAATTAAAAATGTTATAATCTTTAAATAACCTTTAATAAATCTTCAATAAAAATTAATGAATCCTAAAAAAGATTATACTTCTTTAATTGTAGTAAACTATTTCTATTCGAATATTATTTTGATCTTATCCTTGCTCATTTTGAATCTTTAATTTGATACAATAAATCCTAGAAATTCTATTTCCATAATATAGAATTCATATTTGCTTGATTTATATAATAAATCAATTTTAATCAAACATTCAAGAATATTACTAATATCTTTAATATATTGAACTTTATTGTTCGAATATATTAGGATATCGTTCAAATAATATATATAATAAATATCCAAATATTGTAATAGTATATTGTTTATTAATCTCATAAATATTATTGATGCATTAATTCATTTAAATAATATAATTTAATATTCATATAACCCATATCTAATCTTGAAAACGGTTTTCCATTCCTTATCTTCTTTCATTTTAATTAAATAATAACTATTATATAAATCCATCTTGATGAATATTATTACTCCGCTTAATCGATCTTTTAATTCTATAGCTAATAAAAATGAATATCGATCCTTTTTGATAAATACATTAAGCTTTTTATAATCCATAATTAATCTTTTAATATCATTCTTCTTAAATACCTATATAATTAGATTTGTTATTTGGAATATGGATTCTCTGATTCATTCTTTGATCAAATTATTATTGATATATTCTTTAAATATCTTCAGCTTATCAATTGATATTGAATAAATTAAAATGTACACAAATATCTTGCCTTCCTCCAATATTATCTCGTAATTCTATAACTTATATTTTAGTAAAACCTTATAGATTCTAAATTCTTTAAAAACATATTTATATTTCTTATATTATTCTGATATTATAGATTCTTTTACCTTAATTGCGATTTTGTACTATATCGTTGGTTTCTACATTTGTAAAAAAGATATACTGGCCTTCGCTTTTAATAAAGGATCTTAAACTGAATATTCTATATTACTAATATTGTTCGTATTCAATTTCCTTTGACATATATTATATTTCGCAAATATTTTGAATATATCGTTATAATCGTTTTTGCATTAATCGAATATTATTATTTCTTATGATCAATTTATTTTTAAATTGTATACCTTTAATCATAGCATCCTTAAGATAATCTATTATTGATTTAATAATATAATATCAAGCTATATAACCTTTGAATATTGGATTATATTTATTTGTACTAATTATATCTCTTAAAAAACCTTTCTATCAGATTCTGTTAGTTGTTCATCAACTAATTGTAATTGATAGGGTTCTTGTTTCTCTTGGAATAGAATTCCCAAATACTTTATAACTTCTGATATAATAAAATTTCCTATAATCTTTGAATCTATTATAATTGATTATATTTATTCATTTATCTTAATTCTATAATATATTTATCCTGTTTATCCTATAGCATTCAATTATAATATAATTTGCTTATCTTCATAATCCTAAATGATTTCATCAACAAATATTATATATTATAATTCTTTTTCTTTTAGATAAACTATATTCGTTCCTAATCTAGTTTTGTTATCGAATAAATCTTTCTATAAAGTGTATCGATAATTCCTTCAGATTATTTTTATTACCATTCCCATAACTGATAATAGTAATATAGCCTGAACTTAGATACAATATTCTTTTCCGACTTTTCTATATAGAAACAAGTTCTGGCTTTCATTCTACTCGGATGTATATTGATAGAATATTTCCCATAACTCTCCTAATTGTAGGTCTCTGTTTACCCATAAAAGGTTCTCTACCTCTTCTTCTCCTAGCTCTTTTTTATAAGCTGATAATGGTATGACTAGTCTTATAATACTGACTATATACAATTGTAACGTAAAAATGATATTAAGTTGATCTTTGCCGAATTTATTCTTAAAATTGCTCTTCCTTTTATTTGTTTTCTTGCTTTGGCAATCTACTGCCCGATACCTTGCTTTTTCATATTCAAAATATAAATTATTGTTTCGTTTATATTTCTTTTCCTAATTATCATTTCTATTTATATAATATATAACGTTTAGTTTTATAAAGTCTCCATATCTTTGTAAATCATATCGTAATCTACCCTTGTTTTTGCAATAATACCCTTGGTTTCGGTTTTCTTGAAGTTTATACAATTTCTAGCTTTGTTTAAATCTATAAAAACAATCATCTGATTCAATTGAATCTTGGATTAGATCATTCAAATCTATACTTGCAATAATTCTTTTTAATTCCAATCTAATTTTTGATTTGAGCCCTTTACAATAGTAACTTATGATAACGATTTCATCCCAATTAATTGTTCTTATATATCTTCGAAATTCTGTAGCATACTTCAATACTAAATCTATCTATTTGAAATTAAAGATCTTTTTTTCTATTATCTCTAATTCATTGGAATTTCCAAAAATCCTGCGAATTTCTGTCTTAAAACTTTCAAAACTATTAAAGATTATTCGAATAGATTGTATACAATCTCCATTATTATATTCGAAATAATCATATAAATATGATTGGATCCATTTAATTGCTTCTCCTCTAAAATATAATATAATTTATACACTCTTAGATTCCATAATAATGAACTTATCTTCATTGAATCTAAAATAGATTTCAAATTGCAAAAGGAAAGTATCGAGTTCCTATCGATTACCTTGGTATTTATCTAGTAAAGCAATCTTGAGTATTTTGTTGATAATGATTTCCTTAAATATATCAATTATCTTGATATTATCGATATCTATTGCTAATGCAAGTTGATTAATGATAATATCCCTGAATACTATAATAACGGTTAATATTGAATCGATACTTAAAATAGAAATAATACTCAAAGTATTATAGAAGCTGCCTCTAGAATCATATAAAAATAATTAGAAATCTCTCGAAATGATTTAGATTAAACTTCAAATAGGAATTCAATAAAATTGATAATTGATTACAATTTTCGTAACTATAATAATAAAACTAATAATTGATTTTGAATATCAAACTCTACATTATAATGAAATCCATTCCCTTATATAGACCTTCCTGCTCTGCAAAGCCTACAATTCTATCTTGTCTGAATCATCTAAATCCTATAGATCTAGATGTTTATTCTTTGATCCCCTAGATCCTCTAGATCCATCACGTGACTTCCTGACCATGTGACGCGGTATATTGGATGCCGTCGTAAC
The DNA here is from genome assembly GCA_014898415.1 of Stromatinia cepivora. Lineage (NCBI taxonomy): Eukaryota > Fungi > Ascomycota > Leotiomycetes > Helotiales > Sclerotiniaceae > Stromatinia > Stromatinia cepivora. The sequence continues at coordinate 90,853 of RCTD01000029.1, read as the reverse complement.
ACTAATCCCAATATACCATTGAATTTATTTCTTTACTATCTAGATTCTTTTTCAAAAAGATTAATAGAGATTTATAATTTCAATCAAAAACATTTTATATTATTACAAAAATCCTTTCTGATTTATATACTGATTTAATATAATTTCTATATTTTTTTTTCTTTAATCCTACAAATCATTTATATTCTATTATATTTTCCAAATTCGAAAATACTTTTGTTCAATTATATAACCTTTCCTTAATCATTCCTTTTAAATTTTTCGAAAACTATATCAATTATCCTTTATTAACAATATATATATACAAAATCTAATCTCTTTTTTATTTATTTCTTAAAAATAAATAATCTAAAATAAACTATATAATATTTATAATTATATCAATATAACTTATATCGAATAATATATATTGAAACCCTAATTCCTAATATATATTTCATCTATTCAAAAATCATTCTCCTTCCCCTTCAATCTTTTATCAATTCTCTTATAATTCGTTGAATCTTTTTAATTATTATTATAAAGAATCAATATACCCTTCCTTTATAAATAATTCAAAGAAAATTCAATTTAATAATATCTTTTATAATACTTCAAAATACATTTAAATTTTATTCAATCCATCCTTATGATTTCCTATCCCTTCTAATTTGAAACACTCTAGCTCTACAAAGAATACACTAATTTTGATAAAATTATAAATATCATTTTTATTTTGAACTTGAACCTTCATTTTGAATTTGAATAAAAAATATTGAAAATTGGAAATTTGATGAATTATTTATAATTAAGGATTGGAAATAAAATTACGGTTATTTTTCGGTAAAGTGTATGGTTAGAAGTTTCCAGAACTCTTAGAAGTTTTTAAAATTTCGGAGATTTTCTTTGAAAAATTGAAATGGAATTAAATATCGCCTTTTATTATTAGTGATTGCTATTGATGAATTAATTGTTTTTTTTTGTATAAAACAAACAAAAATCTTTTTGATTTGTTATTGATTTTTTGATCTAAAGATTTTAATTTTTTTTTATATATTTTCGAATTTTTGTGTTAATTTTATTTCAAATTGTATAATAAATTAACAATTTAATATCAATACTTTATTTTGTTATTGTTTTGGATTCTCGATATATTTTCCCTTCAAATTTGAAAAGTATTTGAATTAATCGATAAATCTAAAATGCTTTCTATTTTTATTATAATTATTCGAAGAAATATTAATAATAATTAATTAATAAGTTATTTTTAAAAATAGAATAAAAAGAATTGTCAGAACTACAAATAATAAAGAATTAATTAATTCTAAAATAATTATAAAACTTTTTATTATTTCTTTTCTATTTAAAAAAACCTTTTTCTTTTAAATTCAATAAAAAATGATATCAAAACAATAATAAATTGTTGATTATATATTAGAGTTTAATAAATATAAAGATTTTGTAGAGTTTTCTAATCAATCGATAGTATATTATTGATTATATATTTGTTTTTAATAATAAAGTTGTTTCTTTGTAAAGTTTCCTAGTTTTACTAGTAATATCCTTCTAACAACCGTAATACATAAAGACTATTTAGAGAGACTGACTTCCTTTTAGAGATTGGAGATGTAAGATTGGTAGTGGGAGGCTAGATGGGGGGCTTATGGGCTGAAAATTATGATGAAATATATAATGAAATAACGGTTCGGCTCAAAGATTTGAGGTGGGCTTGTTTAGGGAGAGATTTGGAAGGATACTAGTAGTGGGTACGAGTAAGCTTTAGTGAGTTCAGAAGGAGAAAGAAGTGAAGGGAGAAGTGAAGGGAACGCTGTTGTATGTATGATGTGATCGGATAAGTGTGTTGATCTTTGCATTGGATGGAATCAAGTCGGGGGCTAGAATTAGATCTTAGTTTGGGAGGAGAAGAAATTGGAGTTGCTTGAGTTATTCTATAGTGATAATGACACATATTGACCATAGAGTCGTGGTCGACTAGTTAAAAGCTCGAATTCGGTATTGACTTGCTGGGAGAATAGAGGAATGAGACGAGCAAAAAAGAGGACAGTAAAGAAGCGGATATTTTCATGAAGAGAGCGTATGAAGTTATCTAAACGAAAGTAGTTTGAACTATTTATAATAATATAAATGATACAATACTGCGATTCCTCCAAAAAGATTAAGTTCAGCGGCACCAAACTCATACTATGCTATGATTACATCTAACCTAAAACTTCACTAAAACCAAAGTTAACTAGTTAGCTAGCTATCTTTGAATTACTATGCTATCTAAGAATTTTCAAGTATACATCATACTCAGCGATTTAGCCTGAAAGTAATGAAGTAGATTTATTGTTTGTTGTATATCTAAGAAAAGAATGAGGTATATTTAGTCCCGTTCCCTGAAGTATTCCATCCCATATCTCTCATTCGCAATATCAAACGATCCAAGAGCTTCTTAATTAAATCACCCCTCTTGAAAACCACAACGTCATCGCTATCTGAGGTTTAATTATCAGAATAATTTCGTTCTCATGTATCCAGTGTTTTAACGTCGTCATTGCACTCTTCCTTTGGATGAAATTTGCCGTTTATTGTATTGTGTGTATACACTCCCTTATTCCTATCACTTTCTATAACAAGTCATTCTCATAACTCGTGGTTTAGCAATCAAATGAGATAGATCGTGATCTGTTGTATATCAATAGAGGGGAGATAGTTCAATATACTCCTCTATCCCCCGATATTTCAGTACTATTGACCAGATATAAGTGATTTGAAGCCTGTTGTTCAGCGTATTTCTTCTGCCGTTTCCACTCCTTGATCATCCACTTTCAAGTCACTAGAAATTCAACGAGTTTAGACCTGTTTTGATTATATAGATGCTATGTAGTGAAATTTTTGTTCAATTCTCAAACCCCAGCCTTCGAACTTTCTATTAGTACTTCAAACCTATTTTTCTTTTTCTCCTTGGGCAAGACTTCCGAAAATTGAGAATATTACTGAAAATAAGTTGCAATGAAATGTAGTTCATAGCAATCATAACCTCAAATTAAATTAAATGAAACTAAAAAAAATTTGACAAAAAAAAGCGTTTCCTTATCTCATGGAAGCCCATACATCCCAGATTGAATAGGGCCACCCCCAATTTATGTTCAAGCAATGATCAACATCCTCAGTCCGCGCCTTTTCTCTAACATCATCGCTCACTGCAATGCACAACTCCCAATTCCCCACATACACCTGCCCGCCAGGGTAGACACCGTCAAGTTGAGAATCTCCCAGGACATCCCCATCAATCGAAACATACGGCTGCAAGAAGATGGAAGTCGGCTCCTTGATTCGCTCTAAACACTCATAGACATCCTGCCTACGCAACCGCACGTGATCAAGCAGATTGATACCCTTCTCGGCTGCCCGGCGCTCTAGATCTTCGACATAGTAGTTTTGATTTGCTGTCGATACACCAGTTTGCCGCTGCGTCGCTTGTTCCCATAGCAGCGAATGCGGTTCTGGTGTAAGCTCCTCCCATAGCCACCTATAATCTGCGATTATACACGTTATGGCAACCGGAAGCAGCATGCCGGGCATTCGACGCGCCAATTCACGAAGTGTTGCCTCTTGTGGAATCAGAGGCCACCAAATCATAAAGGGCATGGGCCATTGGACATGGCCTATACGCGATAAGTCGTTGACCATGATGAAGCGAGCCATAATGGCCTCTTTGATGTCATTCTCAAGGTGCGGGGGGACAGAGAGCGGTTGACCAACGAGCCAACGCGCAAAGGCTGTGTGGTGATAGATACCGCGGACCACGGCCTGACCCTCTACTGAGTGGACCATGACAGGACGTCGGAGACGCGCGTATCGATCGATATTGCCCTCGTAAGCAGCATGAACAATAAGAGCATCCTTGTTTGTGGTTGGGAGGTGAAGTGGCAGAGGATTGTAGAGCAGGGGGACGTGCTCAGGGGCCAGAGGACGGCTATGGGTCCGAGGAGAAGAGGTCTCGCCTACGCCATAATCTTCGGTGATATTGAAATAATGAAAGTGTACTTTCGGCCACTCCTTCCAAACTTCAAATGTCACATCTAATGACGAAAGCACTGCTGTGTCGCCATTGAGACCCGCCGCTACGCGTGGAGCTTTCCAATTCACCGAGCGCGTGTAATCATCCAAGACGGCGTACAATTTCGGCTGACACATGATGAGATCAAATATCTCCTTCGAACCGACGACATCCAAATTATCTCTTGCTTCTTCAGCTATGGAGATATCCGGGAGCAAATCGAGTTCGCGGTACAAGTCGACATAGCCGCCAACTGCACATGCTCGACCAACGTGGTAGCGCATGTCAGGGTACTTCTGAACCAGCTCACGATATGTGTCAATGGTCGCTACCTGTGGATGCCAGATGCAGTATGGCTTCTCCTTATGATTTGTCATAAGTGGAATCTTGTTGCTCATGATCAAGCGCGCGTTCCTAGCGCGGGCCAGAATTTTATTGGTACTCTTAGCGCAGGTTTCTTTCATTGACTCGGACTCGGCAAATGCTTCGTTATAGCGTAATCCATGGATTATGCAAGAAATGATCCTAATACCATCACGATCTTCAATATCACCAAGGTTCTTGGGAATGACTTCTCCTCGTATGGCGTCTAGACAATCCTGTTGTGAAATCGAAGCCTTAGGATTGTAAGCAGGCAGATAAAAGCCCGGGCCGTCTTGGGATTGTTGGGAAGCCATTGCGGAAGATAAATGGAAGTGTTGAGAGCACAATTAGTAGAAGAAGAAGGGGAGTAGATGATATATGTATCTCCTTAAGTGCGGTAGACACTTCTTTATACTGTTGATTTGGGTGGCTTAAATCTCTCTAGCGTACCACATTGAAAGCCCTGGTTACATGCGCCCCATTAAAACTGACTTTTATGGTACTTTCATAGGTGAATGCAAATAAAGATACGGCAGAACCGATGACAAACTGAGAATGAGCTCATACCATTTTAAGCCCAAGTTTACTTGCTTGGATTAAGGGACCAATCAGAATACATAATTGGATGAATCAACAAATTAGACAATTTTGTTATTCATTTCTTTCGAGAGATACTAAGCCTAAGGAGTAATAGGCCTATTCTCAGTTTGTCGAGTTATACGGTACCCATCTTTTTTATTGTATCCAAAACCCCGAGCTTATCCTCCAGATCATACTCCGTGTACTATACTTTCTGGCTACACGAAGTACAGAGGAATGGCTTGATTTTTGTCTCACCGCCTTCATTTGCCAGGATCACGATATGGGCAAAATGATTTGGTTGATGACAAACCAAAGGCGGTGGGTGGGACAAACACGTAATCATGTTATACACCTCCGTATACATTGTGCTCAAGTTCATCAGTGGATCAGGTTGGGCCCCAACCTCAACAATTGCTTCGCGATCGTTTGAATCTAATCAATCATTGAACATTTCGGCACACAGATCAATTTATTGAAGTACTAGGTGGGTACTAATTGTACAGATATGAACACAGAAAGTCGCCCTTCAAAACCCGCCCTATTACTTTAGAATTAAACCTAGCAATAAACGCAAGCACCGGTTGGACAATACCCATGACTACACGTGAATTGACATAGGTCAACGTAGGCGGAATAATCTGCATCTGAACTTAAGCCAGCAGCGGGACATCCAGCTTTGCCAATTGCCGTTGGAGTTGGCAGCGCCACGGATGCCGACTGTGTACAGATGCATACGTCCGAGGGGCAATGATTGAAATTGCAACTATATCCACAAAGACCCAAGAAGTTGCCAGAAATTCCTTCGGCTGTCGTTCCGTTTACACAAGGAATGGTAGGGTTGGTCGTAATGCTGGTCGTAATCGCTGACATTGTCGATGTTGTAGAGCTCGTCGTTACGGAACTTGTCGTTATGGAGCTCATCTTTGTAGAGCTCGTCGTTGCGGAACTTGTCATTATGGAGCTCGTCGTTGAGGAGCTCGTTGATACTGAGGGCGCTTTCCACGACGGACGGAGACATGCGAGCTCAGCCACAGGCGTGTCCATGTTGGCAGTGTCGACATTAGTGTTATACCCAAAGACAGTGACGACGAGGTAGGTACGGTTGGAAGCGGCGTAGTAGGCAGTCTCATTCCCAGTGTTGATATAGCCGGTCCCGATCATCCAAGACTGCTGACTAACTTCGTCTACGGTCAGGATCTTGGCAGTCTCTGTATCGGCAAAGTAGCTCGAGTCCCAACCTGGCACGCCGCGGATTTAGCATACTTTTCAGGGTAAATCGAAACAACAGATTACTTACCCAAAACATCAGCGTGTACCATCCCAAGGGTTTCCTCGCAGCTGTCGGGAATTGTATCAAATGCAAGACCTGAGCACGGGATCGTGGGATCAAGCTTGCCCCACGACGTCGTCAGGTCTGCCTTCAGATCTGCCTGGCATTGGTCGGGCAAGAAGCCGCAGGATTCGTCAATTGGATGGGTCGGATCAGGTAACGTGCTAACGAAGTAGTGCTGGCAGATATACCAAGACGAGTCCATGTCCAAAGGTACACCATCGCTACTCATAAGTGAGTCTGGGATGCTATATGTGATGGCAGTAACCTCGGTAGACTGATTATATACAGTTGTGTTTGGGAAGGGTATGTCATCGACGATGCGCGGATGAGCACCAAATCCTTTCAGTGGTGTGCCGGGAAAAGGCTTGGTCCAATCAAACCCCGAGTAAGCGGCGGAACTGGTCTCATTTGGTGTTGGAAAGCTACCGCCAAATCAGTCCATGATGCTTCGACGACGTTACTCGCGTTGGCGATATAATCGGTGTTGTCGAGGTAGATGTAGGAGTACTCCTGCGCTGAAATGAATTGAGTGAACAAGCTAGCACTGAGCAGAAACTTAGATGCCATGGTGGTAATTGGTAATCACTCCCAGGAGGTTTGTGAGATTATCTTTACAAGTTTGCAATCTTGCTTGTCTTCCGCGGAGACAAAAAAAAATAACGCAATAGCTCTTGCTGTAAAAGAAATCAAGCTGAGGGGTAAAGAGTTAAATGATATCTGGTATTGGAGTAGTGTAGTATGTATGCCATCTGAGCCAGCGAAAGCAATGTTTGCTTCACTAGTGTGATCAAGAAGTTTAACTTCAAGCACCACTTTGCAATTTCAGCTGATATCTGACAATAAGCCGAGCTCTGCCGCTTGTAAGTACCTCGGTATATGGAGACGACATGGAGCTTTTGAAATCTCTACTAGTGCTGAGTTCGACCTGTGCCGCAGGCCTTTTTTTCCATCTGAAATCTCCGTTGTTGCTGTGGAACTCAGGAACTGTGAAGTTAGAAATCAAATCCATTTAACTGAGAAACTGATTCAAATGTGGAAGCCGGTATAGTTGTTAGCCAATCGCCACAAAGGTCTTCACAAAAGGAGCTGGGCCCCATGATGCTAGAATTCACTAATGCAGTGCTGTAGAAAGTATCAACAGTTGAACCATTGTGTCGGTAAATTAAGGTCAACTGATCCCTCAAAAGCTTAGTCCGTCTTTGGGCTCGGGCGCTCATTTCGGCCCCACGCTCAATATTGCTGTTTCTATCGCTAGCTCGAGTGGATCTGTGGATCCGCTAATCTACGCTCTCTTCAGGGTTCAAGCTGAAGTTCGTCTAAAATATTTGCAAAACACGTATTTCTCGACACTAATGGATGTCAGGTTGTATGCAATGCTCGCATCTGTGACCAATATGCGTTACATTGTTGCGAGGGTGATAAGATGACAAAGCGTCTATTAAATTGCTAGAACCATACCGGGGCGTACCACGTTAAACCGGTTGTGCGCGTGCCCATATGATATTTTCCGTCACTACCTAGTACAAAGAGTATAGATGTCATCTATATCCGCAGTCGTAAGCTGTGTGAGACCGCGTCGAGACAATCTGATTTGGCACATACACTGTTCAAACAGAACTTCAAACTGCGATCGGTAAGCTACCATCCCACACTGCCAGAGAACCGAATGAATTTATCCTTCATGATGTCTTGTGTAGAGATCGTTTTACATTGTCTTTCTAACCATCTTCCAAGGTTGTAGGATAAGCTACTCAACGATCGCCGCTCTCCCGCCCTCTCAAAAAGTTATTGTCTTGCTTGCAAATAATACACTTCCCCATCACCGTCAAAATGCTGCTTCGTTTTCACTGGCTGGCACTCTGGCTAGCATTTGTGACGACGCAGGTGGCAAGCAAGAGTCTTAGTGGTGCATATGAGAAGATTTGGTTCTATTATGCCTACAACCTCGCCTGGGAGCTAGATGGACCAGAACAGACTTCTCTTCTTCCGTTTCTAACGAAGAGCAATCAGATAAATGTGAAGAACAATGCCAACAAAGGATCACTTCCAGACGGGCAATTGAATTTTCAAGAATTCATGAACCTCATGGCTTTTGACCAACCGAAAAAATGTGAAGTTCAGCTGAATTCTGACGACCTTGACGACCTTGACGGCACGGCAAGACAAATCTACGATGCTGGGTTTGGCGGAACAATCAGGACTGGCATTGCCACAAACACTGGACCAGGCACGCCCAATAGAGAAGCAATCTCATATAACCAGTTGATTGAGAATCTTATGGGCGTGGTCACTAAAGCCCGCCAGAAGATCCCAAGCAATCCTGTCGTATCTGATGCAGTGTCCAAAATGGAACCATTGCTCAAGTCCATCGTTAGCATCCGCCAGGTCGACTTCAGTCAGGCCAAGTATTTGGGAAATGACATCGCCGTAGGATTTAAACTTCCAAAGGATTCCCAGGGGCGAGCAACCACAGTCACGTATGTGGATGTTCCCGATCCGAACGAAGATCCCGACTCGGGCAAGACGGTTCAAAGAGTCGATATACTGGCTACCTTTAGTGATCCAAGAAACAATGCACTAATATTAGAAGGATTTAGAGGGGTGAAGAAAGGATTAATGGGCAAATTCATAACCTGGACGGACAACTATGGCATTAACCCTCCCGTGAACGGACCTAAATACGAGAAACCTGCAGTTAGTCATAGAGCAACTTTAGATGTCTGGACTTCGGCAAAAGATCAAATTAGTCGCCCTGTATGCTAGCTCTGGCCTAAGTTATTGCTTAGTGGTCTTTAGAAGGAAACCAGGACGCCTCTTTTCCGCTTATGTTGTTGGGGTTGCTTCTGACAAACTCTCTTATTTTTTCGAGTACCAAGTCATCATCACATACGACACCGGTGTATGTAGTATAATAGTCATACCTTAGTTGCTGCGTGGCTGCGTTTGCTAGTTATCTCAAAAATAAGCTCTTGAAAGGCAAAATTCATAAACTCGTTGCCCCTCTCCCTTGATCCAGAGAGATCTAATGTCGTTTAAGTTGCATTAATTCTAGAACTTTTGTAAATTAAGGTATGGTTAGGACCTGCCTAAAGTAGATACGAAGGCAATAGGCTGATGGAAGTCTTGTTCTATGACTATCCGCCCGAAAGAAGTTACTGTGCACCAAGAGTGTGATTGAAGCCAGAATGCTGCATATTCTTGATTAGCCGCTCGGTAATACTTCAGAGAAATATAAGTCGTGTATCTTATTAGATATGGTGTGGCTCATTTTAAGGTCCACTCCACGTAAAGCTTGAGGAAGAAGAAATTTCTCCCAATAGGAGGAGCCTTCCTAGGATCGAACTCATCTATTGTCGGTCTTGCTCTAATGGTCACCTGGTATAGTGATCCAGTGTGTCCAACACTGTAGAACAGAGTCTGTTGATCTTATTTCAATAAGTTATCTCTTGGAGGAGGTTGATAGGTTAATAATAATGACTAATATAGTAATAATACTATTCACTATTATTATAGTGGAAGACTTAGTTATATAGCTTAAAAGGGTAATCGAATATATAATGGTTGAAGTCAAAATATGAGTGTATTGAATATTGAATTTATTTTGCTTGTTTTTCAGAAGAATTCTTTGAAGAAAATCTTCTTATTTATAGTATTTGATAAGATTCTATGAAATTCTATAATATTCTATGATTATAAATAAGATCGATTTAAATCGAATCTTATAGAATCATTTTATATAATGAAATGAAATAGTAACCAATAATATTTAACCTTAGAAATAAGAAAGTTCTATACGCTTCCATCACATTCTATTCCATTATAAATCATTCTAGTATGATATATGATCGAAATTTCATATAATAATAAAATTTAATAATATTAAATTATATTATTAATATATCACGTGATCATATAACCATCGGTTCGGTTAATATTATTAAGTGATTTAATAAACTTATTAGAAATTCTTATATTATCTGACATAATAATCCAATATGTTCAATATTGTAGAATAAAATCTATCGATTTTGTTTTAATGATTATTTGATATAGTAATCTAGTATGTTCAACATTGTGGAATAGAGTCTATTAATTTTATTCTAATGATCACTTGATATAGTAATCTAGTATGTTCAACATTGTGGAATAGAGTCTATCGATCTTATTATGATCCAGTGTGTCCAACATTGTGGAACAGAGTCCATTGGTCTTGCTTTAATGATTATCTAATATAGTGATCCAATATATCTAATATTGTGGAATAGAGTCTGTAGCCCCTCCTTTATTGATTTGCCGGTCTCGCGCCTGTCTATGAATTGGACCTCACTACTAGATCCACTTCCACTGTACTAATCAGGCCCTTGATTGCCTTAAGCTTATCCCTAGAGCGCGGCAGGCAACCTTTTGTGCTGATCCGTGCAATTGTGTGGTGGAGAAGCACGAAATAACTTTTCTGACCGGCCAAATCTCTACTAGTGTTGGCTGCAAACAGATCGCCGCTTTGGAAAATAGCGGGGTAATCTTTCGCCTCGATCACACTGGTCTTCTGTTGGCTGATCAGCAGGGACGCCGCACAACCTGACACTTCTGGGAACCCACTTGTCACCAACAATATATTGTACAGACACACTTTTCACATGCGGAAATTCTATTCAGCTTGATGCTCTGATTGAAATAGGGTGGAATATTAGAAATCCGGAAATGACATCCCAAATGGGAGTCCTTCCCAAAATGCAAGCCAAAGCTCAACGTAGGAGACATTGCCAGCGGCTTTTCCAAAAAGTAACTTCCATTTTGCCCGTTGCTCATCTTTTGGTTGAAAGTACTTATCTTCAGCTTGTTTTCGTGTAGTTCTCCTTCTGTGTGCTTTTCCTTCCATTATCGATACTCATTTCTTTCCACTCATTTTTGCCTTGGTGCTGGGTTGTCTCTCCCACCTCTGTCCAACATGAAAGGCCTATTGTCTGTGGCCGTTGTTCTACAATGGGCTGCCCAAGTTCAGGCCAAGGCTGCCTTCGCTCATTTTATGGTAAAAATACCTATGCTAAGCTATCTCAACAGACACCTTCAGCTAATAAGTCCCAGGTAACAAACTCTCAGAATTACACGGCAGCGGACTGGAGTGACGATATATCATTGGCTCAAGCGGCACATATCGATGCTTTTGCTCTCAACATAGCCTATAATGACCCTGTTAACAGTGCTAGTGTTGCCGCTGCATTTACAGCTGCCGACAGTGCTGGGTTCAACTTGTTCTTCTCATTTGACTACGCCGGCAACGGTCCCTGGCCTATGGATCAGGTGGTTTCGTATATCTCAACCTACAGCTCTCACGGAGCCTATTTTAGGCACAACGGTCAGCCGTTTGTTTCGACCTTCGAGGGGCCAGCCAATGCAGCAGATTGGGTCGAGATCAAACAACAGACTGATTGCTTTTTCATGCCAGACTGGAGCTCACTGGGAGCCAAGGTGGCTATAGAGCAGGCTAGTGGCGTTGCGGATGGATTATTCAGCTGGGATGCTTGGCCTTGGGGGGGCAATGACATAAACACATATGGTGACGCCTCCTATGATCAATATTTAAGCAGCAAACCGTATATGATGCCCGTTTCGCCGTGGTTCTATACCAATCTGCCTGGTTACAACAAAAACTGGCTCTGGCGTGGGGATCACATCTGACCCGATCGCTGGATTCAAGCAATGTGGTGGCAGCCCGAATTTATCGAGATTATCTCCTGGAATGACTACGGCGAATCTCACCATATCGGCCCATTGCGCGACAACGCTATGGCCGCTTTCACTATCGGCGAGGCGCCTTTCAACTATGCTCTTCAGCATGATGGCTGGCGTGATATTCTGCCCTTTGCCATCGATATGTACAAGAACAACGTCTCTACTATTACTCAAGAAGGTGTTGTTGTCTGGCACCGACTGGCCCCAGCAGTTTCTTGCTCCACGGATAATACGACAGCCAACACGGCTTCCCAGCTCCAGATGGAATTCGAGCCGGAAACGGTGCTTCAGGATGCTGTGTTTTTCACCGCCCTTCTTGTCGCGGACAACAACGAGTTCCATATCACCATCGGTGGTGTATCTAGCCCAACCACTATCTACAACAAGCCCGAAGGCGGTGCCGGTCTATATATGGGCTATGCCAGCTTTACTGGGCTTAATGGCCTGGTCGAGCTTCAAATTAGCCGTGGCGGCCAGACCGTGGTAAGCTTCTCTGGCTCAGGAGAGATTGAAACAATCTGTGCCAACGGCTACAATAACTATGATGCCTTGGTCGAGAGCGTATGGTCGGATAACTCCGTCTCCGTCCAGGTTCCTTCGTTGAGAGAGTCTGTTTGCATCAATGGAACTGGGTTTGGCGACTTTGAGCAACTGTGCACCTTCACCTGTGGGCTGGGTTATTGCCCACGAGGAGCATGTATTTGTTCCGCCCTCGGGAAACAGCCGACTCTCCCGAAAGAAACCGGGGTGACAGCATATCCAATCGGGGATGATTCGTACGGGGGACTTTGCAGTTTTGCTTGCAGCTACGGCTTCTGTCCAACTGCCCACTGCTCACTCGTGGAGGTCTCTATCACCCCGCCCGCTGTTTCGCCGTTTGCACCATTGGCTTGCACTGCTGGAAACGGGATGGGTGACTGGAATGATATCTGCACCTTCACTTGCGCCCACGGGTTCTGTCCCATAGCTTTGTGTACCTGTACTGACACCGGCGTCTTGGATCTCTTTGAGCCGACCGAGACTGTCAATGCCACCTCGCTGGACGATGATGACTTTGGCCTGTGTGACTTCGCATGCAACCGTGGCAACTGTCCCATCGAGGTTTGTCTTGATGCCGACAATGAGGATGAATATGGCTACGGCCCCGGCTATAACGCCACCGACGACTCTTACTACGACGTGTCTGACCCGCTCAATATGATGTATTGCAATTCTACTTCTAAGCCTGCCACGCTCGATGACCTGCTTTCCGCTACAGCCTCTCACTCAATTCCGTCTCAGTGCTGGAACCGGTGGACGCTGAGTATCCTTCTCGAGACACTCTACAACCTGCAGGGGCAGTACAACACATCTGCCCATGGCTATGACGATAAGTTTAGCTATTACGTCGAGTGGGTCAAGGATAGCGTTGATCCTGCTCTGAGTACCTTCATGGACGTCGGAACTGGTAAAGGCAACGCTTACTTCGACTGCAGATGGACCGCAGGTGGTCCAAGCGCTGCCACACTTCCCTGTACTCAAATCAGCTTTCCAGGTGGCGCCGCAAAAATTTGGGAGCTTGAGTATACGCTGACCGATTCGGAAGGCTTTTACGCCGCTGCCGCAAGCCAGCTAGGCATCGAGAAAGATTGGATCTCATTCGGCGATTGGGAAGGACCGGTAGATTGCGTCATCCAACAGGAGTCTTTGCTGATTTCGCGGGCTGTTCCTAATGGAGGAGTCGGTACAGGTGGCCGTCCTTGCATCAAAGTTCACCATCGGAAGCTCAACGTTCCTATGGCAGCCTCAAATATTGTCGTCACAAATCCCAAGACAGTCATACAAGCAGCTATGCCCAACATTACTGCCTTGACGAATCTCGCAATGGGACTTTATTTTGAGCTTGCTCTTGGCATCAGCCAGGCCAATGATTCAGACGTTATCACATCCGTCAGCACACCCATCTTCATGCTCCAAAATGCCGTGAACTCGATGAACAACATCAAGGAGATCGGTGCCCAGGTACAGCAGAGGGACAAAGAAAATTTGATCCTCGAGATCTTAGGTATAGTCCTCATGGTAGTACCCATCATCGGCGAAGGCGGGGGCGCACTCTTTGACGGACTTGCCGCCGTTGCTCGAATTGGCACTTTGATTGGAGACATTGGTAATGTGGCCCTCACCGCGTACGACATTGTGCAAGACCCTTCGTCTGCTCCATATGCAATCATGGGCCTTCTTCTTGGAGGTCTAGGGAAGTCATCCAGGGACGAGGAAGAAGTCCTAGGCAGTGCAGCTGCTGCACGAAGAGGTTTATCGGATGATGATTTGGCCCAATTTGGAAGCGCCTTTGTAAAGAGCGATCGAGACGTACAAAGTATTCTTAAAGCCTGTATCAACGGAGACTAGCGAGGAATGTGAGGTACCCGGCGTAAGAATATTCTAGACTATATATGTATAGTAATTATGGGAAATACAAATTGAAGCTAAGCTAAGCTAACAAGTTACTACTTAGAGTAGTAGTGATGAATGATATGAACTAATATTGAGCTTATGGTACTATCACTCACGGAGCATCTATGCTTTTCAGGATATTTAGTTCATTGCTCTCCTAGCAATGTTGTGAGAAACTCGAACAATAGTGCTGCAGATATCGTTGAAATCATCATATGACCACTGACAACTATCATACAGCTGGTACATAGATTTCTTTCTAGTAAACTTATGCGGAACTAACAGTTAGCCATATGATTTGGAAGGTCATTGAAGAATATCTTTGATGCATTTCCATCCTGACTTCAAGATAAGACGATCCTCACCTATATCTGAAAGTATAATGTGAGTCTGTGAACATAAGGGTGCGCAGCAACCGGACATTGGTTTTTTATTTCGCAAGCCCAGTTGAGATATTAGATATCTAGAATTTAAACATCCATTTCATACCTTTACAATACCACGTTATGTGGAAACGAGGATGTTTGGAGTGTCTCGTGTATTTCAGGCGTATATAGTTTAGGAACATGGGCATATTCTTCATCTAAAAATTTTACTTTAGTGTATGATGAATATGTAATAATTATTTCTAGGTTAGTTTTTCATATCAGAGGAAATGGTAATAAGTTTGTTTTAAGTATCAGGATAGTGGTTGGGGAAAAAACTTTTATGAGGTGTAGAGGTGGAGGGGAGAGGAGTTCTAACATAGTAATGGCAGTAATGGCGCCAACATCTATTTCATTCCAGTAAGAATGGCACCTTCTTTCCCGGATCTAACTTCCAAGACTCGACATCTATAAACATATTCTAACCCCCCAATAAATATCTCATAATCGAAAAGAAAGTAATAACTAAGAATAAAATATTCTTATCCACTAGCTGCAATTGAATTCTATGAAGCTCATGATAACTTTACACTACCTATCGCGCTAGCTTCAAGCAAAAGATACATACCATGCAAAAAGAACTGTAAATCATGAAGATCTTACTACGTGAGAAATGGCCACTTGGTCGAGGGCGTCAATATGTGTGGCAGTGTGATCAAAAAACGGCATTTGGATTTATGCAATCGTGAGCTAGTATTTCGTGGGTAAGAAAGAAGTATGAAGTATGGTTTTAGAATAACTCCGTAATTGTACAAATATTCATTTACTCATTCATTCACGTCCAATTTCCTCATTTCATAAACTTCCCTCCCTCTCAGTCTCATCTCCGATGTCTCCTCACATTCATCTCCTCTCCTCTCCCACCACAATCCCTCAATCCAACACCCACCCAATATACATCTCACATACAAACTCCTCATGAGTGACCAACAAGTCCCACCTTGGGCGCCCCATCCGGATTCGTATCGGCACCCTCAAACCCAAGCGCCGTATTCCACGCATTCGCCGTCGTCACATCCCTCGTCCCCGCCGCACTAATCATCGCCTTTGCCTGCGCACACGCCGTCTTCGCCGCCTCATTCGCATTACACACATTAGTCAACTGATCACAGATGCGATTCGTGATGATGTTAGGATTGAGCGCTTCTTGTTGTCCTTTGTTGACCAGGGGATCGATGGCTTGGAATGTGAATTCTGTGTTTTTGCGCCCGTTGAGTCCGGCTTCAAATTTCATGGTGGGGACGCAGAGGCCGAAGGAGAGGCCGGAGATGCTGGAGGTTTGGAGGGTGGTGGTGCTGTTTGTGAAGGGGGATGAGGAGGAGCTGGCTATGGATGTGGATGCTGCGGCGGCGGATGTGGCGGCCATGGTAACAGTTACAAGAGTAGTACCTCCACAAGCAATTCCACTTGAAGCCGCAGTCACAGCAGCCACAGCCACACTAGAAACATTCGATGAAGCAACACTAGGCGAAGAATCTGAAGTCGATACACTTCCAGCCGCAGCCGAAGAACCAGATGGAGTTCCCTTATTCCCCGCCGCATCCGTAGTGGTAAAATTTGAGAATCCATGCGCAACCATCACATCTGCAACACTAAGACCATCAGCCGCAAAAGGCGTCGTGGTACTCGTTGCACTATTTGCATTTTCCGTTTCGCTTCCCACAACAGCCGGATCAATAAGTGGGACTACACCTCGTAGAGCAGCTGTAGTGGGTAATGTTGGATCGGAACAGATGTTCGGAACAGAAACGACGAAGGGATTGAAATTTTGTTCAGCCGCTACAAGTCCACGGGCTGCAGAGATGACTTGAGGATCGTTGCCGAGTTGGGCAACGATGGCGTCGGCTTGGGTTAGTTTTCCGCAGGGGTTGGCGGCGGCGAGGAGGAACTGGATGGATTCTCCTCCGAGGCTTGCTGCTGCGCCTGAGGTGCCGAAATTACTCAGGGCGGTGATGGCGGCGATTGCTCCGTTTCCTTGTTCTTGCCCAAAACTAGGGGTGGAGGGTTAGCATACGTTTAGAATTCGACAAATTTTAAAGGTAAACATACCGAGCTTCGACTGAAGCCACCAGCAAAGAGATGAGGATACTTTTTGAAAACATGTTGATTTGATTTGATGAAAGGTTGATTTAATAACAGGTATTGGTCTTCGGAAAAAAGTGATATGAAAATGATTGTTTAAAAACTAAAAGATTGGACCAGCCTAATGAAGGATGAATTTAATGAATGTATAAAATGATAATATAGTAAGGAACGAGGTGTAGTTCATAGAACTAAATGAATGAAAGGAAAGAAAATCAAACTGTAGATTGAGAGGAAGATCGAATGGATGATGATGAAAAAGGAAATCATGAGGAGGAGAAACATCATGTTCTTATACACGACGAGAATGATAAACTCGGTCCCCACGAACGATGAGATGATATTCCAAGATGCAGATTTTGCATGCTGGTAGGAGATCATACTTTGCGGCGGTTAAGCTTGCTGTCTGGATTATGATGTGTGCCAGTTGACGATAGTAAGGGCTCCCGGCAGATGGGACGAAAAACCAGGTCTGATACAAACTTCAGGTGAAAGAATCTAGTTCACATCAGTGAAATTAACTCAATACTATGAGAAACCCCAATATTTCCCACCCCCGTCAACATTTAAGAAATTACCTTAGGATCAACAACCTGACAAAAATGTCATTCTGAATCATTTTCAGACATCAGATGAAGACACTCCGAGTCTCACTTTCCCCATCCCCAAACATCTTACGCCTCTCCCACCTGTCCACCATAAAATTATAACGGTACCCCTAGTTTTAGAGTTTGAGAAGGGGTCACTTAACATGGTCCATTCTGCAAAACATACAGACCACTCACTTAAATCCGGGGAAACAAGCAGTCAAATAGATTGTAAGCTTAAGTGTTTTAAATTCAATT
Source organism: Stromatinia cepivora (assembly GCA_014898415.1). Classification (NCBI taxonomy): domain Eukaryota; kingdom Fungi; phylum Ascomycota; class Leotiomycetes; order Helotiales; family Sclerotiniaceae; genus Stromatinia; species Stromatinia cepivora. The sequence continues at coordinate 73,012 of RCTD01000029.1, read as the reverse complement.
TGATTAAAAATTTATCGGAGACCCCTGCATATCAACATCGCTTATCTTTTTTTTATCCTTCGTCTGAAGACATGGCTTGAGACAAAGTTGAGACAAGGGGGGTTTTAGCAGGGGTTTAGCGAGGTCGTCGGAATTTCTAGCACAACTTCGTACGGATTCATGGGTCTGGAACATCAATATCGATTTCATCAGGATGCTGTGCTGATGGACGAATAAGGATACAAGGTACGTTTTGGTAACCTTGAGATGCATATTCTTAAACCTGTTGTTGTATGATAAAATTCCCTCCAACCAAAATTTTGCCAGAGTATTGTGGCGAGGAAGAGAGAAAATATTCGAAAAATTGGAAAAAATAGTCGTGATGTAACACTTCCATCTGTTGCTTTCATCATTCGATGTTCAATTCAGGCGCATGGAATGATACTGGACATGATTCATCGGATCTTGTAAATCGTAATAATACGATCGAATTAATTATTGCGTTCTTCTCTCAATCCTCGCCGGCATCCCATCAGACGGCTTAGCACTTGCAATTAATTCTTGATAAGCACGATCTCCTAATATTTTGTTAGCATAAATTATATTAAACCATCTCAATTCTTCCAAAAGGAAACCTCTCACCAAACATCCCACGTGTACCATCCAGAATACCACCAGGTTCTTTTCTTCCAAGATTTCGATCCCATGTCTCGTAATCGGATTTTATATCGAATTCCCTCAATGTCATCGCCATAATAATCTTTATTCCGAGAAGAGCAAGTTCTTGTCCAATACAATCTCGGGATCCCTTTTCAAATGGTCGCCAAGCATTCTTTGGGATTTCTTGAAAGTTGTCCGGAGCAGGCATAAATCGTTCGGGAATGAATTCGTAAGGGGAAGGAAAAAGGTCCTCGCGGTGATGTATTGTATGAACGCAGACCATTACCAAGAAATTCTTAGTGGGGTATTGTTTGCCTTCATAGTTGAGCACGAGACCATCTCCGTGTCTTGCTGTGTCTGCTGGTGGGTATCTCCTAAGGGTTTCCTTGATACAGCTATATACGTATGGTAACTGGTTTACGATACTCGGATTTTCCTTGATCATGTCTCCAGTTTTCTCAACATCTTTTCCAAATACTCTATCCAATTCGTCGCGTGCTTTAGCTAAACATTTAGGATTCTTCCCTAGGAGATGATATGTGTATGCGATGGTACTTGAAGTTGTGTCATGACCGGCAAAGAGAAATGTTTTCATTTGATCGATCGACACTTGCTTGAATGCTTGATCTAATCCTCTATCATCCAATGCGATATTGTCCTCCTCTTGCTGAAGAATATATTCGTCCAGAGCAACATCAATAACAGGCTTCTTCCTACTCTTCGAGGCATTTCCTCCCTTCTCTTCGAATCGAGCATCTAGAACCTTATCGAGATAGCCATCCATTTTCCATTCATAATACTTTCGCATAATCGGACCCAATGGATTAAAATTCACCAGCGGATTCGTTGCAACAATCTTCGGTGTCCAAGAAATAGATTTTCGAAAATATTCTACTAATTCATTCTCTGTAGTTTGAGAGTTTAGACTGATATCCAGAACAACATGGCCCATGATATCAATCGTCGCAAATGCGGCCGCTTCTTCTATTGGATGAACCTCTCCAGAGTCCGCAAGCTTCCCTAAAACATTACGGAAAATTTCTGACTCGTCAACAATACTTGGGATAAGTGTTGTTAGATTGGCAAGAGCAAATCCAGGATTGAATAATGCCCGATTATTCTTCCATTCCAAACCGTCAGTAAGCAGGATACTTCTTTTCCCAGTAATATGCCCAATATATTGTTCGGCGATAGGTGATTTCGGGAGTGAATGATTCTGCGTGCATTGTGCTGCGAGATTCTATGTGATGTCAGTCATGCTCTGATATATTCGTTGGATTTGAGTTATGATGAACGAGATGAACATACCGGATCACAAATGATAATTTGTCTCCATTTAAACAATGGCCAATTGTCCAGTATGAACATATCTTTCAAGTTGTATTTGTTGTATATCATGGTCATAATGCCATGAGGATGTGCGGCCATAGGTGCATGAGCATACTGATCACCCATCGATTTCAACGTGCCTAATATGATACTGAAAGGCGGGCAAGGTATCCCTGATGCCTGTCAAGTTGGTCAGCACATGTAAATTGAATGAGAGATTTATATTTACATATTCTATGTATGATTTTCTGTATTGAACAAATCTAACTACCCAAGCCAGGGTAAAAATTACTAAAACCGTGGTAATGAAGGGGGTGAATTTATTGGAAAGCCAAATATGGTCGATATCGACGTCAGTTACAGGAGATGACATTGTTTGATTGTCCATTTTGAGGAGAACCCGTGGAGATCTGAGGAAAGAGACGTCACAATGCTACCGTTGCTGTGAGCTGTAGTGGAACTCGAGAACCGTTGATAGTTACCTCGATAGGTAACACATTGTGTTCCTACAAACTCACATGAAGGTAGAAATCTGTTGTCAAGTTATATATAGAATCTCCATAATTGATTTGCACCCGAGTACCGTGCTTAACCTTGATAAGTGGGACACAACTGTCTCCACAGACTTCACGATACCTTCAAAAGCGGTTGGCGCTAAAACATATATGAATCAACAAATAAATTAGTGAATCAACCGAGTTTTCCAGTGGAGAAACAAAACATACAAGTCCGTTGAATGCCACTATTCAGAAATTGAAGCCTTCGAGGTATATTGTTAAATAAATACCTAAGGACGTCCGAAGATTTCGCCAACCATTACAAGACAACTTCCTCCGAGGATTTAACCAATGAGTATTTGAGACGTCTCAATCCCGCTCGGGATAAGGGTCTCGGATATGCAATAAGGGGTTAAAATAGAGAAGTTAGCTACGTCTCTCATATTTCGCTATTTGAGCAAACTGTTTCTTGACCGGAATCTCGACATCACCCAACCCTCTACTCACATACAACAGAACACACTAAGCCCTTTTCAATAAGGTTATTTCAATTGATTGGAAGAATCAATTGAAATGGATATTTTTTAATCCACTTTTGCTTCGGCCCCAGAAAAGCTAGGGGTTGAAATAGGCTTAATGTGTCCTGTTGTGAATTTATACGGTATCCCACATAACCCCATTCATCTTATCAAAAATCATCAACTTTTAATAAGGAACCCGAAAAAGCCTTTTCTCTTAATCAGGGATGCCAAATCTGTTCTCATTATACATTCATTCCTAAACAACTATCCTGACCTGTTTGTCTTCATACATGAAACCTTCTCTGCCTTCACATGGTTTCACGCTGTCCTATACCCTAAGGTACTTTATGACCCGTATATGATGATTAGAATTAGGTCATCAAATACGCATTTTGCTTATCTACAAATACGGCGAATTTGATTGCTTAAATCGAAGAAACTATTACAAAACTAGACCCTTAAAATCGTATGAAAGGTTATGATATATAGTAAAATTAAATAGAATCCAATTTGAAACTGCCCTCTATTTGTATAAAACTCTTGTAATTCGGGGTGGGCTGAAGCCAATGAGATCTTTCTCGTCCATCATCACAGTGCCTTGCGGCCCAGCCAGAAGCTCCATCTTGGTCTTGTCCCAAGGTCCGTCCAATAATTGTAGAGAAATCAAGTCGGTCAGGCCGTTGCAGTGCAGGAAATTTGCAAGTTTTTGAAAGAGGCTGGTCGGGTGTTCGCTATCTTGGAGCCTGCCTCACCCTCATGGAAGTCTTGGGCTCAACGGGCTATCGACGACTTTTTCGCGGGCCGCAGATCTCCGACCCAAAATGTGACCGAAGCGCTCGTTCCATTTCCGGCGCTTCAGCATGTTGACGATGCAGACAAGATGATGTTGTTGGAGTGTGGATCCCAGGCTCGTTGAGCTACGCTATCATTTGCACCGGCTGCCAAGAGCAACAGCAGGACCTTATCGTGTCCTTCCGAGACTCGGAAGCCAAGCTCGACGATGACATTGTCAAGCTGGCAAAAGAGATCCACGGCTTCCTGGTGCCCGAGTCAAGTCCTTGTATGCCTCCTGGAGAATCCCTTTCATTCGAGAGTAAAGCCTTTCGTCTTCCTGTTTCTGCGACCCGCCTTTCGGGAAAACAACCTTCCGCAGCCTGTTCACCCATGGAATAAGCGGCTCGAAATAAGACGTGAAATTATCCGTGATTGTATCCATGAAAACTGCCTCCATTGCTATAGTACCTAACTTCACTATGCCCAACTCTTTCATATCCATATAGTTCCACTTGTCGAACTCTTGAACAACCCTTCCCCGATTTGGTCCATCATAATGAATGCAGATCCAGAAAAGTACCCAGAAGATTGACTCGAGGTCATGCATAAATGAATGCTGCTCGCCACGGAGGACTCCGATGGCCATGAAAGCCCTGGTGCCAGTCCTGCCTTTGGCGCCGGAAGCCTCTATCCGTGTTTCTTTGATCGCAAGATCTAGGTCGATCAAGAACGAAGTCCAGGAATGGTTCTTATCGTCTTCATTAATCATAAGGTTGTTGATTGAGATGTCTCTGTGGAGAAAGCCGGCTTTATGCAAGGACTCGTGTCCTTCAATGCAGCCCTTCAGCGCGTTAAGTAGAGCTGCTTGGGTGCGGGCCTTGTAGATCGGCTCCCCATAATCACGAAGGATGACACGCCGATGCACCCGATTTGGTAAAGCATTACTGCCGGCCTTCGTCGAAGATGTCGAACAGGATCGCTTGCTAGGCGGCAGAGGGGCGTCAGTCTGGCTGGATAACCGCTTCAAGCCGGAGGTGCCAATACTGCGACCTTTCTTTGCACCAGTTGTACTCGTTCTTGGGGATATCATAGAACGTCCCGGCCGGTAGTTTTCCGCCTTCATGATATCCAGTCCCTTCCGAACATTGTTTCGAACGTCGTCATCCATACCGAGAACCCGGACAGTCTCATGGTAATAGTATCGGGCTACATTGACCACACCTTTGTCAGTCGCCTCCCGGAGTAGCTCTCCTTCTTCCTCACGCTCCGTATACTGCCAGGAGTCCTTAATAACAAACGGTATATCTGAATCTCCCTCGCGATGGGCCTTCCAACAAGTCGTTGCCCGGCCGGATATACAACGCGCCCGTATCATCAACTTATCGATGATGAGCCGCTCTGTATTACCATTCCGTTGAAATTCAATAAACCGCAAACCATTTTCTGTAATAAATGTAGGATCGAATCCAAGTTGTTCTTCATTCATCCAAAGAAATGCAAGGATCGTAGATACAAACTGCAGACCACTTTTATTGATATCGAATTTTTCAGATGCGATCCCTCCGAGTCGATCAAACGCCCATACCCTCATGAAAGATCCGCAGATGGTAAAGCCCAAGACGAAGCGACGAGTATCTTGGGCAGCAAGCACCTCTCTTGCATACGTCCCGAGATCAAGCCATGCCTCTGAAGCTATATCGGCGGATGAGTTTCTCTTCAGCTCTCCTAGCACGAGGATCTGGGACCAGTGGCATCTCGAGTCTTTCCCAGCCTTAGGATCGTTCACAAAGCCGACATCAATCTTGCGCTTCACTTTGGAACCGTCAATCGGCGTGTTGGGCTGTGCCACTGGCCTCCGTTGACATATCGATGTGGACTTGTAGTCCTTTGCGAATGCTGCCAGCTTCTCGCTTATTTCCGCAAACCAGCTTAAAACATCATCCTGATTTGCATCTTCGGGCCATCCACTCCACCCTTCACAAAAAAGTGGATGACTATCGCCCTCCATGCACATCTTGAAGACCGCCGCAGATGCCGTCTTAAGGTCTGCAACACCTCCAAAATATGTCTCGTGGAAATCGGAGAGTCCAACATACAGAGGGCCGAGCTCCTCTTTAAGCACACTATCCACATACTTGCGATATTCAGAAGAATTCGCGAAACTGTTTGTGTTGCGGAGCCATGGGGTTTGTTTGAGGCAAAATGATATCGGTCGGAGAGGCGGGGTGGATTCGGTGATAACGCTATGGACTTGATCCCAGATGAGCACATCGTCGGGATTGTCGGCGAGCGCTGCATTCAAGAGAGGTTTGACACGATCGAAATCAAAGTCATCGGGATCGGAATCGATCGCCGAATTCAGTCTTAGCAGTTCGCTGAAAAGGGTTCTTACACCGCGGGAACGGAGCAGACGAGCAGCCGGTAGACTCTGCAATGCCAAGAAAAGGATAAGGGTGATGGTTTGGAGCTCTGCAAAATAGTCAGTAGTGCACATCAACAGAACTGGGTTGTATTACCATCATGACCAAGCTTGCCCAGCGAGTCTAGAGTGACGGGGATGCCCTGTTTTTCACAGACCGAGGTGAACGAAGCGCGGAAAGTATCAAGGCCTTTCCCAATAGGATTGTCTTTGATGATCTTCGACCACGCCTGATCTGCCATGGCGAATGTGTGTTCTTGAGATGGGAGAGACGTGAAAATCGTCGCGTATGGTGAATGTGTGCTCTTGAAAAGGGAGAAGAGGTCGTCGCGTTCCGTACTATATTGGTCCGTGCGGAATTTTTCGCCTAGCCAACCAGCCACCGGTTGAACAAGCGATCGGGATTACTTCGGGATTGTTAGCCTGGAAAAACTGACAGCCAATCAAGCCGTGTTTGTTCGGATACTTCCATGTCTCAGAGGATCGACGGGAAAGCATAAAAGTCAAAGGAAATGGCTCGTCCCGTAGAACTACACCAGTCTCAAAGCGCTGTTTGAAGATGGGAATGCTCTCAAGGTGATTGGCTGTTTGGGAGAGGACGTAGATGCATGGGCGAGGCGAGGACTGGGAGCATTTGTTTACTTGTTAAGTTCTCGGGAAATCTGTGTTATGATACAATGATATCTATGAAAATGACTTATTTGTATGGTCAACCCCGCAGTTGTTGTAGATGAGGAACATACACATCTCCTTCTTTCCCTCCCTTCCTCCCATCTGATGTATACAGCTTCAATTCTCCTCATCACCAGTTGAAGACGCTCAGTTAGTTTCTCGGCTCGCAAAGGGGTCGGGCTGCTTGCTGTCTATCTGCGGGGGGAAGGCTGTCATTTGCGCGTACGTGTTGCGGGCCGAGTTTTGTCGGGAAACTTGCCAAAGATCCACTACCAGTTTTCTTGTATGCCAGCAAGCGCACGAGAACTTGGAAGGTAGGTGTGCAGGCCGATGAAAACTCCACTTGTTGCTCTCCCAAAGCCAACCCCAGTTCTTTCTCCAATTCAGCCATATTCTCATCCATCCCTACATCATCGCCACACTGTCGGAAGACTTGAGGAGGGAGTGGAGACTCAACTGACGTGCTTCGAGAGATATTACCGACACCTTGCCGGTGGGTCTGATCTTACCTTCAACAAATTGAGTTTTTGCAAGGTCCGGCTAGTCATCGGATGCGGCTCTTGCGAACAGAGATCCAGAATCAGCCCCGAAAGTACCCTGCGTTACTCTGTCCAATTTTAGCTGGCGGCAGTCGTAGCCGAGGAGCCCAAACGGGTCGCCCTTGTCCACCGTTGACTCACCTCCTTGGTTCACTTGCTCAACCTGGCTCAGGTCTGGCTCACCCACAGCTCAGGCTATAGCAGCGACGGCTCGGGTTCAAAGACGGAAACGGAAAATGCTCATGTCGAGATTCCGATATTGAATTACCTGTTGCAACGCGTAAATTTTTATCTCTTCCGTTGTTAAACCAATAACAATTTCCCTATCACGGAATGTGATATTGGATGTTATGCAAATAGGAGGTTCATTTGTTGGGAGAATATTATCCTGGCCCAGCTGGGATTGAAGGCTTGTGTTGGTATTCACGATATCCACTAGATATCAACTCTGCCCAACTAAGCCCGAGGTGGTCATTGAATATAAATAACATATAATCATCGCTACGCAAGAACGCATGTTGACTTGTTTATCTAAATCTGGGTGTCTATCGTGGTAGTGATAATAATACAAGAAGTGGAAAATGTGCAGAAGATATACAAACGCATAAATTAACGCGGACATCTTCTCAAACCTTCTTCCATCCCAACCATGTTGTCAGCATCGCTCCAATCCCCAAAAATCTTCTCGTAGGCGCATGAGCTTTTCTCCATCTATAATATGCTAGTAACCCTCCCATCACAATCGGTGATGTCAATACACCCACTAATCCTACCAAGATTAATTTCCCCTGTTTCTCGCTCTGTCTTACGATTTCGGAATATCGCTCATTACTGAAACTAACACGGGCGTATTTTGTTTGCCATCCAAGACGAGGTACATATACACTCAACGTTTCTTCTAACCATTTGCGGAATTTGTAAATTGGTGAGATGACGGACGCACGCATTTCTATGTAATTCTGAAGAGCTAGATCATTGATGGCATGGGCGTCGGCTTTGCGTATTTCGGAATATAGACTTAAAGCGAGTGAGCGATAGGCTTCGGTACTAAGGCGAGGGAAATTGCGTTTTTCGTTGTCGAGAATGGAGTAGAGAACGCGGACGTCTTCCAGACCAGCGTTCATTCCTTGCCCGTAGAATGGGACCATAGCGTGAGCGGCATCGCCGAGGATGACTACCGAGTCTAGAAAGTGGTATGGTTTGCATTTGATACTTATGAGTGGAAGATGGGGGTTATTCGTGAATGATGATATTAGTGAGGCATGATCGATCAGTTTTGTGACGCCTGGGAAGTGTTCGTCGAAAAATGAGGGGACATTTTTAGGATCTACTTCGAGTTCATTGAACGGCCCTGATGGCATGAAGAGAGTGCATGTGAAAGAGCCATCCTATAAAATGTGAGAAGGTAACTGGAAGGAAAGAAGCAAAACAGGGCCTAAATACCGTGCTAGGAATTGCAATGAACATGAAATCTCTACCTGGCCAGATATGTAAATGATTTGGAGATATTTTGAAACGAGATGCCGGAGCATCTCCAGTTTGTTTCTGAGCGCCTATCGTGAACTCACACCACAAGGTGTCGACATATTCTTGCTGATAATCCATTCGGAGGTATTTCATTAAGTGGTAACGTGTAGCCGAGTGAGCACCATCAGCTCCAATGAGAAAGTCGAAATCAACTTCTACTTCTTGATCTCTAATCTCGACAGACCATTGAAGTGATTTTCCACCATGAACTTCGAACCATGCCTTTTTATTCTTGAAATCCGCTCCAGTTAATTTGTGATTGAACTTAAATGTGACATTAGGAAGAGACTCAAGTTCGTCGAGTAGTCTTTTATTGAGATCTCCTCTATCTACGGCATAAATTGACTGAAAATTATGTCAGTAACAAAAAAATAATTGGAATCACATGTCCCCATACTCTTCCGTGGATATCATAATCTTGAGATTGTTCGTAAAGCTTCTTGTCAGTTGTCTCGCCATGGATCATCCTACCTCCCATCGGTATCGCTTCTTTCATGATACTATCTAGGAGCTCCGTGCGACCAGATTGTCTAATGGCATTTATACCTCGTTCTGATAAAGCGAGATTGATAGACTTTGTGAAGTTTAAAGGTGTTATCGAAGGATCCCGAAGATCTAGGACTTTGTTAATGGGAGATCATGGCAGCGTCTCAGGAGTGGTAAATAATGAAAGTGACCCGTTCTCCAGCAGAGTATACATCCAGAGAACAAAATTATATGATAAGATGACATGTCTTTATTTTTCTATAAAAATCGCCTATAGAATCATTTCTCCTCGAAAGCATTGTGGCGACAACTTCACTCGAATAATTCCACATTAAAAAAATATCTGACATTTGTGATATTGACTCTCTTCATCACAGTGAACTTTCACTTAAGCCGGTTGGAATCAAATATGAATCATTTTGAACTTCATGGTATAGTTTCGCTGCATCCCAACGAGATCTAGACAAAAAATGATAAGAGTTTAGAACGTACCACTTCGGAGCTCATATATTTCTACATCGTCCCCTCTTTGAGCTGCATATAAAGCTGCTAAAGCTCCAACAGGACCAGCTCCAATGATAACAGTCTTCTGTCTTGAAGATTGTCCAGACATTTTCAATTTAAATGTCAGCTCTAAAAGAATGAAGCAAATTTTCAGAAAATTTATCTATGACATCTCTAAAAATATATAATACTCCGGTCCGGTGATTCCATCGATCATGAAAGTGGTCTGGGTTCTGGTCAGGTTTTAGAATTTTAATAATCATTTCACTAAAATCACACCTATTCACACGTGATGATATGATTTTGTGATCGTTAGAGTAATATTAGACACCGCCTTTGCATGAAAAGTCAAGTTGATTGGCTTATTTTCTTTACGCCCTTTCTACAACAACTTTTTGAGGAAATCCAACACGGCTGTCAGAAATTTACCATTAAATTATAGAGCTGCCTGCTTAACCATCAAGGTCTCTCGAAAAGTCAAAATATTCCCAGATTATATATTTCTTGCAGATCTCTTTCATAATGGCAACAGAAGACTCCGCGGCTACAAGAAAATGCATAGGCATTGATTGTGAGAATGAAGCTGGCTCATTACAATGTCCAACATGTTTGAAGCTTGGTACAAAAGATAGCTTTTTCTGTTCGCAAGATTGTTTTAAAAGAAGTTGGGTACGTATCATTCAATCCAATTGTATTCATTACCCAAACTCCTTTGTATTTCCCATGGAATCCGCAAATAGCCAGTCGTCCACCTTTACCCCTCCAAAATGGTGTTTTTGTGAGGGGGTCCAATGTTTAATCTATGCGCAAGGCTAACAAAAATCATAGACTGAACATAAGAAAGTACACAAGTCACAGAGTAATATCCTTAGTAATATCTTTACCCCAAAAGTCGTTTCTAAACCCGATCCAGCTACCGGTCTATTCAATCCTTTTCCTACCTTCCCATTTACCGGATCATTACGACCTGTTTACCCATTATCCGATCACCGAGAAGTACCAAAAACTATACAGCACCCCGATTACTGGAGAGATGGAGTTCCGCGTAGTGAAAGATCGAGTCAAAGAAACAAGATTGAAATCTTGAATAAGGAACAGCAGGAAGGCATGAGAAAGGTTTGTCGATTAGGTAGAGAAGTACTGGATATCGCAGCTGCAGCCGCCAAGCCTGGAGTCACTACCGACTACATCGATGAAATTGTACACAAAGCTTGTTTAGAAAGAAATGTGAGTATCTTGTTGTACGATAGGTCAACCTTACTGATTAATTTAGTCATACCCTTCTCCTCTTAACTACTGCGATTTCCCAAAGTCAGTCTGTACATCCGTCAACGAAGTCATTTGCCATGGTATTCCAGATAAGCGGGTTTTGAAGAATGGTGATATTCTCAACATCGATGTTACACTCTATCATGGAGGTTTCCACGGCGATCTTAACGAAACATATTATATTGGTGATAAAGCAAAGGCAGACCCTGACACAGTACGAGTGGTAGAAGCTGCACGAGAATGTCTTGATCTGGCTATTAAAATTGTCAAGCCAGGAGTACTATTCAGAGATTTTGGAAACATTATAGAAAAGCGCGCCAAGGAATCGAATTGCAGTGTCATCAAGGCATACTGTGGTCATGGTATCAATAGCTTATTCCATTGTGCGCCAAATATTCCTCATTATGCGAAGAATAAGACTGTCGGTGCAGCAAAACCCGGAATGTGCTTTACAATTGAGCCCATGATTGCTTTAGGGACACACAAGGATATGACTTGGCCCGATAACTGGACAAGTGTTACTCAAGATGGAAAGAAGACTGCTCAATTTGGTACGTGAATTTTGCTGATTATTAACGGTGACTATTTACTAACATCTAGCAGAGCATACTCTCTTGATCACTGATGATGGTTGCGAAATACTGACAGCAAGATTACCCAACTCGCCTGGTGGACCTATACCAATGCCAGTTGTTGCAGAGGAGACGAATGGAGAGAAGAAGGAAGTGGCAGCTTGAATGATGGGTAGTATAGAAAGATTCTAGCCAAGTCACTAGCCAAAGGGGTTCCATCGAGAGAAAAATGAGGGTATAATTTGTGTGATCCAAATCCATGAATCCCATGTGAAAAGGAATGGCATTTTTCAAGCTCGAGCCACTAGCCGACCCTAAATCTTGACGACCTCTAAACTTTATCAACAATGAGGTGACAACTTACAAGCAAGTAAATTTGAATATAATGTTCCAATACAATACTTGGAATACTTGACATTAAGGGCTTTTGTATTTTATATCTCAATTCCATCTAATTTGTTCATGCCCCTGACAAATATGTATAATTTATTCATGCATAAGCGAATAAACTGACTGTTGTCCTCCTATCAGATAAACACCTTGGTTTATCAACAGAAACTTATCCAAAAGCGTCATTCGCCGCTTGTAGACATCATCCGAATTTACCACTTCTCAAGAGCTCTACTATAAGTTTCTAAAAAGTTCCGATCACCGTTTCACTGCATAAAAATAATTCTGTCAACAATATCTAATATCTAGATTCTTCTCTAGTCAAGGCACAATCAACACCGTACAGTACAGATTTTGGAAGATTTCCCCACCTTTAAAGCTTACCTAGTAAACTCGAGCTACTCAAAAAAAATCCCTTCAAAACAGACAACGAACGAGAGACACACACACACACACACGCAAGCACCCGAGCTCCTAGAAGCAACATCGTGCCTCGAGTCTATTTCTTAAGACCTTCATCGCAAATACTTCAACTCAATAAATATACAAACGGACTTTTAATCGCATATCCAACGCGATTCATACAAGTTGCCCAAGATGATGTCAGGAGAGGCATGGTTATACCTGTTGGCGGTACTTATCAATGCCGTCAATTTGTTCTTACAGGTGTTCTTCACTATTATGTATAGTGATCTCGAGTGGTGAGTTCTTATTTTTATTTTCCTACTGCTTAGACCTAGGTATCATTCAAGGCTGGGAAGGATGTATAAAGTGGAGGAGATTTGGTCTCTGCCACATGCGATAAGGATGTATATTGATCCTTCGCTGCTGGAGGAAATAAGCTTCATCATACTCTAGAATAAGGCTAACTTTGAATGGCACAGTGACTACATCAATCCTATCGATCTTTGCAACCGTTTGAACACATATATTATTCCTGAAGCGGCCGTCCATGGATTTTTGACCTTTTTATTCCTTATCAACGGGTATTGGGTTGCGCTTGTTCTCAATCTACCACTTATGGCATTCAATATTAAGAAGTACGTTATCTACGGTGTTAGGGACATGGATGTTTTGGACTCTCGCTGACAGATACTTAGGATTGTTGATAACGCACATCTTCTCGATGCCACCGAAATCTTTAGAAAGCTCAATGTTCACAAGAAAGTAAGATAATTTCCCATTCCAAATCCCTGTGGTTCGGGAAGTTCTCACTAACATTTCTCTCCTTGATAGGAATCTTTTATCAAGCTCGGTTTCCATCTTATCATGTTCTTCTTCTACCTCTACTCTATGATCGTCGCCTTGATCCGAGATGAGTCGCATTGACTCAAGAACAATATCGGCGATCGGTATAAAGTGGAGGCATAGGTATAGCTACATGTTCTATGGTCAAGGGCAGAACTTGCTCGACGAGAAGGAACTAGAGAATTACGGAAAATGGGTGGCAGGTTTTATATGTGCCATGATCTCTACGATATGTTAACTACGAATGGTATGGCTGGATGAATGGATGAATGGGTGGTTTGGATGTAATGGTAGTACGCTATCATTGGTGTTGAGCCTGGCAGGAAATGAGGAGAATTCACAATGGGTGGACTTCGTATTGAAGTTCTATGTGGATAGATACCTAATATGCTACAAACGGCATGTTTTTTTGATATGAACGAATTGTTATTTTACGAATATCAGAATTTCGCTGTTAGCTAATCGTATCTTGAATACCTTGAAGTGAGAAGGGGTCAGAAATCTAAACAAATAAATACTGCAAATTAACATGAGCAAAGCTTACATTACGCCATGCATTTACAAATTATCACGTGACCATTATTATCAGCCTTGTCACTATCGCGAAAATCATCTCGCGCCTTGTACTCAAGTTCGACCTTGTGAAGAGGAAGGCAACAATTTGCGACAGATAAATCACTATAATATCTTATCTTCCCATCAATCCAACGCGAGACCTTTCATGATGGCGGATTTTGGCGCATATCCACCTAATATGGCACCTCAAAATGCCTTAATAGCTCGAAATGCGGAAGGTCCAGAACATGCCGTGGTTCAATACAGTGCTGATAATTTAGCCCGCGCAACACAAGGTCCTGCAAATCCATTCAAAGACGAGAAAAGTTCACTTAAGCGCAAAAATGTTCTTACTGGACATGCCGAGGAAACTTATATTAGTGAACATACATTTCGAGATCAATATCGAGCGGTAGAGCGAAGAGGGAATCATCTTTCAGGTGCACAGGCTAAAGAAGAAGCTGCTAGGATACGAAGTAAGAGGCAGAAAAAAGGTGATTCAAGTATAGCAGAGGGTGATAACGCGTATGTTGGACCTTGGGCTAGATATAAGAGGGATGAATATGAGGAGGTGGATGAAGATGAACCATTACGTAGTGATGAAGAATATGAAGAGGTTGAGGAGGAGGATGTAATAGAGAGTGGGACTGTTGTTGCTGCACCGCCGCAAGCTCTAGCAAAACGGCAAGAAGTGGAAGAACTGGGTGATGAGACAACTACTTTCGAAGGAAGCGAAGAGTATGATTATCAAGGACGGACCTATATGCATATTCCGCAGGATTTGGATGTGGATTTGAAGAAGGAGCCTGGAAGTATCAAGAACTATGTTCCGAAAAAGATGATACATACTTGGAAAGGACATACAAAACCTGTTGTTGGAATACGATTCTTCCCAGGGTCTGGACATTTACTTCTTTCAGGAAGTGCAGATACGACCGTCAAAATTTGGGATGCTTATCATTCAAGAGAATTATTACGAACGTATTCCGGTCACTCAAAAGCTTTATCAGATGTCGCATTTAATGCAGCTGGTACACAATTTCTCTCCGCATCCTACGACCGCATGATGAAATTATGGGATACCGAAACTGGTCAATGTATAAATCGATTCACAACTGGCAAATCTCCTCACGTCGTTCGCTTCAACCCCGATCCAGAACATAGCAATGAATTTCTTGCTGGTATGGCCGATAAAAAGATTGTTCAATTCGATATCCGCACTCGCGAAATTGTACAAGAATATGATCATCATCTTGCAGCTATCAATACCATCACATTTGTAGACGAAAATCGTCGTTTCATCACTACATCTGATGATAAATCATTACGAGCTTGGGATTACAATATTCCAGTGCCTATTAAATTTATCGCCGAACCACACATGTACCCTATGACCCGCGCATCACTACATCCATCTAAAAAATGGGTTGCATATCAATCATCTGATAATAATATCTTCGTATATGGAGCTACAGATAAGTTTCGTCAGAATCGAAAGAAGGTTTTCAAGGGACATAATAATGCGGGTTATGCAATCGATGTGGCATGTAGTCCTGATGGACAATTTGTCGCCTCGGGTGATAGTGGTGGATATGTATGTTTTTGGGATTGGAAACAGTGTAAGATGTATCATAAGTTTCAGGCGAGTAAAGAGGCTATTACTTGTGTGGAGTGGAATCCTCAGGAGAGCTCCAAGGTCGCGACGGCCGGGTTGGATGGTGTGATTAGGTATTGGGATTAGATGGTTTTGGGAAGGGAGCTGGGGAAAGGGAGGGAGAGAGGGAAGGAGGAGGGAAGGGGAAAGGAGAGAAAATAAATGTATGTGATATATCCAAGTTGAAATGCATAGGAATGGAATGGAATAGGACAGAATTCATGATAAATACACTAATATCCGGGAAACTTTCTTCGCTCTCTCATATCAAGTGTGTTGGTTATGTTGTCAGTGGCTACCTATTAGCTATATATATCTTGTCTTTCCCTAGGTACCTACATGCTAGTCCGCGAATGGAATTAAAGTATCAAAATGCCGCTTCGCTCTTTTTTTACTTTAGAACCTTCGGAATCTTCACGGCACTTTCCACTTTATATTGTCCGGAATTGTATGGCTATATATATATAGTTAATACTATCTGATACTTGTAATATTTTATAAGAAAGAATATTAATATCAGAATTAAGATAGTTGTGTAGTCTTGAGATTATATCTCGAACGATCAGATATATATGTGTGTGTGTATATAAGGAGATGTGATATCATTGACTATTATAGTCCCCAGATCAGGTTCTCATTCGTCGTTCTTTCATTCGTCTACTTAAATTATATACATGAAAAGTATTACTTACTTACTTTCACACTTACTTTCATATCTTATATCGTAGATATAATTTCTCCTCATCATCTATCTGTGAATTAAGTCTAACGAGGTAATCCCAATTATGATTCTTGATATTTATATCCTGTTTCGAAATATCTTTGATTGAGAGATAGTATATTCAATTTTTAACAAGGTATCTTCTTTCTTCCTTATATGATATCTCTAATATTAATAATATATACGACTATTTTTTATAGCTCGAGTTATTATTATAGCACCCCTTCATTTATATTAATCGATACTTAATTTTACGTCAAAAACAAACAAAATATAATTTTCACTAATAAAAAAATCAATAACAAAATCCCTTTAGAAAATTAATTATTTTCATATAAAGATGTTATAGAGAACCTCGTAATCCTTTATATTCTCCAGACAATCAAGTATATACTTGATTATTAGTCTAAAAGCTCTTCTAAACTCTATTGATCATTTTGATCAAATTAATTGATTTTGATATATTAATATTTAAGATTTAATTTAATCGAAATACTTATCGATTGGATGTTATTAGATTAATCTATATATACTATTCTTAATTTATATAATCGAAAACAAATTAATTAATTTTATTTTATTTTATTAATTATATAAATTTATTTTTTAATCTTTAAAAGTATTTTATAATAATTGTAAGTTCAATAATCTTTTATTTATTAATTATTAAATATTTAAAAGATTATTCTTTTTATATTAATTCTATTTTATTTATAATTCAATATTCGAATCTATTTAATTATTTTTCTTCAAATATAACAAAAAATCAAAATATTTTTTTTATTTGAAAAATAAATATTAAATCCAAAAATCTAGAATTTAATCAATTCAAAAAGTAATTCATTTCTATTTTAAATATATTTATTTATAATCAAACTGATTAATTTTTAATCAAATTATCTGTTTTGTTTTTTATTATTATTACGAACCTCAACTACGAAACTAGGGCTAGCCGAAAGCGGGCCGAATTGTACGCTAGTTTGAAGAGTTTTCACCTATATAAAGGGGAATTCTTCAATACCATTAGAAAGAAAGTAATGAAAAATCTTGATTCTAAATCCAAACCTATTATTATTCGAAATTAACCGATTCTTTGCTGTGATTCTCACAATTATCGATTTTTAAATAAAATATAGTTAAGAAAATTAAATTCAATATTAGAAGGAATTTTCGAAATATTTTATAACGATTTAATTTAAGGAAGATATAAATTAAAATATTAAAATAAAAGATTTTGATAACTATATATCGGGATCTATTTTTAATAAATTCATTATTATTTTTTCAATTATCTTTTAAGAGATCTTCTTCAAATTTAATACTTTTTAATTAGAATATTAATATCGATAACAAAAATATATATAGAATTATAAAGTTTTCTAAAATGTTTATAAATAAATCGAATCATACATCGATTAAATTTATTTTATAGAATTATCTATTCTGAATAAAAATATTATAATTCTTTTTCTCAAAACAATTATCTTTATATTTAAAAAGAACTCATATTTAAAATAACTATTATAAAATTTATGATTCTTTACAAATATTAATCTATATTAATACAAATATTACTTAATAAAATTAATTCTATTAAAAAATATAAAGATTGAATTATAATCTATATTAAAGCTTTTATATATAAAATCATTAAAATAGAAAATGAAATTGTAATTGTAATTGATATTTTTTTATAAACAATTAATATTAAAATATTCTCAATTTGAATAAATATTATAATTATATAAATCAAAATAAATAATCAATTTGAATTATTTAATTTTTTCTTTCAATAATTTGAAAATGTTTTTGAAAGATTAGTTTTTCAGAATTTAATTATTTTGAAAATCAAAAAAAGAATATATTTTATATTTCTTTCTTTTGAAAACGATAAAAAGTTTAAAAAGAATTAAAAAAGTTTCAATTTTATAAATAATAAAAAGATTGAAAAAATCTAGAAATACTTTTATAAAACTGAAACCAAATAGAAAAATAAGTTTGAATATAATTATATTATAAATAAATATAAAATCTTAGAATTAATATTTATTAAAAAAACTAATTTATTATTTAAACAATTTTATTCTGAATTGAAACTTTCGATAATTAAGAATCGAATAAAATTATATTTTTGAAAGTAAATAAATCTTAAATGAATCAAAAAAGAATAATTGAAAATTTCAATTAATTCTTTAGAATTTTCAATCAATATTATTATTGTTACAAGTTTAATTTATTCTTAACTAGTGTAGATGTTTTAAGTATTATCGGGATAACTGTATACGGGGAAGTAAAGTTTATCAACGAATATAGAATACTCTTGATAATTAATACGTTTTGATTTGCCTAAAGAACTAGAATCTATAGAAGGTGAAGAACTATATAATGGTGCATGCCGAGGCACTAGTACGAGCACTAGTGGGCACGTGATCCTTACCATCCTTACCATGCACGTGATCATATTCCGATAAGTATTTATCGATTATTATATAATCAAATGTACTTTTGTATCTTTTTTCCTTTTCTATATAGAATATTATATTATCAATTTAAATTTTATTAATTTTATGATAATATATTTTATTCTTTAAAAAACTCTATTGTTTATATAGAATAATCTAATTTTGTTTTTATAATAATTATCGAAAATAGAATTTTAGAAATTATAATATTTTGATTTATTATATATTATATATATATAATTTCCCAATTCGAAATCAATCTTAGAAATCAATTTTCGTTTTTATTTTTATTTTTATTTTTATTTATTATTTTTATCTTTATTTATATAACAATTCTAATACAAAAATCCCGAAATCATTCGAAATAAAAATTTTAAAATATGTTTTAAATTTTGAAATTCAACTTTTATAATATTAGAATCGATATAATTTATTTTTATAATTATATAATCTCTTTTTGATATTCAATTTATATTTTTAGAAAATATTAAAGATTATATTAAAAAGATCTTTGATTATTAATAATAATTTGTTTATAAATTATTTATTAGAAATATTATAAAACTTCAAAACTTTATTTCGATATTTTATTTTTTTGATAATAATACTTTTATATATATAAAAGTACAAAAATTCTATTAACTTTTTTTATATCGAATTTTGAGAATTATAAATTATAATCGAATTATTTTGATTCATCTGAAAAAGGATTTAATAATTAAAAAAGAAAATAAAACAAGTTTTTTTAATTTTAATTCTTTAATAGAAATATAGAATTATAAATCTTAAATCTTTTATTTGTAAATGTTTTATATAATAAACTATTTGTTTGTTTTGATTTGATATATTATATATATCTATTCATCTAAATAATCTCAATTGGTATCAAAATAAATAAAGAATATAAATTTAATTTTTTATTGAAAATATAATAATTATATAACTTTTTCTATTTTTAAAGATTAAGAAGATCAACTTTGAATAAAGAAATATGGTTCAATATAATATAATCTTCAGTTTTTATATAAAGCGAAATTATAAATTAGAATTCTATTAATATAATATATTTCTTTAATCGCTTTTATAAAGTATAAACTTTAATTATTATTATTATCTTTAATAAATTATAAATATATTTTATATCAATTATATATATTATTGAAGTGATTATATATAAATAATGATTTTTTCAAAAATTTTGATAGCAAAATAGAGTATAAACGAATATAAAGTGAACGAAAAGATAGTCTTTTTAAAATAAAATAAGATTATTATTGAATATAAGATTTTCGATATTATTTTTTTTTGAAATATAGAATCTAATTTGCTATTATTAAAATTAATCATTTATATATTCAATATAATATTTTCGAGAATATTAAATCAAATCTTTATAAGGAGGTGAATTTTTTATTATGATTTTATAAAAATCAAATATTCTTATATACTATAATAAGTGATTAATTTGTTATATTTATTTATTTTTAAATATTATATATAATCTTAATTGATGAATAAATAATATTAAATTCGATAATTTATTTGATCTAGTATTTTTGATAATTGATATTATTCTTTTCGGGAATTTCAATCGATTATAAATATTCGATATTTTTTGATTTGCTTATTTCATTTTATTTTCCAAATTATTAAATATATAAATATATAAAAAATAAAAAATTAATTAAAGATTCGAATCTTTATAATTTTTTGAAAACAATTAATATCGATAAACCTTTTTCAATATTCTACATCTTAAATATATATAAATATAATAATTCAATGATAATTTAATTATTTTTTAATATTTTTATATTAATCTTCTATAATAATATACATAATTATAAATTCGATTATAAATTTCTTTAAAATTTTAATATAATTTTTTAAAAAAAAATTCAAATATATTGAAAAATCCTATTTTATATTCTTAAATATTTGAATCATATAAAATATATAATTCAGAATATTCATTTTAATCTTTTTGCAATTATAATAATTTCTATCATTTATATCAAAATATCAATTAAAGAAATTATATTATATTTGATTAAAAAAATATTATAGATTTTAATCCTGATTTATAATCTATAAATCATTTATTGAATTCTTTATAATAATTACTATCAAATATATTATATTTTATATCATTTTTGAATTAATAATATAATATTTTTTAGTCTTTTTTATATTTTAATAAATATTATTTTTAATATTTGAAAATATTAATTGAAATAAATAATTAATAAATTTAATAAAAATATATCTTTTTATGAAAATAATTTTTTTTTAATATTATTAAAAAAAATTTATAATTCCTTTATATATTTTTTTTCTTTATTAAAAATAATATAATATTATTATTAAAAATTTTGAAATTTCAAATTGAAATTAATATTCAGATAGATAATCGATAGTTCTAAAAATTTATTATACAAATTATATAATTATTGAAATAAAGAATTTTTATTTTGAATAAAAATGATTATAAAATTGAATTATAAATCAATTATTTGATAAAATTTAATGAAATTCAAATATCAAATATTATTAATATATGTTAAAATTCAAAAAAGATTGAAAAATAAATAAATAAAAGTTTTAAAATTTTATAAAATAATTTTCATTTGTATTTTGAATATATATATTAAAAATAAAAATATATCATTTTATTATTAGTTTTTTATTATTAAGAAATAATTTTATTTATGATTTTATTAATTTTAATTGCTATTTTATTTTTAATTAGTTTATTAATTTGATTTTAATTATAAATTTAGAGTAATTGAAAATTTCTTAATTGTTTGATATTATTATTTATTTATTGTCACGGGAAAATGATTACTATGTCAACCCAATTAATCATTCGTCAAGAGTGGCGTCACTTTTGTGACATTTATATATATTTATATATAATATATATATTCGATTATAATATCAATATATAAATTCAATATCTCGATTTTATATAATCGAATTATTATAAATGAAATAAATAAAATTAATTTTGCTCCGAAATTCTTTTATATATTTAATATATATTTAATATATTATTCAATATATTATTTTTTCAATTTATATAATAATTCAATTAATGAATTGTATCCAAAAAAATTTAAATCTCTGTTTTTTTTAATATTGCTATTTATAAATTATTATAATGAAATTTATTTATTAATCTCAAAAAATTCTATAATTTTCTAATTATCAAAATATATAATCAAATATAAAAATTTCAAAAATTTATTTTTTTTTGATCTCATTTATTTTAATTCTACGATTAATATTATTTATAATAGATTTATTATATTTAAATATAATACATTTTAATTTTGATTTTATTATTTTCGAATTGAGTTAAAAAATCAAATTTAATGAATAAATAAAAAAAGAATATAAATTATATTGAAATAATAATATATATTTTTATATTTATTACCAAAAAAATTATAAAGATAATTAGTTCAATAATTTATTTATTAAATTAATTATAAAATATTTATAAATCAAGATTTAAATATTATATTTCGATATAATAATTTATGTAAATATTAGAAAAATCTTTTTGAAAGTTTATATTTGATTTCAAATAAAAATCAATCATTTATAAAATAACGAATTTATCAATATTTAAATTATATTAACTATTTTAATGAAAAATAATAAAATTCTTTAAAAATTTAAAAGAGAAAAAATCTAAAATGAATTTGTTTTTTAATCTTTTAATAATTTTTTTTAAATATATTTAAAAATGATTTAAAGTTTTTTACTAGATTTGAAAGAAAACTTGAAAAAATTACAATAATATATATTCTTAATATTATATTATTATTATTAATTTAATAATTTATCATAGAAGAAACAAATTATTATTTAAAATAATAATTTATAGATTTATTCTTGAAATAAAAATTATAATAAAAGATTTTATTAATGAATTATTATTAAAATAAATAGAAAATAATATTAAAAGATTATTTATTTTGAAAAAGAAATAAATTTATATTTTATATTAATAATAATTCCAATAGAAAATCTATAAAACTATTATATTTAAAAAATAATAATAAATAAGTTTTATTAAATAATTTTAAAATTAAATATAATAACAAAATTGAAAATATAATAAAAATATAATATAAATTTTAATTATAATTAAATTAGTAATTAATTATAATTCAATCAAAAATTTATAAAATATTATTAATAAAATATTCAAAGAATCATTATAAAATTTAATCAATTAATATTCTTATAAATTGATTTTATTAAAATATAATAATTTTAGTAATATGAGTAGATGTATAAATAAAATAATTTTGTTTTATATTTATTTAATGAATTAAATAGTTTATTTGATCTATTTAAATTATAAAAAAATAAAAATTAATGAAAACATATCAAAAGATAATTATAATAATATTAATTTAAATATATTAGTATCTAAATTAATATCAAAAATTAAAAGAATTGATATTTCTTATAAATTAAATAATAATAATAATAATAATAATAATAATAATAATAATAATAATAATAATAATAATAATAATAATAATAATAATAATAATAATAATAATAATAATAATAATAATAATAATAATAATAATAATAATAATAATAATAATAATAATAATAATAATAATAATAATAATAATAATAATAATAATAATAATAATAATATTTAATATTCAAAATGAAAAAAAAATAATAAAGTTCTTATTACAAAACTTTATAAAATAGATTTCAAAAATTTTAAATTCTATATTGAATTTATTGATTCAAATTGAAAAAAAATATTAAATTAAAATTATAGATTATAAAATTATAAATTATAAAATTAAAAATTTTATAGATAATAAAATATAAAATAATATAAATATTAATGAAAAAATATTATTAAAAATAATATTATAAAATTATTGAGAATTAAATATCTATTGAATAATTATATCAAATTGAAAATTAGATTTGTAATTAAAGAATTTGAAAAATTATATAATTTAAATTATTTAAATAATCTAGAAATCAATATTTATATTAATTATAATTTATTTAGAAAATAAATATAATTTTAATTTTTGTTTAAAGAAAAATTAATATTGAATTATATATTGAATCTTTTGAATCTTATAATAATATTATATTAAAATTAAATAGAATTTTATATAATTTAAAAGAATTAATTCGAATTTGATATATTGTGTTGGAAAATATTTTGTATAAATTAAATTTTATATTATTAATATCAAATAAATATATATTTATAGATAAAATCTTTAATTTAATGTCAAATATATATATAAATAATATAATAATAACAAATTCTAATAAAAATATAATAAAAGATTTTATAAATAATTCAAAGAATTATTTGGATTTATAAGATTTAAATTTTATAGAAGATTATTTAGATATTTTAATAATAATAAATAAAGATTTTTTAAATTAAATTATAAAGAATACATTAATAAAGAATTAAAAGAATTAAAATTAGAAAATTTAAAAGAATTAATATAATAAAAAAAATATTAAAAACATTATAACTAAATTATTAAAATTTATTCTAATAAACTTTTTTTTAAAAAATTTAATAATCTTTGTATATTTATCGATATAAAATAAGAAATTATAATAAAATTTAATAAATTCAAATTGTAAATAAAATATTATTTATTTCTTTTTATATAAAATTAGATCAATTTGAAATTATTAATAATAAGAATTTTGAAAAAATAATGATAAAAATAAAATAAAAAATTATCAATAAATTAAAAATATTAATAAAATATAATTCAAATTTTTGTAATTTTATAAATTTCAAAGAATAAAAAAAGAAATTTTAAATTTGAAATTAGAACTATTAAAAAAATAATTATTATAATTTGTAATCTTCAAAATCAATTTTAAATTATAATTATTATTATATATTATTTATATTATTCATTCAAAATAATTTAATAAATCTGAATATTATAGAAATATAAAAACAAATATAAAAAGAATAAAAATATTTTTAAAGTTTTTATAATTTTTATAAATAGTTTGATTATAAAATATATAATTATAAAATAATATTATAAAATATTATATATTAATACAATAAATATGGATTATAATAATATTGGATTAATAATTCAATTATATATAATAATCATGAATAGAAAAAATATTTAATATAATATTAATAAAATTATTTATTTAGTTTAATTAATTATAGAAATTATTAAAAAGAAAGTTTTTAAAATAATAATTATTAATAATTGAATATACTTTATAGTTTTATTGAAAAAAAATTATTAATTTTATTTAATAATATACTATTTTTATTATTAATTTCGATTTTCGAAAAATAAAAATAAATTTAATCTTTATAACAAATTATTTATAAAAATCATTAAAGAAACTGAAATAGATATAATATATAATAAATAAATAAAAAATTATAATTCAATTTTATAAATAATAAATCTTTATTTATTCAAATTATAATATTCTTAGTACATTTTATTTATTTAATATAATTCATTTCATTAATAAGAAATATTTAGAAAAAAATATTAGTTAATTGTTTTTTATTAAATAATATAATATTATTTTATTCTTTTCATTATATTATTTTAAGTTTTATTTGATTGATAAAATATTATAAATATAATAATAATTCAACATCAAGAAATCTGATTATTTTTTATTATTAAGTTTTTGAAAAATATATTTATTATTTTCGGATTATTATAATTATAATATTATAATTTTTATATTAATTGAATTGATATGATTTTGATTTTATTTTTAATATTATATTATATATCATTATTTATATAATACTTTATTTTCGATATTAATATTAATAATTTCATTTTTAAAATTTATCAAAAATCCTCAAAAAATATAAATAAAATTATTTATTAATAAAACTTTTAGAAAACTATCTCTAATTAAAAAGTATTCTGATCAGAATCTTAAATTATATTAGTTTTTTTTTCTAAAAAAAAGAATATTTAAATATATATTTCAAATATTAAAATAGTTTTAAAAAATTAAATATGTAATTAGAATATTTATAAAAAGATTTCTACAATAAATATCAAAAATAAAAATTATAAAATAATAAAAAATTCAAATATTGAATTATTTATTAAAATGTTTTTAATATATAATAACAAAAATATTTCTAAAATCTAAATAATTTAAAATTGATATTTAATTTATTGTAAATTTATATAAAAAATAATTAAATAATATTGAACAAAATTTATATAATAAAATAAAACTATGTTTATATTATTTATTTTTATTTTAAAAAACTGAAATAATTTTTTTAAAATACGAAATCTAATTTGAATAATATTTATTAATTATAAATTATTAATTTTGTTCTCTTTTATAAATAAAATAATACAAAAATTATATATTTTGTTTGAAATAAATTGAATCAGTTATAAAAAATCTTTTGATATAAATAATTAAATAAAATAATAATAATCCTTTAGATTTAAAAATAAAATTTCAAATATATATTATATAAAAAAGGAATTATTATTGATATATTAATAAAACTCTTATTTGAATTTTATAATTTTATTTATTATTATTAGTTTTTAAAAACCATTCAAAAGATAATAAAATTAAATATTAAAAAAAAATTTATCAATAAGAAATTTTTTAATTAACAATTAAATTAAAAAGAAATTCTTTATATAATTTTATATTATTATAATTTGTAAATAATCTTTTATTATAATAAATTTGGGATTATAAAATTGAATTGATATTTGAAAAAGAATTATTATATTTTAAAAATTAAATAATATTATTATAAAGAATTAATATTCATTATCAATAATTGAAAAAATTCTTAAAATATTATATAATATAAAAATATATTTTAAATATAATATTATTATTATTTTTAATAAACTTTATATTATAAAAAGTAATAAATAAAAAATTATTTTTATAATATAATTGAAATTATTCGAATTTTTAATTATATTTTTCGATTTTATATTTGCTTTCTTTTAATATTATATTAATTATATATTATTTAATGAATTTGAAGAATATTATATAATATATTTCAATAATATATTAATATATTTTACAAATAAAAATTAATATTGAAAATATATTTATAATATAATATAGAAATTATAAAACATTAATTCATAAATAAATATCAATAAATATAAATTCGAAATTATTTTAATAAAATATTTGAATTTGATAATTATAATAAAGAATATAAAAATAAATTAAAACAAAATCGAAATTTTTATTTTGTAAATATGATTATTATTATAAATTTAGATTTATTTTAATACAAAAAAATCTTTATTATTTATTTTATTCTTAATATCAATATTCATATTCTAAATATTATAATGATCAGTAAAAAAATATATAATTTATATAAAAAATATATATTTTAATTTTTAAAATATATATTAAAAAATGAAAGATTTATTTATTATAATGAAAAATATTAATTCAAGATTTTTAAATTTTATAAATAAATCAATTGATAATTCTATTAATTTTTTAAAAACAAATTCGATTTTAAAAAAAGAATATTATTATAAATTTATTATTCATTTTTAATTAATCTATATAAATATCTCAAATATCCATTTATTATATAACCGATATCTCTTTCTAATATCTTTTTTCTTTTTTTAAAAAATATTATTATATTATTAAAACTTATTTTTATATCATAATAAAATCTAATTCGTTTTTTTAAATAATAAATTATTAAATTAATAATAATATTTTTAGAAGTTTCATGCTTTTTATATCATTTTTATAATAATAATATAATTCTAATAATATATATATTATTATAAAATATTTTTAAAGTTTTCTTAATTTTATCAGAAATTTTCAATTATTTTTAAATATATTTAAAAGATTTTTATTAAAAGATTAATAATATATTTATTTTAAATTTTTTTTTTTTTAATATTTTAAAATAAATTTTTTTTATTGAAATAATTAACAAAATATAAGACTTTTCAATAAATTCAATATTTTATAAATTATTTATTTTTATTTAGTTATATAAATATTTTTTAAATTTGAATATAAATTTTCAAAAAAACTTTTTCAATATTTATATAAACTATTAATTCAAAATATAATATTTAGATTTTCAAATTAATTTTTTTCAAGAATATAATCTAATAAAATATAAATATATAAGATCTTTAATAAATTTAAAAAATCTTATAAAAAGAATTTTATAATAAATTTAATCTTTTTATAATTATATTCAAATATATTTCGAATATTTCAATTCTAAATTATTCAAATATTAAATTGATTTATAAATATTTTATAATTAATTTAACAAATAAATTATTAAATTGATTATTTTTGTAATATTTTTCGAAATAAATATCAAAATATATATTATTATTTTAATATAATTTGTAGTCTTTCTTTATATATTCATCAAATTTATTTTTTTAATTTAATTCAAAAATAATAAAACCAAAATTAAAATATATTACATTTAAATATAATCAATATATTACAAATAATATTAATTGAATAATCGAAATTGATTAAATTAAAAGAACATAAATTTTTTAAATTTTATTATTTTGTTATATATTTTTGTGATCAAAAAATCACAAAATTTTTCAAAATTTATTAATAATTTATATTATAATAATTTATAAATAATAATATTAAAAAGATAAAGATTTAATTCTTTTCAGTATAATTTATTAATTGAATTATTAGATAAACTAAAATAATAATATATTGAATATATATTTATTATAAATTAAAATTTTTATTAAATATATAAAAGAATTTCGAAATAGAATTGACTTTATTTATTCTATTTATAATTATTCGATTATATAAAATCGAAATCTTAAATTCATATAATAATATAATTATTATAAATAAATAATAATATTGAAGAATTAATAAATTCTAAATCGTTTTCAATTTATAATCTATTAAAGATTATAAATTATAAATAATTATAATTGAAATTGAATTAATAAAAATAATCGAAAATGAATTATCGAGGGTGGAAATAAAAATAAAATTAATAAAATTATGATTAAAATTATTCATCAATAATAGAAAATTTATAATAAAATAATATAGTTTTATATTTAATATATATATTTAAATATAGAAAAGAATTTATTCTATAAAGGTTTTAAAATCTTTATTTATGTTTTTTTCAGTCCTTTATAAATTCTGAAATATATTAATAATACTCGATATTCGAATTTTATTGAATTTCATTAAATAATTAATTTATTTATAATTTCATTTTGTAATACCTTTTATTTAAAATAAAGGATCTTTATTGTGAATATTATATTAATTGTGTAATTTGTATAATGAATTTTTAAAATTATCGATCATCTATATTAATACTAATTTCAATTTGGAATTTCAAAATTTTTAATAATAATATTATATTATTTTTAACAAAGGAAAATAAAGAATTCTTGATTTAAAATATAATTTAATCATTTTTTTAACAAACAATATAAAGAAATTATAAAATTTCTTTAATAATATTAAAATATTATAATTTTAATATAAAGATATATTTTTATAAAATTCATTGATTGCTTATTTGAATCAATATTTTTAAGTGTTTACAATAATATTCATTAAAATATAATCATTATTTTTAATAAAGGAAAATAAAGAATTTTTTATTTGAAATATAATTTAATTATTTTTTTAATAAAGAATATAAAGAAATTATAAAATTTCTTTAATAATATTAATATATTATTTTTTTAATATAAAGATATAGTTGTATAAAATTCATTGATTGTTTTTTTTGAATTAATATTTTTAAGTGTTTAGAATAATATTTATTAAAATACAATATTATTATATATGTTTTCCTTTAAAAATAAGAAATAGATTGAATACTCTTTTCATAATCGAAATATATTTAATAAAAGATATTCAAATTTTTGAATCAGATTGTTTTTTATTTATAAAACAATACTCTGAACTATCTATTATTAAGTTATTCAAACTCTAGTTTTGTATAATAATAATTTTATTTATATTCTATCGATTTTAAAATTTAATATACTTAATTAAAGATAAATCGAATTTTCTAAACCACCCACTAGTAATTTCAATAGTGATATCTAAAATATATACAGAACCGAGATATTATCTTAAGATTCTAATCTTAAGATTCCTTTACAAAAAATTCTATATTTATTGTTTTTCAAATACAAAATCGTTTTTTTGTATCTTAAAGAGTCTCTCTTCAATTTTATAAATTTAATAATTGTGACACAACGGCCGAATAACTTGAGTATCTCTTAGAATTAAAAGCTACAGATCGAAAGATAGAATTATATAATTATATATATACAGATCAAAAGCTCATTTAGCTTATTCAAGGAATACTATATTCCGATTAAAATTCGAATCGATTATATTATATATATATATAATACTACCCCTCTTTATATAAAAGTTTATCTCGAACACTTTAAACAAATGATATAAAAGAATTCGAAAACAATTATAACTACAAATCATTAATTTTATTTGTCAATTCGATCAAATATATAAATTCAGTGATATCCATTGCTTCTTTTATTCGATCAGAAAAAGTACGTTTATCAATTACGTTTTCCAAATGCATTAAAATCTTCAATTCCTTTTCCATCCTTTCTTCATCCTATTCTGAATTTGTATTATTATCATCTAAAGTAGCTAGTATAGGACGATTAATTGGATCAAATGAATCGCGTATTTCATTATATAAATCTAAATAGTAAATACAAATCTAATAATATAGGGATCTATATTGTGTGTATTTATTCTCTTTGCAAAAGTGAATTCACTCTTGTAAAATGAATTCAGAAGCTTTCAATTATCGAAGTTAAGGGGATACCTTTAATAGTAGTATTAAAATGAAATCGGAATTGAATATATCTAAAGAATGATTGATACTAGATACATCCATTAAATCGGAATGATTTTGAAAATGAAAATTAAGGTATTACAATATATAAGAAATGAAATTAATAATTTTATTAAAAATGAAATTATTAATCGAATAAACAATTAATTGTTATATAATTTATATGAATTCAAAATAAGAACGGAGTAAACTGAATTATTGAATAAGCTAATTATATAAAGTTGAATTGAGTCTATTATAAAAAATCAATATCTTATTTGAATTAGGTTAATTCTAATTATGAACTTTATATAAGATCCTTTTGAATTTTGTAATATAAATATATAACGAATTAATATTTTGCTTTAAAATATAAAGCCGATCTTCAGTTTCTTGAACCTTATTAAAGTTATTATAAATTCTAAAGAGTTGATCAAAAATTGTATTATAATCAAGGAATATCTAAAAATTCCTATATTAATATTCATTCTATCAATTATTTCTTTTGAATTAGAACTATCTTTTATATATATTCATACTCCTTTTGATAAGATTAATAATCTTTTAATCGATTCTAAATTGTAATCCTTAGAACTCTTCATGCTCCTTTGGAGCCTTTTTGAATATTGATCAAACTATAAGCGGATTCATAGAATAAGGATGTTCAATATTAATACTCAGCTGTTACGTCGGACGCAACATTAATGTCACATGACTAAGGGGTCACGTGTACTGTAGCTTTTTGGAGCTTACGAGCTCGAATGAAGCGTCACATGGCTTTTATAATCAACTTCTACTAGTTACGGTTTGAGTACTGTACTTTCATCAATCGTCACAGTAACGTATTTCAGCGAATTATATTCAAAATCAATCATTTAAACTCTGGGTATTATACTATTCAATATTCCTGATTGATTAGTATATTTGAAATAATGAAAATATCGTGATTAGTAGTTGTTTCAATTGAAAGTTGAGTTTGAAACTTTGAAAGCTTTGTAATTTCAGTGATTGAGAGTTTGTAGGGTAGCCTGTAGAGTGTGGTAGTACAAGAAAAAGAAAAAGGCTAGATTCCGACAGATTATCGGATGTTGCTTGAGGATCTTGGGAGGTGGGGGTGAGAAAGAAGTAAGCAACTAGGTTTTTTTGATAGGCTAGTTTTATTGCTTGGTGCAGGATACATGGATTTACATACTCAAATTATTATTCGAATCCTGTGTATGCAGGTAGGAAGGGAAGTGGGAGAGTGTAAAGAATGCAGTGAGAGGACGGGCGGATAGCGGGAAGAAAGACGAAACATAAGAAGATAAACATACAAGTACATCAACCCACTTATCATTATCTATATATAAACCCCCAAAAGGAGAAGAAGGATTGTTTTGAAGGATCGAGGGGTATTCCAGTCGAGTAAAGATGAGCGAAGAGTTTTGGATGGTTAGAGGAGGAAGATAGTGTTACTCTTATGTCGATTGTTTGTGGATTATCTGACGCGTTTTTGAAGATTTGGTTGGGGGTTTGAGAGGGGTGAAGAGAGGGACAATGTGATTCCACGGTATAGGTACCGCTGTCGAGATGAGAAGGGGGAGACGTGCATATCTTTTTTGAAGATGTGTTTGAGTATTTCGGTCTGTGGGTTGAGGAGGATCGGAATTCGAGCTGTGGGAGGAGGAGGAATAGGAAGTATGGGGAAGAAAATACATAATTCGCTTATCAGAAGTGTTATTCACCTCAACCATAGCTTTCGGCGCCGTTAATGAATTGTATAAGTAAGCAAAAAGAAGCTGGATTGAACATATGGCCTAGAATTCTCGGTGTGATAACCAAGGCGACCACAATTGTGGCCAAAGATTTGGACCAATGGATCGCACACAAATAACAACCAAGTAACCACATAAGGCGTTGAATATATCATCCAATCATTAGCATTTTTGAGAAACCAATGGTATAGTTTTGGCAACTTTCATTGGTCAATCGTATCATCTCTTCGACGAGGGACTGAAACGATGCCTGCGTTAGGCTGGGATGCATCAATACCCAACCTGAATAGACGTTGTGGTCTAGCCAACGACTGCAGGAATCACTCAACAACAACTCAACAAATGCGCATCGAGTCAAACACATTGAGTGGCATATGTACGGAGTAGTTGCTATCTCACATACCTTTTCTATCCTAAATGCCGAAATAAGTACATTTGTAGGAAAGAATCCCCCTTTACATTACAAATACAATTCTCACAGTCTTATCAAAACAATCAAAAGGCTTCAGATTCTCGTTATCAGTATCCTATATATATATACTGGTTTTCGTAATGAAGCTGTTCCCGTCCCCCAGCGACGGCCAATTGACAAATGAACTAATTATGCCAATCCAGGGTTCAACAGAATTCTGCTGATCTATCGCCTAATTAGGCCTAAACATCCGGCTGACCGGCGGATTATTCCAAAGGCGCTCGTAGCGCAAGTTTTTGATTGGTGAGAGCGAGCGGTAAATCAGGCCGTGTCCAATTTAATTAAATGCAGGTGCTGTCAATTCTGCAACAAATTCTCAATCCGATCATAAATGGTTTTCATTGAGTAAAGATATCAAGGGGGCTTGGAGTTTCTATACTGGGTTTAAATGGTTCTTACATAGCTTTCGAATATTATATATATGATACGAAATCCTCCATTCTTTTTGTTTTCTTCTTCATTAAACATCATCCGTTACAATGATATAAAGACAATCTTTCCATTGTCTCTTCATTTTTCCATCGCGATTGCATTTTCCATCGTGTATCATTTATAACAACAACAGCGCACACGAATTATTGTCATCATTACCTCTCATCTTCATCCTCATCATCTGTCGCGGCTGCTTCTATCGGGTATGTGGTTCACAAAGAATGTGCTCGACGGCATCCGCCGTTGAGCATCACAATCAGGGGCTAAAGTCAAGCTTTTCATCCCACACCTGAACCACCCCGATATTTTATTTCCTCACTTTGTAGTCCAACCCGGACACTTTGTGGCTGTGGTATAGGATTGCATTTCCTCACTTTGGTAGTCCAACCCCGACACTTTGTGGCTGTGGTATAGGATTGCATTTCCTCACTTTGGTAGTCCAACCCCGACACTTTGTGGCTGTGGTATAGAATTGCATTTCCTCATTTGGTAGTCCAACCCCGACACTTTGTGACTGTGGTATAGGATTGCATTTCCTCATTTGGTAGTCCAACCCCGACACTTTGTGACTGTGGTATAGGATTGCATTTCCTCATTTGGTAGTCCAACCCCGACACTTTGTGGCTGTGGTATAGGGTTGCATTTCCTCATTTGGTAGTCCAACCCCGACACTTTGTAGCTGTGGTATAGGATTGCATTTCCTCATTTGGTAGTCCAACCCCGATACTTTGTGACTGTGGTATAGGGTTGCATTTCATGAAAAACAATGCTGATACGATCATCGTGATAGTGGTTACGTTCGCTGTAGGCGTTCATTGATCGTTCCACCGTCTCATGCTTTGCATTACGTCTTTTATTGGTTGACGTAAAATCCAACTTACAATGTAAGGGCGATCATTCTTTTCTCAATTTCGAGCTAATGTTAAATGGATAGATCAATCATGTTGATTCCAATTACGGAACTTCAGCTACGAACAATTCTACGCGAAAAGGTGTTTGTCAAATGGGTAAATCCAATAGGCACGACTTTCACGCTTGGTTCTCGCTTGGCACAAAACGGACAATGTCCCGAATTTTTAATGACAGCAAGCTATGATAAAGAGGGTCATATTCACATTGATTTTTCGCTCATGGTGGCGATCAAGATTGGTGGCAAGTTTAAACAGATGGAGATGATGATTGTTGTTCCGCCAAATGCCAATTTCGCAAATGTCGATACAGCTCTTCTAGATATGAATTCTACCAACTCTTCTATTCTCGACGCCTCCGCACTTCACGATGCTGGCATAAGCGACGAACTAGGCCACGTCATCCGCATTCCATTCAATCTGACTACTAAGGGGTTTGTCATCATGAAAAAGACCAATTCAACCATCATCCGGCCACGCAACGCCGTATCAGAACAATTGATCCGTAACATCGAATCTCTATCTAATACAATGGTTTTCAATGTATACATCCGGCCGAGTGACTATGCCCGGGAGGGTTTGAAAGAACTCTGCAAGCGATTAGGCAACACTGGTATCGCCACGCCTATACCTAGCACATTGGAAATGTACGTCCAGCAAGGCTCTATGCTCGTCGAATGGGATAGATTTATGTACCAAAATCGCCAACACGAACAATCTCCACCCCATCCACCCACGCCGACTCGGCTTTTACCGGAAGTGCCGCTTCCCCAGCCACCACCGTTTGCTCTCGATGGGGGAGGTGTACTACTTGACACCGTCGAACAGGAAATTGTAACGACACCGAATCGAATTGAACCAAAGTCGGATGGTGCACCGATATCGGACGCCATTATCACTTGGAGCGATGTGGAGTTGTCAGACATTGGTGTTGACTTGCACGATTTTGAACAGGAAACAAATCTCGTCGAAATGGATGTTAACGTTTGCTCGGATGAGGAACTTCTGGCTAATATACATTTACGGGATTTGAATCAGCAACTTCCACACGAAATGCTTCGGTCTAAGCTAGTGAAATGGATAAACGGCTCACTAAAGTTAAATCCAGATGTTTACCAACACCAACGTTTAATTACTAAGTTGACCATTCTTGGTAATTGTGTCCGGACGTCAAATACCGAAACATTTGATCACACTGCACCATGGTGTTCTGCCCTATTGTTTTACGACCCTTTAGATTCCGGCGACGCTCAGTTATGGGAGGACAGAAATCGGTGGCTCATCACTGAAATGGCCAAGATCATCAAATGGATCAACGAATATCATTATGGAGCTGAGTTCAGCTCGGTTTTAGTCGACCATTTTGTGAGATTAGGTCGTGTTGCTCGCGCTTTTGCTCTTGACCCTGGAAATGATGATACCGAGTTTAGACTTCAGCAGAGTGTTTGTATTAGTTGGATATTAAGTGAATTTGACGGATTAGGTGGTGGACGGATTGGTAGGAAGCGCGGAATGGCCGTTTCTCGAAAACGGAACGCCCCGGAGGCTCGTGGCAACATGTCCAAGCGAGCAAGAAATATCATGTGAACTAAATAGAATTGTCATTCATTTGAACTACCTTTCTCTTGTGTACTATTGCTCTGACCTTGTGATTATTTTGATTGGTATTTCAGATTGTGGATTCGTCAAGGTTTACAGTTCATCTCGAAAGTGTTTTGGAAATTTTGAAGTTTTACCTTTATTCCCATCCATTGAAAACAAGGTCTTTGTTCCCAAGTCGAGGTATCTTTATCCAGTCTACCATAGTTATAATTAGATCAAACGAATTATGAATTTGTTATCAAGACTATACTGATCCTACTATCTACTGAAGATGTATACAATATATATATCATAAAAAGTGTCTTCTTTCTTCTTTTTAACAATTAATATTATTCAAGATCTCAGCATCTCAATCACTACATATTTATAGTAAAAACTCGTATTAATCAATCTATACCGGAATATCAAAGGATGTATTCAAGTAACAACACCTACCTCATAGATTGTAATCTCTACAGCAGAACCTCGCTCCACCTGATACCTCTATACCGGAATCCTAAATAGATAGGATATTTCTCAAAACTAATTACTTTTGTATGTACATTCTGGAAATTCCGGTGTAAAAATTGCAACGAAAGGGCTTATACATTTTTTTTGACACCGATGGTTGGTTTACAAGAGGATGGACGCTCCAAGAACTTCTGGCTCCAATATCAGTCGAGTTCTTTTCACGGGATTGTTGTAGGCTTGGTGATAGGGAATCTCTGATGTTGATTATGCTGTTACACCGCTACAATCTTAGATTATATGGAAGTGGTTTAAAGATTGATAGAAAGGTTATAATGATTTCTATTAAGAGTCAAGTGGGGATTTAATAAGGTTGATATGATAAATATTGTATTATATAATAACTAATAGTATTGAGTTCAGGAAGTTCTTTAATTGAATATTTTAAATTTCATTGTTCATAGATTCTTGATAGAATAATTGAATAGTAATCCTATCAGGTTTTCTTCTCTATTCGTAGCAATTGTTTGATTGTAGAGCGAATCTCATTTTAGATATTAAAAATTATCGATGAAATAAAAATTCCTTTAAAGAATCTATCCTTAATAAATACCTCTTTTTATTCAGATAAAAAACTTTCTTAAATAAAGATTTTAATAAAAATCATTAATATCAATAGATTATTTTCTTTTTAAATATAATAATATTTATTTTATTGTTTAATCATATAATAGTTCAAATAAAATCAATAATTACAAATCAATTATACAAGTAGCTTTTTATTATCTCGAAAATCTTAATTCTATAATAGTATATCTTAATAATAAAAGATTTATATAAATAAATAATCTAAATTATAGAAAAACTTTCTTTTTTTTTAAAAAAAAAATTCAATATCATTACAATCGTATATTATTCCTTATCAAAATCTTTATAATAAATCATTATTAATAAATCCTTTATTTCATTTATCTTCGATTTTATATCTCTAAAATTCATATATACTATTACGAATCTAATATAGATTCACATGACCTCAATTGTACTTCTAAACTAATCATATATTTATAACTAATATATATAAATCATCGCTTCTTACGAATTATAATTCTTCAATTATAGATTCTAAGGAATATAATTGACTCTATTTATTTAGTTCTTATATAGTTCTTATACATCACATATATAAAATATACTATTATTACCATCTATACCTACAATACTTATATCACCACCTTTAAACAATCCTCTATATTACTATCACTAAATATTATTATTTCCATCTTGATTATTATATCCATCTCAATTATTTATTTACGATAAGAATATATTAATTAATCTATAAAATCTTTCATTTGATTATAATCCTACCAATTAAATTTCAATATTAAAATAAGAAAATGAAAAATATATTTTTCGGAAATTCTTTTTGTTATAAAGATTGTCATCTAGATTTTATAAAAGTATTCTAGATTCTCGAAATAATTTATAATTAAATATCAAACAAAAACTTAAATAATAATAATTATAATTATAATT
The DNA here is from genome assembly GCA_014898415.1 of Stromatinia cepivora. Lineage (NCBI taxonomy): Eukaryota > Fungi > Ascomycota > Leotiomycetes > Helotiales > Sclerotiniaceae > Stromatinia > Stromatinia cepivora. The sequence goes on along the minus strand of RCTD01000029.1, from coordinate 35,163 downwards.
TGTAATTAATAATAGAGTGAGTATATTAAAATAATTAATCTTGAGTATAAATCCCTATAGTAAGAAAACCTATTCTAATTATATATTACTTTAATCTTTTCAAGATCGCTTTGAATCCTAAATTCCTAAACTTTTAACTTCTTGAATCTTAAGCTTCAAGTAGTTGTTACGACGGCATCCAACATACCGAGTCATATGACCAGGAAGTCACGGGATTAAAGATTCCCATTGGATCCCATTGCTTCTACCTGATAGGATACGATAGGATTAATGGGACAATAAAGAATAAAGGTTTATATAAAAGAATAAATTTCATTACAATATAAAGCTTTGTACTCAAGAATAATTATTAGTTTCATTATTATAATTACAAAAATTGTAATTAGTTACTAACCTTATTGAATTCTTATTTGAAGTTTAGTCTAAACTACCTCGAAAGATTTCTAGTTACTTCTATGTAACCCTAAAAACAGCTTTTGTAATACTTTGAGCACCATTTTTGTTTCAAGTACCGATTCAATATTAATCGTTATTATGGTACTCAGGGATATTATTATTGGTTAGTTTATAGTAGCAATAGATATCGACGATATCGAAATGATTGATATATTTAAAGAAATCATTATCAATAAAACATTCAAAATCGCCTTACTAGATAAGTACTAAGGTAATCGATAGGAATTCAACACTTTCCTCTTACAATTTGAAATCTATTTTAAATTCAATAAGGATAAGTTTATTATTATGGAATCTAAAAGTGTATAAACTGCATCATATCTTAGAGAAGAAATAATCAAATGGATCCAGTTATATTTACGCGATTATTTTGAATATAACGATAGAAATCGTATACAATCCATTCGAATAATCTTTAATAGTTTTGAAGGTTTTAAGACAGAGATTCGCAGAATCTTTGGAAATTCTAATAAGCTAAAGATAGTAGAAGAAAAGATCTTTAATCTTAAACAAATAGATTCAGTATTGAAATATACTACGGAATTTCGAAGATATACAGGAATAACCAATTAAAATAAAACCATTATCATAAATCATTATCGTAAAAGGCTCAAATCAGAAATTAAATTGGAATTAGATAGAATCGTTGTAAATGTAGATTTGAACGACCTAATCCAAGATTCTATTAAATCAAACGATTGTCTTTATAAATTTAAACAAAATCAGAGATTATATAAACCTTAAGAAAACCGAAATCAAGGGTGTTATTACAAAAACGAGGGTAGATCACGATATAATCTATAGAGATACAGAGATCTTATAGAGTTAGATACCACATACTATGCAAATAGGAATAATGATTAGGAAAAGAAATGTAGATGAAATAATAACTTATGTTTTGAATATAGGAAAGCAGGGTATCGGGCAGTAGATTGCTGAAGCAAGAGAATAGGAGGCAAAAAGGGCAATTTTAAGAATAAGTTCGGTAAAGGCTAATTCAATGCTATTTTCATGCCATAATTGTATACAGTCAGTATCACAGAATTAGTCACATTATCACCAATTTACAAGGAAGAATTAGGAGAAAAAGAAGAAATAGAAAATCTTTTATAGGTAAACAGAGATCTACAATTAAAAGAATTATAGTCTATTCGAAAAATCGATTAATGGAATTGTTGTATCTGGAAGTTTGAAGATATAGATAAAGGAACTATCAATGAGGGTCTTAGTATAACAAACATTGAAAAAGGAGAATCTTATGAAATTCGGTATATCAATCAGTATTGAATTCTATGGTTTGAAGTTATCATCAATATCTTATTTGTAGAAAGAATTAATGGAGAATATTTCTAATAATCAGATCAAGGAAAGTTATGGGAAATATTCTATCAATATATATCCGAATAGAATGAAAACCAGAATTTGTTTTTATATAGAAAAGTCGGAAAAGAATATTGTATTTAAGCTTAAATCATCTTATTATTATTAGTTATGGGTATAATGATAAAAATAATCTAAAAAAACTATCGATATACTTTATAAAGAGATTTACTCGATAATAAAACTAGATCAGGGATGAATATAATCTATCTAGAAGAAAAAGAATTATGATATGTAATATTTGCCGATAAAATCATTTAGGATTATAAGGATGAGTAAATTATATTATAATTGAATGTTATAAGATAAATAGAATAGATATATTATAGAGTCAAGATAAATGAACAAATATAATCAGCTATGATAGATTTAAAGATTATAGGAAATTTTATTGTATTAGAAATTATAAAGTACTTAGGAATTCTATTCCAAAAGAAATAAGAACCTTATCAATTACAGTTAATTGATGGACAGTTAATAGGATCTGATAGAATTGTTTCTTAAAAGATATAATTAATATAAATAAATACAATCTAATATTTGAAGATTATACAATTTGATATTGTACTATTAAGCTAATAATAGATTATCTTAAGGATATTATAATTAAAGGTATATAATCCAAGAATAAATTGATTATAAGAAATAGTGATATTTGATCAATACAAGAACGATCATGATGATATATTCAAGGTGTTCATGAGATATAATATGTGCTAAGGAAAGTTGAATGTAAATAACACCGGCAATATAGGATATCCAATCCAAAATCCTTTATTAAAAGCGAAGGATAGTACACTTTCTTTATAAATGTAGAAGCCAACGATATAATATGAAATCGTAATCAAGGCAAAAAAGCCTATGATACCAAAACAATACAAGAAATACAAATATATTTTTAAAAAACCTAAGATCTATAAGGCTTTATCGGAATACAAGTTATAGGATTATGAAATAATATTAAAGGAAGATAAGATATCTGTGTATATTCTAATTTATTTAATATTAATCGATAAGTTAAGAATATTTAAAAAATATATCGACGACAATTTGGCCAAGGGATGAATCAGAGAATCTGTATCCTAAGTAGTAAGTTCAATTATATAGATATTCAAAAAAGATAATATTAAAAGATTAATTATGGATTATAGAAAGTTCAATGTATTTACCAAAAAGGATCAATATTTATTTCTATTAGCTATGGAATTAAAAGATCGATTAGACGGAGTAACGATATTCATTAAGATAGATCTATACAATAACTACTATTTGATTAAAATGAAAGAAGGTAAAGAATGGAAAACTGCTTTCAAGATTAGATATAGGCTATATGAATACTAGATTATATTATTTGGGTTAATCAATGTATTAACAATATTTATAAGGTTTATGAATAATGTGTTATTGTAATATTTGGATATTTGTTGTATATACTATTTGGATAACATCCTAATATACTTGAACAACGAAGTTCAATATATCAAAGATATCAGCAATATTCTCGAATATTTAATTAAAGCTGATTTGCTATACAAACTAAGCAAATGTGAATTCTATGTTATGGAAATAAAGTTTCTAGGATTTATCGTATCAAATTAAGGGTTCAAGATGAGTAAGGATAAAATCAAGGCAATATTCGAATGGAAGCAGTTTATTATAATTAAGGAAATATAATCTTTTTTAGGATTTGTCAATTTTTATCGAAGATTTATTAAAGGTTATTTAGGGATTACAATATCTTTAATCAATTTAACCAGAAAAGAACAAAGTATATTCGAATGGATTATTAAGATGCAGAAATCTTTCGAAGTATTCAAATAAGTAGAATCAATACTGTTAATATTTGATCCAGAAAAGCAAATCATAGTGGAAACGGATTCCTCAGATTTTGTTATAGGGGTAGTTCTGAGCCAATCAGGTTAGAATGAGAAATATCAATTAATCGTATTCTATTTTCGAAAATTATTATTAGTCGAATTAAACTACGAAATATATAACAAAGAATTATTGGTAATAGTTGATGTATTTAAAGAATAGCGAATTTATTTGGAAGGATCAAAATATATAGTATAAATATATACAGATTATAAAAATTTGATTTACTTCATTATAATGAAGTAATTAAACAGATGATAGATCAGATAATTAGAAATTATGATCAATTACAATTTTAAGATTTTATATATCAAAGAATCAGAAAACGTTAAAGTTGATATTTTTAATCGAAAACCAGAATATCAAAAAAACAAATTGTATAAATCATACATTATATTCAAACAGAAAGGTGAATCATTAATTTACAATATATTATAGTTAATAGTTATTTATATATTGGAAAATAACCATCTGAAGAATAAGATCCAATTATACTATGAAGGCGATGCTACGGTAATGTATATATTCAAAGTAATAGAATCAGGATTCACGAAAGAAAACGATATAATATATTTCTATAGAAAAGTATATATTCCTAATCGAATAATCAAGGAATTTGTAATAGAACAATATAGATTGTTTATATATGGATATCAAAGAATTATAAGAATATTTGCAAAAATAAAAGAAATCAGTTATTTCTTATAAATGAAAACGATAATTGAAAAAATTATTGGAAATTGCAATACTTGTATACAGAATAAGTCCTTTAGATATATTTTATATAATCAGCTCCAAATTCCAGATATATCTTTTCAGTTATAGAAATTTATTATATAGGATTTTATGGTCAAACTATTATTTTCGAAAGATCTTATTATAGGAATTAAATACAATGTTATATTTAATATAATAGATAGATTGATAAAGTTTGTATATATAATATTATTCAAAGAAATATAAATTGCTAAATAATTAGTATATATATTCTTTAGGATTATAGTAAGTATATATGGAGTATTAGATAAGATAATCTCGAACAGAGATAAGCTTTTTATTTCAAAATTCTGGATTACTTTATTAGTATTAATGAGTGTTAAAAGAAAGCTATCAATAATTTTTCATTTACAAATAGATGGTTAAACAGAAAGGATTAATCAGATAATAAAAGTATATCTTAAATATTATATAAATTATCGATAGGACAATTAAGTAGAACTATTACCTATAACATAATTCGTATATAATATATCGGAAACGGAAATTACAAAGATTATACCAGTATACACTAATTTTGGATTCAATCCTAAAGTATATCAAACACTAATATTATAGGAAGTTAATATTGAATCAATAATAATATAAATCGAACAATTAAAGGATTTATAAAAGCAACTCACTTTTGATCTAAGATTTATATTATCCAGAATAGCAATTTATTACAATACGAAATGTAATATAGAATCTACACTTAAAGAGGGAGATAAAGTTTATCTATTATAATGAAATATCGAAATCAAAAAATCAAGCAATAAATTCGATCATAGGAAATTAGGATTATTCAAGATTGATAAGGTAATAAAAATTATCAATTATCGGTTAAAACTATTAGATACAATAAATATCCATTTAGTATTCTATATATCCTTACTCGAACCAGTATCACCAGGAATACTGAATGCGCTATTAACGGAAATCGAATTAGTCAATCCGAATATCATATACGATATCGAAATAATATTAGATTATAAATATATTAAAGGTATAATCAAATATTTAATCAAATGGTTAGATTATTTATACACCGAAAATTCATGGGAACCAAGAACAAACTTCAATTGCCCTAAGAAATTGAAGGCGTTCCATCAGCAATATCCGGATTTGCCCAAAAGAAAGGAGAATTTATTAAAGCCAGGATCGAAGGGTCCAAAAAAAAAGAATCGAAAACAAAAGAACCATTGCTAGGGTTAGCAACAAAGATAGATGCCAATTCCTTTTCCTTTTCAATACACTCATTTTCCAATCGCTATTCTTCAGTTTCAAATTCTTCAAAAACTTCAATAGTACGAAAATTATATTAAAGCATTTTACCAGTTTTTTCCCGCAAAACATATTTCTGCCTTCGCAGGTAAGCCAGTTGAACAGTTGCTTCAATTATAGTATTCGTAGCCTTCTCTTCTTCGAATTCAAAGCGCTTTTTTTCAGAATTAATATAAGATTAATCGTCTATAGAATGGTTATATACATCATAACGATCATTGTTTATATTTTTTATATATTCATTATAGCGTATAGTATTTGGAAGTATTTGATATTCAAAATTCTTCTTTAAATAGCAATTACACTTATAAAATATAATAATATTTTTGTTTTTAAAACGAAAATAAATATTTTTACGATTAGTAATAGATTTTAAAGAACGAATAATGGATATTATAACAAATAGAAAAAAAAGCATTACGGAATTAATCAAATAGGGGAAACTTATTTTATAAACACTTAGGATAAATACTAAACTAAAAAGGGGATAATATTATAACGATATCCAATATACCGAGTTATATGATTAAGAAGTCATGGGATTAAAGATTCCTATTGGATCCCACTGTTCCCACCTAATGAGATATAATAGGATCAATGGGACAATAAAGAATGAAAATCTATATAAAGAAATAAATTTCATTATAATATAAAACTTTGTATTCAAAAATAATCATTAGTTTTATTATTATAGTTATAAGAATTGCAATTAATTACCAACCTTATTGAATTCCTACTTGAAGTTTAGTCTAAACCATCTCGAAAGATCTTTAGCCATTTCCATGTGACCCTAGAGGCAGCTCCCGTAACAGTAGTTTTTATATTTATATTTATATTCAGATTTATTATAAGAGTCATATGAAAGTTGAAATCTACCTTATACTTTAATACAGAATTCGATATATAAATCATTCTTTCGAAAAGTAATAGAACTTCGAATAACTTCAAAATTTGTAATTAATTGAATTGAAAAAGCTTCAAATCATAAATATCTAATAAGCTATATAATATGAGCTGATTATAGATCTTAGATGATATGAAAAATAATTATAAAGAATATAATGAATCTATTATTATTTTTAACTCCGAAAGAGCCGGAATTAAAAGCTTATAGTATATACTCGATAATATTATTAATATAATTCAATTATATAAACTCAAAAAAAATATTTTATTGTAAATTGAGATCATATAATCCATTATAACACTTGGTATATACTCGGTAGTATTGTTGATATAATTAAAGTTGAGATTATATAAACAATATTAATAAGTAATATAAATGAAAAGTTATAGTGGCTTATATAATCAACAACTATCTAGCTGAGTAGGAGAATATCACGATGGCGTACTTCAGCCAATCATATCCAATATCAATCATTTAAACTCAGGGTACTTTATTATTTAGTATTTCTGATTGATTAATATATTTGAAATGATGGAAATATCGTAATTGATAGTTATTTCAATTGAAAATTGAGTTTTAAACTTTGAAAGCTTTATAACAAAAAAAAGAATAGATTATAGAATATTGTCTAATTAGATAAGGATCTTGGGGTTTTCGTTTTCCAGAAATCGATCACAATTATTGCCAAAGATTTGGATTAATGAATTGTATACAAACAGTAACCAAGGAACTACATAAGGTATTAATATATTATCCAATTATTAGTATTTTTGAAAAACCATTAGTATAGTTTTAGCAGCTTTCATTGGTCAATTATATCATCTATATCACACTCCATCTAAATATAGATCACTATCTCTTTTATATTTTATTATTTTGTGATATAAGAATAGAATATAATATACTTTTTGACAGCACGAATAAGATATCGATAAAACATTGATAAATATCTATCACTACAATAATAATTCGATATAAGAAAACACTTTATTATAAATACAAATAATTATATAAAATTAGTTTTTTTTTTAACTCGATATAAAAAAAAATTAGTTATAAATATAAATGATTTGATTTTTTTAGTTTAATAAAAAAAAATACTTTATTATAGATATAAATAATTATACAAAATTGGTTTTTTCAATCCGGTATAAGAAAATACTTAACTATAGATACAAATATTTGTTTACCAAATTTCGTCTTCTCAATTCGGTATAGAAAAATATCTAATTGTGAATAAAAGATGTTTAATTATAAATCAAAACTGATTTATACCCTAAAGAATCTATTTTCAGAATTTAAATTATTGAATAAAAAAATAAAACAGAATCGATATTATATAAATAAAAGTATAATATTTTCGTTTGCGAAAAACGATTTATAAAAATCCATTTTAAACCAATAATGTTAGACAAAACTAAAAATTGTAAACCCGAGTTAGTAAACTAAAAATTGTACGCATGATTTAGTAGTATAAGAGAGGTCCGGTGTTCAATTCACCGCTAATCTAATTTATTGTTTAAATATATAAAGTATTGAAGAGAATAAATAGTTGTTTTTTTGATTTTTTTGAAAGAAAAGATTTTAAAGATTAAGAAAAAGAGAAAGAAGAACAAGAATAAACTTTATATGGTATTATAAATAGAATAAAATATCAAATAGATATTAATATTATTTTAATGATATTATCGAATAATATTATATATTATTTATTTTTAGTTATTATATTATAAAAAAAAGATATTATTTATTATCGATAGATATATATATAAGAAAGTGAAGTTTTAATACAGTATTATAATATTCGTATTGTTTTGTTTAAAGAATTAAAACTATAAAACCACTGTGATAATCACAGCAAAGAATCGGCTAATATTTGAATAACAATAGGTTTGGTTTTAGAATCAAAACTTTTCATTACTTTTTTAATTCTATTGAAGAATTCCCCCTTTATATAAATGAAAACTCTTCAAACTAGTATACAATTCAGCCTGCTTTCGGTTAGCTTTTGTCTTGTAATTGAGGTTCATAACAGAGCCCTCTTTTCCGAAACTTTCATTCTCAAAAGCTTTTAAAGTGAAACCCTTTAAATTGAAATATCTAATCAAAACCAATATCATTCGATATTGTATTGTATATTTTTTCGTAAAACTATCGATATTGTGTTATATGCCTTTTCGTAGAACCATCGATATTATGTAGTATGCCTTTTCGTAAAATCATCGATATTGTATTGTATACCTTTTCGTAGAACCATCGATATTGTATAGTATGCCTTTTCATAAAATCATTGATATTGTATTGTATATCTTTTCGTAGAACCATCGTATTGTATTGTATGCTTTTTTCGTAAAATCATCGATATTGTGTTGTATACCTTTTCATAGAATCATTATAGATCCTTCGAAACCCTTTTAATTCTTTCAATTCCTTTATTCCTAACTCTACAATAATCGGCCAAACTGAAACTTCAATGAAGAACTCCATACAACGACTAAATCCATAATAATTCCTCCAATAGTGAAATTATAATACCTACATCTTCATTTTATAAAGTTCAGCATTTTCACTTCTTTGAAAACTCTTCAATATCATTTAAAAACCCCTATATATATATTCATTTTCGATCCACTTTTAGTTCGATTTCGGTACGATTTCGGTACGATTTTGATAGGCATGCTTTCGATTCGGATTCGGTAGGTATGCTTTCGATTCGAATTCGATATGCTTTCGATGGGTATGCTTTTTAATTTAATGAGTAAGGGATATTGATGTTTCCCTTTTTGGATCGATGTTTTTATCGATTTCAATGATTTTGTAAATTTAGTAAATAATAAAAGGGGGGGGTTTTCAATTTGCTTTTTCTTTTGAAATTTGAAATATAAGATATATTATATCTATCAATATATCAATTCAAATTTATATCAAAAAATAATGATTTCAATATAAATACTATTTCGTTTTCAACTAATATATTAACTTTCCAATATAAATCCAATTATTTGCAATTAGTTTTCATTAATAATCCTCCAAAATCATACAAAAACTAGTTTTACCCCTTTTTTGAAAAAAACCTAATATTCCATCAAAAGAAAAAGATTTCAAGTATTTCATTAGGATTCTATTTGAAATAGAAATGTAATTATTATTGTATATAAATCCGTTCATTATACTCCTCAAAAATAGTATTAAAGGCTTTATTATTATTATTATCACATATAAATCCATTTATTGTATTCCTTAAAGATAATATTAAAGGCTTTATCATAATCTCAACTTCAATATCTTCAACTTCAATATCTTCAATTTTAATATCTTCAATTTCAATATCTTCAATTTCAATATCTTCAATTTCAATATCTTCAACTTCAATATTTTCAACTTTAATATCTTCAATTTTTATATTCAAAATTCTTCAGTTTTTCAATAGGATCCCAAAGATTCTTTATATACTTTTCGTTTTTTTTCGTCCTTTTGTTTAAATGATTTATATGATTTAAAAATTCGCTTTCGAATTTCGTAAAATAGGATAGGGTTCGATTTGTATATTATATTCATATCTTTCGAATAAATCTTTTCAATTCCTTTTCTTGTTTTCTTAATTTTCTTGATTCGAAGGTTTTTCGTAGTATTTTTGGTAGGTTTTCGATAATATTCTGAAGGGTTTTCGAAGGCTCGTTTTGAGGTTAAATTTGTATATGTTTTGAAGGTGAATTTCGAAGGTGAATTTCGAAGGGTTTTCGAAGATTTTCGATAATATTCTGAAGGGTTTTCGAAGGTTCGTTTTGAGGTCAAATTCGTATGTGTTTTGAAGGTAAATTTCGAAGGTGAATTTCGAAGGTTTTCGATAATATTCTGAAGGGTTTTCGATAATATTCCGAAGGGTTTTCGATAAGGTTCGAAGGCTTTTATGAATCAAAAAAAATGAGGTTATTCCCAAAATTAACCGACGAGTTGCTCTCAAGGGTGAATGAAAAGAATTGTGAGAATCACAGCAAAGAATCGGCTAATATTTGAATAACAATAGGTTTGGTTTTAGAATCAAAACTTTTCATTACTTTTTTAATTTTATTGAAGGATTCCCCCTTTATATAAATGAAAACTCTTCAAACTAGTGTACAATTCGGCCCGCTTTCGGCTAGCCTTCGTCTCGTAGTTGAGGTTCGTAACAACAACCGAATTATATAATAGTTCGGTTCCTCGATACCGAGACATTAGTGTCAACATTAGTTATTATCCCGATAAAAAATTAAAAAAGAATATTATCCATTTAGTATAAATAATTATTCTAATTATATAAATATAGAATTTATAATAAAATACAATAAATTAAAGATTATATTCTTGATTCCTCTTTTATTTTATATATCATTTATAGTCTTTTAATATTAATTGTTTCTTCTCTCTTTTAATAAATTATAATATTAAATTGAATAATTTTATATATAAAAATAAAAATAAAAATATTATTGAAATATCGAAATAGAACTTTTAATTCATTTTTAAAAGATTTTGGATTCAATTCTATATTAGTTATAATATTATAAAATCCTTCGAAAATCCGATATTTATCTTATAAATATTATAATCTTTAATATCGAATATAAAGATACTTCTATATTATTTATATTAATACAATTAATAAAGAATAAATTTAAAATCCTATATATATCGAAAACTTTTTATTATTTAAATTTAAGTTTTATTATAATCCAGATTTTAGTATTATATTAAAGTTTTTCAAAGTAATTATAATAAATATAATTAAAATTGATATTTAATTTTATAAAACAAAAAATTTAAAAACTATTTTAAAAATTAAAAGGAAAAAAATCTATTTGAAATATTTAAATTTTATAAAAAAGAAAATTAATAATATATTTTCATATTCATTTAATATAATCAAGAAAACCAAAGTTTATCAAAAAACCAAAACATTTGTTATTTAATAGAAAAAAAAAACTAAAATATAAAAGAAAACTAATAAAAAAAATTGATAAACAAAAGAAGAATTTAGAAGCAAAAGAAATAAAAATTTAGAAGTAAAAAAAAAGGAATTTAAAAGAAAATGAATCATCAAATTGTGTAGAATTCGGAGGGGGAAGTAAGAAGAATTCAAAAATCATTAATATTTTTTATTAAAAGAACTTAAAAGATTTTAAAATATTTTTATATTATAGATTTAACATTTAAAGAAATTATAAAGTTTTCAAATGTAAAAGTAATTGATAATTCGAATGAAAAAAAGAGATGAATAGATATACAAAGAGGTATTAATAGATTAAACTTTTATTAAGATTTCAAATTTGAAGTTTTTATAATATTATATAATAATAATATATCCTTTTATATATAAAATAAATTTTTAGTTTTATATCTTATAAATTGGAATTATTATTAAATTTTGAAGTGATTGTAGTTATGAATAAAGAGCGTGCAAGATGTAGGGATCTCGGTTATAATATATCCTCAAACATCATATAGCTAATACCCTCCTATCTAGACTCGCTCTACCATACAACCATTAATTTACTCACTTGATCTTCTCGGGAGATACCCGAATCCAGATGAGATCCTTCATCTTGCTCGTCCCGCTCCTTTCAGACTATTCAAATCCCCATCCCCATCATCACCCCACCCCATCCCATCCAGGTCCACCCCACTCATCTCCATCCTTTCCCCATATCACACTACGGAGTATCTAAAATCCCCATCCCGCCCCATCCACATCCATCCACATCCCATCCGCCCCACCCCACCCCACTCGTCCCCCTCCCTATCTCTCTCTCTCTCACACAAAACTCTTTTTTTTTTCCAAAGAAATCTCTTCCAAAACCCCACTCTTCCACCTTTTTCTATATATCTTTTTTCAACACCCACCTCTCCATCAAATACAACACAACATAAAGAAAGGGCCTGTGGTTTAGTGGTATAATGTTCCCTTAGCATGGGAGAGGTCCGGCGTTCGATTCGCCGCTGGTCCAGTTTGTTGTTTGGGTGTGAGAGGAGTCAAAGGGGGTGGGTGGTTGTTCTTTTTGGATTTTTTTTGGGTTTGGGTGTGGGTGTGGGTGTGGGTGGGAGGGGGAAGGGGGGAGAGAGGGAGTTTTGGGGAAGGAGAAGGAGAGGATGATGGATGATGGGGGTGAGTTTTTTGTAGGATGGGGTGTTAGATAGGTTTAGGGGGGTGCGTTGGGGGAGGGTATCTGTCTATATAAATTTATTTGCCGAGACACGTGCTCATGATTTAGCTCAGCTCAACTAAAAATGCTAGTTCCCAGGCTTCTTATACACTAGAATCTGTCTAATTTTTGGCTAGTTGTGAAATAAAATATGTCGTTGAATGCTTGAGAATAAGAGGTGGGTTGAAGTGTTGGGGAGTTGAAAAGCTAATGAGTGATATACTAATATGATTTTATTGTTCGATAGACTGAAAGCTAGGAAGAGAGAAGGAGGAAGGAAGGTAATATAAGTGATGGCCTACCTCTCCGTCTTCTGAGAGCGGGGTCTCGGGTGTGGACGTTGAGATTTATGGTCACGTGATGAGATTATTGCTTGCAGGCAGATTGAGAAGATTTGAGGTAGTTATTGTGAAGAACTTTATCAGTGTGTGGGGATATTGGTAATGGTTACATAGAGAAGAATGTAGTTGGAGATTTGAAATCATAAACTACAGCACCAGTAATTTATTTACATCAGAAACTTCCTCGAGCACATTTCAATCACGTGCACAAGGGATTAATAGTTTCAATATTATATTCCATTTCCATTTATCTATCGCTCAAAAGAATATTGATATTCCTATCTCTTCAAACCCAAACCAAATAACCTTAAACCTTTGCATCAAAAGCAACCCAATTTTCGCCAGTATCCATCCTCCATTCTGTAATCTCAGAAAGGTAACAAATGCAAATAGCAATTTCTTCCTCTATCAATCTCCCATACAATCAAGAAATGCATCCAATCCTGTACTCCCATCCCAAAACCAGAACCATCTAGTTATCCCGTGCTCTCAATAAGAACAATCTTTGTCTGTCCTCAGCATTTTCGGCCGGTCTGAAAGCACCGCGTGTGACGGGAGAAAGTTGAAGGTATGGGTTGAATGCATCGGTGGATTCGCTGGGAGTGCTGACGGTGGAGGAACTGTGTCCGTTGAGGATGAGCCAGCCATCGTTGGATGAGCTGGAGGAGGAAGATGAGGTGGAGTAGGCACGGTCTGGAGAGTTTGTTAGTATATGATTTGGTGAGATGTGAAAGATGAATGAAAGCTTACCAAGACGTGGTTGTTGGGTGGTGGAAGACATGATGATTTTTGGTGGGTTGTGATTGGGTTGTTAAGTGTAAGATGTTGTTGTGATGTTGGAAGGAAGCGAGCTGTAGATATCGAATTGGTTATTTGATTGTTTGTTGATTGAATGATGAGAGGGAAAAGAGGAGGGAAATGTCGATGAATATATACATTTCTCCAACGTACTTTCCCCCCCCTCCCCCTCCATGCCTCTTTCTTACTTCAATCAGTATAGAACCTTGAAAATCTCGAGAATCACTTATTTGTGTCAGACAAAATCCTGGGCATGATCGAGCACCCATTTGGCAAAAGAAAAACGGATTCACAAACTCCACATCAGTAAGCCACGATGGCACTGAATGCAATAGAAGGGTACATACATGAAATGATGGCTTGCCAAGAGAAGTTTGTTTTCCCCCAGCTGGCGTAGATTATTGATGAAGAAACACTAGGAAATAACCCCCCCTCATATATTGCTTGGCGACGATTATCAACCAAAGAAATATCCACGCTGAATCTACGGGAACTCCGGCAGCCAATCCGGAGTTTGTATAAAGAACATGGGCGGAGGGAGTGGACTGCTGAGTGGCACGCTAAATCTCCTTATCGAGATATCTCAATCGCGAGGCGCGGAATAAGCCCAAAATTTAAAATATTCTTGATGTTACTGTACCTGCCAAGTTCATTTCAATGATTCCTTGGCGGGTTCAATGGAGTTTGGGAGTTTCTTTTATGGTATATACATATACTCATGAAATTTTTGGTATTCAAAAAATGAGAAACGTTACTCAAAATTTCTCCACATTGTTTTGAATTTTCTCGCTTTGTGGAACATTTGGGGAGGGAGTTACCCGGACGACTTTCCTCTCCTCCATCCACCCACCATACATTTTGAAGTCCAAATTGTTACAAGCGGTGTTCCGGCCAAGATATGCACAAAGTGCAACAATCGATCCGATCCGCTCTGAAGTTAACCCTTTTGGAAACGATTTAAACTATTTCAAGAGAAATAATGGTCTTGGCATCTATGATAAGGTTTGGAAGATCTTGGTGCTGGGCTGGGCAACAACAATTCCTCTTGAAGGATGATCTACCAAGCAATTGGAATGATTTAACTGATCTTTACTTGATGTGCCGACGGGAAACGGTAGATACTAGTTGATGCTATCCACTTGGCTTTTGGCTTATGGCTTTTGTTTCTAAGTTTTGAGTTAGTTGCTGATCGAAGCTTCTTTATTGATGGCTAAGAATCTTGGGTGTTTGGATTGAGGATGAGCATTTGCGATTGGCAAATTTGGATCGTCTGAAACATGTCAAGTGACCTATTATTAAGATATATTATTTACAAATTTACAAGTGTGATAATGAATTATGGTGTAGTAATAGGGTAGGATTCTGTAACACCAAGAATTCCCAAGTATCTTGGCCATGTACATCAACACCACTGCCTCACCTTTTTCGAGTAACAATTTCATCCACCAACCACCTGTACATTTTAAATCTGCCTAGAACAATACATTTGTGGGTTTATTGCACAATTATTGCTATGAACAATCAGCAATGAAGCGAAGATATGAAATGTATACGAAAATATGCACGGTGCCATCAGCCCAGCACCATCATGTTCCACATTTGACACTCAAGACCTTCAAAAGATCAGTCTCACTGCATACTTTGTCGTGTGAGCCCTATCACAATTTGGCAACTAGTAGCGATTATTTATGACCTGTCGGTCTTTCAAAATCTTATCGTCACTGCAGCAATGCAGCTTGACGACTTGTCCCTTGGTGCATCCACTGTCCCAAGGACTATTTTTCATTGGAGCGAAGTTCAAACAGTGACTGACGGGCGTACGGAAAAGACTAAGCACACGAAATTTTCATTAGCAAGCTGCAACTTTGGGGTAAGCTGCAACTTTGTGGTAAGCTGCAACCGCACTTTACCGACGACCCCAGCTCTTGAAGTGACGGACGTACGGAAAAGTTAAAATGCACGACATTTTCATCAGCAACTTCGCAATAGATGCAACCTGCATTCCCGCAGAGCCCCCCACGTATGGATACTCATAGAATCTTAGAGTCATCTAATATCTGACATATCTGACATTTCAACGGTCAAAGTCTGAATAATGGATACGATCTTATCAAAAGATCCATCGTGGCGCTTATACGAGACATTTTTCGGCATCAAGGGTAGGAAACCCACATTCATTGTAACATTATTATCAGATATCACATCTTCAGTTCGGGGTGTGCGAAATCCGAAGGGAACATGATACGGACACAATATCTCCGACGCTTAAGATGGTTGCCTTGGTTTATCCCTCGTCTGAGTAAACTATTACTACCTTGGTCATGGTATTTGGCAACGATATTTACGGAAAAGTATTTTTTTACCATAAGCATTTTTCCGATGGCCGGAAATTTCGAGAAATTTCGAGTCTAGAATGAGCTTCGGAGTTGTTGAAGATTGATAAACTACCGGTATACTAATCATTATTTTCGAGTCGAGTCAATGTTCCCACTGCTCATTATGCAATTCGTGAAGCTTTCGTTGTATTTTTTTGACTGAGACAGCTGTGGAATCACTGGGTTAGTATGAAATTCTTTCTTGCGACGAAGTTACTGATATAAGCACTAGAGATTCAAACATATATTCCTGAACGCGAGAGCGATATCTCATAATACGCGGTACGATGACGATAGGACCGACCAAAACTTGACAAAATCTTTAGCCGAATCATTAGGGACACAATGCAGTTCAGTTTTCAAATAGACAAAGCAAAGATGAGAAACCCTGAGTACAGAATGCACCCAGTTAACGCGATTTTATCAAATTCGAATCAATGAGAACCGAGCATATGGAGGTTCAAACAATGATGTTCAACTAAGCTGTAGCGGATGAAATCAAATCGGTACAAAGATACGCCGAGACTCGGAATTCAGATATTGGATGGTAATGTAAATGTCACGACATTATAACAAATATATCGATGAGCTGTTAATGGAAATCAATCTATTCTACTGATGCGATACTTCTCACTCGTCGTTACCATCACGCAGCATTACCTACTTCGATTACGTCTAGCATCCGAAAGATGTGAGGAAACCGCTACTTCACAACGTTTGCATCAAGTCCACATATAACCATCCGACCGCTTGAGATGTCCCGGATTGTCACTTCCCCTGAAATACAGTATCTACAGCGAGGAGACCCTCGCAACCGTTGAAGCTCTTATGACCGGCCGGATAAGTATCTCTCTATGGGTGACATTACTGCTGGACGAATTATATCGGGCTGTCAAATGATTAAACACTGTAAAGACATACGCTGTATTACGGGCACGCGGCCGTCGTGGAAATTTATATAAGAATTATGTTCTTATACGGAGCAGCATTCAAGTGGTATATATCAGAGTACTGCCAAATCTCAATGACTCTTGGAAATTCGAAAAAGCAGAATTTCCTACACACGAAGCTAGCATTCAAGTCATTCATATCTACCAGAGGACTGCTAAAATCCCAATTGCCCTTAGAAATCCGAATAAGCAGGTTTGGTCCTCGATGAGTGAGGGATTGATGTTTGCCCCGAGCATGTGTATTTAACCTTTGAGCCAGATCAGATACAATACCATAACATTTTAAACCTCATATCATATGAATTTTCCCCGTGGCCTTTGGTGTTTTTATTTTCATCTCCATCTTTATAAATTCAACCGGGAGCCCCTCCAACCTTTCTCTTCTCCCCTCTCTTCAAAAAAGCAACGAGAGAAGAAAGAGGAATTCAATACCAATACAAATAACAACAAACAACCTCAAAAATATCATTTTCTTCCCTTTCCTTTCCTCCCCTCAAAAAACCATCAAAAATCACAAAAAAAACTCATCTCAACCATATCCAAGCCCAGCCCCAAACCCCAAACCCCAAAATCCTAACCCAAATCTCCCTTCTACTCCATCCCAAAAACAATAAAACCAATCCATAAACCACAGAATCTCACGACCTCGCTAGTCGATTTATCCGTATTACCCCGTCTCACACGACTCAGCATGCTCCCATATTCTTTCGGCAAACCCTTCCGTATATCCCTGTTTACCCCAGATTTCGGAGTTGTGGGATTTTTCCCGGGTTGATTTCGTTGCGTGGATTGGGTGTGATGGATGATACAAATAGTGTTCATTGGGATGGTAGGATAAGGTTGTGGGTTTATAATGGATGGTTTCCACTGTACGAACAAGATTTTGGGAATTTGGTTTGGTGATTGTGGTTTTATTCTGTTTTGGTATTGTTGATATTGGCGTTAATGAGCGGTAAATTTATCGATATTGATCATTGAGTATTGAAATTGTATTTAACATCTACACAACTAACCCAGTCCATCCATCTATACACACCTAAGCAAAACTCAAAATCCAAACCTCAGCACGAACAAAATACACCCAAACAACCCATCTTACAAACATACAACAAAACACAAAAATGCTTCATCAAACTCTCTTCACACTCTTCAGTCTCCTATTCACTATCTCCGCATCTCCTCTCTACACCCATTCTTCGATATCTTCAAGGGATGTTGCTCAAATACAGTCTACAAGAACTACAACATGTTTGAGTAGTTATTTTGGTGGTTGTTGTGTTGTGGATGAGTATGGGGTCTATGGTTCTTGTATGTTGTTTGAATCCTTCTAACCCCTCTCGCTTCGCCACTCTACCTTTTTTCCCTGCGTCTACTCGCCCACTCCTCATTCTTGTTCCTCTAACACCCGCCATCCCTCCCCGTGGTCCTTCCTCCCCATCATTCTCCCTTCCTCCATCACCCCCAAAAAGAAACAAAACGATCAAACTAACAAAAAAGGTACAAACGCAACACTACTCACCGAAAACGTCGCATGGACCGGTATACCCACAACACTTACCGCAAATGAATGGGCATGTACAAGTCCCGTTAATGGGGAGATAATTAGTACAGGTTGTTGTGGATGGAGTGAGAGTTATGTATGTATTGCTTCTTTTTGTAAAGTTGTTTTTGTGGAGATATTTTTGTCTTCTCATGGCAATCTCTACTTATTTTTCTCCTCGTTCTTTTCCGCCTCTACGCGTTTTCCTCCCGCTCGTCCTACCACTCTCTCATTTTTCTCCTCTTTCCCTCTTTCCCTCTTTCCCTCTTCCCTTTTCCCTTTTCCCAACCCCAACCCTACAAAAAATAACATCAACTAACCACTAGAAAAGATCGATGTAACTTATCCCAACGGAGTAATCCTCCACACATTGCAAAAATCAATGGCTTGTACAGCTAGTAATGCTGGTGTTTCGAAAAGAATGGAGGACAGTGGGAAGGCTGTGGAATGAAAGGAGACTTGGGTCGGTTTTGGTTGCTATGGTTATGAGTTGATTTGATGAGACTGGATGGGATTGGATGGGTTGCAAGGGGATTAGATGAGGTTTTGGAGGTAGGAGGTAGGAGAGGACAACCACCGCAACGGATTTGGAAAATTCGGAATTTTGTGTGTGAAAAAGCTATTGGGAGAGATGTTTTATTTCATTTAGATGGAAAATTAGAGATTCAGGGATATAGTAAGGAGACAGTGGAAAATTCTAATTAGTTGAAGACAATCGTCTATTCTTGGCCCTTGGATTTGAAATAAAGAGGAAGAAGGCATGAGTAGATAAAAATAATACTTTCTTATTACATACTCAAAATTAAGATTTTATATAGTTAACGTATACATAAGATGATTTCAATCTTTCACTTCAATAGGTAATATTATATAATAGATAACATTTTATAGTCTACAAACTATCGGATTATATTATCAATCCTTTGTGCACTCTCATATCCTATCACTCACTCTTTACCTTTGGAATTTAGAAAACTCTCAGTTTTCAAAATTAAAAGTTATGTTTAACTAGATATAGTATATACATAGTACCAACATATGAAAGATATTTGGGATGAACTTAGAGAAAAGAGATTCAGAAAACGTAGCTTATGTACTAAGTCAACTACCCCACATATAAACCACCCCTTTTGTGGGCCATGTTTTCATATCAAAAATCATAAAAATCAATATTTTTAATTTTCTTATTTATAAATATAATTTTCTGAAATTTTGAATATAGATTTATTACTTATATAATAGTAAATTCTGAAAATTTTAAATTTTTCGTAATTCCTTTCATTGAGATATTTAAAATCGAATCTTCGAATCCCAATTCGTATATGATTCATATACAAATCAAAAAAACACAAAAATCTTGAATGACTTTTCAATAAAAGTAATTAAAAATAAATTATTAATTTTTATAAGATATTTAAAGATTTAGAAATCTAAAAAATCCTATAATATAAATTTATAATTTATAGAAAATCTTTTATTAAAAATATTATAGTTTTTAATTGCTATAAAATACAAATTCTTATTTAGAAATTCTTATTTATAAATTCTTATTTATAAATTTTAAAATTCTAGAATTTAATTCATTTTATAGAATTCGATTTGAGGGTTTCAAAAAAATTAATAATTTTTTTTTAATTATTTTTGTTGAAAAATTATTCAAAATTTTAATGTTTTTTAATTTGTATATAAAATTATATATAAATTGAAGTCGAGATTTCAATCTTGAACATTTCAACGAAAGCAAAATTTAAAATTATGAAATTTTCAAAATCAATTAATATCAATATAAAGAATCTACATTTTAAATTTTAATTAATTATATTGATTTGTTGTAAAATTATTAATAAATGAAAATCGTGATTTTTGGTATAAAAGAATGACCTACAAAAAGGGTGATTTATTATTTAAAACTTCAAAACCAAGATAAAAAGCAAATAAGACCAACAAAACGCCAGGACAGAAATGTAAATCTTCCGAACTTCATTTCTCTAATCCCTTACTGTCCTGGTATTTATCCACAACTTCAGAATAGATATCAAGATGATTAGAAGATTATATAGCACCAAATCGGGTTGTATCTCATAATCAGATGCTTCCACTCCATCGCCTGGAACTTCTCCTCCAATACTATAATTTCAACTCTAGATAATAGGGTTCCAAGATGACCATCATTCATATTAATATTACATCGCCTTATGAGGTCACATCACTCGGATTTTCCTATATCATTGATCATGATCATTTCAATAATATAAAATATTCTAATAAGCTGATAAGTTAGTACTTTTCTCCCATGGCATGACTATTTATCTGCTGTTGAAATTGGAAAGGTCTACTATATTGAGGAGTGGATTTCAACCTCGATTTGAGAATAATACCCAGATATTTAGTTGAAAATATCCGAAATCAGATTTTACAAACCAAATATATAGAAAATCTGGGATATTTGGGTTTGGTATTTCAAAACACTCATACGAGGAATTCCGAATCCGTCAATACGCCATGTGAGAAAATACTTTCA
Organism: Stromatinia cepivora; assembly: GCA_014898415.1. Classification (NCBI taxonomy): domain Eukaryota; kingdom Fungi; phylum Ascomycota; class Leotiomycetes; order Helotiales; family Sclerotiniaceae; genus Stromatinia; species Stromatinia cepivora. The sequence continues at coordinate 13,801 of RCTD01000029.1, read as the reverse complement.
TCCTCATCTTTATTTCATGTTCGTGTATCCATAAACCATCTTACACGAAAGAATGGGAATGTACTGTAATATTATAGTATCTAAGTCTAATACCCCATTTTCGGGCCACCCCCTGTTTTGGACCACCTCGAAAATATCATTATATAAATTTTAAACTTTAATAATTCAACAATTACTCTACTTCAATAAAATCCCCTATAGTATCTATTTTATAATCATTATTAGAATCATTCTTTTCAATTTTACGATCCCTAATCTCAATTTACATTCCCCGAATAACTTTAATCCCTGCAAACTTCGAATTCGGATTAGTTTTTACTATTCATCTTTTTTTAGATATAATCTGCTTTAATTTATATTCTAATTGTTTTATTTGATATTCTAATTATATAAATTTATAATCTTTAATATCAAAACTTTTTATGATTTTATAAAATAATAATCGATAAATTAAAAGAACGATTTCTTTTTTTTGAATTATTGTATATATATATTTTCGAAGATTTAATACTTTTTGAAGGGTTTTTTATAGAATAAAAGATAATTCTATATTTCATTAATATTGAAAATCATTATTTGAAATAGAATTTTGATTTAGAATTTCATTATTATTATTCTTAAACAATAAACGATTTATAAGAAGTTTAATATAATTTTAAGGTTATAAATTAGAAATCTTCCATCTAGATTTGATATTATAAACTATCATATTCTCTGTTTTAGTTTTCTGATAATAAATAAGAAAGCTATACTTTTTAGTTATTAAAAAATTCAATAAAGAATCCAATTTATTGAAATAATATTTATAAGTATTTTTGAAAAATAAGAATATTAATAAATCTAATAATTGTAATATATATAATATATATAACAATAGAAATAAAAGATGGATATTGTTTTTGAAATATTCAAATATAAATTTAATGGTTTTATAATTTCTATAATCATTTAATATAAGTAGTTTAGTTTCTTTAAAATCAAGAAAGGATAATTTAAGGAATAAAGATTGTTTTCAATTATTCAAATTTTGTAGTATTTATTGTTTATTTATTATTTATAGTAATGAATTTCTATTCCTTATATAAAATAAGATCTGTAGGAAATCATTATTATTATATATATTTTCTTTTGAAAATAACGAGTGACTTGAATATTTGTTCTATTACTGAAATGTATTCAATAAAAGATATTCAAATTCTTGAATCAGATTGTTTTTTTTGAATAAAACGATATTCTGAATTTTCTATTATTAAATCATTTAAACCCTGATTTTCTATAATATTAGCTTTATTTATATTCCATTAGTTTTTGGGTTTAATATACTTAATCGAGAGCAAATTGAGCTTTTCAAATCATTTGCTAATAATTTCATTAATAATATCTGAAATATATATAGAATCGATTCGATATTGTTTCTTGGTTTTAATTTCAGGATTCCTTTTCAAAAAATTCTGTATTTATCGTTTTCCAAATGAAGAATTATTTTCTTTCATTTCGAAGAGATTTTCATTTATTTCCCTTATTTATCGATAAATAGGATTAGTATCTAATAATTTTTGTACTAATATTCAATCTACTAATATTTTTTTTAAACTAAAGTTATCTTTTGTATATTTTGTATATCATTTTTATAAGATAAATGATCATCTACTCGATTTTGAAATATAATATAGAGAACATTATATTCCGAATTGGTTCAATATATAATTAATTCAATTGTAATCGTACCAAAGGTTATAACAATATTATCTTCGGTATAAGTATTCATCATATTATAAATAATAATATATTCAAATTTCAGATCGATTGCCTTGGAGGAGGTTGATTGGTTAATAATAATGAATAATATAATAATAATATTATTCACTATTATTATAGTGGAAGACTTAGTTATATAGCTTAAAAGAGTGATCGAATATATAGTGATTGAAGTCAAAATATAAGTGTATTGAATATTAAATTTATTTTGCTTGTTTTTCAGAAGAATTCTTTGAAGAAAATCTTCTTATTTATAATATTTGATAAGATTCTATGAAATTCTATAATATTCTATGATTATAAATAAGATCGATTTAAATCGAATCCTATAGAATCATTTTATATAATGAAATGAAATAGTAATCAATAATATTTAACCTTAGAAATAAGAAGGTTCTATATGCTTCCATCACATTCTATTCCATTATAAATCATTCTAATATGATATATGATCAAGATTTCATATAATAATAAAATTTAATAATATTAAATTATATTATTAATATATCACGTGATCATATAACCATCGGTTCGGTTAATATTATTAAGTGATTTAATAAACTTATTAGAAATTCTTATAGATTGATTGAATGATTATTGAATTATTAAAGATTTAATAAAAAAGATTGCTTAAAATGGGATGGTTTTTTAAAGTGGCCCAAAAGAGGGGGTGGCCCGAAAGTGGGGTATTAGACTTACCCAGCAAATACGAGCTGTCTAACGTTGTAAGTCTAGTACCCCACTTTTGAACCACCCCTCTTTTGGATCACCTTTTTACACCAAAAATCGTCATTTTCAGCTGTTAATATTTCAACAATTAATGAATAAAATTTGATGAAATTTGAATCGTGAATTTATTATATAATTATAACTCAATTCTGAAAATTTCAGATTTTTCGCGATTTTATTGATTGAAATTTGAATGGTTGAAATTACGATTTTCCATTTGTATAGGATTTATATACAAATTTAAAAATCTTGAAAATCTTTAATAACTTTTGAATAAAAATAGCTAAAAATAAACTATAAAATTTTTTAGAATTCTAATATTAAAATTAATCGAATAGATCAATTTATTTCAGAAAATAATTAATAGTTATTGTTTTATTATCGATTAAAGATTTCTCTATACAAAATTTTATATAGGAAAATATTTAATTGATAATAAAACAATAATTACTAATTATTTTTTGATAAAATTGATAGAAATAATTAATTAAAATTCAAATACTTAAAAAAAATTTCTAGTTCATTTTTAATTATTTTTGTTAAAAAGTTATTAAAGGTTTTCAAGATTTTTAAATTTGTATATAAATCCTATACAAATGGAAAATCGTAATTTCAACCATTCAAATTTCAATCAATAAAATCGCGAAAAATCTGAAATTTTCAGAATTGAGTTATAATTATATAATAAATTCACGATTCAAATTTCATCAAATTTTATTCATTAATTGTTGAAATATTAATAGCTGAAAATGACGATTTTTGGTGTAAAAAGGTGGTCCAAAAGAGGGGTGATCCAAAAGTGGGGTATTAGACTTATTATCTCCTCCTCACGATCATCATTTCCGTATAACACAAATAATCATCGGGTATTTAAGGATATAGAGACGCGTACGACATATTATTTACATCATGAATATGTAGTGAGCATAGAAATGACACCCACGAATTATGTTGCTCGTCGATCATTACTCGAGAGATAGGTATGAGTAAGATCTATAGCTTAGGGACATATGCATGAGGATAATCATGAGTGAAATAATACTACCAAATAAATCATGTCATACAAATAAACCAAATCATTGTTTTGCATTTCCCAACTTCTCCTTCCTCCCATCATACATAATGTCGGTGAACTGTCAATCCCTCCTAACTCGGTCGATCATTTCAAGTCATATCATTCTCATGATCTGATTGTGATCGTCAGAATATTTGACAGCCCTGCAGTGGTATCTATAACATAACTTTTACATTACAATTCCAATCATATAATGTTAAATGATTCGTGAGTAGACACTGCACTGTGAGGTCAGTGACTAGGTAATCTTACAATATGATATGATACCTCACGCAACCAAGGCACATTGCCCACTGCAAAGATCAATATAAAAGTACCCCAAGACCCATCCATTAACTCCAAACTTCCATCTACACATCCATCTCCATCAATCCAAATCCCAATTACATTTTCATACCCAATACAACACTCTCAAAACAATCAAATCCAATCCAATTCCCTCCATCTATCCACCAATCTCCAAAACTATATATTCATCCAAGTCATCCAAAACCATAACTTTAACATACCCACCAAACCAAACCAATCATGAAAACTCCCCTCCCCATTCTCCTCCTCACCCTCACTCTCACCACCAACACCCTGGCTCGTAACTGTACGCCCGGATTGAATTATTGCGGGAGAACATTACTTAGTATTGGGAGTGAGTTATTCTACTTACCACCCAAACCCCCCTCTTCTCTCCCCAACTCCTCATTCTCATCCTCATCCTCCTTTTAATCTTGCAACACAACTAAACTAATATGATCTGATCCGATCTAATCTAACACAACACAGAATACCAACCACAAATTGATCAAAGTCTCGCCGATGCAGGTGTAGGCGAAGCAAATGGTGGAGCGGATGATTTATTTCATTGTGTGGGGGGGAGTAATGGGGTGATTAGTTTTTTGCAGTATTGTGCGAATGGATGTAAGGATCAGGGAAGTGGGGTTAGTGATGTGTGTAAGTAGATGAGGGTGAAGGGAAGGGGGGAAGGAGAGGGGAGGCAGAGGGGAGGTAGAGGGGAGGTAGAGGGGAGGTAGAGGGGAGGTAGAGGGGAGGGGGTGAGAATGAGAATGAGAGGGGATGGATAAGTTGAAAGAAGAGGATAAAATAATGAAATGAGGAAATTGATGGAAGAATATAAGTACCGGTCGATTGGAAATAGGGATATTGATATTTGGGGGCGTACATTCATTCGTTCATTTTAGGATTTATTTATCCCTGATTGATTTTGATTTGGATATCCACATACATTCATTTAAAATAACACCTTGAATTTACACAATTTGAAAATACTTCACACTTCGTTAACAATTTTGAGAATATATTACTCTAACTGTACTATTCTCTAAACTCAAGAACCAGTCAGTTCTTATAATAATCAAGATATTATTATCATTATTATTTTAAATCCGTCATATAAATCCTCAAATAAATAGCAATTTGTCTTCGATTTCAATATCATTAAGTGTATAATAGTGTATAAATAGTGATTAAAGAAACTACTAAGTCAACTACCTCATATATAGACCACCCCTCTTGTAGGCCACTCTTTTATATCAAAAATCATGAAAATCAACATTTTTAATTTTCTTATTTATAAATATGATTTTTCTGAAAATTTGAATATAGATTTATTACTTATATAATAGTAAATTCTGAAAATTTCAGATTTTCTGTAATTTTTTTCATCGAGATATTTAAGATTGAATTTTCGAATTTTAATTTGTATACAATTAATATACAAATTAAAAAAAAACACAAAAATCTTGAATAACTTTTCAACAAAAATAATTAAAAAATAAATTATTAATTTTTCTAAAATCCTTAAATAGAATTCTATAAAATGAATCAAATTTTGGAATTTATAAATGTCGGGACAACTGTATACGGGGAAGTGAAGTTTATCAATGAATGTATAGAACTCTTTGTTAATATATTTTGATTTATCTAAAAAGCTAGAATCTATAAAGGGTGAAGATCTATATAATGATGTATGTTAAGGTATTAATGCAAGTATTAATGCGTATGTGATTTTTATTATTCTTATCATTCTTACTATCCTTATTATCTTTATTATATATATAATTTATATTCTGATATTAGTAATTTCTTTTAAAATCGAAGTATCGTATATTTCAGGAATATATATATCTGATAAATGAATATTCTTTTCAATTTTAGTTTTCATTTTGTTTTTTTATTCGAATCAATTTATATATGAAATAATTATATATCCAATAATTGAATATATACTTATAATGATTTTTGTTTTGTATTTGTTCTTTAGTTTTTGTATTTATATTATTTTCTTTTTATTATATTTTGGTCTTTTTATTTATTCTATAATTTTAACTTTGATTGTATTGTTTTCTATAAGATCTTTAAAAGTTTAATATAGTTTTACTTTTGTTATTGTATCAATAGGGTTAGATTTTTCATTAATTCATTTGATTTCCATTATTTCCTTTTGTTTATATGATTATTGCAAAATCATTAGATCAATTATCAATTTTTTCTTTTGTATTGAATCTAGTTTTGTAAGACAATTATAAAACGATTTCGAATCTGTATATATAATTAATAATACTTTTTGTTTTAGTAATATATTTTTAATAATACTTTTGAGTACCACGTTAATATCAAATTCTAAGATTATATTATAAAATTCTGATATTAGTATATTCCTAATGATTTTTTTGTATTTGATGGATAATTAATAAATTAGATTCGCTTTGTTGTTTTTATTTATTAATATAATGATGTATTCGATTTACAAGGATAAATTTCAATTGTTAATGAATAATGTATTTATGAATATTATTAGTTTCAGTGAATCGAAATCGAATGGTACGAATTTCAGTTCTTTAGTTGAATTGTTTATTTGTTATTGAATTGTTTTATTCATTAGTTTTATATTTTTCTTTTTAGGGTTGATAATCTGGATAGCAAAAGAAAAAACGAATAATGTTTCTGGTTGATATATTGTCGAAATATAAACTTCTTTTATATGTTGAGTGATATATTGGTTCTTTAAGATTATGTTTTTTCGAATTTTATTTTTTGTATTATAAATATTAATTAATTGTGTTTTAACAAATTATAAATTTATATATTATCTTTTCTGATTGATATAAATAAAGTTATCGTTTGCTTGAATAATGATAATTCTATTAAATTTAAAGGGATTTTTGGGTGATAAGGTTTTTAATTTTTTGTAAGAAATTTTGTATTTTCAAATTCTTTTTGTTTTTTATTTGTAAATACTTTATTAATTATAATGATTATATTATTTGTTTGAAATTCTATTAATCTGAATACTTTGTTTTTCTGTTTGGTATATATTAAACAAAGATTATAGATTGATTAGGTTATTTGGAGTGTGATGAGGTAATGGTTGTGGTAAGTGCTGAATCAATGATTTCCAGTTTCTAATATATTATATAATGGTTTGATTATTTGTAGTAATGTTCCCTTCGGGAATTCTATTTCCTTAAATGATTGAATGTAGAATAGTTGTATCAGATTGGATATTATTTGTATATAGATTTGAGTAATGTTCTTAATGTACAAAGTTGTTTGTATAATTGATTGTAAGATAGTTATGATGTTTAATATTAAATGTTGATTTGTTTACTGAATTATAGGTGATTGTGTTAATATTGTTTCTTTTTCTGTATTATTCTATATCTGGATTACAAATTTCGATTTTGGGAATGCTTTTTCAATATCTTTGTTTTTGATTTCATTAATGAATTTTGATTTGAATATTTATGTATCTTTTGATATATTTATCTATTATATGATTTCGAATATATTGTTTTCTATTAAATTATTAATTTCTTTTTTTTGGATTCTTTATAGATCAATAGATTTTGAGGTATATTGGATATTAGCAAATTTTCATTGAAAATTTTGGTGATGTTTTCTTTTTTATTGTTTTGAAGGTAGATAATTATATTTAGTATTTTTATTATATTTTTAATGAAGTATATTGTTATAATTTCGATTGGTATTATATTTGTTATATTATGTGATATTTTTATTGATGGAATGATTATTTGAAGAATATTAGGATTTGTTTTTGTTATATTTTTTAAAATAATTTTAAATTTCTTTTGGGAAATAGTTTCAAGGTTTTTCAAGGATATTTCCTGAGGGATTTGTTTTATTGTAATAGATTCTGTTTATATGATAGATTTTATTGATATTGTTGTTTTGATTGTATAAGGTTTTATTATTATAGATCGAAAGATTATAGATTTATTTAGTAATTGAATTATATAGATTTCACCTTCGATTTGTAATAATATAAATGATTCTATTTATCTAGCAATTCAGTTGTTTTCTTCTTTCTATACCCATACTTTTGAATTGATTAATAATTTATAAATTGGAATTGTATTTGGATTGTTATATTGATTTAATATATTTGCTATTTGTTTTTTAATTCGGAGCTTTTTGATTTTATTGTTTGCTTTTTTGATTATATTGGATTATTATTGAATATTAGATATTGATAGATCGAATTCATTTATTTATGGGTATATTCTGAATATTAGGAGAATAGATACAATTCTATTAAAATCAGTGGTATCATTGATTGTTTTTATTACTATTTGTAATGCCGACTTTTTTGTTATTTCAATATTTTTGAATTCTTTTTTGATGATATTATATATACATCGAATAATTTGATAGTAATATTTGATTATTCTGATTGATTAATATATTTCGATGGGTATACTTTTTGTAATGATTATTATTATTTCGGTATATTATTTGAATTCTTTGTTTATGAAGTTTTTCCTGATATTATGAATAATATAATCTGATGGATCTAGATATGTATTTATTTAGTATATTCTTAATTTATTTTATGTATATTTTGTATTGATATTATTGAATTATTATATTATTTGGAATCTGATTTCTTTATCAATAATATATAATATTGATTTGTTATTGATATATATAATATCGATTATAATCGAATAATTAAATTCAATATTATTATAAAGATTGAATTTAAATTTGCTTAGGGATTTTCTATATTTTTGATAATATTTATAGAATTTTGTAAATCTTTCGAAATCTTTTTGAATAATATCTATATAATCTATATATTGAAGAATTCGATAAAATCTATTTGTAAAGAGATGATCGAAACAATAATATAATCTTTGTATTTCTGGTTCGATTAAATAATAATCGTTTATATCGATAAATATTTATATAAATTACTGGATTTTTATATTCCAGAGTAATATTGTATATTTGAATTTGTAAATATAAGAATGATTTATAATTGATGATATAAATATATTAATAATGTTATTGTAATATATTCTGAATCGATTTATATTTTGTAATGATAATAGAAATAATGTTTTTGATTTCATAATATAGAATTCAACAATTCTTAGGGATAGATTCAATTGAATCAATTCAATTGATTTGGTTTTTTTGATTCTGAATATCATTTTTATGATTTCTGTTCTATTTATATTCAATATAATATTTTTAATATTTTTTGATATATTTAATATTATTTGAATTCTATTGTAAATCATTGGGATATTTTTATATCGATAATAATATTCTGAAATTCTTTGTTATTATATTTCAAGAAAAAAGTTTTGTATTTTTTAATTTTGTTAATTGGTTTATTAATAAAATCAATCAGGATATATATTATTGTTTTACTGAATAGGTTTATTACAATTTCCTTTTCGTTAATTGGTTTGTAGGATAAGATTTAAGTATATTCTGAATTATTATTCTTTATATTCTTCTTTGAATCGTTTTAAATATATATTACAAATTCTTTATCAATATTGATATTTAATAAAGTTCCTTTATATTCGATAGTATATTATTCAAAATATAAACCGAAATCCTTATTATTGTTTTTGAATAGTTTTCTATATTTATGTTTTGATTTAATTTGTTCAATTTCTATATATTTATTTGATCAACAACTTTCCTTTTATAAACAAAATATTTCTTAGTTTTTTTTGATCGAATAAAGAATTATTAATTGAATTTATATTCGTAATTATATCTAAAATTCTTTTGATTATATATTTGATTTATATAAAATATTTTGTTTTCATTTGGATATGATTTTTTGTATATAAAAATAGAATTTTATAAATCTTTAATAAATCTAATTACAGATTTTGAAGATCGATAATATATTTAATTATATATTGGTATACGATTATATATATTAAAATCTTTTTTTGGATATATATAATTATTTGAATTCTTTTGGTAGATTTTTTTGAAAATACTAAAATTTGATAATTATAATATCCAAATATTCTGATTTCGATTTTCCAAGATTTTATATAATGATTGTTTTGAATATTATATAATTTTATTTCTTTATAAGTCTATATTGATATCCTTTTTTTTGAAAGATATTTTCATTATTTCGTAAATACTTTTTATTATATTTAGAATATGATTGAGGTTTGAATAATAAAATATAAAAGTTTCTTTTTTTAGTATTATAGGAAACATTTTTATATAAAGATTTGAATAGATATTGATTCTTTTGTAATAATTGAGAAAGATAATATATTTATAATCGAAGTTATTATTTTGGCCAATATATTTATTAGTATTATTATAAAATTTCTTAAGATTTCCGAAATTATAATTGATATTACTGTTTATGATATGATTAAATAATTTATCTTTATAATTTCTTAAATTATTATTTTCTTTATTATTAAATAAATCTTTTTCTTCTTTATTGTTTTTGTAGGGATATATATAAATATTATTTTGATCTATATCGTCTATCTTACAATCGTTTCCGAAATATTTATTATTGTTTAAAGGTTTCCTATTATTAAATGATTTATTTGATAATCCTTTATTATAAATAGATTTCTTTCTATTCAATGATTTTTATTTTCGAATAATATATTATTATTATATAATGATTATAATGATATTGAGTATTGTTTTTATTTTGAATCTTGATATTCGTTGTATAAAAATTCTTTGAATATATAAAATCCTGATTTCTTATTCAATTGTAATAATTGAATTCCTTTATATTACATTAAAGATAATTATCTTATATTTATTTATATAAATTGTTCTTTTTTTCGAGGATTAAAAAAAGATATTAAATTTTCAAAGATAATGTCCAGATATATATTATTATTGAATATCTTGATTTGATTTAGAATAATTTTTGATCGAAATTAAAAATATCGATTCATTCTTGTCTTTCGAATTTGATTATTTGATTACAATATATATAAAATATAAAGTGTTTCAATTAAGATTTTATTAATTATTAGTTTTATATACTATATCATTTTTTTGATAAACAAATCATCTATTCTTAATTCAATATATAATCTAAGTATAATCTTTGGATAAACAAATTCGAAATACTTAATTTTGAAATCTGCAAAATCACTGTAATAATCATTTTATAGATCCTTATTAATATAATTATATATTATATAGAATTCCAATTTGTATTTATAAAAATCGATGATTTTCTGAAAGTTTTTTTCTGTAAATATAAATTAATCGTATTTTCATTTGTTTATTTATTCGTTATACTCTTCGTTTCTAATATATGAAATAATTGATATTGATGATAATAGGATTTATATTTTCTTAAAATAAGGGGTTGTAAAAGAGTACTCGAATATACCTGTTATAATTGTTATGGTAATAATTATCATATATTTTCGGGTTGTATCGAAATTGATCGTTACAAGATTTTTAAGATGATTTTAAAAAAGAGCCTGAATATAGATTTGTAATATACAAAATGTATACTATAATGAAGCTTCATTTATACTATATATAGTGTTATTGGGTCCTGGGGGTATTTCGAGGTTGGGGTTGATTAATCGAATTATTCAAAATTGATCAAAATTGACCAAAATTGATCAAAATTGACCAAAATTGATCAAAATTGATCAAATTGATCAAGGTGATTGAATTTGATCGAAACGGGTTTGACCAAAATGAATAGAATGATTAGGATAATGAAATTAATCAAATCGAATTGATCAATTTTATATGTAATTGGTAATTCGTATGAAATGAATAAGTGAGGTAGTTTTTTATAAGAAAATAGATATGGCGAAAAATTCGAAATTGCTTTCAGATTTTCTTTAAATGTATACCCTATATTATCTAATAAATATATAATAAATATAAAATAATTGAATTAAGAAATAAACTCCAAATTCGTTATTAAATAATTATTATTCTTGATCCTTCGATTTTTTTAAATTGTTCAATAATTAAAGATTTATTCTTTGATATAAAAATACTTCGTTTTACAACAAAATACCTTTATTCAGTTATAAAGATAGAATCAAAATTGATTTAGAATTTGTAACTTTTTATATCAATTCTCAATATCTGATCTGTAATATTATTATAACAAAAACTAATCAATATCAGAATAACTATATACAGGGAAATAAAGTTTATCAATAAATATATAGAACTCTTTATTAATACATTTTGATTTGCTTAAAGAGCTAGAATCTATAGAGGATGAAGATCTATATAATAGTGTATACCGAAGCACTAATGCGAGCACTAGTACACACGTGATCCTTACCATCCTTACCATCCTTACCATCCTTACCATGCACGTGATTCATATTCCGACAATAAATAAGATTTTATCTATATTTTTAAATTTTACAAAGATTAAAAACCGTGATATTTTTAATAAAAGATTTTCTATAAATTATAAATTTATATTATAAAATTTTCTAGGTTTCTAAATCTTTAAATATCTTATAAAAACTAATAATTTATTTTTAATTATTTTTGTTGAAAAGTTATTTAAAATTTTGATGTTTTTTAATTTGTATATAAAATTATATATAAATTGAAATCGAAATTTTAATCTTGAAAATTTCAACGAAAACGAAATTGAAAATTATAAAATTTTCAGAATTAATTGATATCTATATGAAAAATCTATATTTTAAATTTCAATCAATTATATTGATTTTTTGTAAAGTTATTAATAGATGAAAATCGTGATTTTTGATGTAAAAGGGTGGCCTATATATATAAGGTAGTTGACTTAGTCTATAAGTCTATTAGTCTGTCAATCTAAAGTCTACTAGATAATGAAATACTAAATATAAATCCCACTTTATTATTATTATGATAATAAGAAGAAAGATTAGAAAGAAAGAAAGAATAGTTATAATGGATTTAATTCTCGAATGAATAGGCAGTCGTAGGCAGTCCTAGGCATCGCAGGCACAGGCATCAAAGCCAGCCTCCTTCAAGTACTAGGTATGGATTGGATACCTCAGTTTTAGACTTATTCACGAAAGGGAAAGTTGTTTGATACTACGTTGCTGTATTGGATTGGGAATTCTTTGGTATTGTATTGTGTGGCTGAATAGGCGATATATATTTATTGAAAGACAACCAGGTGCTTGAAAAATTTCTCAGTATAGTGAATTATGCGATACTCGCAAGATATGCATATAGTTGATGCGTATATATTTCCAAACTAATCTCTACTACTATTCATTCCCTCCAACAACCTAATCCCGACCCACAAAACATACTGAGAAATCTCCGGAGATGTACTGAAACATACCTCATCCATAAATTCCCATACATCTCCGCCCCCATCGACTTGGATATCGTCAAATCATCAAATCAACAAACATATACTCGAGTGCATATAAACTCAAAATAAGCCCCAAGGACCAAGACTCGCTCGCGTGGTATATGTGCGTAATTGCTACTGTGATTTCGAGGAAAAGGAAACAAATGGGTTGTCAAAAGAAGGATTCGGTAATCGTAGGTAGGCTTGATCTGATAGTATTTATCTGCATGTGCTTGCACTAGTGAAGCAGTGAAACTAAAGAGTATTGTATTGCATTGCATTACATCCATTAACATTACATTACATTTCATTTCTGCAATGCAACACAATACTGGAAAATTTCAGCAAACAACTCTGAAGAACAAAGATAAATAAATTCTAATTACGGAAACGAGAAATCAATCAACTTCTCATGTCATATATCAAGTCAAGACTTCAACGTATGTATTAATATAAGTCTTAGATTGCGTAAATACAAATAGAAGAAATGGGATTGAATTATTTGATTAATATAAATGAAGATAGGAAATAGATTCTCAAAGAAAAATAAAAATTCAATGAAGGGGTTGAAAAATCATATATGTATGAATATAAATAAGTGAATATCACCTCAAGAATAA